>CM076853.1:38868852-39468852 GCA_039519185.1 Astragalus membranaceus | reverse complement strand
CCCATAAGTTAACATAATTTCCTTTCGTCTCGTAAGAACAACTCATATGGTAACTGCAGGGACATTTGATGTGTTGGGGGGCGGGTTCGAACCCGAGATACCCTTATTCTCGGCATTTAGTTTGTTTAAGTTTCGCCTCTAGGTTCTTTAGAACAAAAAAACAAAATAGTATTCTTTCGTTCCACTTAACTCAGGAACATTGTGGCTTTCGATGATGCTGAAGCTAGATCATATTAATGGATTTCTTTTACCTATAAAAAAAAATCAATGTTTACAATATTAGTGTATAGTTTTTTTATAAGCAATCAATTTAGAAAAGGTTCGAAAACATATTTATTCTGATTCCGAAGGGGAAATGCATTGGAGTACCGATGTATACCATGCATCCGAATTTATGTATAGTAATGTACATATCTGACCAAAAACAAGTCATTTATGAGTATTATCAGGAAAGTCATGTAGGTCTGATGCAATCCATTTTTACAAAGGATACTCTAATCTGTTACATTAACATATCAGCAATATGAGCTTTCAAGACAACCCAAAGTGTTAGGGTTATTGTGACAATAAGCGCCGCCGAGGGGGCTCCACCTCTCCCTTTGAGTTGCCCCCCAATCCAGTTTGCCTTCTTTCCTCCTCATTTCCCCGCCTCTATCCACCCCAACCTTCCCTCACAATATCATCTTCACCCGCCGTTACCCCCTTCTAGATTTCTCATGTGGGAGGGTGGTTTCTCTCTCTTCGTCGCCGCCTCCCCCCACACCAAGCCACTGCTTCTCTCTCGATCCCATACGTCTCCACCCTCCTTCCCTCCATCCATCTTCGCCCTTTTCTTTTCCCTTTCTCGATATGGTGTTTTCCTGCATTCTGTTGGTTTATGTTCTCTTTGGTGTGTCCGAGTCTGTTAGGCTTTTTTTTTGCTTCTGTGGAGCAATGCGTGATGTTAGTTCCTATCTTGTTTTGGATGGGTATTGGCTAGGTGTTGGTGGGATTTTAGGTGTTCAATCTGATTGATTTTGGCTCTGTCGATTCATTACTATTTCCTTTTTGAGGTATTTTGGCGTCACTTTCTGTGATGGTGGCTAATTCAAGGTGCCTTGATAGTTTTAGTGGCTTAGTGGGGGCTTCTCTTTGATGCTTGTTTGCTCAATAAAGGTGTTTGGTGGCATGTGTGAGTGGTTCCTTTTGCAGAAAAGGTGTAGAGTAGTGGAGCTTGTGGTAATGGAGTGGCTTCAGAGATATCGTGCGAGGACATTTTTGTTATATCAAACAAAGGGAGTGCAATTTAACCAAGATTTCGAAAGGAGTAATCTTGCTCATCGGTGTTGTGTTACAAAGCGAAGAGCCTTGCTGTTTAGCAAGATCTATCTGAGGCGTGTCAAGGAAAAGCAATATGGCTCAAGGTATGATCCCCATAATTCAGCGTTCGGGCAGTTGGGTCGTTTCTTGGTGTTTTTTCCAGGAGTGTTTCTCTTCACTGTTCTCCAATGTTTGAGATTTTGTTAATTGTGGCACTGGAGTGGTTATCTTTAGGTGTTTTGTGATCACACTGGTGTCAACTTTGGTCTATTGTTAATTGTTGGGGTTATCTTCGTGTAAGTTTAGGAGTATCTATGTTTCATGCTACACGTGTTTTCTATCATATTTGGGGAGTTTTGTAGTAGGTGTAGGGTTGATTGTGCTGGTGTATCTTTGGTCATTGGGTGTTTTGTAGCAATCATGAATGTTTCTTGGTTGTGTTGGTCTATCTTGGTTACGACCATCTCTTCCTAACCTTGCGTATTGCATGTGCTAGGTCTTACTAATAAAATCTTTTCAATTATCGAAGAAAAAAAAGCTTTCAAGATAACCCATTGTTATCTATGTTATCTTTTTTTCGCCTCTATTTTATGACCTTTTGCTTAGCATATGATAAATGATTAAATTTGCAGGTTGCTAAGGAAAACCACACAGCTTTGCCTCCAAAACATTGTTCATTATCCGATATCACTCTTTCTACCGTAAGAATTTTCATCCAATTTTATACTTGTATGTAAACTTATGGTCATTCTCTCCCTTATTTACACATACAATTTTATAGCTTTACATAAGGAAGGGGCATATACACACTTAATGAATGAAGGAGATATTGAGAATTTGGAGTGGCTCAAAATATTTAAGTATATTGCCTTTATTTTAATTGATATAGTTGATTATGTTGTATATGCTATTATACATAACCAAAAATGTAATTTATTACAGTAAATATGATCTCTACAGCAAGAGCAAAGTTCTAGTTGACTTAGAAAAAGTGAAACCATATTATATATCACTCATTGAGAAGGTGAGTGTGCATGGTTGAATTTGGATGATCACAATGATTTGATCAATTTTTTTGTATGATATATCTAGTTCTCTTGGGAAGCTTATTTTCTCTCTTTATGGTTTGCAGTATTTTCCAGCAAAGCTTAGATGGTGAAACTTACTTATATTCAATCTGGCATACTGGCTTCCAATATTGTTGTAGATCAAATTAAAATTGTTGTTCACTAGTATGTTGCAATATATATATATATATATATTTGAATGAGGTTTTGTCGAATTATTAAACTTTTATGAATGATATGACACAACAGTAAGATTGTTGCATTAAAATCCTAAAAACAACTTTTCCACTTGAAAGAGTAAGACTGTGTGCTTCTAACCTCTCTAGACCTCACTTGGTTGGATCCTAGTGCACTAGGCCGTGCTTTTTATATCAAAAAATAAAATATTTGAGTTATAAAAAACACGTATATATGCCTTTATAAAAGGAGTAAACTGTATTTTAATGATTTTGCTTTTTCTTAAAATAATATTTCTTTATTTATTTTTCCCTATTTCTCTTTTTTCTTTAAACCCAAGCCAAGCTTTAGAAATGAAACCCCCATTGTAAGTTGGTAGAAATGAAACTCCACTCAAGCGCTTTAGCATATCAGTCCTAGTTAGGGTTTGATTGTCAAAAATTGAGGTTTATGTGAATAGGAGCAATTTGAGGTTGAAGATGATGAATAGTGTTTGATGAATCAAGGATGATTAGGAACGAACCCGAAGCGTATTGAGTGCGGAACGAAGTTCAATTTCGCGAATTGGAAGTTGGTTGGTGATAAGGGTTCGAATGGCGGGATTTCGAGGAATTCGGTATTTCGGTCAAAAAGATGTCTCGTGATCGAGTGGAAAGCTTTGGGAGCGGATACGGATGTCGCCGGAACGTGGAGTTAATTCGGGGAGCGTTCGTGTGGTTATGACGGAAAAGCAATTTCGCGGAAAGTCTCGGCAATTTGTGATTTTCATCACAATCGGTGAGTTTTACTCACGCTTAGGATGATTTCGTGTTACAATGATTTTTACGTTGATTGGTTTCGAGAGTTTTTGAGTCGAAAACCGTTATTTCGAAATATAGCGTATTTTGGTAAAATTCGTTTACATTGTGTTTTTGATTGATTTGATTGATTGTGTGATGTTGATTGGGTCTGTTTTTATGGTTGTTTGAACTGTTTTTAATCGGAACAAAAATCGGAATTGAGCGGAATAGCGGATTTCGCGAGAAACCGCAAGATCTGCATTTTTCAGCAGACGCTCGCATCGCGACCAGGCTTATTTTTTCAACGAAAATAACTCTGAATCTTTTCGCGTCGTGACGGTAGCAATTCGCATCGCGACGCTTTGCAGATTTTCAGTAACTGTACACTGATTTTGTTTTCGCGATAACTTTTGATCCGGGAACCCGATTGAGGTGTTCTAAGATGTGTTTGAAAGCTTATTCAGAGGCCTAACTGAATATACAATCTAAAAGGGTAAAATTAATTGTTTCTGAAGTTGAAATTGTTTCGAAAAACTGAATAATAGTACACGTGTGCGGATATGTTTTATTAATAATAAAGCGGACTATGAGTCGTACGTGATATGGTATAACTGACGCGAGAAGATTATTATTTATTCGTCTAAACCGGTCTACGATTCACGATATATATATTATATCGACTACAAGAAACAACCCAATGCGGGTATTATGTTCGATTAACGGTCAAATGTAGATGGACTAAATGTTCATTGAGTATAGGTGAACTAACAGGTCATCGAGTGTAGATATATTTAACATATATCGAGTTGGGTGACGACCCATGTTAACATACTAGGCGGGGCAGTCATGATCCCTTACCCTAGACTCCGTGCCATTAAGAAAAATGCTATTGGTAAGGGGGTTCACTGGGTTTGGAAGTGTTCGCGCAGTCGGTGTTATCTTAAATTGTTTGTTGTACGAATACCGGGTTTGGAAGCGTTTGCGCAGTCGGTATTACGTTAAATTGTTTGTTGTACGAATACCGGGTTTGGAAGCGTTTGCGCAGTCGGTATTACGTTAAATTGTTTGTTGTGTGGTTCACCGGGTTTGGAAGCGTTCGCGCAATGGTGTCGTACTGAGTTATAGCATGTTCACCGGGTTTGGAAGCGTTCGCGCAGTCGGTGGAATGCTATGTATAAAATAATGCGGTTCACCGGGTTTGGAAGCGTTCGCGCAGTCGGTGCCGTGTTGAGTTAAAAAGGTTTCATAATTAAACCGAGAGTGTTAGTAGGGGTCTCGGTAGAACTCGCTGAGATTGTATCTCATTGTTTATATGTTGTTGTTTTACAGAGAAACATGGAAAGAGAGGACCACAGAGGCACGAGTAGGTGGAGCTCGGATGGTTGCTGATGACTTAGCTTTATGCTTAAGTTTATGTTTCCCTTTGTTGTCTATGTACTGAAACACTATGTCTTTAGTGTTATATCTTTCTTCCGCTTTCTTGTATGATACTGAATACTATAGTTGCTGATGGTTTATGGTCTGAGAACCGTATCGTCTTGTTTGTGTATAAGACTGTTTGGTTTATATTCAGCGAAAAATTATAGTGATATTCAGTGTCTAAGAAGGAAATATATCTCTGATGTTCTAGGGATGGTACACTTGGGTATTTTTACTAAATAAAAATACTGGGGTGTTACACTAATAGCTAATAAGTGAACTTTATGAGGCATTCCTGGAAATAAAGGGACACCAAGATAATTAAAAGGGATAATACCTATAGAAAACCCAAGAAAATTCGAGATGGCGGTGATACGGGAAAGAGAGATGTTGCTAGTGTAAAATTTAGATTTTTCTTTACTAATAACCTGACCTGAGACTTGCTCATAAGAGGAAAAAATATCCATCAAATTGGATAAACAATTTTTAGTAGCCCTACAAAAAATCATAATATCATCAGTATATAAAACATGACATGGCATACGGAAACCTCTGGGCCTACCATAAGCTAGAGTTTAGCATCAACAACAAACTTGGAGTTGCCTCTACTTAAAACATCTTCAGCCAAATAGAAGAGAAGAGGGGGCAAGGGATCTCCTTTTCTAATGCCTCTCTTGGAGCCAAAAAACCAACCGCAGAACCATTAAGCTAGAAAGAGAGCTTGGTCGAGTGAATAATAATATTTATCCAGGAGCAAAATTTATCATTGAAACCAAAAACAGTCAAGACTTGAAGTAATTCCAATCTATAGTTGAAAAGCTTTTTTGATGTCAATTTTCGAAGCTAATTGACCACCAAAAGCCTTTTTATGAAGCAAGTTAATATATAGATTTCTGAAGCAGTGCAAATACAATGATAAATGTTTCTACTTTTAACAAAACCCCTCTGATTATCAGAAATAATAATAGGAGTAACTAGAGCAAGTCTATCAGCTATAACTTTAGTAACAATTTTTAAATATAAATTAGCTAGAGCTATAGGTCTATACTGCTTAATTCTATCAGCTCCACCTGCTTTTGGAATTAAAGCTACAATATTATAATTAAAATCAAAGAGCATCCAACCATGTCGAAAAAATTGGAGAACAACATCATAAACATCTTGAGCAATAATGTCTTTGTAGCATTGGAAGAAGAAACTACCAAACTCATATCGAGACCAGGGACACAATCTCTATTAAGAGAAAAAAAAACTGCAGCTTTAACCTCATCCATAAAAGGTAAGCTAGTGAGCATAATATTATGCTGATCCGAAAGTAAAAGAGGAATAATTTTCCTAATAAGACCATTGGAACGACATTCACTATTTACAGAAAACAAATATTGATAATAATTCAAAATATGGTCCTCAATATCACCAGCGTTTGAAATAACTCTATTTCCATCCTTTATAACGGAAATTCTCCTGGTAACATTTCTAATCTTGGTCATTTTATGAAAAAAGACAGTATTTCTATCCCCAAATCTATGCTAGTTAGTTCTAGATTTCTCCTTTCCATTAGCTTCTTCATAATTTAAGGCAATCTGCAAAATAGTTAGAGCCTCCTTCTCAAGAGAGAGTAAAGTATCAAAACCTCCTAGACTATTAATCGATTCATGAATATTATCAAGCCTGGCTAAAGATTCATTAACATTGGAGAAAACGTTACCGAAAACATTGGTATTCTTTAAACTTAGCCTTCAAGATTTTAAATTTCTGAGATAAACATGGATGTGGCAACCAACTACAAGGCTTTGTCAAGCTTGAGAGAAAACCCTCTTACAATCAAGATGTTGAGTCCACATTTTCATAAATTTAAAAGAATGAGTCTCCATTTTCATACGTAAGAGAAGCAAAAATGGTTTGAGATGCTTCTTGTAAGGGTGCAACAGTCAACACTGTCCCAAAAATTGAGCCAAGCCTCATTACAAAATGGATCTATAAAGTTTGTTCTCTGTATAATTATTTCCAAGTCTACTATTAGACCAAGTATATTGGGAGCCCCTCGTATGAATGTGGATCAACTGATTCAAGTCAGTCCAAGTTGAAAAGTCACCACAGGAAATAGCTGAAGGAAGCCCCTTACCTCTACGCTCATGAGCACCCATAGCTACATTAAAATATCCAATAAAAACCCAAGGTGAAAAATGATCCTACTGCAAGTTAGTCAAATCACTCCATAATTTCCTCTAGACAGTGTAATCAATAAATACATAAGCAGCTGAGAAAAAAAGAGTTTAATTTTTCACAACTATAGAGAAAACCACTTGCTGGCTTGTAGAAGAAATAACTGTAGGACTATATGATGCATCTCACGTAACCGATTTATGTAATTGCATTTTGTGTTTCTTTGAAAAGTTTATGTAATTACACGTTATTTTGCTTCAGGCAAGTTTATGTAACTGCAGTTTATCGACGCATCATATGATGCTCAACCAGAACTTGTTATTATAATGTAATATAAGCATGACTAAATATAGAAACAGAACCATAAGCAGGGTTGAATATAGAAATAGAACCTGTTAGAATATCAGATATGATTTTCCATATCAATTATTATTAATTAGTATCAATTAGGTTTAATTAGTCTTTATTGTAATTGGCCGGGGGCGCAAGGCCGCGGTGGTGGTTGGTGGCTCGGCTACCTCGATCAAGCTAGGTGTTGTCGCGGTGTTGGCCGGTAGCACGACTTCGCGATGGGGGTTGGAGTCACGGCGCCGAATGTCTGGGGGTGTGCTGTCGATGGGTGCTGATTCAATAGTTTGTACCTTGTCGGACGTCAGATTGCAGTTTGCAGATCGTCGGGCTCCTCCCCCTTTGCCTTCTGCTTCTTTGCCCCCTCCCAATCGTCTCCGGGCCTCCACCTCTAACCTCGATACTTTGTGATGTGCTTAATGTGAGGATAGCGAGGTGATGCAAGCTGTTGTGGTTTGGAGTGTGAGTTCAGGAGGTGGTGGGTGGAGGTTGTGTGGGGATTCTCAGGTGTTGCCCTGCCTCCTTTCGGGTTTTCTGTTCGCCTTAGAATTTCTTCCATTAGAGTTCTATGGTTGTTTATTTTAGAGGCCTTGTTGGGCATTCTATTATTGTCCTTATTACCAAGGGTTTTGGTCTAGTCCCCCCTTGTGCTTTTTATATCTATCTAATTGATTCTTATTTTCATTATAAATAGATATGAGTGTGCTCTATTATAGACACACAGAGACAATCACAAATTCAACATGGTATCAGAGCGAATTTTGATCTTCTGACCCCGTCTCTATGCTTCACCACCTGCTGTCGGCGGCGGCATTTGCCGCCGGCAGCACTACCTTTTTCAGTTTTCAATTTATTTCCTTTTCACCTTTTTCTTTAGTTTTCCGGTTTCTGCTTTCTGCCGCCGTGTTCGTTTCTCCAGCGTGTTTTCCGACCAGAACCACTGTCAGCCACCGCACCGAAAAATTTTCCGATGACCGTTCCCGACGAAACCACTACCATCAGGTTTGCCTCCTCCCGATCTACACAACGGTCCAAGTTCCAACCTCACCGGCCCAGTCACGCGCTCGTACATGCCGATCTACCTCCGGCGAAATCCTCCACTCTCCGCCATCTTCAGTCGTGCGTGCCGGCGCGTCCGGCCACTATTACAGTCGTTCTTTTTGTCTTCGGAGTCGCCTTCCTCTCCACGTACTGGATCTGTGGGAACTTTTTGGTTTTGGTGCACGAACAGTTGCGTTACAGTTCAAACAGACACTTTCTCTTTCCTAGTTGATGCATTTTCTCTCTCCTCTTCAAACATCAGATCTGCTCATCTGGCTCAGGTTTTGTTTGTTATGTCTTCCTTTCTCATTAATGACTTATAATGTGTGGTATCTTCTCTTCCTATCAATGGTCATTCCGGTGGTGACTTTTTCCCACATATTAATCATTAATGATGACTTCTCCCATCGACGGTCATTCTGATGGTGTCTTATGTTGGTTATGACACTCAAATATGGATGTCGGCTTTAGTTTCAAGTTTTATGGGAAAATGTTTTGTTATTGTAACAAGCTTAAAAGCTTAGTAAGCTTTAGCTTGAGGGGGAGTGTTAGAATATCATATATGATTTTCCATATCAATTATTATTAATTAGTATCAATTAGGTTTAATTAGTCTTTATTGTAATTGATTCTTATTTTCATTATAAATAGATATGAGTGTGCTCTATTATAGACACACAGACAATCACAAATTCAACAGAACCATATATCACTACCAGAAAAATGCTCAGTGCCGATGTACATTGACCGACGGACCATGACCCCGTTTGTAAAAGCCTTGATACCGACAGACATGGTCGTCGCTGTCACCTCGTCGTTGTGTACATGTGTCCTTGCCCATTACCCATTTCTTGCATCCTCTTCTCTGGGTCCTTATACGGTTAGCTCTCTTCTCTTTTTCAGTTTTTTTGGATTTTTTTTTGTTTTTTTGTTTAGGGTGATCAAATGAAGTTGTAATGTTAGTTTAGGATATTATTTGATATCACTACTAGAAAAACAGCTTTTAGCGTCGGCCAAAAGCCCACGCTAACAGGCCAAAAGCGGACGCTAACAGTGAATTAGCGTCGGAGTAGCGTCGGCCACGTGTCGAGGCTAAAATGTTAGAAGGTAAATGTAGCGTCCCGTTAATTTAGCCGACGCTAACTGTAGCGTGGGCCTGGCCGACGCTAAAGCCGACGCTAATTCCAGGGCCAACGCTACTTAGTCAATCAAAAAAAGTCAACGAATTAGTTAGCCGACGCTAAAGTCAACAACAGAATAGTCAACTTAAAGTGTAGCGTCTGCTAGGCCCACGCTAATGTAAAAAAAAATTTAAAAAAAAATGCATCCTAAATGTGCTCACAGAACCCATTCTCCCTTCCGGAAGAGCATCAACCATATATGCCAAACACCTATAATGCTGTTAGTCTGAACTTTGTTTCCTGAATAAAACTTGAATTTAAAACTTACAAATATAATGCTTACTAATGAAAATAGTGTATAAAACTTGAATTTAAAAATCTGCTACTAAGATGACTTGAGTTCTATGCGCAAAAAAGCTAAGCTTACTTAATATAATGCTTAACAAAGATGGAAATCTGTAAAATATAACTGAACATTAAGCATGGTTAAACAGAAGGTAAGAAATGAAATTTGGGGAGACATAACACATTAAGCATCAGCATTGTAGTTGACACCTATCTATCCAAAAAGTAACGCAAAGAATACAACATTTGAAGAGATCATTAGAATGTTACTAGGAAGAGATCCTTTTTAGCAACGCTGCTTCCCTCTGGCTTTCAGTGCAACATGAGCTGTTACATAAAACATCATTAGAATGTTACTAGGAAGAGATCCTTTTTAGCAGTGTATTTTGGTCTTTATTGCCATAAAAAAGGGAACTTCAAAGATATTATAATTATAATTATAATTATAATTTTACTATTGATATAAATATAAATAAATTGAGGGTTTGGGGAAGGGGTACAGGGATTCGTGGACCAAACTGAGAATATACCTAAGTAATCCAATGATAGGCTGCAAGGCCCAGCAAGAAGAACTTCTTTCTTTATATTAGGGGAAGAGTGGACCAGATTTCCAATCACACCAACTGTGACAGGCTGTGTATTGCAGTCACAAAAGATTCGTTTCTGTCATTTTATTACCGTTGAATGTTGTTGTATTTTTACATTTTCAGTACTAGGTTTCCCTTTATTTCTGCATTTTGTCTTGTTATGTGAGTCATCAAGGATCTAGGAATATGGTTTGGCATCTAGGTCAGAATCCTAGGGTGAAAAATCGCAAGTAGTGGCTGAATCATTGTAGCCTCACTTGCCTATTTAAGCATTAGTAATGAATGAAAGCAGCAACAAGAATTTTCATGAAAACATACCTTCTCTCTAAAATTCCTCTGAGTTCCCTTCAATCCAAAACTCAACAAGCTCTATTCCTTCATTAGAGCTTCTGAATTGGATACTGAGGCTAACGGTTGCAAAACCCTAGCTTCATATTGTAACACCAACCTGTAATACAACAAAACTCATTGCATAAAGTCCTTTGCTCAATAAGTTTGCAAAATTAAGAATCTATATGAATTAGTAGCAATCAACTTAATGACTAATGGGTATGAGCCACAATGTGAAGTCACCAAAAGGATGAAGGCAATAATAGCTTTGGGAATTACAAACATAATAGATTAACCTTCTTTCCGAAACTGAACCTTCCTTCCCGTTGCTGATTTTGTTGCACTATCGTCTGTTCCTTTCAAGGATCCTACCAAAAAAACAGAATCAAGTGCTTAGTTTGCTGCTAATTATGTTTCACTGTGGTGGACCATCTATCAGTGTCTAGAGATCTGCACAGAATGCTATTGAGCAAAGCATGCTCCAAATAGCTACAAGCCTACAACAATTATACTTCTGTTAACCTTATTTTAGTCGTTTGAACTAGTAAGCCAAAATTCTCTAACAGATGGCTATGTTTTAATGATAGACTGATAGCAAAGCTTCTGATAAAAATTAATTCCACTCCAATAGCAAAGCTTAGCAATATAAAGAAAGCATAGCAACAAGTTGCTTCCGATTACCTGGCTCCACATATCAGCTTCTTCAGCAATACATTTTGACTCTGACCTTGTTGGGTTCGAAAGAGCGAGAATAGGTCTACACAAACAATACATTACTGGACATGAAGTTGGAGGTACGAGGTAGATAAATAGATTGACACAGTACCTTATTAATAGAGGCCATATAGCCTCAACCACATCTTGGGTAAATGTTCTTCCATATTTGTATAGGGGATATATATCTGGACATGGTACTATCTAGACATAGTATA
The DNA here is from genome assembly GCA_039519185.1 of Astragalus membranaceus. NCBI lineage: Eukaryota > Viridiplantae > Streptophyta > Magnoliopsida > Fabales > Fabaceae > Astragalus > Astragalus membranaceus. The sequence continues at coordinate 39,457,241 of CM076853.1, read as the reverse complement.
AATTAAGCTAAATAGCACTTTTGGTCCTTTATCTTTGCTCCAAATTTCACTTTGGTCCTTTATCTTTTTTTTGGTCCGTTTTGGTCCTTTATGTTTCATTTTCGTTTCATTTTGGTCCCTCACCTATTATTTAATTCAATTAAAACATTAAAAACATTAAAACAATTAAAATAATTAAAACAATTACAAAAATTAAACATAAACCCATCCCCCCACCGTCCACCACCACCCACCACCACCCACCACCGTCAACCACCGTCAACCACCACCCACCACCTCCCCCCACCGTCCACCCCTCCCCCCACTGTCCCCCCTCCCCCCACCGCTGCGCACCCCCTCCCCCACCGTTCCCCCTCCCCCCACCCCCCAGCGCTGCGCACCCCCTCCCCCACCGTTCCCCCCTCCCCCCACCCCCCAGCGCTGCGCACCCCCTCCCCCACCGTTCCCCCCCCACCCCCCACCGCTGCGTACCCCCTCCCCCCTCTCCCACGACCCGTCTTCTTCCTCTCACACGACCCGACCCGTCTTCTTCCTCTCACACGTTCTCACTCCTCTCTCTGCGATTGGACCCCAAACTCCACCTTTCAACTCGAAATTTCCCCCTGAGTTCGATTATGGCGTCAATTTGAACAATTACAGGCCCTACCTCGTGGGAGAACTCCATAACCGTGAGAGAGGGGAGAGAGGGGGTGCGCAGCGGTGGGGGGAGGGGGAGGGGTTCACGGTGGGGGAGGGGGGAGGGGTTCACGGTGAGAGAGAGAGAGAGACAGATCTGGTGGTGGGTGGTGGTTGACGGTGGGGGGTGGTGGTGGGTGGTGGTGGACGGTGGGGGGTGGTGGTGGGTGGTGGTGGACGGTGGGGGCAGGGTTTTATGTTTTATTTTTGTAATTGTTTTAATTGTTTTAATGTTTTTAATGTTTTAATTGAATTAAATAATACATGAGGGACCAAAATGAAACGAAAATAAAACATGAGGGACCAAAACAGACCAAAAAAAAGATAAAGGACCAAAGTGAAATTTGGAGCAAAGATAAATGACCAAAAGTGCTATTTAGCCTATAAATTATTAATCATGAAAGTATTAGAAAGTGTTATAGGCTAGTTAGTTTTTTAATCATCTCAAGCCTTGGCAAACAAACAATATCCCTGTTACAAATGGCACACAAGTTTAAATATATGCAAAAGTGCATATATAAGAAGTAAAATGAACTGTCTATAAGAGTGTGCAATAAATATCTATCCAGAAGTAAATCGATTAAAGACAATACTTTATAGGTTCCTAAAAGTAAAAATCCAATATGAAATCAGAGAACAGAGCTTGTACCTCATCTTTTTGCTGATCATCAGAAGTCTAGTTTCCAACATCCCTTTTTTTGATACAAATGTGGAAAAGCAATACATAAACCAATTATCATTCAAGGAAAGCAATAAACAAACTAAAATCTGGAATACCAAGGAAAGCAATTATCATTCAATATGTGTTCTATTTTAGGGATGAGGTATTTAATAAATCAATTGAAAAACAATCAAATTTGCTTTTAAAGGAGGTTGAGTGAAAACAAAGTTGGAGAAAATGGGCAGAAATAATCGATCTGAAAAAAAGGGGGTAAATAGATGCAAAAAATCGAGATTAACAGAAAAGTTAAGAGAGAACCACCGTGAGCCTTCTCCATTCAGATCACCACCCATGGTGGTCTTTATCACCGGAAGCTCGACCATCCGCCGCAAGTCTTATCCTTCCACCGCTTCCATTCGCTTTCTCCGGCGCCATCCCTCTGTATATTTGATTCTATTGAAATAATAAAGCATAGATAACAGACTATAAAGTGAGAGAGACAGAGAGATAGAGAGAGAGAGAGAGAGAGAGAGAGAGAGAGAGAGAGAGAGAGAGAGAGAGAGAGAGAACTTGAGAGAACCTGAGAGAGAGCTGGTGCGACATCAAACTGCTTCTCTAGCGGCAATGAGAGAATGAGGAGGAAAGCGACTTTGGCATGGTGAGTGACTGAGTGAAAGAAAGGAAGAAAGGCGCAGTTGAGGGAAAGAGAAGGATCTGGATTCACGGCAGTCACCACTGCCGTTAGCTCTCTATCTCTCTCTTCATCCATTTTTTTTGATTTTTTTAATATAAAATAAATCAACGGCCGAGATTGAGTATGATGGTGATCCAATGGAGGGCACCGATCCGACTGCCATGACTGCCGTGGCTGCCGACTGCTGAGAATCGCGATCCGAAAGAGAAAGAGAAGGAATATGTTAATTGAGTGAGGAAAAAAGAGAGCGAGGATTAGGGTTTCTTGGTAAAAGGAAACTTAGAGTCGGCCACGCCGATGATAAGTCTATCCTTTTGAAAAAAGGGAAATAGCAGTGTCGGATTCGTTAAGGGTAGCGTGGGCCAGGCCGACGCTAAGTTTTATCTGTCAGGGTCAAACAAATTTGCAGTGTAGCGTGGGTTAGGCCGACGCTAATCCGACGCTATTAGCGTCGGTATCGAGGCCGACGCTAATTTGCTCTTTTCTAGTAGTGTATGTTAATGATAGGTTTAGTGTTGAAATATGTTAGAGATGTTTGATTTTGTGTAGGAATTTGAGAAGTTGTAATGAACTAGTTTAGGTATTCTTTCAAATGTTAGTTATCGATTTAGTGTTAAAATATGTTAGATATTTGTGAGATGTTTGAGATGAATGAAACATGTTAGATATTTTTGAAATTGTGTAGGATTAAAATTAAAATTGTGTACAAATTGAAATTAAAATTAAAATTGAAATTGAGTTGATAGGATTGAAATTGTTTGTGTTGTTATTTTATTGTTGGTAGTGGAAATGATGAAGAAATGGCCCTCACCTTAATTGCTATTATGTTGTTGTTAAATTGACCCTTGTTGATGGAAAATGGTGAGGTGCCGACCCCCACCCCAATATTTGGCTCGAAATCATTTCCATTGAGATCATTTTGAGATGACACTAACAGTTTCGTTGGAAATTAGAATTAATTTCCTTCAATACATGCTGGAAAAGGGTGAAGTGTTGTCCTTGACCCCATATTTGGCTCGAAATTTTCCCTACTGAGACTAGATCGATGCGAGTAATTAGATAGGTTCTTGGAAATATTATGCGAATGTAATGCATTATTTCTAAAATGTGCGTAGATGGATTTTAATCAAATGAAACGTAGTTTAATTGGTGTACGACCGGTTATTTTCATGAAGAGATGGTTTGAAAAAATCTTTTGTAATTGGGGTTGAAGAGTTTATCATGGGTTGTATAATTCATGTTTAATCACTTGTATAATTTGGGGTTCAAGCCTAACTACCGGATTTGGGTTGCCCATAGAAAAGAACTTCCAAGTTTTGATTTAGGGGCTTGAAGCAGTTATACTCCTCGTCTTGCATCTAATGAATAATTTAATTTGATGAAAAACATGGTTTGTGATGCTCTCAGGGTGAATGTGTCATTTTATGAGCCTCAATTTGACGATGTTGATGAACTTTCGAATGAAGAAGCATAGAGGTTTCATAATTTGTTAATAGAGACAAACAAATCATTGTTTGAGGACTCGCCACAATCAAAATTATCAATGGGTGTGAAACTTTTAGCTCTTAAGTCGATGAGTAATATCTCTGAGTTGAGTTTAGATTATGTCATCAAGTTGATGTTGGAAGCGACACCTATCTATAAAGGATAATCTGCCAAAAAGTTATTATGATTCTAAGATGTTATCGAAGCTGGGATTGGAAGCTAAGAATATTGACATGTTGTATTACGACAACGAATGCTGGTAAAAACGATAATGCGCTACTTGAATGCAAATTCTGTGGAAAGCCAAAGTATTATGTTCGTAAATCTGAAAAACGTAATTATAAACCCATCTCTAGTAAATGTTCTATTTGTCGATAGTTACAAGGTTGAAGAGAATGTTTACATCGACTGAAATTGTAGGGAAAACGACGCAACATTATGAGAATCGAAGTAAAAATGATGTGACATTATTAACTGACAGGAGTTGAAGGGTTGATGGAGTTGAAGGGAAATGTAAAGTTTTATCATCTGATATGGATGGCTAGCTACTATGTGGACTATTTGGAAAGAAAGAAATAATTTGGCATTTGAAGGGTTGATGGAGGATAGTTCCAAAGTTGTTAACAAGATCAAGCATATCTCTTGGGGTTGGTTGATGGGGAAAGTGGGTATAGCTAGCAATGTATCTATTTCTGATTGGTGGAATTCCCCAACTTCTTAAATTGAGTATGCTCAGTCATCTAATTGACCTCTTTTGTAAAGGGTTGGAGTCTCCCTATTACTCCACCTATTTTATAAATACAAATTTCTTATAAAAAAAACTGACAGGAGTTGACGGATGGACTAAATTGATTCACATTTGTAAAAGTGGGTAACTCAATAGGAATTTTTACAAAGCTAAAGATCAAATTAAGATTTTTTAAAATCTCGGGGACAAAATAGCCCAAAAAAACAGCCTATTAACTCAATGTTTGACGTCCCAAGAAGGTAGCTCAATTGGCGAGTTAAGGGACATGAAGGAGTTGCAAAGTTGCAAGAAGGAGGTCCAGAGTTCAAACGCCGGAAACTAACACTCTCCCACCCCAATAACATTGCTTATAAAAAAAACTCAATGTTTGACGGGAACAAATGCAACCCAGCAGACCCAGAGCATATTGTGATGTCAAACCAATCTTTTCCTCACAAGTATGACGTGGATCTACGTAGGACTTTGATGCTGACTTGGCATTACATATGATATAAGCTATTATAGTTTATCTCTTCACTTATTTCTTTATTTTTCAGATTTCATATTCTTAAATTATGAATCTCAATTTTTGTTTCAAAACAGAAAGTCTTAATTACATTCCTTAAAAATTTATGATAAATAGAACCACGTGATAATTTGTCAGTTCTTATCTTATTATATTCACACACCATGCCACGTGATGATGATTGTGGATGGATTATTACTTTGGAAATAAAATGAATTTGTTTTGGACCAAGATACAAAGTATTAGTAGTACGTAATTGATTAGTAAAGTAATTATTTTTAAATATATTAAATGTGGAAAATAACTAATAAATTTATTTATTTTATAAGAATTAATTTATTATTCATATACGTAGTTGCTTAGATTTTTTTTTTTGAGGACTATATATACCCCTTTCCACCATCAATTTAGTCACAGCAATTTGATAATTAAAGATTTTGTTACATAGCATTAGCACTATTGAGAAAAATGACTATTCTCATTGAGCAACAATTTAAGGAAACAAAGCCACAAGAAGCTGAGGAGAACAATGAGGTGGTCTTGGATGGTGGCTTTCCATTGCCCAAACCAACCACTTTGGCTGAATTTGTAGCCCCTGATATCAATTCATATGGCCACTCTTTCAGGTAAATTTCCATTATATATTTACACAATCCCTTTAATTCTTTAATAGATTTAGTTATTTTTTCAAACTAACATTGCCTAATAATGGGACATTTTTCTTTCTTTCAAAAAACAGAGATTATTATGGTGAAAGTGAAAGGCAAAATTCTGTGGAGGAATTTTACCGACTACAACACATGAACCAAACATATGAATTTGTAAGCAACCTTGATTCCATCAATACAAAAGTGCTATATATGTGTTTTTTAGTATGAATTGTTTTCAAAAAAAATTATAATGCCTTGTTTGTAAAAATAAATAAATTACAATGACTTGCTTTTTCTCAATTTGACTTTAGTCTTCCAAAATCGTGGATAGTGCAAGTCCCTTACTTTTCAAAATTCATGATTTTTATAGATCAAGAGTTCAAAAAATATATCATTTTGAGGGCCACAGCGCAATTAAAAGGTATGGGGACCAAAATCGATAACTGCCAGTTGTCCTAATGTACGTAAGGCTTAGGACAACAGGCAAACCTAACATCGTTAGGTTGGACATGTTTTTTTTGGTTACTCAGATTCGAACTTGGAATCTCCACTTTATGTGTATAAGTTTACGGGTGGTACTTATCACTCTCTATCTGAAGAAAAAAAAAACTCATGACTTAACTATTCCAACTCTTATGATCCTTCTCCAAACCACCTTATAACTAATTAAAATTATTGTAGGCCAAGAAGATGAAAGAGGAGTATGCAAAATTGAATAAAGCTGAAATGGGTATATGGGAATGTTGTGAGCTGCTTAATGAAATTGTTGATGCTAGTGATCCTGATTTGGAAGAATCTCAAATTCAACATGCATTCCAATCAGCTGAAGCTGTTAGGAAGGATTACCCTAATGAAGATTGGTTGCATTTGACTGCTCTCATTCATGGTATATATGCATATATATGCATGTGTTATATAATATATAGCTTTACATGTATTTACCATAAAACCTAGCTTGGTATATTATTATTATTATTATTATTAAATTACTAAAAAAATGTCTATTGATTTACAGATCTCGGAAAGGTTCTTTTCCTTCCAAAATTTGGGGGGCTTCCTCAATGGGCTGTTGTTGGTGAGAATTGTTCACTAACCCTTTGTAACCATTTTGAGAAAATTATACACATTTAATTAGTAATTTACTTTATATGTTGACCAAAAAAAAGTAATTTGCTCCATATACAATTGCTTATATATGAGAAAAATAAATTTTGGCTTGGACTAGTGATAATTTCAAAGGTTGTAAACTAGTAAAAATATGTTGTGAATTAGCTAGATAAGATTATTTATATCATATCAAATTCTATATATAAATTAGTGGATGAGACTAGCTAATATATAAGTAAAGTGTTAAATATATGTATTTACCATGACATAACAAAATGAGCATGTATACCGCAGGAGATTCGTTTCCTCTTGGTTGTGCTTTTCATGAGGAAAATACTCACTTCAAGGTATACAAGAAACTAAACCTTGTGAATTTCACATTTTTGTGATCAAAAATATTTAGCACCAAAATATTTTTTTCTATTGCAGTATTTCAAGGACAACGCAGATAGTAATAATCCTGCTTATAACACTAAAAATGGTGTTTATGCTGAAGGATGTGGACTCGAGAATGTGATCATGTCATGGGGACATGATGAGTACATGTATATGGTGAGTACCCAAATACATTTGGAGGCTCATCCCATGTAAATACCATGAAATTTATCATTATTTGTAAACATTTGTCATTACTAGAAAAACATATATATACTAATGAGTAATGATGAAAAATAGTGACGAAAAATTGAAATCCGTTGCTAATTCTGCTTTACAACATTTATTGACGAATTAACAAACGAATTTCACATTTTTCATCATTAAATTTTTCCTCTCTAGCTAATTTCACTTTTCATGCATATTATTCGAGATCTAATACAATGAACGATGCATTTCAAATTTGTAGGTTGCTAAGGGAAATGGTACCACCTTACCTGCGGTGGCATTGTTCATGATCCGATATCACTCTTTTTACCGTAAGGAATTTCACTAATTTCTTTTCTTTAGTCTGAAAACAACACAAAAACATGTATGTAAATTGTTCGAATTTATATATAATTTTGCAGCTTTACACCATAAAAGAGCATATGAACAACTGTATAATGAAGAGGATGTTGAGAACCTGAAGTGGCTTGATATATTTCAGTAAGCTATTTGCATTTTCTCTTTATATTTTTTGCATGTATATCATTCATGTATGATTAATATATGTTTATAATACATTTTATACAATACACAGAAAGTATGATTTGTACAGCAAAAGCAGTGTTCGAATTGATATTGAAGCAGTTAAGCCTTACTATATGTCTCTCATTGAGAAGGTCAGCATCCAGCAATTAATCGAACTTGTATTTTTTATAAGCTATATTATATGATCTATTTTTTTAGGTATAGTAAATTTAATATTCCTTTTCTCCACTTTGCAGTATTTCCCACCAAAGCTCAAATGGTAGATCTACAACTAATGATAAAGGAAAGTGGAGATATGAAGTGCTTGGACTCTATCAAAACTAGCTAGCTACTATTTTATTTGTTTTTATTTAATTTTCTTATTCAAGAATAAATTTCGTATCAACTTCAAGGGGTTGGTCTGGTGGAGCATGACATGATTTGTATCTGAAAGGTTTCAGGTTCAAAGTCCCACTAGTCTACTTGGGGTGAGGTATAAATGTATGTTATAGTGTGATGTATGATAATAAAGTATCTCATTTGATTATTTGAATATATATTCCCAACTTTTGAAGTGTTATTTTTAATGACAAAATCTAATATCTAATGTAAATAGGTGCGAGAGAGATACACCTACGTATACTCTTACAATCTTTGTCATATGATGTCGATCAAGCTCTCTACTTGAAAACATATAGTTACTGTGCATCTCACAAATCACCCATCTCACTGCATGTCAAAACATAACAGGCTTCTATATACTGAATAATTTTGGATAAGTTCTGATACCGTCTTAAAATTTGGGTTGGGCTTAACCCTACAAACTTGGCTTTTAAAATGAGGGATGCCCTAGTTTATGAATTCTTTTTTAGGTCATATCACATCCAACCAGAATCTTAACGAGTGATAGACAAAATATATGGTATCAATATTTTTTGACAGGAAAACTTTTTTTATTTATTGATGAAATTGGAGCATAGTAAAAGGCCATATCACTCCATTTTGTATATTGTTCAAATACAAAATACAAATATAGATAAATTAGTTGAAATGTAATATGTTGTCCAGATTGTGCTCCCACCAAGAGTTACTCTAGAGTCGGAGTGTGAACTGGTCTCTCTTATGTCCTTGGTGTGGTGAACCAGTAGAAGGTAACAGATATCTCTTCCTTTTGTGTGAAAGAGTTGTCGTTGCCGGGAGCAGGTTTCTTAGAATGTGGATTGGCCCTAACTCAACCATACAAAATCGGGTTGTAAGGTGAGAGATGTCTCTTCATTATATACTCTTTTGAAATTGTATCACTAATTGACGTGGGACTTGGGTTTTTCCCAATACACCCCCTCACACCCAGCACTATTGAGCTTGGAGCGTGGATGAGGGTAGGTGGCCCGATACCATCTTAGAATGTGGATTGAGACTAACTCAACCCTACAAAATCGGCTTGTAAGGTAAGGGATGCCTCTTCATTATATACTCTTTTGAGACCTTATCACTAATCGAGGTGGGACTTGGATTTTTTCCAATAAGGTTAACTAATGGAACAAGCTATCCAATATCAATCAGGCGAACAATTTTCAAACCATGCTCTTCTTCATCTAAGAATATCGAGAAGGAAAGACAAACACAGGTGATTTTACTTAGAGTCTCTACGGAGTTGAAATTGAAAGGTGTGGGAGGCAATCGATGAGAGCTCTGCAACTATATTGTACCAACTTGAATCCCCATTCGAATTCTCGAGTTGTCGCTTCTTGGACAAGCCTCCTATGGGTTTTGTGAAATGCGCGCAACGCATGTTGTTGCCTCCTTCTCTATTGAGCATAAAATAATGTGCATAAGCATTTTGTCTTAAAGACGAGTTCTACCCGTTTAATGTCATAGAACTAGGAGATATTATAGAAGAGTGTAGACATTCTTGGTCTTCTTTCCTCAAAACTCTAATGTAGAGTTCGCCAAAACAGAATGGCTGTGATATGTACTCTGATATCCTTACCCATGGGTACCCGCTAAGAGAAATTATATAAATAACTCATCAATGCACTGAATCCAAGAAAAACGCTAGAAATAGTTGAGGGTCCCAACTCTCACTTATGTCATTTTTCCAGAAAAGCACAAATCTTTACAATAGTATCAATAACTTATGTTTATCCGCATGCTGAGGTATTATGTTTTCATTTTGTGGTTTATCTCGCTGTGCTTTTGCTTCTTTGAAAACTATTCTTTTGCACTTTACTATAATCTTCTGAGGACATGGCCCACTTGTCATATATATAAAGGTATTGTACTAATTTCTCTTGAGTAAACTGTTAGATTATACATTCATTATATAAATATATTGTAAATTTATTTACCACATTAGTTAGTCACTCATTGATTAAGCTAGTTAGCATAGTTATCTATCTAGTGTTAGTTTCTTGGCAACATTGTACTGTATATATACTTCTCTCTACCAATCAATAAAGTTGAGAATCATTTTTACCAAATTACCAATTGTGACATGGTATCAGTGAAAAAGTTTTTCTCCACGTTTCCACTATTCAGTTGCCACGCGTAACTATTTTCTGTTATGCGCTTTCCCTTTCCTCTTCCATGGCTTCGCAACATGGCTCCTCCTCACCGTCTTCCTCCTCTGAAGAATCAGTTCGTTCCCGGCTCAGAACTACGCTGATCCTTACTATATTCACCCGAACGAGAATCCCTCTCTCATCCTCGTATCTCCGGTTCTCGATGGTTCTAACTTCCATTGTTGGATTCAGGCCATGACTATGGCGTTGGAGATGAAGAACAAGTTCTCGTTCGTCGATGGCTTGATCCTTCGCCCTCCTGATTCAGATCCTCGTTTCCCTAAGTGGAAGCGCTGTAACATGCTCACTCTCTCCTGAATCAACCACTCTATATTCACGGAAATCTCGTCGAGCATCCTCTGGATTCCTGATGCCTATAATGTTTGGAAGGAACTCCGTAATCGCTTCTCCCAAGGTGACAATACGCGAATCTCCCATCTTCATTATGACATCTTCTCTCTGAAGCAGGGCGACACCTTTGTGACTGCGTATTTCACTAAGATGCGCATATTGTGGGATGAACTCTGCAACTATACTCCGATCCCTGCATGTCTTGCTCCGGATGGCGCTTGCTGTTGTCACGTTGCTAAGACTGTGACTGATTATCGCGAGTGTGGTGCTGTTATGTCCTTCCTGCAAGGCTTGAATGACAACTTCGCTGCGGTTCGCTCGCAGATCCTCATCATGGATCCTTTTCCTCCTCTTGCGAGGGTGTATTCCATGACCTTGCAACAGGAACGCCAAATTGGAACTCCTATCACACCAGAAATCTCCATTGTTGTTGTGCAGGCTTCTGCTCCCTCCTCTGCTGGCCGTGGCCGTGGTAAGCCTTTCTCTCCCCGTGCCAATCGCTTATGCACCTTATGCAACCGCACCAACCATACAGTGGATACATGTTGGAAGAAACATGGTTATCCCCCTGGCCTTAAGCCTAACTCCAAAGCTGTGAACAACGTCACTGTTGAAGATCCTCCCAAGGCCTCTGCATCATCCTCCACACCAGTCAACCTCACTGCAGATCAACTCCAGAGTTTGCTTTCTCTACTTCCTGCAAGTGCTCCTACTGCCATTGCCTCAGCTAACATGGTCAGTGTACACAATGTTAACACTGCACCATCAGGTATCCCTCAATCCCTTCCTCAATGGTTCATCACTTGGCTTGTTGACACTGGAGCAACAGACCACATTTGTTCATGCATTGAGTTTTTCTCAACTTTCTTTGCAATCAAACCATTACTTATCACTCTTCCATCTGGTGATACTAGATACACTCACTACAAAGGCACCATTTACCTTACCCCAACCATCACCCTTTATGATGTCTATTATGTGCCTAACTTCAACTCTAATATCATTTCTGTTGGCCAGCTAGCTGATACAATTAACTGCAGGACACTATTTGATTGTAATTGTGCTGTATTGCAGGATATCCATTCTAAGAAGATGATTGGCCGTGCTGACAGAGATGGGAAGCTTTACACAATGAAGATTCCCTCCCCCCCCCCCTTTTTGTTTCAGCTAAGTCTAGCTCATTTCATTGTAATTCTGTTTCAGTTCACACCATTCCTATAGATATTTGGCATAATCGCCTAGGTCACCCCTCCCCCACAGTGTATGCTCTTATACAAAAACAACATTGTAACAAGCCTTCCTTATCAAATAAAAACTGTGATGCTTGCCACTTTGCCAAGCAAAAGAAACTGTCTTTTCCTGTTCGCAATTCACCTTCACTTCACAATTTTGATTTAATTCACATTGACATTTGGGGCCCTATGTCCACTCCATCCATGAATGGTTACAAGTACTTATTAACCATAGTGGATGACAAATCAAAATTTACTTGGATTAAGCTCATGAGAGCCAAGTCCGAAGCCAGACCTCTTCTCACTCAGTTTATATTGCTTTTGTTCAAACTCAATTTCACACCACCATCAAAACCATCCCTGAGTTTTCCTGTTCTACCTTCTACCTTTCCAAAGGTATCATTCACCAAAAATCCTGTGTAGAAACACCACAACAAAATGGTGTAGTTGAACGCAAACACCACACATTTTAAATGTTGCTAGTTCCCTAATGTTTCAATCCCACCTTCCTCTCCAATTCTGGGACTTTGCTATTTGCCACTCCATCCACCCCAATAACCGTATGCCTTCCACCAACCTTGATGGAAAATCCCCTTTCTCCCTCCTACACAACAAAACATCTGAGCTCTCCACTCTCAGAGTTTTTGGATCCCTCTGCTATGCCACTACCCTCACTTCTCATAGAACAAAGTTCCTCCCTAGAGCACGCAAGTGCATCCACATTGGTCATTCACAAGGAGTGAAGGGCTATCTCTTATTTGATCTCACCAATCATGAGATTTTTTTGTCTAGGAATGTCTCCTTCTATGAGAATATATTCCCCTATACCTCCCCTTCTCATACTCCCTCCTCAGCTTCTGATCCACCACCACAAATCACCCTCACTAACATGTTTGCCTATCCCGCATCCTCCTTTCATTCTCCTGCAATACCTTCTGCCACTTCCAACACCTCTGATGACTCCACCCACCCTAGCTCCTCTTCTTGTCTTGCTCCATCTGATCCCCCTCCTACTTTCCCTGCTGTCCCTGACCCACCTACTGTCACTGCTGTACCTGACCCACCTCAGCCAACTAGAAAATCACAAGAATTACCACCAAGCCTTCTTACCTTAAGGATTTTCATTGTGCTCAGCTCTCTGTTTCTTCTGCTGCTCAGTCATCTTCAGGTATTGCATATCCTCTTACTGACTACATTACTTATGATAGTCTGTCTGCTTCCCACAGATTGTACATCTCAGCTCTTAGTTCACATGTTGAACCGAAAACTTTTGCTCAAGCCTCCAAGCATCAGTGCTGGCTAGATTCCATGCAACAGGAGATTGCAGCCCTCAATTTGAACTCTACATGGACTATTACTGACATTCCTCCTGGCAAGCAACCTATTGGATGCAAATGGGTTTACAAAATCAAACACCAAGCTGATGGCTCTATAGAGAGATACAAGGCCAGATTGGTTGCCAAAGGATTTACTCAACTAGAAGGAGTAGATTACACTGAGACATTCTCTCCAGTAGTCAAGATGACTACTGTCCGATTGGTTCTGGCAGTTGCAGCCTCTCTTAAATGGCATCTCCACCAACTAGATGTCAACAATGCCTTCCTCCATGGTGATCTTCATGAGGAGGTATACATGAAGGTCCCTCCAGGTATTCCCACATCTTCTCCTAGCCAAGTCTGCAGGCTTCAGAAATCACTCTATGGCTTGAAGCAAGCAAGTAGGCAATGGAATGCCACACTGATCTCTTTCCTTCTTCCCTTGGGTTTCATTCAATCCAAGCATGACTATTCTTTGCTGATTAAACACTGTAACTCCTCCATCACAGTCCTCTTGATTTATGTTGATGATGTTGTTCTCACTGGTGACAGTCTGGATGAGATTCTCAAAATCAAGAAACTTCTGGATGCCACTTTCAGAATCAAAGACTTAGGGATTCTCAAGTTTTTTCTTGGATTTGAGGTGGCTCACTCTTCTACTGGCATTGTTGTCTCCTAGAGAAAATATGCCCTTGAGTTACTTGAGGAGGCTGGCTTGCTTGCTTGCAAACCTGCCTCCACTCCTATGGTTCCCAACCTGAAACTGAGCTCCACTGATGGCACTCCTTTGGAGGATCCTACTGCATACAGGCGCCTGCTTGGCAGGCTCATCTATCTCACTAACACAAGGCCAGACCTTTGTTATGCTGTAAACAAGCTGAACCAGTTTTTGTCCAACCCTCTTCAACCTCATATGGATGCTGTTGTTCATGTCTTGAAGTATCTGAAGGCCTGTCCTGGTCGTGGCTTGTTCTTCTCTGCTGACTGCAACAGGACCCTTACTGCTTTTAGTGATGCTGACTAGGCTTCCTGCATCGATAGTAGAAGATCCACCACTGGTTTTTGCATTTTCTATGGCACTTCTCTGATCAGCTGGAAGTCCAAGAAGTAGAGTGTTGTCTCTCGTTCATCTTCAGAAGCTGAATATCGTGCCCTTGCTGTCACCCAAGGTTTTAAAAACCGGACCGGCCGGTGCAACCGGTTGAACCGGGAACCGGACCCCTAGCCGGTTGGTTCAACCCCATTTGAACCGCAGGCCAAAGAACCGCCGAGAACCGGGGAAGAACCGGATAGAACCGCTTTGAACCGGGAAAGAACCGGGAACCGAACCGGGTTGAACCGCCCGAAATGCAATTTTTTATTTTTAAATTTACTTTTTTCTCCAAAATTTAATATTTTTTATTTAATAAATTACTTATCCGGTTCAACCATGGTTGAATCGGTTGAACCGATTGAACCATGAACCGGAGGTCTCGCCGGTTCGATCTCCGGTCCGGTTTTAAAAACATTGCTGTCACCACATCAGAAATTCAGTGGCTCCTTTATCTGCTCCGTGATCTGCACCTTCCTCATTCCACGGCAGTTTCCATTTTCTGTGACAAGAAGTCAGCTATCCACATTGCCCAGAACCCCATCTTCCATGAAAGAACTAAACATATTGAATTGGATTGACATCTAGTTCGTGACAAAGTACAGTCTAACACTATCCACCTGCTACCTGTCCCCACCAAGTCCCAACTCGCTGACATGTACACTAAGCCTCTCCATCCCTCTCAGTTTACTCAATTTATATCCAAGCTCAACTTGAAAGATATTCACAGTTTAGCTTGAGGGGGGCTGTTAGATTATACATTCATTATGTAAATATATTGTAAATTTATTTACCACATTAGTTAGTCACTCATTGATTAAGCTAGTTAGCATAGTTATCTATCTAGTGTTAGTTTCTTGGCAACATTGTAGTGTATATATACTTCTCTCTACCAATCAATAAAGTTGAGAATCATTTTTACCAAATTACCAATTGTGACAAGAATTACCAATGGAATCTTCATTTGATTCCAAAATGCTACCTTCAGAATTCTAATTTAGCAGAAAAATGTGGTTTGCATGTGTTACATGAACCAGTTTTTTCAACTAGTGTTTCTATTATCTCACAAGTACTAAACATTGAAATGTCTTCATTTTCCGTCTTGCCCAACTTGATTTGTTCAGAAACACATCTTTTCGTCAATAAAAGAAAGGTATATGTTTTGAAAATTCTATAAATGTGCGATGTGTAATTGTATGTTCTACAGCATAGGGCATGTTATGGTAGGATTCAATCTTACATCTGTATTAAGAAAAAGTAATTAGGACTCAATCTTACTTTACCTCTTTTGTTTCTTGTTTTCATTTTTACTAAAACCTAAAAAAGATAACAATTCCATTATTTTCATAAATTTTGAAAGGCCCACCTCAGTGACCTCATGATCCGACGAGAAGTTTACACCTTTAATGGCAATAATCGCAGCCATAAGTATATATTTTCTGTAACATCCAAGTCATATTTTTTATTTTATTTATGCTTATGTGGCAGTATATATTTGCTGACTTATTATTTTTAAATAATTTTAATTAAAAATAAAAGAACATCTATTTATCTTAATCTTCTTCCTAACTGATATCCAGATCAAGAAACAGGTCTTCATAACTTCTTCATATTCAGATCTTCATGTCTGAAACAGATCTAAACCAAAATGCAATTTAGAAAATGTTGCAGGCAGTGATATTCAATTGAGAAACAAAATGCAGCATTAACTCATCACAAAAATTGAACATAGAGGAGGTATTGAACCAAGTTTCTTCTCCATGAACCCATTACAAAATTGAAACCCAATTTCTCTGTCGTGATGAAAAAAGCAGAACACGTGGACACCGTAATAACCACCTAAGCAAAGTAACAGCCACTTAGACATTTTTTTAAGAGAGTCAAACTAAAACTCAAATATATAAAAGTCAACAGAGGTAATGATATTATACTTTTAAATAAGATTTATAGAGGTAATGATATTTTCTTTGTTTTTACAAAAGAATAATTATGTGGCTTCGCATCGCTCGCTCGATATTATTATACCTCTGTAATTTAGGTATTGATATTATACTTTTAAATAAGATTTACAGAGGTAATGATATTTTTCTTTTTTTTTTTTAGAAAACAATAATTATTTTTCTTAATAAATACTCTCTCAAGTTCCCATATTTATTTTTCAAAAAAAAATTCCCATATAGAATACATTTTATAGGTAAATCGAGTAACTAATGTATCTGGTGTATATCACGGACCAGATACGTCGGTTATTCAAGAAAAGCAAGAAAATATGAATTTTTATTTGAAATTGATTGCCATTAGAATGATAAGAAAACGTGTTTGTTTGTATATATAACAGAACGAATCTAAATAAATATGAAGCCATTGGATGATGAGAAGAATATGCAGAACAGAACAGCCTCAAAAATCTAAAAGTCAACAGTAACCACAAAACAGAGTATCTTCATCTGAGTAGAGTCACTGTTCTGTTCCAACAACATCATCGGATGGATTCTCCTTTGTTGGGTCCTCATCATGTTTCGCGAAATAAATTCAAGTGGAAGAAGAACATCTTTCTCTCCTTCCTTCTCATCCTTTTTGTCGCTCTCACCACAAGTTAGTTCTCTAAACTCAAAATTACATAAAGATTCCTTTTTTTCTTGGGGGTTCATAATTAATTTGTTGTTGGGTTTTTTTTGCTCAAAATTGAAATTGTTTGATGATTTTTTTAAACATCGTGTATGATTTCCGTTGATTGTTGGATTTGCATATTGTGTCCATGGTCTATGGAGATAGACTAAGTCATGTTATGCGAAAAACACTCCATATTATTATAATATTATATTAAGACTAAGTCTTTTTTTTTCCTTTTTTTAATATATATATATATATATATATATATATATATATATATATATATATATATATATATATATATATATATATATTATGTGGTTGTTCTTAATCTAATACCAAAAAAGATGGCAACTCGTGATAGGATACATGAGGTGGTTCCTATCTAAGCCAAGGCCTTCATGTAAAATAAAATTTTATAGAAGACTAAGTAATTGCCAAAAAAATAATTGTGGTTTTTTGTATGCTTTCTGGTAGTTGTTGAATTTGAATATTCTGTAAAAATAAAAATTACACTTGTTGGATCAAATCTCTAGCATTGTATATTCAATATTGTGTGAGTCCTTTTTTGCAAATTAATGAAAAATACATTAATAAGTAGTTGATTGGGTGAAATAAGTTAGGTGGGTTCTAGGGTGAATAATAGGTGGTCCACGTGGACCGGTATTTGAAAAAACGTTCAAAATTCTGATGGCGATCGAATATAACTTGAGATTTGAGGCACTCATATTCACTTCTCTTTATTTTATCGAAACAATCCAGTCACAGTCTCAACGATTAAAATGTTGCGAACCATTTTTAGTCATCATTCGAATTTTGAACAAATTTTCAACTCTTTGTCCACGTGGACCACCTTATTATAAGTAAAAGTTACAGTTTTAGGCTTATTGAATAACTAAGATATTTGACCTATATTATCGATCAGATACATCAATTATTCAATGTTGGTCTATTGTTTATATTAATCATAATCATGTTGGTCTATTGTATTTGATGCTCATTGCAATTCTTTTTCAGTTGTTGTGCTAGCAGCAGTAAGAGGTGAAGTAAGTTTTTGGATACTGAAAGGGGAACAAAAATACAATGAGAGAATAACAACCAAGAAAGGAGATGTTATTGAATCAGAAAATGGAGTTGTTGCAGCTGATGATTCAAGGTGTTCTGCAATTGGTGTTTCAATGCTTAGGTTGGGAGGACATGCTGTTGATGCTGCAGTTGCCACTGCATTATGCCTTGGTGTTGTTTTCCAAGCTTCAAGTGGCATAGGAGGTGGTTCTTTCATGGTTGTTAGATCTTCTTCAACTTCCATAACACAAGCTTTTGATATGAGAGAAACCGCTCCTTTAGCTGCTTCACAGGTTTGAGATTTAACCTTTTTGCTAAGTCATTAGTTATTGAAATTCATGAGTGTAATTGCTGATACAATTGCACCAATTTCACAAATATTTTGCTAATGGCTTAATTGCAGCATTGGTCTCCCCACCATTTTACTTTTCGCAACAATTTTGGTCTCTCAATCTAATCTATCTAATATTTATTTATACAAACAAACTTATTATGTAATTACCAATTTGAATCTCTTATTAACAAGACACATAACTAATTTAAAGGTAAAAATGTCATTACCCTCTCTTTCTTTCTTTTTCTTCTTACACTCTCTTTCTTCCTTTTTTTTCTTCTTACACTCTCTTTCCTCCTTTTCACTTTTCTCTTACATTCTCTTTCTTTCTTTTTTTCTTTTTACTTTACTTTTACTTTTCCCATAAACAATTCTTCTCTTTCTCTTATCACCTCACTTTAGTTTTTTTAACTAAATTTTTAAATTTATACAAACACTATTCTACTAAAATTACTTATAAAAATGTAAATGAGTCACACTAAAAAAAAACCTATCACCTTTTTGGAAAAATTTATCACCTTAAAATTTTAATTTTTCTCTCCAAAATCTGTTTACACTTTTATTGTAATCTACTATCACCTCTTATTGATAATCTACTATCTATCTTTTACTATCTATTATAATCTACTAATCAACTAAAATAATCAATTGAAACTACGAGATAACTACAATGATATATAAAAAAACACGTGATAACTGCACTGATATATAAAAAACACAAGATTAATATTTGTCATTGATAATTAAATTTTTTGAAAACCACTATAAACCTACTATCTAAAAAACAAGAAGATTTAATGACTATTTAAACTACTGATTAATATTTAAAACAAATATATTCTTATTGATAATCTACTATCTCTCTTTTACTATTTACTATAATCTACTAATCAACTAAAATAATCAATTGAAACTACGAGATAACTTCACTGATATATAAAAAAACACGAATAACTGCACTGATATATAAAAAAACACGAGATTAATAATTGTCATTGATAAATAAATTTTTTGAAGACTACTACTACAAACCTACTATCTAAAAAACAAGAAGACTTAATGACTATTTAAACTACTAATTAATATTTAAAACAAATATTTCTTATTGATAATCTACTACCTAACTTTTGCTATCTACTATAATCTACTAATCAACTAAAATAATCAATTGAAACTACGAGATAACTGCACTGATATATAAAAAAACACGAGATAACTGCAGTGATATATAAAAAAACACGGGATTAATATTTGCCATTGATAATTATAATTTTTGAAAACTACTATAAACCTACTATCTAAAACAACAAGGCTTAATGACTATTTAAACTGATTAATATTTAAAACACACGTGACAAATATTTGTCACTAATACCTAAAAAAATGACAAATAATTGTCACTGATATATAAAAAAACACGGGATAAATATTTCTTATTGATAATCTACTATCTATGTTTTACTATCTACTATAATATACTAATCAACTAAATAATCAATTGAAACTATGAGATAACTACACTGATACATTAAAAAGCACGGGATAACTGCACTGATATTTAAAAAAATACGGGGATAACTACAATGATATATATAAAAACACGGGATAGCTGCACTGATATATAAAAAAACACGGGATAACAATACTGATATATAAAAAAACACTGTACTGATATATAAAAAAAATACGGGATAAATGCACAGATTGTTTGAAATGATACTTTTATATTTTTAGATTTTAAAATTTATTTATTTTTTATTTGAAACTTTTTTTTTATCTACTTTGAATTTGTCTTTATTTTCACGGGGTAATGTTCAGACTATTTAAATACTGTCTAAGTTCATTAATAAAAAGAACACAACAACACCCGTGCGCACGGGTATCCTACTAGTTATATCAGATACACAATTTTAGTCCCCGGTTAAATTATCATCCAATTTTTGACGGAAATACTAACGTGGCTGTAAGGTGATGACATTGAAATCGCATGTCGCGCATGTATACTCCAAAAATTCTAAATATGGGGTTTGAGCCGAGGAGTAAGGGTCCAAAGTCAACACATTTAAAACTAAGTCAAGTAGATGAACTGCCACGTCGACCACACCTTACCGGCACGCTAGCATTTCCGTCAAAAATTAGATAACAATTTAATAGGGGGACTAAAATTGCAGACTTCATAAAATTAGGGGGGACCAAAATTGTGAAAAATAAAATGAGAGGGATTAAAATTGCAGATTTAATAAAATAGGGGAACCAGTTAAGTCTTTGCTGATATATAGGCCATATTAGATAGAAAAGGCATTAAGAACCAAATGAATTGAAAATGCAACTTACATTTTTGTACATATATCATTTTACTTACTTGGACTTATTGAAATCTAGCAGATAATATATCATTTTCATTTGCAGAAATCCACAAAAATGCAACTTACATTTGTGTAAATATTTGACTCTCAAAACAGAATATGTATCAGAGAAATCCTGAAGCTAAGATATATGGTGCATTGGCCATGGGAGTTCCTGGTGAGTTAGCTGGTCTTCATGCAGCTTGGTTGAAGCATGGAAGATTACCATGGAGAAACTTATTCCAACCAGCTATAGAACTTGCTAAAAACGGTTTTGTAGTATCTTCTACGCTCGGCGATTACTTAGCGAAATCGGAAAGTAAGATAATGAATGATCCTGGTTTAAAGAATATCTATGCACCTAATGGAATTTTGTTAAAAAAAGGGGAGATATGTAGGAATGTTGAACTTGGTTACAGCTTAGAGGTATTGGCAGAGGAAGGGCCACAAGCTTTGTACAATGGAACCATTGGTGAGATGTTGGTAAAAGATGTTAGAGAAGCTGGTGGGATTTTAACAATGGAGGATTTACGTAATTATAAGGTGGAAATCACAGATGCAATGACTGTGAATGTTATGGGATACACCATACATGGAATGCCACCTCCTTCAAGTGGAACACTTGCTCTTTCTCTGGTTCGTCGATTCCTATACCTTATTTTCTTATACGATAATTCCGTATTATTTTGTAGATATCATGAGCACGATCTTTGATATTGTGGAGAATCACAGTCAAATCAAATAAGGCCGATATGCACGATAATTGTGAAAACATTAAAAACTTTGATGTCACAACCCACATCGAGGTCGCGAACCTTGATCATGACATTTTCCTCTCTTTCATTTCATGAGTCTAAATACTAAAAAAATGTAAATAGACATGTAATGATGTTTTAACTTCAACCTTAGGTGCGAGTGGTTATCGCATTCCATCTAAAGGAATAAATTCGGCTAGTATCTAGGTTCGATCTATGACAATGGAAAAGGGATGAACCCGGCTAGTACCTAGATTTGATTCCTGACGATAGAAAAAATCGGAGTCAGACTTTACTTACCTTCTTCCGGCCGAACTCCGGATTAGTCAGCGCCCATTTCCCCTGAACGTCAGAGCAGGGTGGAAGACATGTTATGATGTTTTGGTTCAAAAGTCAAAATATGTTATGAACTAAGTATAACAAAAGCTTAAACTTGAATGGTTTTATCATCTGTGATAAAACAACACCAACTGCTACAATTGTAATCCGTATGTTCTAATAGTTGGTATGAACAGGTCCTAAACATCTTGGAAAGTTATGGAAATCATGATGCTGCAAAGGGAAATTTGGGTATGCATCGACTAATAGAAGCTTTGAAACATATGTTTGCCATCCGAATGAACTTGGGGGACCCAGATTTTGAAAACATTGGTGAAACTGTATCTGAAATGCTTTCCCCATCTTTTGCACAAACTATTCAACACAAGATACTTGATAACACTACCTTCCCTCCAGAGTACTATATGGACAGGTTTGTTAAACTCTTTATAGTAATATGAATTTCTCTTTTGCTTCGTATGTTGCAAAGTGATTGAGGCCCTAATTAAGTGCTTTTGGCATAAACACTTGTCATATAAGAGCTTATGTATAAACTATTTCTATTATAAAGGATAAAATAATGTTAAACTATTTTTCTATGAGCTAGAAGCTGTTTTTATAAGCTATCATCCTGTGAAGCTTATGAACATGTTATAAGCTGTTTCCATAAGTTCTCCCAAATAGACTCACAACTGCTTATGCCAGTAGATAAACCGATCCAAACGGGCCTAATTTGTTAATGTCAGAAGGGTATTCATAACTATGTTTGGCAGGTGGGACCAACTTAGAGATCATGGAACAAGCCATTTATGTATTGTGGATGCTGATAGAAATGCTGTATCACTTACAACAACAGTAAACCGTCATTTTGGAGCTGGTGTTCGTTCTACTTCAACTGGTATTGTGATCAATGATGAGATGGATGACTTCTCTATACCCACTGATATATCCCCTGATAAATTACCTCCAGCTCCAACAAACTTTATTCAACCAAACAAAAGACCATTGTCTTCCATGACTCCTATTATCATCACAAAGGTATTCTTTGCCACAGAAAAAAAAATCAAACTAAACAGGTTTTAGCATAAGATGATCTATTCTTATACATGAAACTTTTTTTTGCTATCCATTGGCAGAATGATCAGTTGGTTGGGGTAATTGGAGCAAGTGGTGGAATGAACATTATTTCTGCTGTGACTCAAGTGTTTCTTAATCATTTCATCTTAGGAATAAAACCTTTAGATGCAGTTCTGAAGCCAAGAATTTATACCAAGGTTCTAACTACTCTCTATTCGAATACTCCCTCCGGTCTTATTTATAAGAAAAAAAACACTTTTTAGGTTCTTATTTATCTGGTCTAGTCTACATTATAGATCAAATACATTAGTTATTCATCTAACCTACTATGTATTCATATACTCCCTCTGGTCTCATTTATAAATAAAAAGTGTTTTTTAGGTTCATTGAATAACAGATATATCTGGTCTATAATGTAGACCAGACCAGATATATAAGAACCTAAAAAGTACTTTTTTGCTTATAAGTAAGACCGTAGGTAGTAGTTTCTCTCTATATATGATACTCTTAATAACTACTATATATCTAATAGGGATCTTCATCTCATGCAGCTAATACCTGATACAGTATGCTATGAGAACTTAACAGCTCATGATGGTGGTCACATTGAGCTTTCAGAAGAGAGTAGGATTTTCTTGAAAGAGAGAGGTCATCAACTGTGTGTGTCTCCAGCACTAGCTGTCACTCAGTTTGTTGTTCAAACTTTCAAAACACCTATTAACATTAATAGGAAAATTGGTGAAGATATCAGTTCAAATGTAAAGCATGGCACTTTAACAGCTGTAAGTGACCCAAGAAAAGGTGGATCTCCAGCTGCTGTTTAATTAATTTGATCAATTATTCATATTGATATTTGTGAAATTCAAAATATATCAAAAAAAAAAATGATAAGAAAATTTAATCATGTGTTTATACCCTCCCAAATCCAGAGATCTCTTCTCCTTTGTAAATTATTGAATATTGCGATATCAAGTTTCTTTGTAAATTATTGATTATTTGAGTACTGATATCAAGTCTCTTTGTACATTATTAAATAAGTGACTATTAAATAGATAGAGTTAAAAGACTGCATATCCTGAATTCTATTGACAGTGTGTGTGGAAGAAATAGATAAGTTGGAAGTTAGGATTTAGATAATAATGGTTTGAAAATGCCCCTTTGGTTTTGTGAACATTCTATGTGTACTGTTCATATGTGTAACATAGTCTTGGTTTGAATCTAAAACGTTGATGAGTAAAACTAATACCCCAACCTTGTTTGTTCAACTTCAATCCAATTGTATAGATATTTGTTTTAGCTATTGAATGAAGTTGTTTACAATCAAGAACAAAATATTACTTCCTAGTTCCTAATACTTAGCTTCTTTACATTAAAGTACGATTCAACAGGTATACTAGAAATTAAGTACATTAAGTACATAGTTATTAATCTTTACTTCCTAGTTCCTAAACTACTTCACACAATTATTCATATTATGATGAAGATAAATTTGCATGAATCAATTCAAAGTAGAAGAACAAGGAAAATTATTTACCTCATCATCATCATCGTTGTCGTATCATTCTCTGCTTCATTTGATTTGTTTGATTTTCTTCCTAGTTTCGGTCTCATTGGTATTTTCAAGAACGTTTACCATTTGACCTTTCTGCTTTTTTTTACTTTATCATAAACTGATTGTGGTGATTGATCATCTTATTGGATTTTTGTCCTAATCATGTATCTGAATATGAGTCATTTCTTCTTTGTTATTATCTTGAATCTCCAATTGTTTTGAGGTTTCTCTTTGCCTTACAAGAACCAAAATTTGTTCTTGCTTTAACTTATTGTTATCAGTTATGATGATATCTTGATTTTCTAGCTTATTTCAATGGTTGTTAAGCATGACACTTCTTCCATTGATGGTTAAGCATTGTTGCTTCCTCCGAGTGATTATAACATCGTTGCTTCCTCCGAGTAGTTATAGCATTGTTGCTTCCTCCGAGTGGTTATAGCATTGAGTTGTATTTCTGGCATCTCTCATTGTCATTTTCTGCTGGTTAAGCTTTTGCCTTATGGCTTTGATTTCTGCCGATGTACTTCTCGCATCTCTCATTGTATTGTTCATCCCAAGTTAGAAGTGTTGTGAATACCTTCTATCTTGCATGAGAATATTAGATATATTGTTCGTTAATAGTTAGTGAGTTTGTTAGTGGTTAGAGATATAGTTTTTTATTGGTTAGTGAATGCCTATAAATAGGCTTGATGTAATCATTTTAGTTAAGAAATATATTCTACTTTCATCAATATGGGAGTTTTTTAAGATTTTCTCTCTAATCTTCCATGAATGTCATGTTCTTCAATAGTTTCAGAAGAAAAAAATGATTTTTTCCCCTCTAAAATAAGAAACTATTCCAAAAGTTAGGATAATACTGTTTTTATATTCTCACTCATTTGCTTTTTCCTTTCGAATTTAGATCTTCACTTTAAATTTTTCTATGCATCTCTCTCTTAATCTCACTCTCTAGTTATTATCTCCCTATATTTATTTTTTTTGGGTTTTACCTAGGGTATCCACCGCCGACCACAGTGATTAATCCTCTCGCTGAATTGTAGGTACCTCGAGGGGCAGGACAGCTAGCCCAGAGTTTTAACGCTGCTCCGTACTCAATGTGGGGTATCTCCCTATATTATTGTATGCTACAATTATTTTTTTAATTCATAAAAAATATAAAAACAAAGATTGATAGACATAAACCACTTAGAAAGTGCATTATCTCTTATAAGTCCAAATACAATAATTATTCTTTTTTTTTACCATGTCATTGGTACGTAGTTTTCACCGGCTTTACCTGTGACAAATTTATGCCGGGAAACTTGGCTGGTCATGAGTTTTTGGCTTTGCCGGCCCGTCTGGTCTCCCCTTCCAACAGAGTTCTTGCCACATCCAAGATTCGAACCCGAGATCTTGGGGTGGAATCCAAGTCCAGTTACCACTTGGACCAACCCTCGTAGAAAGTAGAAAGTGCATTCTTTTCTTATAAAACCAAATACATTGGTTACACTTAATTTGTCAAAAATAATACATATATATATATATATATATATATTTTGTATGAATGGAGTAGTTTTGACTACCCTAAAAATAATATATGTTTGTGAATAAATATTATATTTTATATTTAGCTACCACAATAGTATATTATTTAATTACCCCAACCACGTTTATTTTTCAAAAGAGATAAAATAACAACAACAAGTTCATTAGTCTATTATTATCCCAAACAAAAATGGTGAATTTTGTTAACTTAGTGATTTTGGACTCTCTATTTTACTTTTAACAATTTTGATCTCCAGTTTTCTTAATTTGGTAATTTTTGTCCTCAAAATCATAAATTATTTGCACTTTTAATCTCCTAAAAATTTTGGATTTTGGGAAAATGTCGGACCAGAATTGCACGATCCATGATAATATAGGCCATACTTATGAGTTGTAAGGAATGGATCTAAATAAATATGGGTTTTTTTTTATGTACCCCCATCATCTCCCTATTTACCCCCACATAAAAGTGAAACCCAAAAATACCCCTGCCCAATTTTTAATTCGCTCGGATTTACCTCCATTTGAGGTAAATCCGCTTTGTTATTTTTAAAGTCGGATTTACCTCATATGGGGGTGCCCAATAGGTAAATCCGATTTCAAAAATAACAAAGCGGATTTACCTTAGCTGGAGGTAAATCCGCTTTGTTATTTTGGAAATCGGATTTACCTAGTGGGTACATAAATCCGATTTCCCTAAAAAAAGAGAAAATCGGATTTATCCCACCTAAGGTAAATCCGATTTCCCTAAAAAAAGAAAATCGGATTTATCCCACCTAAGGTAAATCCGATTTTGTTATTAAAAAAATTGTTTTTTATTTAACTTTTTAAAAAAGGTTATAAAATACTACTAAAAATCCGTTAAACAGCCAAAACTAATCCAAAAATTATGAAAACACCACTAAAAATCTAATAAAACCAAAATAAAGTTATGCAAATTTTTTCAGATTTTTTGGAGATTATGAAAAATTTAAAAAATTAATAAAAAATAGTAAACGATGGAATTTGGGATTTTGAGGTCCCCAGTCCTGAAAGAAGTCACTTCTTGAGGAGTATTGATCCTTCATCTTTTTCGGATTTAAAGAATGTGGTTTCATTACAATTTGAGTAGGTTGCCCGAAAACTGATTTTTTAGCCTAAATTATTCTCCCGACGTACAATATCGTCACGTGTTAACGAACTACACACTAAACAGAACCAAAAGATAGTCGAAATTTGTTTTTAAAATTTTAACTGATTTATTTATTTATTAATTGGGTTAACAAAGCGGATTTACCCCCACATAAGGTAAATCTGCTTTGGTTATTTTTAAAAGCGGATTTACCTTATATGATGGGGTAGATCCGCTTTTAAAAATAACAAATCGGATTTACCCCCACTTAAGGTAAATCCGATTTGTTATTTTTAAAAGCGGATCTACCCATCTTAAATAAATCCGATTTAAATTTTTTAAAATTTTTAGTGGAAATCGGATTTACCTAAATCCGATTTAAATTTTTTAAAATTTTTTGTGGAAATCGGATTTAGGTAAATCCGATTTCCAAAAAAAAAAATGAAATCAGGATACGTTCGGGATTTTTAAATTTTGTTAAGGGCAATTGCGTCTTTTCGCAGGGTCGGTGGGGGTAGCTGGGAGATGATGGGGGTAAAAAAAAAAATCCCAATAAATATCCAGTCAAGTTCATGAAAGAATATGCAGAGACCAGAGAGCCTCAAAATCATAAAAATCAACAACAACCACTCCACACACAGCCACAGTGATGCAACAACCTCACCTAGTATCTCTCTTCAACTGAGCCACTGTTGTTCTGTTCCAACAACAACATCCTCGGATGGATTCTCCTTTGTTGGGATTGGGACCTCATCGTATTTCGCGTAATAAATTCAAATGGAAGAAGATCTTTCTCTCCTTCCTTCTCCTCCTTGCTCTCACCACAAGTTAGTTTCTCTTTACTCAAAAGTACATAAACATATTTATTTTATTTTCTTCCATGAATGATTGATTCTCTCTTTTTATAACACCATACTATTGTGTTGTGAAACAAATCATGTAGATATATGAATTTTCAGAGAATTGATTGTGTGGTGAAAGGAAAATGAATCTAGAAACCACCATAATGTGTTTGGAGAGATTAAAATAACTGGAAATAAAGCCTAGTCTCCTAATTTTCAGAGAGACTTAAATAGTGACGGATACAAAAATTTTAAATAGTGGGGGCAATATCTATATATAACTTTGTCTATATAATAAATTAACTATACAAATTATAAGATATTCCATTTATAAATTTTATTTTAGTTCATTGATTTTCACTATTTTACTCATGTCGTACACTCTAATGACATCATAGTTAATGATATGAATATTGCTAGTTAGTGTTGGAGTGATTTTATTGACTCATCATCCACTCAACCTCCCACTACTGGGATGGATTCGCTAAATGCCTCAGAGTCTGATGATACTTCTAATCCAGTGGTAGCATTTGACATGAGAATATTAGGAAAGCTTTGGGATGATGTGTTAGATGATGTTGATGATCCCATGGCTACTGATCGATACCCAAGAAACAATTGTGCAGTATGATAAGCTCGAACCAGAGGTGTCCAAGACACATAACAAGAATTTTCGACAAAAAAAAAAAGAAATTGGTCCAGAAAATCGTAGGCTATATAATACCCGCTCATGCAAATTCTTTCTCCGTCTCTTTTTTGTATAACTTTTGTTAGTCCTAGAAATTTCAGCAAATTTAGAAATTGGTCCTGAAAATTGGAGACTATAATTCTCGCTTTTTTAATCTAACTATTGCAAGTTAGTCCTTTATAATTACCTCTAGGGTGGAGTATTTTAGGGGCCTTTGTTAATTGTTAGGGGCTCCCTATTATTGTTTTGACTTTATTTCATTTTTTGCCAAGGGTATTAGTGGTCTAGTCTCCCTGGGCTCTTTTTTGTTATCTTTTTATTTTCTCTTTTTTTTTAAAAAATAAAATAAAATAGGGGAAAATTCTCTTTTTCCTCCTCGATGTTGCTTTACATCGGAAGGTTTAGCGAGACTTCCTTCATTCTTTTTGCTTAAAAAAAGGTTACACTATTTTAATTTTTAAAGTTAAAATAGAAGGTAAATTAAAAAATATTACAAGAAATTTTAACTTTCTTATGAGCCATTTTTTACGGGTTCTCATTAATCCTATAGACTATAAATTGTTACTCCAAACTAAAATGGCAAACTATAAAGAATGT
Source organism: Astragalus membranaceus (assembly GCA_039519185.1). Taxonomy (NCBI): domain Eukaryota; kingdom Viridiplantae; phylum Streptophyta; class Magnoliopsida; order Fabales; family Fabaceae; genus Astragalus; species Astragalus membranaceus. Next base: position 39,428,238 of record CM076853.1, on the reverse strand, counting down.
GGCTTTTAGAGGGAGGAATCAATTAAGTCTCTCATTTGTGTACCACTAAAATTGGCCATAGAATATATTATGTAAAATACTATGAGTGGTTAAGATTAAATCAACTAGTATTAAATCTCAATCTTTGATGAAGTTTTATAGTATATCATATGGTTTATTTTAGTGATTCACAAGTGAGGGAATTAGTTAATCCATCACCCTAGAAGCACCATAAATGAAAATGTTTAATTTGTTTACAATAATGTTTTGCCACAATAAACAAATCACTAGCCTAGTTCTCGTGTTTTAACATTTGAAGTGCTTCCACCTTATATTTATATTTTAAATGGAATGTTATTGATAAATAAATGAAATGAATTTAATATCAAACTATACAAATTATCCACCTACAAAATACCAATATTACCATTTTTTCAACTAAATAATTGGAGAATATTGATGTAAATCAACATTTCCTTTTTCACTTTTTTCCAACTAAATTTTTTTGACCCCTCTAACCCCGGGCATTGGTAATTGAAAAACCGTCCAAAATTTTGGTGACAGTTGGTGTCTGTTGGGGATAAACACGTGAAAGGGACAAGAAAGGAAGTGGTGGCGCTGAGGACAAGAGGAATGAATAGGGCAATATAATATTAGGTAAAAACTGCATTGAATTTCATAAAAGTAGGTCACTAAATTACATGCTACTCACATCTATATATATATATATACAATGAAACAGGCCCAGGCCCATAATTTCGACTAGCCCATTCGACTGGCCCATTTCGACTAGGTTACTATTCACACCTATAGATTACAAGCAATAGAATTACAAGGCATATCTCAATATTCCCTCCTAATTCACATTGCTGAGTGACATCATCCCAAGCATTGTTCTCAGTTCTTCGAATCTTCCCTTTTGCAATGGCTTGGTCATTGCATCAGCTACTTGAAGTTGGGAACAGCAATATTCCAGATTCAGCTTCTCATTGTTTACTTGGTCACGCAGGAAGTGATATCTGGTCTCTATGTGCTTCGACCTACCATGTCCAACAGGATTCTTGGCGAGATCTATCGCAGACTTGTTGTCGATCAACAACTTCATTGCTTCGACCCTGTGCACTCCAATTTCGACCAGTAGCATGCTCAGCCATGATGCTTGACATGCTGCAAAGGAAGCAACTACATACTCTACTTCACAGGAGGACAACGCAACAATACTTTGCTTCTTCGAGCACCAAGAGATGGGTGTCGATCCATACATAAAGACATACCCACTTGTGCTTTTTCGATCACTCCTGTCTCCACTCCAGTCGGAGTCAGTGTAGCCAAACACTTCATTACCATTCTTCGACACACTCTTGCTAGGGAACAGAATACCATAACTTTGTGTTCCCTTTACATACCTTAGTACTCTTTTTGCAGCTACCATATGAGAGCTTTTCGGCTTCTCCATGAATCTGCTGATCATTCCGACACTAAACATAATGTCAGGTCGAGTGTTGCACATGTACCTTAAGGAGCCCACGATCTGTTTAAACAAGGTGGCATCTACTTCAATCCCTTCGTCGTCTTTCGACAACTTGCTGCTAGTGTCTGATGGTGTCGAAACTTCCTTGCAGTTGCTCATGTCGAATCTCTTCAGGATATCAGCTGCATACTTCGACTGGTGCAGGAGTATACCCTTACTTGTCTTGGTAAACTCCATCCCCAAGAAATATGATAGATGTCCCAGATCACTCATTTCAAATTCTGACATCATCACTTTCTTGAAGGCTTCGACTTCGACTTCATTGCTGCCAGTTACAAGTAGATCATCTACGTACAGGCGCAACAACAACTGAGTCGAAGTTCCATTCTTCTTCACATACACTCCATGTTCATTAGTGCATCTAATAAACTTCTGAGCCAAGAGAAATCCATCAATTCTCTTGTTCCACGCTCTTGGAGCTTGCTTGAGCCCATACAGGGCCTTCTCCAGCTTATAGAATTTGTCTTCTTTACCCTTCGACTCAAAACCAGGTGGTTGACAAACATAGACTTCCTCCTCCAGAGGTCCATTCAGAAATGCTGACTTTACATCTAGTTGATCTAGGGGCCAGCCTCTATGACTTGCCAATGCTACTACCAATCTTATGGTTTCGATCCTGGCTACTGGGGCAAAGACCTCATTGAAATCCAAACCAGGTTTCTGCAAGAACCCTTTGGCTACTAGCCTGGCCTTGTACTTGGCCACTTCTCTATTTGGCTTGACTTTGGTCTTGAAGACCCACTTCACCCCTATGGCTTTCTTTTCTTTTGGAAGTTCGACTAGCTTCCAAGTATCATTCTTCTCGATTGATTTCAACCCGTCAATCATTGCTTCCTTCCACTGCTTGTGACTAAGGGCTTGCTCCGGGCTCACTGGTTCTGCTTCTGCCATTAGTGCAAAGTGTGTCAGGTCTCCCTCTGCTGTAATAGCAGAATCTGGGTAGGTGTCGAATCCTTCTAGTCTTACTGATCTCTGCCTTTCCCTTTGCGACCTTCTTAAAGGTTCGACAGCAATGGGTTCTTCTGGCTCTTCAGTTTCGACCTCTTCATTCTGATCATTTCGATCAGAGACTTCGTTGAAGTCCATCATTGTAGTTTTCTCACAGCCTTCTTCCCAGTTCCAATGTTTCGACTCATCTATTACGACATCTCTGCTTTTCACTATTTTCTTCTGCACAGGATCATACAGTTTGTAAGCTCCTGTCGAATGATAGCCAACAAGAATCATTTGTTGTGCTCTATCATCCTGCTTGCTTCTTAGTTGCTCAGAGACATGTCTATAGCATACTGAGCCAATTATTCTGAGATGCTTGACACTTGGCTTTCTTCCTAGCCAAGCTTCTTCAGGTGTCTTCCCAATCAATCTCTTTGTGGGGCATTTGTTCAGAATATACACTGCTGTGGCTACAAGTTCTCCCCATAAACTATGAGGTAGCTTCTTCTCCTTCAACATACTTCTTACCATGTTAAGGATGGTCCTGTTTTTCCTCTCAACAGTACCATTATGCTGAGGCGTGTAAGGTGCAGTGACTTCATGCACAATTCCTTCTTTCTCACAGAATTCGACAAATCCATGAGAATTGTACTCACCACCTCCATCGCTTCTAAGGGTTTTGATTGCACATTCACTCTGCTTTTCAATCATTACCTTAAACTTCTTGAATATTTCTAGTACTTCACTCTTCCTTTTGATCAAATACACCCAGGACATTCTAGTGTATTCGTCAATGAAGGTGACAAAGTACTTATTCCCTCCTAAGGAGCATACTTCGAAAGGACCACAGACATCAGAAAATATCACCTCTAGCTTCTTCTCTGCTCTGCTTGGTACTTCTGATTTAAACGAGTTTCTTGGTTGCTTCGACTTGCAACAACTCTCGCAAACTTCGACAGGTACTTTTACTGCAGGCAACCCATGAACCATCTTCTTTTCATGTAGTTGACTCAAGCTCTTGAAGTTGAGGTGGCCAAATCTTCTGTGCCACTTCCAGTGCTCCTCTTCGACAGTACTCTTGAGGCAATGTTCTTCGACTACTTGCAATTTGATCTTGAAGGTTCTGTTACTCTGCATTAACACCTTCAGGATCAACTTCTTGGTCGAATCGAACAAGCTGAGACTGTTATCACCCATTTCGACGGTGAAGTTTTTCTCAATCATCTGCCCAATACTTAGCAGATTGCTCCTCATATCTGGTACATAAAATACCCCTTGGATGTAGCACCACTTACCATCTTTCGACAGGAACTTTATGGTACCTACTCCTTCAGCAGTAACTTTACTGTTATCTGCAAACCTTATCTTCTTGCTTATCTGCTCCAGTTCGACAAACCACTCCTTGTGACAACACATGTGATTTGAACATCCTGTGTCGAGATACCATTCGACAAACTTCTCTTCAGTCGAATTTGTATCAGCCTTCAACAACAGTAATTCTGGGTCAGTAGCTGTCATGAATGACAATTCTTCATTATCATTGCTGGCAATGTTGGAGGCATCACCAGTGTTTCCACTGCCCTGCCACACACACATTGCACAAGTATTTTGAGCATCGCAAGTGAATCCACTTATACAAGTGTTCCCACTATTTTGCTCGCTACTTTCAGCAATTCCTTCATCGAGTCGAATCTCATCTTCGACAGCCATCAGCATTAACTCCTCTGAGTCAGAGTCTGAGTCATCATCATTAGCAAACTTGGCTTCTGCATCTTTATCCCTAGGAACTTTCTTGTTTTTACACTTGTTCCTATAATGCCCAAATTGCTGACAGTTGTAACACTGAACTTTCGACAGGTCTCCATTCTTCTTGTCGAAAGATCCTTGTTCTTTCTTCTTACTGCTTGATCCCTTTTCTCTACCCTTCTCCTTGTTGCCTGCCTTCCAATTTCTCTTAGAGGAGTATGAAAGCAAGGCTTGTTCAGTTTCTTTCTCTGAACTTCTCTGCCTTATTCTCAATTCATGCGCCTCTAAGGAACCCTGAAGTTCATCTAACTTCAACGTATCTAGGTCCTTGGATTCTTCGATAGCAGTAACAACGTAGTCGAATTCCAGGGTTAAGGATCTGAGCACATTTTCGACTTTATTTACTTCAGTCACAGTTTCACCATTACCTTTCATTTGATTAGTTAATGATACTAACCTCGTAATGAAATCTCCAATTGATTCTCCATCTGTCATCTTCAAGCCCTCGTACTGCTTCCTGAGCGACTGTAGACGTATCTTCTTCAGCCTATCTGCTCCTACATACGAGTTCTTTAGGATGTCCCAAGCTGCCTTTGCTGAATCACAGTCGATGATCAGGTTCAAGATGTTGGAATCAACGCATTGGTGAATCAAAAACAGCCATTTTCCATCTTTCTTCCTCAGCGAATGGTGGTTGTTCCTCACCGCTTCAGTGGCGTTTGCTGCCAAGGGTGGAACACCATCATTCACGACATCAAGAACATCTTGATATCGAAACAGCACCTTCATCTGCGCACACCAACGTTCATAATCCTTTCCGTCAAAGATTGGGAGGTTTCCCGGAATACCTCCACCAGAGTTGTCTCGCGCTGCCATGAATCTTGATAGATTTTGTAAGGATCTAACAAGCTCTTGATACCAGTTTGTTGGGGATAAACACGTGAAAGGGACAAGAAAGGAAGTGGCGGCGCTGAGGACAAGAGGAATGAATAGGGCAATATAATATTAGGTAAAAACTGCACTGAATTTCATAAAAGTAGGTTACTAAATTACATGCTACTCACATCTATATATATATATATATATATATATATATATATATATATATATATATATATATATATATATATATATACAATGAAACAGGCCCAGGCCCATAATTTCGACTAGCCCATTCGACTGGCCCATTTCGACTAGGTTACTATTCACACCTATAGATTACAAGCAATAGAATTACAAGGCATATCTCAATAGTGTCGTCTCCCAAAAGTAGTAACTCCTGGTCCTCCTCATCTTCACGGTTGAGTTGAGATGATAATTTGATCGATGCAAGTTTGACAATGAAAACAAAAATGAATATAACTTGAATTTTGAGCACTCATCGATTCTCATTGTTTTGTCGAAATGAGATCGACCAAGTCACACTATTAGCCGTAAAAACACGGAGGACCATGAGATTCTACTTACAGGGCAATGTCAGTCATAGTTCGAGATTCAACCAATTTTTCAACTACCGATCCACGTGGACCACCTATATACCTCTGGAAATAATAACTTTTTGTTGAATGTGACAGATTCTAGAAAAGGAACACATCTGAGGGTGACTGATATACTGATATATTTGAATTCTGTGCCAAAATATCTGCTTCACACTAACAAAATCCGATTAGCATAATGATCTTCCATATCTGATGCTCAGTGCAATTTTTTTCCAGTTGTTGTGCTAGCAGCAGTAAGAGGTGAAATAAGTTTTGGGGTACTGAAAGGGGAATAACAACCTATCAGGAAGATGTTACTGAATCGGAACTTGGAGTTGTTGCAGCTGATGATTCCCGATGTTCTCAGGTTGGTGTTTCAATGCTTAGACTGGGGGGCATGCTGTTGATGCTGCAGTGGCCACTGCATTATGCCTTGGTGTTGTGTTTTCAGCTTCAAGTGGCATAGGAGGTGGTTCTTTCATGGTTGTCAGATCTTCTTCAACTTCCAAAACACAAGCTTTTGACATGAGAGAAACTGCTCCTTTAGCTGCTTCATAGGTTTGAGGTTAACTCATGATTGAAATTGCTGAAACAGTTGCACCAAATTCACAAATATGCTTGTAATAAATAGGCCATATTAAAAAGAAAAGACATTAAGAACTAAATGAATAGAAAATGGAACTTAAAATTTTGTTTTATATCATTTTACTAACTTGAACATATTGAAATCTAGCAGATAATATATCATTTTCCTTTATAGAAATCTACAAAAAATGCAACTTACAATTGTGTAAATATTTTATGTTAAAACAGAATATGTATCAAAGAAATCCTGAAGCTAAGATATTAGGTGCCTTGGCCATGGGAGTTCCTGGTGAGTTAGCTGGCCTTCATGCAGCATGGTTGAAGCATGGAAGACCTTATTCCAACCAGCTATAGAACTTGCTAAAAAAGGCTTTGTAGTATCTGCTACTCTCAGCGATCACATAGTGGATAACGAAAATAAGATAATGAATGATCTTGGGTTAAAGAATATTTATGCACCTAATGGAATTCTCTTAAAAGAAGGGGAGATGTGTAGGAATGTGGAACTTGGTTACAGCTTAGAGGCAGTGGCAGAGGAAGGGCCACAAGCTTTCTACAATGGAACCATTGGTGAAAAGTTGGTAAAGGATGTCAGAGAAGCTGGTGGAATTTTAACAATGGAGGATTTACGCAATTACAAGGTGGAAATCACAGATGCAATGACTGTGAATGTGATGGGATACACCATATATGAAATGCCACCTCCTTCAAGTGGAACACTAGCTCTTTCTCTGGTTGGTAGATTCCTTTCCATTCTTTTCCTGTATGATATTTCCCTGTTGATTTGTAGAGATCATGATCAAGGTTTTAAATTGCAGTCTCAATAAGAGTCGTTGTGGGATTGTGATTCTTAATATTGTGGAAAACCAAAGTCAAATCAAATGAGACTGATATGCAGTGTGGTCACGGAAACATAAAAAACCTTGTTGTCACAACCCAGATTGAGGTTGCGAACCTTTTTTTAAAAACTTGATCATGACATTATCCTCTCTTTCATGAGTCTAATACTGAAAATATGTAAATAGACATGTGATGTTGTTTTGGTTCAAGGGTCAAAATATGTTCCTTGAATGGTTTTTGTATCTGTAAACTAAAATCAGAAAACCAACATTTAATATCAACATAGAAAGCTGCTACAAGTGTAAGTTTGTATGTTCTGATAGTTAGTATGAACAGGTTCTAAACATCTTGGAAAGTTATGGAAGTCCTGATGCAGCAAAGGGAAATTCGGGTATACATCGATTAATAGAAGCTATGAAACATATGTTTGCCGTCCGAATGAACTTGGGGGACCCAAACTTTGAAAACATTAGTGAAACTGTATCCGAAATGCTTTCCCCATCTTTTGCACAAACTATTCAGCACAAGATACTTGATAACACTACTTTCCCTCCAGAGTACTATATGGACAGGTGTGGTCAACTCTTTGTAGTAATATGAATGAAAAACTTTCCCTTTTGCTTGACATGTTGCAAAGTGATTAATTTGTTAATGTAAAGGGTACTCATAAGTCATAACCATGTTTGACAGGTGGGCCCAACTTAGGGATCATGGAACAAGCCATTTGTGTGTTGTTGATGCTGATAGAAATGTAGTATCACTAACAACAACACTAAATTGGCATTTTGGAGCCGAGCTTCTATTTACTTCAACTGGTATTGTGATCAATGATGAGATGGATGACTTCTCCACACCTACTGATATATCCCCTGATAAACTACCTCCAGCTCCAAGAAACTTTATTAAACCAAACAAAAGACCATTGTCTTCCATGACTCCTATCATCATCACAAAGGTATTCTTTGCAGCATGCTCATTGTGGATTTTGCCACAGAAAACTAATGTCTTCTGTGTTCAAAGATTCATATAGGAAACAGTGATAACAAATGTATAAATCTTTACAAACATTATGCAGAGTGAAAACAGGGGGTCAGTTTTACAATTATAAGTGAAAACATAATTTTTTTTTCAAACTAAATAGGTTTTAGCATAAGATGATCTATTTCCAAATTCTTTTGTTATCCATTGGCAGGATGACCAGTTGGCTGGGGTAATTGGAGCCAGTGGTGGAACGAACATTATTTCTGCAGGTGACTCAAGTCTTTCTTTATCATTTCATCTTGGGAATGAAACCTTTAGATGCAGTTCTGAGGCCAAGAATTTATACCAAGGCTCTAACTACTCTGAATTCAAATAGTTTATCTATGTATGATAATCCTGAGTAACTACTATCTAATTTGGATCTTCATCTCATGTAGGTAATACCTGATACCGTATGCTTCGAGAACTTAACCGCGTATGATGGTGGTCACATTGAGCTTTCAGAAGAGAGTAGGCTCTTCTTGAAAGAGAGAGGTCATCAACTGTGTGCGTCTCCAGTACTAGCTTTCACTCAACTTGTTGTTCATACTCTCAATACACCTATTAACATTAATAAGAAAACTGGTGAAGACATCAGTTCAAATGTAAAGCATGGCACTCTAACAGCTGTCAGTGACACGAGAAGGGGTGGATGTCCAGCTGCTGTTTAATTAATTTTTGATCAATTATTCAGATTGATATTTGTAAAATTCAAAATATATCAAAATAAAGATAAGAAATTTTTACCATGTGTCTATACCCCCCCCCTCCCCCCAAACCGTGATCCTTTCTCCTGTTTGTGTACCATATTCATGTATATTGATATCAAGTATCTTTGTAAATTATTAAATATATGAGTAATGATATCAAGTTTCTTTGTACATTATTAAATGTGACTATTGAAATCACTTAGTACTTTCGGAATTAGTTTCCAACCCAATTTCATTTGAAGGAAACTGCAGCTCCTTCTATAGGTTCATGCAAAAGAAAGCATGAACAATTAGACTTGCTATCAACTGTGCTACTATAAAAGGTAAATTGCATGGACATTGTAGGCATTTAGTTTAGAACCCAATTTCATTCAAAGGAAATTACTGCTGCTTCATAAACTTTCATACATGGGAGAGACAAAAACACACAGGACGTGAAGTTAATGAGACTAATAATACAAACAAACATTCACTGGGCTTGCTTCTTTTCCTTCATTTAAGATGTTTTATCCATCAGCTGAATTGGAGTCAGAATATTTGATTTGCTAGTCTCCACAATACAACCATTCATGACCATTTCCTCCAACATAAAATGAGCCTTTTCTAAATGGAACATGATATCCAGTTCACACTGCAAGTGGACGAGAAATATAAGCATCTCCACTTGAATCAACTTTCAAAAAATGGAAGGAAGAAAAGAAAGGCATTTGGAAAGCAGGTGGGGGAGGAAGACAAACGGGAAAACAAAAGAGAAATCACAAATTCCAAACAGGGCGAGACTTACCACATTACCAAAATGACGATCCATGGTTTCAACTAAGAGATGTATGAATTCCAAAACTGCGAGCTCATTCTGCAAAATTATCCAGAAGGTGGTACAATAAGAACTCGGGCAGAATTTCAAATACCTCATATTTTTAAACAAAATGATACATATCAAATTGTGTTAAAGTTGCACGTGTTTAACAAAATTACTAACTCCGGGCAGTTCATATTTTACAACTGAAATGTCAATTTCAGCATTTCTTCACACATTGATTTTGCTTGTGAGTTCAATAACAAATTAACAATACATGGTGTAACACATTTAATTATATTTAACAATTTTAACTTATTATAATATTATTTACTCATATTGACTGAACAAAGTTTAACAAGAGAGGGACTCTGCCTTCTCTCTAACTTTCTCCCCCCGACCCCTAAGGGTTTAATGGCGGTTCATCCCAGTATTTTGTGGCTCCACCTCAGTTGTCCTGGTTTTCCCCCACCACGTGTAGGCCTTTTCCTAGTCCTTTCTAGCTCCATCTTAATCCTCAGTTAGTGGATCGAAGTTTATGTGAAGAAAGATTGTCTGATGGAAGGATATGCAATCGAACGAAAAAAGAGAAAGTAATCACAGTTGAGGAAACTCCTCATCTATTGAAACTCCTTAGCATTGCGCCTCCACCATTCACTGCTGCAGCGAGCCACCACCCACACCTATTGGTACCTATGTGAGCTCTATTTTGAGTGGGTTGCTTTTAAGGTTAGATTGCTTCGTGAATGCACTTGAGGTATTTGTTAAAAAGCCAAAAAAGAGTTTGGCAGTTTGGAATTACATTACATAGGGTGTGCATATCCAATAGAGTCTGACACCAATTTCAAGTCTCAACATGACAACATCCCCTCTACTTTTCAATTGTCCTCCTAACAAGGGGTTATTTTGGACAAACCCAATAGCACTTATAGTCGAATTGTGCTTGGAGAAGCCAAAGAAATTATCCATAACTAGATATCTATATGGCACCACTGACACTTCAAATCAAAGACGCATGGTGTACCGCATGTGTCATGTCGGACACTGACACTTCAATTACTTTCCTTTTCTTAAACTATTATCAGTGTCTACGTGTCTGTGTCAGTGCTTCATATCTAGATATAGTTAAAGACTGAATCCAGAATTCTTCTTTGCCATAGACCAAATGTGGAAGAAATTGGTAAGTTGGAAGATAGGATCTAGATATTGGTTAGGAAATGCTCTTTTAGTTTCTAATCATTCTGTGTGTATTTTTTCTCAGAACTTGCTTGGCTCAATTTGATTGTACTGATCTTTGCTTTAGCTATTGCATGAAGTTGCTTACCATCAAGAAAAGAACATTACTCATTACTACTTTGTTTACATTAAAGTACGATTAAACATGTTTACTGAAATTTATTTACACTAAGTACATAGTTCTTAATCTATAAATTCATCGCTAATTCGACCATCAGACATAGCTATTATGATTGAGATACATTTGCATGATTTTGATAGCTTCAAATAATTCATTGGTTTCCATGAATCAATTCAAAGGAGAACAACAAGGAAAATGATTTACCTCATCATCATCAACTCCAACAAGGAAAAACAAAGACGCATATCGTCTATACACAATTTTGTAGTTACGATGCTCAACAAACGAACACTGTGAAAATGGAAATCAGTTACAAAATTGAGAGGTGAATTGATTAACGTAAAGCAGAGAGAGAGTGGAAGGAAGAGAAAGGAACCTGTCGTTCGTTACGAGCGAGGCATTTGCGAACGATTTCAGCTTCAAGGACTCGTCTTTCTTCGATAGTTAGGTATTCGTAGTATTGTGCAAGACGTGTTTGGCCTTGCTTGTTTACCATTAACACGAATCGGATTCCCATTTGATTTTGCCCTAATTCCCTCTTTTCTTTCTTCTCCTCTTTTTTATGCTCTGTTCTCTGCAAAGCTTGTCTTACAGAAATTTGTAATAAGAATTGTAGTTCAACAACGATCAACAGTGCGTTTTGTTACAGAGATTTTTTAATGAAAAAAAAATCACTTTTTTTTGTTAAAAATCCGTTTTAAACACATTTTACATTCCGGAAATACCGTAAAATGAGATATTTCTGGAAATCCCTAAAATTTGCCTTCCGAATTTATGTAAATTTGAGGTATTTCCGGAAATCAAAAAAAATTGTCTTTCGAATTTATCTAAATTTGTCTTCCGAATTTATCTAAATTTGTTTTCCGAATTTATCATATAATATAGTGTTTTCGGAGTGCAAAAATAAAAACTCAAACATTCATTTGATTAATTAAAAACGCCTTCTACATTGATTTAAAATAACAGATTGTAACAACAAACAAAACGAAGACATAATAGAAACTAACAGATTGCAACAACAAACAAAATGAAAACATAATAGAAACTACTGAGATGGTGGTGAAGTCAAACGACGAAGGATCTCAGCGACGGTCCTTCTGGTTTCGACGTATAAATGCAGATAACCCCCCTTCCATCTAAACATAACACGAATGGCCATCATGGCTTGGACGTCATCGTTGTTGTTGACATCCTTTGCAAACCAGTGCACATGTCCATTAACCCAAGCTGGTTTCCGATAAATTATACTAATTATTTCATGCTCGTCGCCCTCCGATTGCAACTTACGCAGTAGTCTCTCTTTCAGGGCAGCGAATGTTATGTTGTGTTTTAACCTACACTGGAACGTGTCTCGCCCCTCGAAACAGACATCATCATGTTTGTTGATGATGATTCCCTGATGATCAGGGAAGCCCTGATTAGTAAAAATGATAGTGAGAGAAGAGTCTTCGTTGGCCATAGCCATCATCATTTTGTATGAAAGAAGTGATGAAAGAAGTGTTGTGTGTATGAAAGAAGTGATGTGTGTATGAAAGAAGTGAAACCCAATGGGTCTATTTATAGGGAAAATCTGAAACCCTAAAGTGAATTTCCACCATTGGATGAAAATTGGTCGGCAAAATCTAGACCGTTTAAAGTGTCGGCAAAATCTAGACCGCTTAAAGTGTCGGCAAAATCTAGACCGTTTAAAGTGTCGGCAAAATCTAAACCGTTATATAAAAAATTCGTGGAATAAAATTTAATATAATATAAATTTGTGGAATAAAATTCAATATAATATAATATAATACAATCATATAATGAAAATATAATCAACAGCTGGGAGGGTCGGCAACATGATCTAGGACAAAAGAACATCATAACTGTACACGTCCAACGTATGGATATAACCACGATCTAGCTTCATCTGAAGCATATGCACCCCAAGTAGGATGAATAGGAGGTACTGGACTAGTAGCGTTCAACATAACCCGAACCCAATGATTCCCATGGACAAACCCAACACAGAACAAGCGGCTCTGACTAGGAACATAGGCTCCTCTCAAAGGGAAGAATGTCCATGACCCACCATCATGAAGTGACAACATAACAATGGCTATTTCATGCCAAAGACTCATCACTGACTTCACCCTATCTCCCTTGACAGCCTTCTTAATTTTAGCATTCACATTGTTGTTAATGTGATACCGACAAAGCAAATTAACTGCTTCGGGAAACACAACATTGATAGCATTCATCAATCCCTCCTCACAGTCAGTGAGGATAACCTGAGGAAGTGGGATAACTAATACCATCAAATCTCTTAGGCTCTGCAAAACCCATGTGTAGTCATCATATCTCTCGTGAGACAAGTAAGCAAATGCAACAGAAAATGTCAACTCAGTTGAAGTGACACCAACAATCTCAAGTAGAGGCAATGCATATTTGTTGGTCTTGAAGGTGCAGTCCATAATCAAGACAGTAGGAAACATCCTCAATAACTTGATACTATCAGGGTGTGACCACATGATCTCTTCAACAATATCGGTTCCTTCAAGCCGTCTGGTCCAACAAATATAATGATGAGTGTCAGAAGCTTTTGCATCTCAGTCCTACTTCCTCTCCTTCCCTTCCGGAGACTATTGCGGGTTCTATACAACTGTGAAATGTTACTCAAATTGTTGGTAAATCTCCTCTTTATTGACTCTAGACTTTTTGCCGCTTTCACTCCCAACCACATAGGCTCCTCAACTGCTAACCGCTCCTCCTTTGTTGAACCTACCAAATATTGCTGCTCCAAGGATAGTCTTAAGAGGCTCATGGTTGTGAATTCCACACATAACTTTGACCTTCCAATGAAGACTAGGAGGATCGAGTGGTTTAGCTTTAAATCTAAATGGACAACCACACTTTTTCGAGGTCTTGTGTCTACTAGAACACCCAACATCTACTCCAGCTATATCTCTCATGCCTATCACAACCAAAAACAATCTTATTTTTCTTCCCTTTACCATTCTCACTCGACTCGGATCGAATAATAATGACAATTACTCCGTTGGCTTTCCCGATATCTCTAGCCCAACTGGTAACAATATCCCGAGTAGGAAAAACCTGTGATGTGGTAAACGCATCCGATAAATCCATAAAGGGGCATCTGCCATTTGTCGTAGCCATATTGGTAAAAAGGATAAAAATTCGTATTTCCGGGAATACATTAAACAACGGTATTGCCGGAAGTTTAAAAATTTAAACTTTCCGGAAATACGTCAAAAAAGGTATTTCCGGAAGTTTAAAAATTTAAACTTTCCGGATATACGTCAAAAACGGTATTTCCGGAAGTTTAAAAATTTGAATTTCCGGAAATACCTAAACAGTGGGTATTTTCGGAAGCAAAAATTGTATTCCGGAAATACCCTTATTTCCGGAAATTTGAACTGATAAAAGTTCCAGAAATACCTTTTTTTTTATATTTCCGGAAAACTTTAACTTTTGTGGGGTCTGACCAATTTTTAGTGAAAATGGAAGGGGTATTTTTGGGTCAAAAGCAAATATGGGGGTATGGGTGTATAAGGGGGGTACAAAAAAAACTGTCAATTTATAATACTCCTTCTTGTCCTTATTATAAAAAAAATTATAGTTTTAAGGTTCATTGAACTACTGATATATCTGTCCTATAATTCAGACCAGATACATATGTTATTCAATGAATCTAAAACTGTAAAAAAAAAATTATAATAGCGACTAGAGTAGTAATATTGTCTTCGTATTCTAGCTCATTATATTGTTTCTTTTGAAGTCCCCGTTGTAACAATTTCAGCAACGTGGGGACGCCAACTCCCACGGTTTGAACCTAAGTATGAGTGTGTCATAAAGTATGTGTGGTGTTGTTTATTTGTCAATTTGTGACAAAAAAATGTTTATTTCGAATTTGGATTCACTCTTTCACTTTTTCTCTCCATTTCTCTCTTAATCTCACGCACTTTATTATTATATTCTTATATTATTGAGTGTTAAGATTATTTTCTTAATACATAAAAATCCTATAAAAAGAAAGATTTATATACATTACCTCAAAAAAAAGAGATTAATAAACATAAACCACCTACCTACTTAAAAATATTTTAGTCCTCCAAATTATGTTATGAAATCGTTCTAAAATTTCAAACATTTCTTTTCCTCCCCGTGTGAAACATACGGTTGATATGTATCTTCCTCCCTCTAATCTTGACACACATATTTCAGATAAATGGGTTTGAGGCGCTTCTACCTTTGGGTTTTGCTCAGCTAACTCGACCTATCATTGGTTTATAAGTAAGCATAGAGCTGGACGTGATGATGATTGCAGTTAGTTTTGAAAACTCAGAGCACCGACAAAAATACAACACTTTCGTTGGTTGTGCTTGCATAATGCTTTGGCCTAATAATCAAGCTAGACACAGGTGTAATATGGGGGACTCCCCATGTTGCTCCAGTTGTGATTCTGGAATGATGGAAGATATCTTACATTGTCCCGACTACCTTTACGCTATGAAAATTTGGAAGAATTTTTTTTTTGCAAGTACTAATGTTTACCACTACTAAAAGTGCTTCAGCTCGAATTTGGAAGGTGACAAGTGGCGACTCTGTTGGGATTTTCTTGACTATCCTTTGTTGGTTATGGCGTTGGAGAAACATTGTGCTGTTGTGGGACACAGTTTGGAGTGTGACTATAGTTATTATAATATTATCTTCATGCACGATAATATGGAATCTCAATACATCCATAAGCAAAATCAGGTTGCAACACGTCGTTGTCTCGAAGGACTCCACCCCTAGATAAGCTATGTCAAGCTGAATGTGGATGGTAGTTGTTCATATGGTATTATCGGTTCTGGAGGGCAGGTTAGAGATGATCAAGGGTGTTGGTTAGGTGGCTTTTCCTCTAATGACAGTCAAGGGGATGTGCTTTTCACTAAGTTGTTTGCCACCTTCCATGGTATGTCTTCGCTGATTCATATTGGAAAGACTCGAGCTATATGTGAATTGGATTCCAATGATTCAATTGTGCTTCTACGGGATAGAGAGCATCACGCGCTTCATGCATGTGCATCCATTTTGATGAAGATAACTGGCTTGATGGATTTATTTTCAAGATTTGGCTCTCCTGCATGCTTACAGAGAGACAAATACAAGTACAGATTATTTGGCTAAGCTCGGTAATAGGAATGTCAAGGGATTAGCTTTTGGAATTCCCCTTCTAGTGTTTTGAATTTTGTTCTTTCTAACCGATGCCTCAGACATCTAGTTTTCTTCTGGCTGCTGTTTTTTTTTCACTTGTATCAACCAAGAAAAAAATAGGACCAAACATATGCAAGAATCACATAAATGTTTAGTGTTTATCCTTAATAGTGTACTTTCTCAATTACCAAGCACGATTTACGCAAGCATAATTTATAGTGGAGCGCCCCAGAATTGCAACTCTACTCAGTCTACAAAGAGAAGGTAACCCTTTGCATTAGCTCTATAACCAAGAAATAAGCCTTTTCTAGCTCTAGGTCTAATTTACTCTTGTTTTGTGTTAGAGTAGTAGCACAATTGATCCTAAGTTTTCAGTATGATGGAGATAATAATAGGGGGTGTTTGATACTATTTCTCAAAGAGATGATACAACAAAGAATATAGGAGGGTGCAATGTTTGTTCAACTCAAGTAACAACTAACAATGTTTTATAACTAATGTTCCGGATTGGGCTGAACCCTAGTCTGAATTTGGGCCCAACACTGGCCCAAGTGCACGCTGCAGAGTGGCATTTGGCGATTCGTGCGCTACAACTCATCAAGCGGAGATCGAACGACGCGAAACTCGCCCTTCCTCACACGCGCTAAAGCGCGCCTGACAACATCTGACACCTATAAATACCCTCACATTTATTGCAGTAAGTACACTTTCTCTTTCTGACCTCATACTCAATTTCCCTAAACTGACTTGGACGTCAGAGTGACTGTAGGTACCACCCTCACGTCGGACTAGCACGTGAGGCGCTTTACGACAAGAGCAGTCCAACTTACTGAGCCGGCATCACCGGGTTCGGGTAAGAATCGAATAACTAACGATATTGATTCTTTCAACAGAAAAGTAGCTCACATTATTTTAAAATTATTTAATTGAATTCCAACAAATTCTGATGAATGTAGTCAAATATTTTGTTCTGTTGAACACATCATTACATGTTTTTCTTCTTTTCCATGTGCATGTTTGATTACGTTGCAGACTATAGTTGAGTTGAAGATGCAGCATGTGCCGTGCCGTGCACATGGTGACAATTGGTCATACACGTTTTGCAATTTCTAGGAGCCAAAACCTTCCATAATACCATAATATGGTGAAGCACGCGTTTAGAAATTTGCAATAAAAATTCAATACCAAACAAATCCACATGTATCAACAACACAAAAGCAATTCATTATTCTTTCCTACATTATTCAAGTAGAGAAACTGTCTACTTGTCCACAGAACCAAATGTTTTTCCAACTTTACAAACTTCATCACTCAAATTATTAAATCATATATTGACTAACACTAATATATTGATCATGTCAGGCTGTATTTTTCACAGCACATCTTATGAACATGGAAAGGCAAAAAGGATAGCTCATATATCTATATATACTGCTTATAAGGTATGATAAAGGATAGTATGATGACCGTAACAACTAGCAAGCAATTGTGGGGAAAATACGGCTGATTTCGTCGATCGGATTTTCTTCTGAAAAATGTCCATCTGGCAACTGGTTGACTTCTTTTTCTCCCTTGACATCCTTGACTTCCATAAAGCTGGGTTGATTTGTTGAAGATAAAAGCCTAGCCCACATTCTATCAGTTATCACTACACTGTTCTGCCTCTCAGTGATTTTCTGCATAACATTGCAACAAAACATTGGAGAGTTAATCAGAAAAACTATTTTTGCAGCCAAACAATGTGATAATACTGCTATAATATAACATCTTGAAGTGTTACCAAACAAATAATGTTTATTAGAACCAACAAATATCATGTTCAATGAACTTACGTAGAAAGGTATATAAGTTTGTCTTCCATGTACAAGCCCACTAGTGTAGCCAGTGTAACCTGCCATTGCTCCATGAACAGCACTTTGAGCAAGAAGTGTGCAGTACACATTGTCAGAAGCATTGCTTGGAACCGCTCGGATCATATATGTTGGATCTGTAATACAGAAAAGAGAAGGCCATATTCTTTCAGACATTGCTACTTTTAGTGTGCGTGTGTGTGTTTGCACGTGCACGCATGCTTGAATGTGTGTACAAGTAAAATTTTGTGAAGTATAATATCTACAAACCTATATATTTGAGAGTTATGGACAGTGTCTTCTCTTTGGCAAAATGATCCTGGAAAATCAAAATGTTTAATTAAGCAGAAGAAAGTATCTTCACGAACATTTATCAGATAAAGTGACAATTGGCAAAGAATAAAACAGTCCATAGAGCAGATTTTGTAATTGTCTATAGCAAATAGAACAAATAAAATCAAACCTTAATATTTTGGGATAACCATAGTCCAACATCATGAAGAACCTTGTTTCCAGAAGCATCCTTTGGGGTGCTGGCTTGCTTGGTCTCAGAAAAAACTTCCTGTCCAGCTCCTTCAGCGACAACAATAACCATGTGCCCGTTTTCCTTGAGTCTTTTCTCTATATATTCATAAAGTCCACCAGGACCTTCTAGGTAAAAGGGTGATTCTGGAATTAAGCAACAATCGACATCTCGACTCGCAAGAGTAGCATACATCGCAATAAATCCTGTACCATACATCCAAATAAGGCATATATGAAGCAATGTCAGGTTTGCTACCAGCAGGAGTACATGAAATTTTGAACATCATATTAAAGCGACAAAGCGTAGCTTCTGTGTTAAAACAATATTTGGACGCGGTTTTGGACGGATCCACTGCGGATCCAAACACTATAATAAGCTTATTTATTATTTTTAGGCCGTTGAAGGTAACTATGGGATGAACCATTACTATGATTAGTGGAGGTCTTGTAAAAATCTAGGAAACTTACCGCAGTGTCGACCCATCAGCTTGACAACACCTATACCATTCTCGACACTTTCAGCTTCAACATGTGCTGCATTTATAGCACGTTGAGCCTCCTCAACAGCAGTGTCAAAGCCAAAGGATCTGTCAATAACCTATTAAGCAAGAAAGAGACAGTAAAACAAATTTACCAATTAATGATGCTAATGGATAGTAATAAATAGATGACACAAAAAAAATAGTAATAAATGGATTAAAATTATATGAGCAAGAAAAATAATTTACCGGGATATCGTTGTCTATGGTTTTGGGGATCCCTACGACTGAACATTTGAGACCACGCCTTCGGACTTCCTGCATCGATAATCAATCAGGTTGAATCATTAATAAATTGCTACTTCAAAACAATTACTTTCACGGATCTTACTTCCTCTGGTCCTATTTATAAAAAAAGTTTGGAGTTTTAGGTTCATTGAATTGAATAGCCGGTGAATCTGGTGTATAGTTGTTCAATAAACCTAAAACTACCAATTCTTCTTATAAACATAGGGAGTAAATGTTAACTAGACCTTGGTAAAAAAGCTTGTTTACATTCCATAAACCTACAAGTTGGATAAGTCTCATTTAAATTATAGATACCTCAAAAATTACAGATGCGCCCCTCTGAGTTCCATCTCCTCCAATTATATAAACCTGAAATTTAGAGGGATATATATTAATCTGAAGTACATATACAAAAACATACACAGGGTCAATTGAGAGAAATAAAGACCTGATTGATTCCGCGATCTTGAATACTGTCAACTATCTTATTAGTGTCATGTCCACCTCGTGAAGTACCAAGCACAGTTCCTCCGCGCTTATGTATATTATTAACACTTGAAGGAGTCAAAGTGATTGTATTGCGAGCGTAGAAACCTCGATATCCTCCCTTCACATCACAACATGTTCTTAAGTTATGAAGACCAATAAAAAAACTACGATATAGCAATTGATCTGTATTTGGAGATTTACTGTGATTGTATCGCGAGGAGCATAGAAACCCTTGTATCCTCCCTTCAACATCACAACATTTTCTCTAAGTTATGCAGATCAATAAAAAACTAAGTGGGCCTTCTCTACATTTTAATTTCCCTGGCCCGCAAGAAAAAAGAAAGATGCAACAAGGCTGTGATTTAATGCAATAAACATATCCACATACCTCAATTCCTAGAACTCTCTTGACACCATACATATAGTGTAAGCCACAGACTAATTCCCTAATCACAGTGTTGAGTCCAGGACATAGACCCCCACATGTAACAATAGCAGCTTTAACTTCATCTGATTCAAAGTACACCTGAACATCCAATTTCAGAAGTCAATACATAAAAATTAAGGTACCAAACATATTAATAATTGTACAAATAAATCTAAACAGCGTGGAAACATACCTTCTGACGTGGTCCAGCACGTCGAAAATGTATCCCTCTTGGACTATCTTTGTGGACAACCACCTGTCAAGAGTCAGAATAAAAGTGGAAATAAATGACATGTAGGTTAAGGTAATGGTATCTTAATAACAAACAACATTCGACCAACAGACCCTACTGCTCAGCAACACGAGGACGCTGACTCCCGAGTTCGAACCCGAGTGTGACCATATATAGTGTGTGTGGTGTTTATTTGTTATGCCGTCTAAGCTGACAAAAAAAATACATTCCACCAACTTAAGATTTTGGATCACTGTCTTAAATGTTCATCCTATACTTGCAGTACCACCTTAATATAGATTAGAGATCAGTTAATGCCTAATTCAATTCTAGGAAGATGGTTTGATCAATGCTCAAAGTGACAACACTTGAAGGCTACATAAAATCAATTCTGTAACCAATTAAAAAGCTACTACATTAAAAAAAAAACTACGAACCTTCTGAGGAACAGTGTCATCAACATGCACAAAATATTGCCTGAGAAAGGACAAATTAAAATTCAATTCATCAATCAAGCAATTCAGTAAAGGAAAATTCACCATACAAATGAGAAGTGAAACTCACTTGACTACTGAGTAAGCAGGGTTATCTTGCAAAGGATTAGGGTATATCTGCAGTAACACCAAAAATTAATAAAATCATACATTAGTCTTTAAAAAAAAAGTTGAAAATTGAAAAGGCAAACTTTCATCTTAGCTTGAAATTTCACTAAAATTGACAAAAGGAAAAAGAAATTCCCAAAAAGTAGATACAAATTTAACACTTCAAAAAATAAAAGTTGAGTAACCAATTATTCATTTCTGATCTGTTACCAGAAAAAACAGTAAACCACCAAAAAAATCAATATTAATAATTTTTTGGTGTCGGTACGTTTTTAAACGGAAAAAAATAATAAAAAAAAGAGATAACATGATTTGATTTTTTTCTTGATGAGGAAGAATAATAGCGTAAGAGAAAAGCAGGGGTAAAACGACGACGTACTGGGAGATTAGGAATGTAATCAGACAAATGCGGAACATCCTCGAGGACATAACCAGCGGGACCGGAGACAACCTTAGGCTCGGTCGAACCCATAACCACAGCTTCGGAACCCAGCTTCGGATATTGATAATTGAAGAAGTAATTGAATGATCAATCAGTGATCGCTTCAATTAAATGAATGAACAAGTGTTAATATGAAATAGTTTCATACTTTAGTAGAAGAAAAAGAAGGTCATATATATAGTAAACGGAGTTGACCGTAAAGAAATCAAAGATATGAAATTTATTTGATGATCATATCATCATAAAATAAAAATAAAAGAGGAAAAGCAGCATGGGAACTTTTTTAGGTTTGTTGAGGAGATATAGAGAGAGGAATGGAAAAGAAGGTCCGTCTAAGTTGACATCTACAAGAGGAGGCTGCGTGGAATGGAACAACACTGTGTGCTGAAGAAGCTGGTGGACTAGTTGTGTTGTGCTTTTTGTGTGGTGGCTAATTCTAGAATAAACTTTGGAGATTCCGAATTCGATGTTTTTTTTTTGCTTCCTTACTTGGTTGGTTCTTTTCTAATATTTGTCTCTTGATATTAACATAGCATCATATGTCATATTATTATTGTTTATTTTTGTATTTTTCATGTAAATTAAATTAACAAATTTTGTCAAAACTTGTTTATTTAATTTAATTATTAATATAAATTTGGTCAAAAAAATATATAATATAAATATAAAGTTAATATAAAATATTCACTTTTCTAAAAAAAATATGAGTCAAAAAAACCAAAAAAAGTAAAACGTTCATTTTAGTAACAAAAGATAAAATAAAAAGTCTTGGAAAACTCTCTCTCTCTCTCTCTACAAAATCCCTAAAGATCCTATTAGAAGTTATGTAACACAAATTTAAGCCTAAATAGAAAGTCTTTGTCAACAAGAAACATTTCATTCATTTAATTCAAAATAATTGACAAAATATATGAAGAAATATCAAAATAAATTAAAAAAGTCTTAGTGTTTTTTCATGGAATTGGGGGAAATTATTTGATACTAATTAGTATAGAAGGAATGATTATATACTAGTCTTGGGAAATACTAATTTTTTTTTTTTGACAACTTAGTGAGGTTTAAGTGAATTATAGCGTCAAATAACTTAGTATTTCAAAGGTATATAATTATTCAAAAAGGTAAATACTAATTTTTTTTGACAAAAAAAAAAGTTTTTTTAAACCTTTATAAGTCTTTGTCTACAAGAAACATTTATATCATTTCATTCAAAATAAATTAAGAAGTCTTTTTATAAAGGCTTAATTACATTTTTGGTCCCCCTATTATCACTCACTCACGATTTTGGTCTCCAACTTTTTTTTCCACGATTTTGATCCCCGTATTTTCCAAATTTCTAAAATCATAGTCCCTTCTCCAATTTGGTCAAACCTAAGTCTGACGTGGCATTCACTTAACTGATGTGGCAAGCCACATTGGACTGCCACATGGCTTTTTTTTATTTTAAACATATTATTTTTATTATAACAATATATTTTTAATAACTGATAATAATTGCATCGTTTATGGATTGAAGTGGCTTTCCGCAAATGTTGGCATCGTTTATGGCTTGAGAGTGACTCTCAGCTCGCTGTTATGGCCTTCTCGTCTCACTCCATTGTGCCTTGGAGTCTTCGTAATCGGTGGCTTAATTGCATGGTTCTTCTCAAATCCATGACTTTCAGTTGCACTCATATTTAAAGGGAAGGGAATCATTGTGCTGATAAGCTTGCATCTCATGGAACTACCCTGTCTGGTTTCCAATGGTGGAATTCTATTCCCACTTTTATTAAGGATGACTTTCTCCGTAATAGGGCTGGTCTTCCTTATTTTCGTTTCAGGCATTAAATTTGTTTGCAAGGGTTTTGGTTTATGTCCCCCATTGCCTTTTTGTAATTTTAATTTTTGGTTTTTAATGAAATAGGGGGGAGTACTCTTTCCTTCTAGATGTTTTTATCTCTAAGGAGGGTTTTGCATCAGAAGGTTTTAACGAGGCTCCTTTCCTTTTGTTTAAAAAAAATAACTGATAATAATTGAGTCAAAAAAATAACTAATAATAATTGAAAAAAAAAACACATTTCAGATCTCAATCTGCATCTCAACCCTCCATTTCCATTCCCATCCCAATCTCAATCTCTTCTGTAACCCTCTTTCATCTCATCCTTCGCAGATACATTGTTAATTTTCTCAATTTCCTTTGCAGGTGTATTGAGAAGTGCAGGAGGTGTGGTAAACACACAGCCCACTTTGTTCTTGGCCCAGTCCACTTCTTTTCTCTTCTTTCAAACAGAACGACCCAGTTGGGTCCTGCGGCACCCACGAACCGAAACAAAAGGACACGCGGATCCTTGCTGACCCGGAGTATAAAATTGTCTCTTGCAGTGAAACCCTACTCAGTTTCACTGTTGATCTTCGCTGTGCCTCTTCTTCTTCTCTCTTCTTCTCTCAGGCCCGTACACTTAGGGTTTCGCTGCTCTCACTTAGACTGAGTGATGGAAGCGATGAAACACCTTGTTTCTGGTCGATGATGATTATGGTGATGATGAATCTTGCAAACCAACTGTTTGCACGACTGAGCCTCTAAATCTGAGATCAACACAAACTGTAACTTGTTCTGGGCTTGCAATCTCTGTTACCGTGAGCTTGACTTACTTCAAACTCACCCAAACAGGTATTACTTCGTAGATTAGAAATCTTTCTGTTACCAGTTTGTGTTTCTTCCCAAATAGAAACCCTAACTTTCTGTTTATTGTGATTTTCAGGTATTTGGTACTAGGGTTTTGGCTCGCAGTACCTTACAAAGGTAAAACAACTGATTTCAGGTTTACTTTCTGAGTACACTGTGAATGATATACAGAAACTTATCTGATCTCTGTTTTTCTTTTCATGTACTGACTTATTTGTTTGCTGGGTAACTGATCTTGGTGATTTCACTTCGTGAAATCACTCTTTCTACAAGACTTCTTGAATGAAGGTGATGAAACCCTTCACTCTCTTCTTGTTTCACTCTTAGCCTTTATTCACACAAACTCTAACTTCTCTGTTATCTGTTCTGTGCAATAAGACTGATGTTGGAATGAATCTTGCAATGTTCAACACCTTTGAACACCACAAGAACAAAACACTCAGAAGGTAAATTCTTATTCTTCCTTCTCTTGCTTGCCACTGTTTCTCCTTTCTGCACTTAGTTAGTTTTGATTCACCTAATCAATACTAACCCTTCACTTTCTTTCTCTTGTAGGTACCTGAATTTACCTAATTTCTGTACCACACACTTTAGAATCTTGAAGGATGCCTAATGAAGAAAACTGACTTTCAGAAAGATAGAGGAGACTGGAGAACGAAAGAATTGAATGTAAAACTTGTAAAAACTTTTATTTTCTGAATGTTGTTATTTACACAATGTACATAGGTATTTATAGATACACATAGAGCACAAAAGTGGACAGGTCAGTTAGGAGGAGTTAGTTAGTTGGGCCTAACAAACTCCTAACTGAATAAACCACATAGGCTATTTTACATAACAAACTTTCTTTCTTTTAAACTATGTGTAACTAGTTTAAAAGTAGTTATAGGTTGTATGTGAACAGCTGGCTGTAACAGCTATATTTTGAATAGACTAGCTGTTTAGACTAATTGGGTTTGAAAGATTACCAATTTCAACATACATCAGATCTGAAAATTCAAAGGAATATGAGTGGTGATTGATGCCCCTATTTGAAAACAATGAAGTGTTTCAAATATCCATGTGAAAGCAACAACCCTAACATAATTTCTAGAATCCATGCCAAATTTCCAGAACCCCTTATCTCACAATGAAATATGCAATGAGAAGAATTTTGTAGAAATTTTATCTCGGGGTGTTTTTCATCAATGGATAATCCCTCTTTATCCCCGGAAATTCCAACTGTGTGTGTTTTTCAGAAGTTTCCAGAATGCCGAATGACACGGAGATAGAGATAGGAGCAGATGATGAGAAGGATGACAGGGAAATGGAGAGAACGAGAGAGACGGGGAAAGAAAGATGAAACGGTTCTGGACTTGATGTTTTTGACAAGTAAACTATTTTTGGACTATTTGTATTTTTTTTTCCACTACTTTTGATTGTGTTGACAGATAGGTTTAATTGCAGAGCGGGAGATTTGAATGAGATATTGATGGATGGGAATAAGTGGAAGGGTTTTACGCAGAGTAATGTGAGATATGTTAACGTTTGTGGTTTTTGACTTGTTGTTTTGATTTAACGATGAATTTTGAATGGTTTAGAATTTAGATTGAACATGATGTCTGGTGGTTGATTAGTACAGGTGAGACAAGTTCGATGGCAATGGACGTTCAGAAGTGTGTTTTTATTTTTTAGTTATTTAAAAAACAGAATGTTATACTAAAAATAATATTTTTAAAATAAAAAAGTTATGTGGCAGTACAACGTGGCTTGCCACTAAAGGTGTTCACGGGTTGGTTTGGATGGATTCTAACTAAATCTGTTGCCCAAACCAATCATATTTTATCGGTTTGGATTGATTTGGATTTTGAGTTTTTTTCTATAAAATCCGAACCAAACCAACCTGATATTGAATGAGTTGGTTCGGATTAGTGATGCAAACGGGGCGGGGCGGGCACGGGTACCAGCTACCCACTACCCGCCCCGCGAGATGCCTGTGAGACCTGTGCCCGCCCCGTATCCGCACGGGTACCCACATAGCGGGTATTAAATGGGTATTTTCCCTTAACGGGTATCCACGGATACCCACAGATACTTATTAGTGTTGTAAAAATAATTTTTTATAAAATAAAATTTGAAATACTATACAAAATTTGAAATACTATACAAAGTTGCTTTATAAAAGTAGAATGAATTCTAGGAAAGTGGAAGAAGTCAACGACTAATGTATTAGC
Source organism: Astragalus membranaceus (assembly GCA_039519185.1). Taxonomy (NCBI): domain Eukaryota; kingdom Viridiplantae; phylum Streptophyta; class Magnoliopsida; order Fabales; family Fabaceae; genus Astragalus; species Astragalus membranaceus. The sequence continues at coordinate 39,401,858 of CM076853.1, read as the reverse complement.
TCACTACCTTCGGGTTGATGGTTTGGATTGGATTTATTTTTTAAAATCCGTTATCCGAACCAAACTAGTACGGATTTTGACGGGTGGGTTCAGGTTTGGTCCGATCATAAAAATTATCCGAACCAAATGCTTCGGTTTGGGTTGGATTACGGGTTGGTTCGGATTTACCCAAACCATTGAACACCCCTACTCGCCACATCAGTTAAGTGAGTGCCACATCAGACTCAGGTTTGACCAAATTGGGGAGGGACTATGATTTTTGAAATTGGGAAAATAGGGGGATCAAAATCGTGGAAAAAAAGTTGAGGGACCAAAATCGTGAATGAGTAATAATAGGGGGACCAAAAGTATAATTAAGCATTTTTTAAACAAAATTAAAACGTCTTTTTTTTTACATAAAAATTAAAAAGTCTTAGTTAGTGCTTTTCATGGAATTGGGGAAAATGTTTTGATAAAACATATCAAAGGTATATATAATCATTCAAAAAGATAAATAGTTCATTGAATAATGTTCATATTTGTTATTTATATTATAAATATTTGTGCTGCTGAGAAAAGTCATGGAGAAATGTATTATACAACCAAAAACTAAAAAAAAGGATTTAATAAAGTTATATTGTAATAAAAAATTTCACTTGTCTTAAAGAGTGCAATGTATTAGGAAAGTGAATATTTCATATTAACTTTATATTTATATTATATTAATAATTAATAATTTTGTAACCAAAAAATAATAATTAATAATTTAATAAGAGGCTTAAGAATTGGACTCTATCAATAAGTTACCGACTCTTAAAATTTGGATCGGGTCTAACTCAACCCTACAACACCGGCTTGTATGATGAGGGATGCCCTTACATTATATACTCTTTTGAGACCGTATCTCTAATCAATGTGGAACTTGGGCTTCTCCCAATACACCCCCTCACGCCCAACACTATTGGGCTTGGTTCGTGGATAATAATTGTAGGTGGCCCGATGGATCTACGATAGGTTTTGATACCATCTTAAAATGTGGATTGGACCTAACTCAACCCTACAAAACCGGTATGTAAGATGAGGGATTCCCTTTCATTATATACTCTTTAGAGACCATATCTCTAGTAGGACTTTGATTTCTTCTAATACTGACTCATACTTATTTTGACCTAGTAAGTGGCGGATCTCAAAAATTATTTCAATGAGGACATTAAAAAAAGTTATCTATAATATTTCATAAAAGAAAAATATGAAAAGTTTTTTTAAAGTATATAATCTCGTATCTGACAAAAAAAAACCCTAAAAAAGATATTTAAGACAAATTTTCATGTTCTAAAACAACTGTATGATATTTCATTGTCAATGCTATCAAAAATATATCTCTCGCTATATGTAACTAGAAAATAATTAAACATGTCATCTCTCATACGGTTGTGTAGTTCGTTCTTCACAAAACTCATTCAAGAGAAACATCAACAATTGGAGTTGCCACGAGCAATATCTAATTTTTACTTGGAGTTGTGCCGAAATGAGTTGGGCTTGTTTGTTTGGTTAATTAGATATTAGTGGGCTAAATCCTACTTTTTTAATGCGGACGAATAAAAATTTACTATGCCCGTGTATATTAAAGTAATTTTTACACCCAAGAGCACTTGGATGAGATGGTAGAGGCTCTTTCAGCTTAACCAAGGTCTTGGGTTCGAATCCAGTTTTGGGCATGCAGTAGTGTTAAATCTCTTGAGGTAGAGCTTCGCCACCCATTGTGGTCCTACTCGGCTCGAGAGATTAGTCTCTGCAGTTACGCGCAGAGGATACCCAGTTTATACCAAAAAGTAAATTTTTCTTTATGAGGGCAACTCCCCCTACACTTGAACGCATATACACCATCAGACCTATTTTTGTGTAAATCAGTATCCTCTACACACAATTGCAGCAACAATTTTCTCAAGCCGAGTAGGACCATCATGGGTGGCAAAGCTCTACCTCAAGAGTTTTAATGTTGTTGCATTCCTAAGGATGAATTCAAACTTAGGACACTGGTTAAGCTGGAAACAGTGGCGGAGCTAGCATAAATTTTTTGAGGGGGATAAATTCCAACTTTCTTCTATTGCCGAGTTTCGTAAGTCTATTTTACTTTTGGCAATTTTGCTCTCCTAGTTTGACAATTTTAGTCACTGTTATTTTATTCATCGCACTTTTCTTCCTCAAAAATCGAGAAGTGTGCAATTTTTTAAACTTATAGATTAATTTGTTGTTGTTCTTTATCTCTTTAGACAAATAAACTTAATTGTGATAGCTAAATAATATATTATTGGGGTAGTTAAATATAAAATATACCTACTTATTCGAATACATACTACATACTCCTCGAACCAACACCGTTGGCCCAATGGCTTAATTTACCTTGGGACACCGGGGGTCGACCCGGTGCTGCCGGGTTCGATTTTCCGCAGTGGACAAACTCGGTGTTGGCCAGTGTGAATGTTTTTGTAAGAAATGTAATAAATACACTAAAAGCTAAAATGTAAGCACCAACTAACACACCAACTAACACTACACACAAAGTATCTTGTTTGGTTTTTCTTACTTTTCTTTTCTTACCATCTAACATTTCTCATTATTTTTAGGGTAACCAAAACTACCCCATCTATCAAAACTAACATGAATCAAAATGCTCTACTAAGCTAATCTCTTGAGTTCAAGTCATTTAATTTTATCTTTGATAAAACATGATATATTAATTATGAAATCAATACTATTTAAAATTTTAAATAGCTTTCAGAAACTGTGAGCGGATGTTACCATGACAACTTGTCATTGACAAGCATTTTAACATTTTTTTAGTCGTCATAATTATATGATAAACCTCCCAGAGAGGCAAATTTAATTTAATAAATATAAATTATTGGATGTACGATGTAACGTCTAAAAGCATATATATATATATATATATATATATATATATTCATTAATGTTATAAATTAGAAGTCTTACAAAAAAAAATATTATATTGAAAAAAGTAAGACTTTGTTAGGCATGTTACATGTCACTTTTAAAACTACTTTTTTCCCAAATAAAAATAAACAACTTTGTAAAAAATTTAAATAAGTCATTTGTTTTTTTATTTATATAACTCTCTTACACTAATCAATCGAAATCACGTTAAGTAACTTATTACTTTTTCTCATTAAAATACTTTATTAACTTATTTTGGCACACAGTGTTATTGGGATTTAAGAACTTGCAAAATGGGTCTACCTTTTAAGGATAGGGATCCTAATTGATGGATTTGGTGGACATAATTAAGACTATCACGGAGATACCTGTGATAGGAAAAAGACACTGCCTCTTTTTATAGTATGTTTCTTTTACTACTAGACACTAGACAATGCCCCTGAATAGGGCTGGACATCGGGCGGGTATGGGCGGTTACGGGCCCAAAATGGACAACCGCTCAAAACCACGGATGATAAAGCCAGGCCCTATTCCGCCCATTTGTCAATTCGGTTGGTGCGGGTTCGGTTATTCGGATTGGGCGGGTATACTGGGTGGTTGGACTCGGGTTGGGCCAACAGGCCCAAATTTCGTTTTGTAAATTTAAAAAAAATCTGCTGCTCTATTGACCAAAAAACAAACTGTTGTTCCTTTTGTCCAAAAAAAAAGTTCTAAAAAATCTGATTGAATTCAATTAACAATCATTAAACTGAAACTGATAATTCTGCTTCCATCACCATTTGACTGTCTCATTAAATAATATAACAGCCTAGTAGCTATATAATTAAACAATCCATCAGCCAAGTACCAAATCAGGTCTAGTACTATATACTTAACAGTCATTAAGCAATACTAGCAGCCATAAAACCAAGTCTAAGTGTAACAAGTTTGTCCCAAATATCTAATTACAGCCCAATAATTAATTACAGCCCAAAGTAAAGTTCAAAAAACAAATTTAAACATCATAGACACAACCAAATATGTAAATCCTTCATGTGTGAACCAGATACAGTCCAACATTACTTCTTTTTTCCACCCTCCTGAAAAATGCATAGATTAACAATATTAGAATATCTTAAAATCACCAAACCAATAATACTAGATGCAAATGCAGAACTTTAAAAAAAAATACCAGCAAGAGAATCAGAAGGCAGCATATGGGATTGCTATTTCATTTCAACCAAAGTGAAGCATCAACCAACTGAACATAATCACAAAACAAAATTATAATAGCAAACAGAATCACAAAACAGAATATATTTGAGAGACAAGTAAGAAGGACAGACTGAATATACACACCAGTAAGAGATCCGAAGGCAGCTTATGGGATCCTCTTTCATTTCCACCGAAGTGAAGCATCAACCAACTGAACATAATCACAAAACAGATTTTTAATAACATTTAAAAACAAACAGAATCACAAAACATAATAAAGACAGCAACAAACAGAATTACTTAACACACTAGGATTAGAAATAATCAGAATTACTAACACCCTAAATAAGTAGAAACAGAACCAGAATTAGAGAAACAGAAACAGAAAATATCTACCATCAAAACAGAAACAGAAAAGGACAGCCATAAAATAAGTAGTAACAGAAACAGAAAATATCTACCATCAAAACAGAAACAGAAACAGAAACAGAAAAGGACAGAAACAGAACATAAGTGAAGTATAAAACCATAAAATAAGTAGTAACAGAAACAGAAAATATCTACCATCAAAACAGAATCAGAAATGAAGGGTTGTGTCATATATGTCTTTGAGCTGCAATATCCATTAGGCATGATTTTGAATTTGGGTCACACCGAGTCATGAATGACTCCAAAAAAGCAAAATGTGGTAAATCTGGAAAACAAATAAAGGCAATTAATACAGCAGCAACATAAAAATTTATAAACGTCGTAAGAAAAATGCACTAACCATAAGAACTCTCAACCACGGCCCGAAGGCGGTGGTTGAGATGATGATCCAGCAGTTACTCCTCCAGCCACACCAGTACTTGAAGATCCCATATCAAATTCTATATGATAATTAAAAAATAAGAATTATGTTAAAATGAATATAAAGACATTGATACAAAACTATTTCAGGCCAAAAAATACTAGAAAATTACCAGTTATAGTACTTTCAGATATTTCATACTCTTCATCAAGTTGGAGATCTTTGAATTGGAAAATGGAAGGCCTCAACCAATTTTGAGTACAGATTAAAGCCTCAGCCATTTCAGGTTTAAGGCAACTTCTAAAGCTGTCTACAACTCTCCCACCTGTACTAAATGCACTTTCAGAAGCCACAGTGGAAACAGGTGTGGCCATGAGGTCTCTAACTAAGTAAAACAAAGCTGCAATTGTCTAACTTTAGTTAGAGACCTCATGGCCACACCTGTTTCCACTGTGGCTTCTGAAAGTGCATTTAGTACAGGTGGGAGAGTTGTAGACAGCTTTAGAAGTTGCCTTAAACCTGAAATGGCTGAGGCTTTAATCTGTACTCAAAATTGGTTGAGGCCTTCCATTTTCCAATTCAAAGATCTCCAACTTGATGAAGAGTATGAAATATCTGAAAGTACTATAACTGGTAATTTTCTAGTATTTTTTGGCCTGAAATAGTTTTGTATCAATGTCTTTATATTCATTTTAACATAATTCTTATTTTTTAATTATCATATAGAATTTGATATGGGATCTTCAAGTACTGGTGTGGCTGGAGGAGTAACTGCTGGATCATCATCTCAACCACCGCCTTCGGGCCGTGGTTGAGAGTTCTTATGGTTAGTGCATTTTTCTTACGACGTTTATAAATTTTTATGTTGCTGCTGTATTAATTGCCTTTATTTGTTTTCCAGATTTACCACATTTTGCTTTTTTGGAGTCATTCATGACTCGGTGTGACCCAAATTCAAAATCATGCCTAATGGATATTGCAGCTCAAAGACATATATGACACAACCCTTCATTTCTGATTCTGTTTTGATGGTAGATATTTTCTGTTTCTGTTACTACTTATTTTATGGTTTTATACTTCACTTATGTTCTGTTTCTGTCCTTTTCTGTTTCTGTTTCTGTTTCTGTTTTGATGGTAGATATTTTCTGTTTCTGTTACTACTTATTTTATGGCTGTCCTTTTCTGTTTCTGTTTTGATGGTAGATATTTTCTGTTTCTGTTTCTCTAATTCTGGTTCTGTTTCTACTTATTTAGGGTGTTAGTAATTCTGATTATTTCTAATCCTAGTGTGTTAAGTAATTCTGTTTGTTGCTGTCTTTATTATGTTTTGTGATTCTGTTTGTTTTTAAATGTTATTAAAAATCTGTTTTGTGATTATGTTCAGTTGGTTGATGCTTCACTTCGGTGGAAATGAAAGAGGATCCCATAAGCTGCCTTCGGATCTCTTACTGGTGTGTATATTCAGTCTGTCCTTCTTACTTGTCTCTCAAATATATTCTGTTTTGTGATTCTGTTTGCTATTATAATTTTGTTTTGTGATTATGTTCAGTTGGTTGATGCTTCACTTTGGTTGAAATGAAATAGCAATCCCATATGCTGCCTTCTGATTCTCTTGCTGGTATTTTTTTTTAAAGTTCTGCATTTGCATCTAGTATTATTGGTTTGGTGATTTTAAGATATTTTAATATTGTTAATCTATGCATTTTTCAGGAGGGTGGAAAAAAGAAGTAATGTTGGACTGTATCTGGTTCACACATGAAGGATTTACATATTTGGTTGTGTCTATGATGTTTAAATTTGTTTTTTGAACTTTACTTTGGGCTGTAATTAATTATTGGGCTGTAATTAGATATTTGGGACAAACTTGTTACACTTAGACTTGGTTTTATGGCTGCTAGTATTGCTTAATGACTGTTAAGTATATAGTACTAGACCTGATTTGGTACTTGGCTGATGGATTGTTTAATTATATAGCTACTAGGCTGTTATATTATTTAATGAGACAGTCAAATGGTGATGGAAGCAGAATTATCAGTTTCAGTTTAATGATTGTTAATTGAATTCAATCAGATTTTTTAGAACTTTTTTTTTGGACAAAAGGAACAACAGTTTGTTTTTTGGTCAATAGAGCAGCAGATTTTTTTTAAATTTACAAAACGAAATTTGGGCCTGTTGGCCCAACCCGAGTCCAACCACCCAGTATACCCGCCCAATCCGAATAACCGAACCCGCACCAACCGAATTGACAAATGGGGGGAATAGGGCCTGGCTTTATCATCCGTGGTTTTGGGCGGTTGTCCATTTTGGGCCCGTAACCGCCCATACCCGCCCGATGTCCAGCCCTACTCTAAAAGGCTGCTCATCAACAATGACAAAGGTGGCTAAAGCTTTCCTACAACCTTTAACATTAAACCTAGTGCTTGCTGATATCATACTAGATCCTTCCCCCGCAGTAGTAAAAGCAAGTGTAGTTTGGTTGGGGTCTTTAGAGAGATTGTCTGGATTTTTGATACAAACCTTTACATGCTCTTTCATATTAGTAGTACCATGAGTCCTAGAGTGACACAAATACCTTATGTGACAATGTTTACACGCAGCTGTAGGTACTGGTTCGTCCGGAAGCACATTGAAATGTTCCCACGCAATAGAAGTTCGCCTAGGACCATTGGCATTAGACTTTCTCTTCTTAGGAACAGGAGGAAGAGGGGCACTAGGAACAACACCAGCAGCTTCAGTTGTGGCTGCTAGTTGTTCAGTTGCACCAGCAGCTTGTTGTTGAATTGCAGAAGGCTCCATCCTTGAAACAATTATGAACAAAATAGTATAAATAGGAAGCACGGTACTCAATAAGCATACATTCATATAACTATTCTAAATCAAGTAAAGTTAAGTGTTAACTGAACAAGTAAAGAAGCATACATTCATATAGTTAAGTGTTAAGCAATAAGCAAAGTGTTGACAATATAGTGTTAAGTAATACATAAATCAACAATTAGAGAATATAAATCAAGTACTATAACTATATAGTTAAGCATACATTCATATAGTGTTAAGTAAAGAACACTATAGTATTCATATATAGTAAAGAACACTATGAATACATATATAGTTAAGCATACAAGTAAAGAATACATATATATTCTGAACACTATTATTATAACACTATATTCTGATCACTTTACTTTACAGAATTAATATAACTTTATAATAGTCTTCACACTATGATAAATGAAGTACAGAAGCATACTTTCATATAGTTAAGTGTTAAGCAAAGGGTTATAAATCAACACAAAGTGTTAAGTCAAGTGTTAAGCAAGCAGTCCCTTGTTACCAGAATTTTCCTTCCAACTTTCCAACAAACAAACAACTCAACCATAAATCACAACCATGCATCAAAAGGTTTATCTAAAAGGTAAACATATTTCAGAATAGAGAGAAAAAGTTAGATTCATCTAATGGTGCAAACTAGTTGACAAGAGTAACAGGATGTAAATATTAAAGAGTCACAGTTGCGAATCTCCAACCTGTTTGGTATAGTTTCGTAGTTGCTCTTGCTCCACAAGACAAAGACACCAACTTCACCATGTTTAGCATCCATGAAAATAAAAAACAGGGTCAAATTTGTAAAGATAAAACTAGTAAAATACCAAACCAGAAATAAACTAAAATAGATAAAAACTGAAAGTGAAAGCAAAAGAGATAACTAGAACCTAAAATCAAAAAAACGAAATTTTTTAAAAAAACCTAACACTAAAACAGATTATTACAAAACCCAAATAGAAAAAGTCATATCACAGAAATAAAAATTTTAAGCAGAAATGAGAGAAAAAAAACAAATCCTAACTGATAAAACCCTAATCTAAAAGAACAGCATATCGAAATCCAAAACTCTAATCTAGAAAAAAGTAGATTTGCAACACAGAAACAAACACCATTTGCAACCACAAAAAAAAATGATAAACCCTTCAACCTAGCAAAAGAAATAACGAAGATTTGAAAGAAATACAAAAACGAAGAAAGATCGAACGTCTATACCTTCAACTTCAAGTGGGTGAGAGATGGAGAGATGGATTCAAGTGAGTGAGAGATGGAGAGATGGAGATTAAGTTGATATAGGGTGAAAGAAATGAGAAGCCATGGAGGTTGAACCGTTGAAGGAGGTGGAGCGGCGGTCGTTTTGGGGAGCTGGGGTTTCTCTCTTCTTTCGTTCGCGTGCTGCCGTGCTCTGTGTTTTGTTTCTGGAAGTGAAAACTGAAAAGTGTGTTTGCTTTGTAGTTGGTATTGTGAATTGTGAAATGTGAGAAACTGAGATTTGATTTTGATGGACCAAATCCAATTAACGTGAAGAATGGGATTTGCAGAGCTTTAACGTGAAGAATGGGATTTTGTGAGATTTGATCAGAGTCGCCGTTTCCCGAGTTTCCAAGCAATAAATAAATAATATAAAAGGCGAATACTTCAATATATATTGACTTTTGCTAGGTACTATGGTATATTCAGTGGCCGATGGCTCAGAGATTAAAGATTTGATTTTGATGTACTATTTACCATTGAGATATGTAATAATATATTATATTATATAATTATATAATTTGTTTTGTTTGAATTTGAAAGAAGCATATGAATGATGATACACGTAAAGTAATAGTTACGGGCGGGTCTGGGTAATAATGGGCCTAAAAATGACAACCGCAACCGCCCAGCCCAACTCGCCTGAACCCAAATCTTCAACCCGCAAACCCGTGTACCCGTCTGGACCCAACCGAATCAACCCATTGCCTTCGGTTTTTCGGTTTTCGGGTCGGGTTGGTAATTTTTGTCCACCCCTACCCCTGAAACAGAAAAATCATTATTTGTTTTTTTAAGCAAATCATTATTTGTATTATGAATATTATATTAACTGATTAATTATATTTTAAGAGATAGACCGTTATATAGGATATAGGATATTCCAGTTGTTAGTACTCTTTTAAAAAGTAATAAATGCATTATGCTGTCTCTAGTGAGTTGTTTACACTTTCTAATCTTCTAATGATATCATGATTCATGGGAATTGGTCTCTGCGCTCATTCTTTTTCTCTCTCATTTCTTTGATGTATTAGATTGGAACATTAGCAGTGTTTCAGATTGGGCCATGAGGCCCAAGTCGAGCTCCAAAGCAACGCAACACTACATACAAATTCTTACCTACAACCTCGCCTCATCCCTTTCCTTCCTCATCTCGTCCAAGTCCACCTCGAGAGAGCGGTCTTGAGTCTCCAACTCAGCAAGCTGCTTGTGAAGAGTAGAGTTGGCACCTTCCAGCCCCATTAATCTTCTTCTCAGCACCCTGAACCTTGGATTCGGCGACCTTCTAGGTAGCACTAATGGCGTCAACTTGGTCCTTCTTGAGCGGCTCAAGGGCAGTCTCAACATCAACCAGTTTTTTTGAAGCTCGCCCCTTTCTAGTCGTAGTCGATCTCATTCCTCCCTTGTCTCTACAAGAAGTACACCACGACAATAAGTTAATTTATCTGATTTGTCCAATAATTCCCCCTCCAACCACAAGGTTTTGGCCTCAAGAAGATTACCTGCTTCGCACTCCACTGCATCAGCCTTCCACTTCTTGAGCAGGTCAGACCCATACTTGCCCACTTGCATGCACGCTTGTTATTGACGAGGTCGTGGTCTGTCGGTAACAAGTTGATTTCTTGTAGCGCCAGTGCTCTCGGGTTTAAATCCTGCAATCGTCAAACTCAATGTTGGCTAGTGCGAAATTTGATCCTAAACACAAACGGAGATTGATGGAATTACCTCAAAAGATGATAATTCCGAAAAGCTTTATTTTAGAACTTTCCGGAATCACCTCAAAAGATGTATTTCCAGAAATCAAAATTGACTTCTGAAAATACCTCTTTTGAGGTGATTACCGAAAATTCTAAAAATTAGTTTTTGAAATTATCATCTTCTAAGGTAATTTAGAAAATTTTAAAAAAAATCAATTTTCTTTTAAACTTCAAGATGTTTCCGGAATGCCTTACATATTCCCATGTGCAAAGTCGCATTCTTGATTGACAGCACACAGGTATTGAATCACATGAAATTGATGATGTCCAAAGAAAAATTGAAGAAAAAATCATGTACTATGGGAAGGATATGATAGTCAGAGAACACTTTGATGGTCCCAACTCCCAAGTCATAGAATTCGTGAGAACCGGGTTCGTTTTCATGGTTGTTGACAAAAACTACGTGAACCAATAGGATCTTTCATTTGTCTAAGATGGTCCTACAAATTAAATAAAGCACATTATTAGTGGTCCCTACCTACCTAGCTATCTTTTTTCTTTTCTAGTCAAAAATGCTAATCTCTCTGTTACATGCCTTAATTTGTCACCGCCTGCCTAAGGAGAACCACCCATCACACATTTTTCTATAGATGGATTAGTATTTATAATTTATATTCTTTTTGATCAAAATAATTTATAATTAATATTAAACCTCGTGTCACCCTCGAGACACCTACAATGAACGAGAGATTAGACACTACTGACCGTGCGGTGGATACCATGGTTTACCTAAAAAAACTCTCGTGTCAAAAAAATTAATTTTATATCTTTCACATGACCTAATCATTCGAAGGCATGAACTAATCATGTATACGATAATAAATTGAGAATACAATAATATGCATAGTAAACGAAGGCCGATCAAGTTGATAAAGATTCATTTCATATCTTATCAAAATTCAAGTTTAAATTTTGCTGTCGATGTGAGGATTTTGTTAGTAAATGTAACTACCTCTAAGTGTTTAAAGAGCCTTTAGACTTTCTCTAACCCTAATAAGCCTTTAAGACCCAACTTGCTTAAACTTTTTCTTTTAATAAAAATAAATAAATAGCAAATATGCATTAGGTCTTAAGGGATAAAAAGATTCTTAGAATCTCGATTTTCGAGAATCAACATATTAATTTTGTAAATAGTTATTTTGGTCCATTGATGTGTGAGGCGCTGACACTATAGTCCCTGAATGTATCAAAATTACAAATACGTCTTTTTATAATAATTTTAGAGACTAAATTGACCAAAAAAACATATTTGAGGACCAAAATGACTAACAAAAAACACATTTGAGGACAAAAATGACTCATTAAAGAAACACTTGAGGATGTGTTTGCAATTTCGATATATTCAAGGAATATAATGACAATGCTTCACAGATTTAGAGACCAAAATGAATGTTTACCCTTTCTTTTGTGTAGAGTAATTACACAGGCAATTGCTAACTTGTTCCAACTTCATTTTTCTATCATTTTTAGTGTTTTTTATAGGCAAAAATACCAGTGGTTAGTAATTAGTTGGGGATGGGGGAAATGTTAATTTCTGAGATTTGAACCCTGAACCTCCTTCACGTCCCTTAGCTCGTCAACCGAGCTATCACTTGTAATGTTATTATTACGTTAATTAAATTCTCTCTTTATCCTCTATTAAACGAAACTCTCTCTATTTTTGTTCCATCATCTTATAAATATTAAATAACATAAACGAACATTGACATTTGCAATTAATGTATTTTTTTTGTAAACCAATGTATCGAAGATTCATTTAAGGAATCCAAGTATCTACCACTTGTGTCATAATTAATGTATTTTTGTAGTCACCGACACATCTTTCCTTGCCATAATGAAAAAAAGAAGAGGGAACATAGATTTGAGAGGCATTAAGTTAAACAATGTCATTTAGTTGAAGCCCATGAAGCCCATGACCTGGTCATGTTAAAAATAATATCATTTTTAGTAGAAAATTAAAAAATGCTTGAACCCATTGGTCAATGGTCTAACCAATCAAGTCACTTATTTAACAACAGTCCGATCGACCAGGTCACTAGTTCGACCACAAAATTGGTCTTGTCATACCGGGTCACATGCGTATTCGGTCTAATTAATCATCTGGACCATCATACCATTGGTTCCGAGTTGGACCAGTCGGTTAGAGTTTAACAATACCACTAAACTAAACCACTAATTTTTTAGGGCTACTTCTAGCACCCCTTATTTTATCAACGACACCTCTCCTCCCCTTTTTCTTTTTCCAAAATGCCCTTATCCATTCCCCTCATTTTCCCCTCGCTTCTCCACACCCAAGTTTAATTACGGGGTGGGGAAGGGGATGGGCAAGAGTAGAAAGTGTAGGAAAAGGGGAGGTATTGGAAGCTATTCTCTTTCTCTAATGAAGTTTAGATTTTTATTTTGGTAAGTAAAATATATTATCAAGGAGTACAGGGTTATTCCAACCCACACGTACACATGCCACAACTCTTCTTCCGTTCTTTGTTCCCTCCCATCTCTCTCTCTCTCTCTCCCTTCGGCCTAATTTGTTTTCTAGTTTTCCTATCAAATTAGGAAGTGGTTAATGCACTCCATTTTAAGGAACTGACTCGGCTAGTACCCGGGTTCGATCCCCGACGATGGAACAAATTAGAGTCAAACTTTACTTACCTCTCGACCGAACTCCGATTATTCAGGGCCCCTTTCTCCTGGATACCGGAGAGGGTCAAAGACCCCTAGACCAAAAAAAAAATAGGATTAGGAGCTTTGGATCTTTATAATGGTTTAGTACTTAGTTTTTTGTTTTTAACTCAGAAACAATGAGGAGTGTTACATTATTAATTTTACACTCTCCCTGCAATTCATAATTTGGTGAATGAGTTCGACATTTCCACTATCTTATTTTCAAAGTAGTGGTGAAACTTAGGGGTGTCAAAATGGATGGATCGGATGGATTTGGATTTGGATTATAATGGATGGTTGAAAACAATCCATTTATCCATTTATATCCATTAAAATTGTGTCAAAAAAAAACCAATCCAATCCATCCGTTTACAAAAAAATTCATCCAATCCATCCAATTACAATTTTTTTATGGATGGATATCCAATCCATCCACTAATATATTTAAAATATAAACAAATCTTTGGATAAAAAAATATTGAGTAAAAAAAAAAATTAACATTTTTTTTTTGCAGAAATTAAATTTATTATTATTATTTGATAAAATTGAATTTTTTAGATTTATAAATATATATATATATATATATATATATATATATATATAACTATAAGTATATATAATATTGTTAATATATATAATATAATATATAAATATATATTTTAATATGTGGTGGTGGTAGGGCGGCCGGCGGCGGAGCTCCGGCGGCCGGCACGGCGGCCGACGGCGGAGCTCCGGCGGCCGGCACGGCGGCAGACGGCGGAGCTCCGGCGGCCGACGGTGGTTCCGGCGGCGGCGCTCCGGCGGCCGGCGGTGGTTCCGGCGGTGGCGGACGGTGGTCGGAGGTGGCTCGCGGTGGCCCTCCGGTGGTTATATTATATTATATATATATTATATATTATATATATATATATTATATATTATATATATATATATATTATATTAATCTTTGAATGACTTTTTTGGTCAAAAAAATTTTTTTTTAGAATGAATTTTTTTAAAAAAAGTTTCTGGAAAAAAATCTATTTTAAAAATTTTTTTTTGGTAAAAAAGGTATTTTTATAATTATGCAATGGATTTGTTAAAAAAAATTAATTATCCAATGGATTTTGATTTTTTAGTTATTGTAATCCAATGGATTTAGAAAATATAATGGATGGATCACAACCATCCACAAAATCAAACGGATGGATTCAATCCAATCCATTAATATTTTTTTTTTGTAATGGATGGATTGGATGGATTTTGCTATGGATGGACCGGATATCCGGTGGACAAATGGACCATTTTGACACCCCTAGTGAAACTAACATTTTCTTTAATACTCTTCATCCAACACTAATAAAAGACAAAACCGTTTCCTTTACAAATGTCACAACTTTTCCCCCTTCTAAGTCAAGAAGGTAGCTTGACTAATCAGATTGCTACCATCAGCTATAAACTAAAATAGTATACTCACATTTTCTGTCCCGTATTATAAGACGTTTTGACCATTTTACATAAATTAAGAAAAATAGTTAATTTTATATGGGAAATATAAATTAATAGAATTGGGAAAATATAAATAATTAATTAATGAATGGTGTGATAGGAAAAGAAAAATTAATGCTTCATTGATATTGTAAAACGTCATATAATATGAGACAACTTTTTTAGCTTGAACGTCATATAATATGAAACGAAGGGAGTATCGGTTATTGTTGGTTCATTTTGCACACAAGACCAGTAGATAGTTCTTACTCTAAGCAGAAAATTGATATACTGCATCTGGATATACATATTTCTGGGCCTATGTCTTGAAATGAAGAAGACTAATCGAATGATTAACTCACCCACCAAAGATTTCCACCTCACAAACAATACTATATTGAGGCCCAAGCTAAAAAAAAAGAGACAATTGGATCAAAAAGTATAGGCCACTCAATGAGACATTTTTTGCCATCTTCAAAATGTGTGCTGACCTGTGTGAGAATAAAAATAAAGGAGGAATGGGCTTTAAAGATTTTTCAGTTCAGAACTCTTCTCTTCTCTCAAAACAAGCCTGGAGATGCTTACATAGACAAGATGATTACTGGGCTACTATATTGAGAGGTATCTATTGTAGTAGAGAGGATTTTTGGAATGTTAAATCAAAAGCTGGAATTTCTTGGGTGTTTAGAAGTATTCTACATGGGAGAGATCTGCTAAAACAACATGGGGCTTGGAACATTGGAAATGGAGATGGAATTAGTATCAAAGAGGATAAGTGGCTTGCTAATGGTAGGTTGGCTTTGACTAAACAGGGAAGTAATGTTTCTATGGTCAAGGATCTTATTGATTTGTCTGCTCATGCCTGGAATCTTAATTCTTTAAGGGTTAATCTTATTACTGAAAGTGCTATAGGGGCCCTTCAAACCCCTATTAGTATCTTTGGTGGTGAGAATAAGCTTAGCTGGCCATATGCAAAGGATGGTGTTTTCAGTGTTAAATCTGGGTATTATGCTATAAGTCAAGGTTCAAGTAATCCTATTAATGCTCCATCTATTTCTTTTTCTCTATCTGAAAATTCTTGGGGTAATATTTGGAGTGCTAGGGTCCCTGGAAGGATTAAGCATTTTATATGGAAACTACAGCATAATGCTGTTAGTTCTGCTGCTAATATGTTCAAAAAAAGAATAGCAAAATCTGCTATTTGTCCAGTGTGTAAGCAATCAGAAGAAACAATTGAACATATGCTATTCCTTTGTCCTTGGACTACTCCGGTTTGGTTTGGGTTACAAATTTGTCATGTTCCTAATCAGTTTAATATCTCTCATTTTGGAGAATGGTTTCAATCTATTTTTGAAGCTAATTGGTGCTCTGGAGTAGATAAACAGGTTATGATAGGTTGTGTTATGATTACCCTATGGAATATTTGGAAGGCTAGGAATTTGATGGTTTTTGAAGAAAAACATCCTATCCCTAATGATACTCTTCATGCTATTAAATCTAATTGTGCTACCTTGATTACTCCTAATCCTATTTCTACATCAAATTTGGATGTATCCTCTTGTAAGAGGAGGTCTGTGGCAAAATGGAGACCTCCCTCTTCTAATGTCATCAAATTTAACTCTGATGCACATTTTGATGTTAAAAAAAGAAAGGGATACTCTGGTATTGTTGCTAGGAACTATAAGGGTGAAATGATAGCAGGAAGTACCTCTCCGATTTTTGCTTTCTCTCCTTTGGTAGCTGAAGCGGTTGCTCTTCGAGAAGCTGTTCTGCATGCATCGAGCCTCAACATTCTTGAAGTTGTTTTTGAATCTGACTCCCTTGGTTTAATCGAAGCTTGTAAGGGAAAGATTAAGAAGGGTGAGATTGAGGTAATAATTGATGATATTGTGAATCTCAAGAAGATGTTTACCTTGTGTAATTTCACTTGGATTAATCGTGAAGGTAATATGGTCGCTGATTGTGTTGCAAGTTTGGCTTCAACTGGATCTTTACCTCCTCTTTGGATCTCATCTCCTCCGAGCGTGCTTCGAGATCTTCTTCAAGTGGATGCATGTGGTTAGAGTATAGATTTTTGCTGCAATGTTGTTTCGATCGATTGCAGCAATTAGGGTGATTGGCTGTTGAACATGTTGTTCTCGTTTTCTAGGGTTTTTTTTCTTTTCGCTAGTGGGTAGTGTTTGGTGTTCTTCGCGCTCGATGTGTGAGGTTTGTTTTTTTTTTTCCTTCATTCAGTTTGTTTGTAATTGGTTTTGTTGACTTTTGTTGTCTGGGCTGTGTTTTTGGGCCCGGTTTTTGTCTTTGTTTGTTTCGGTTTGGGCTTCGCCCATTTTCTATATAACCGGTATCAATTCGACCAAAAAAAAAATGTGTGCTGACCAAAAAAAAAATGTGTGCTGACCCAATCTTATTGGGCAAAATAGAATATTAGGTATATTTCTCAATCTTATTGTGCTGACCCATATCTTACCTTTTTACTAATATAATACATAAAATTGAGAAATATTATTTGAACCAAAAATGTGTATCAAAAGTGTACTAAAATACGAATACATAAGTGATACGAAAGGAATCAGCATATAATACATTTATTTTTTATTTTAAATTAAGTTCAGTATTATATGCATATAATATATTTAATTGAAAATAAAAAATATATATTATATACATATTCTATCTGTATCTCATACATATTCGTATTTTAGTATACTTTTGGTACATTTTTTTAGTTCAAATAACATTTCTCCATAAAATATGGCTAATTGTGAAAACTTAAAACTCTCCTGGAAGGTTCATTCATAAACCTATTAACACCCTTGAAAATCTAGTTACACCTTATAGCACTTTCTTAAATTTTGAAAACTTAAACCACCCTTCCATTACACTGGCAGTGGCATGTACCTTCTTGTTGTGCTTCTTTTCATGCGTTGGGAATTGTAATTAATTCAATTCTTTTTTTTTATAATCAACAAGTTACGATTACAGAGAGTTAAAACAACCCATGAGACAATTACACCGACTTAAAAAGTGCATCTTGTGTTCCTACCCTTTCTCGCTATAAACCACCCTCACGAGACATATTTCAGGACACAAAAACCATGTGTACATTAGCAACAAGTAGGGATGGCAATTGAGCCTATGCTTATAGGGTACCCACAAAAAATATCGCAAATGAGCGGGTAATTACCTGCACACATGGACACGGGTTTGAGGACGGACACTACGGTGCCCAACCCATATATATATATATATATATATATATATATATATATATATATATATATATATATATATATATATATATATATATACTATTATTACAATTTTAAGTATATCCGACTTTAACCGTTAATTATTGAATTCAGAGTTGTTTTTGTTTGACTCCATGACCGGTACGTGTTAGTTGCTCTTGTAATTAACTGTTTAGTTTTTTGATCAATAATTAACTTCTTAGTTTGTATTTAATTATTTATTTAATATGACACTCGTGATGTCAAATTCCTCTCCCATTAATTTTTGAATTCAACAACTCTTGAGAATAACGGGAATTTTAAATTGAATTAGTTATGCAAGGGGTACAATTAAAAAAAATATTCTCTTTTGTTAGGAATTAATAAAATATTCGGTTGCTGGAAGAATTAATACTAAAATTATACGTACAAAGTGTATAAATGACTAAATCTTCCTTTGCACTCCAGAATATACACGAACTAGACTTTCACCCGTGCTCTCCACGGGCCTCTCTTGTTGTTAAACATGTTTACTTAGTATGTGACATATGTCAGGTATCCATCCACAAGTGCAGTTATTAGGTGTCCAATTCAAAAAATTTCTAAATTTGTTTCACCAATCCTGATACAACATTTACATTAATTATATATAATGTTGCCTCAAGTCCTAAACAGTGAAGAATGGGGTGATATATAGACATGAGCTGAGCCCATAAAGGAGTTTTTCAGAGTGATGGTCATTAATTTACTTTGTTCATTTCCTCTATGAATCTTTAATTAGCCCTATTTTTACTGAAAAAGTTCATTAGCTTGCATCACTTACAGTTCAACTAAGAATAAGTGAAGAGTTACTTACAAAAAAAATAAATAAATAAGTGGAGAGTTGTTAGTCAAATCACGTTACCTTCATACAAAAATAAATAAATAAGGGAAAAGGTTATGAGATTTAGTTTTATAAGAAATAATTGTTATTGTTATGACAGTAGAGTAGACTATTACCCTGGTCTGTACTAATTGAAGAAGACCTATACCAAATACAGTTATTAAAAATTAAAGAAAATGCTTAATAGGCATTCAAAGGAAAGAGTTTAATTGCATCACTCGATAGTCAAAATTTCTAGGAAAATAGTCCACAGCTGAAAGAGACTCGGCTCAGCTCGAAAGCCCTCTTTAGCCATATGAAGACCCAACAAAAGCCACGTGAAGTCTTTATCATGTAAAGATATCCTCATCAATTAACTGGACACAAGTAAATCTTATAACTACTCAGTGTAGCAATTCATCAATATTAAGTTGTCAAAAAACGTGTTACAGCACTACAAGTTACCACAAATGTAACCCATCATCAAGCAATAGTTGAGAGAACATTCAAATTCCAAAACAGCAATCAATATATTTTAAGTTCAAAGAAACCTGCAGAAAAATCTACAACTTTGTAATGACCACTAAAAGTTATAATTACAAACACAATGAACACAAAATTGTCTAAAAGACTAACATCAAGAGAGAATATAAGGACATCAAAGATTAGAAAATGGAAACCATATTGCAGACTGTTAGGATTTCGGCAAGTGTACCGAATCGTTGCAAGTAATAGTAAATTAGTAAGGACCACTAGTCGTATCCACAGGGATTGAGAGTTATTATCACTGAGCAAATGTGGTAATTCTTAGGCGTAAAGCTATTGAGACAGTTTGTGATTTATAGTAATCGAAAACAAAATATTGGTAAATAAAATCCGAGAGTAAAACGATTAGGAATCGAATCCTCCCCCCTACGCTATCATGCAATAGACCTTCGATCAATTTCAATGTAATTACTCAATTTAACAGATTCAATTCAATTATAAGATTAAGGACAATCCCTTGCCTCAAAACCCCTTTTTTCTAATGGGAAACCCTAATTCCTTAAGTGAATCACCAATAGACAAAGCATTAAACATGAGAATTAACGAATTCACAAACACAATCTCATATTCCTATGATCATCATATTTGTGACCTACAACCCCAATATCAGGTAAACATACCCATCTTCCAACGGTGAACATAAACCCTAAATCAGTACAACAACAGATATTATTGTAAAACAGTAATAACAGAGGTAAAGGCAATTGGTAAACTGAATAATAATCGAATTGATCATAGCAAAGGGTTCACATGATAGTTTTGGAGAGATTCATCTCTTCCTAACCCTAGAAAACTAGCTACTCATAATCAAAGTGAAGAAAGATAAGATTAAAGAGAAGTTACACAAAGAGGGATACATTGGATCCTTCAATTCCTTGTTCCCAAGTGTAGAGAAGCTCCAATTCTTGCCCTTGTTCGCAGCTCCAAACCCTCTTCTGCAATATCGCTTAAAACGCCAAACTTTCTGTCATCCGTCGCGACGCGATGGTGCTGAAAAATGCTTGGTCGCGACGCGAAGAATGGCAGATTCTTCTCCTTCTTTTCTCTGTTGCGTCACTAGGCAAGCTGTCTGGTTCGCTAGTTGACGACACATCAAATTGAAGGTCTTCTATTGCAATAGGCAATAGGGATGAGGTAAATAGCTTACAATTCAATCCTAATACATCAATCTAAATCTACACTAATTCCCCTGACAATTGACTGAAATACAATCAAATAACAGCAATTTTGGCTTATAAACTGAACAACAATATACATATGACGATGAGTCAACACAACCCCAAACTTGGAGTTTTGCTTGTTCTCAAGCAATCATTCAATTCAGGCTGTGGCAAAAATTTTTTCAGCTTTCACACCTTTCACACATACCATTCAGCACATCAAAAGTCATCATCCAATATAATGTGGTAGCAAGACAAATCAAATTGGAAAACACAAAATCATATAGAGGCAAGCATTCTCAAGTTCCCTCTTTTTCACACATCTCACTAAATTGCCTCTATTTTCTGAAGTGTATAAGGTAGTCACTCAATTCACAATACATGCATCATCGTTTCATAGGCTTGAACAAGTTCTAGAAAAGTTTACACAAAATGATATGCACACACACTATTTGAGGACTTAAAGGATGTAACGGGGCTTAGGTAAGGGTGAATATTATTTGGGTAGGTAGGTTACAAACTTGGAGTTAGGCCCAATTCCCTTTTTATCATATTTTAACAATCTCACCACTTTTCCCAACAACATTCCACAAGAGAAGGATTTTATTTTTATTTTTATTTTTATTTTATTTATTTTTTATTTCTCCTTTCTCTTGTATATACCACCCCAAACTTAATTTGTTGTTATTCCATGAGCAACCCCAAACTTAGATCTTTCCCACACATGCATACACTTGTCTACCTAACTCCAAGTTAAGAGAACAAACTATGAATTTAATTTGCCTGGTGTGGTCTATGGCAGAACAGAATAATAAGAAGAAACAATTAGGCTCAATGGGGCTAACAAAGGAAAAGTAATTATGAGGTGGTTTGAAAGGCTCTGGGTTTCCAAGAAGATTGCCTCAGTGTGTGTGTAAATCAAATGTAAGACAATTAAGCACAAGTTCAAGTTCTGCAGAATAATACATGCACGGAATGCCCACATAGTCAATGAATAATAAGTGTTTAGGTTCAAACCTCACGGCTGGGATTGTAAGTGATTGAACTCTCGGAAGCTTGCCAACATATGACAATACCTGATGATAAAATTTTGATGTGAAAGTGACCGCATAGTAAGATGCAAAACATGTTAGAGCTAAACAACCACCATCATTGAGAATGAGTTTAAAGTTGTGGTGTATCATAATCAATGTAAAAGTCATATCAGCATAGTACAACCAAAATGCAAAAAGCTACCTCTACCACGGGTTGCCTCCCATGAAGCGCTTGTTTATCGTCCTAAGCTTGACATTGAGGGGGTTAATCAATTTGGCTCCGGTGGAGAAATCTGCTTCGCCGATGCCTCATTCAATGCTCCTTGGGTACACTTTCTTTTAAACTTAAGTTTCCTCTTCCTAGATGTTGCATGAGGGGAATATAACGAAGGATCCACAGACATACCCACAACTTCTTTTTCCTTGGTGTCACCCCCTTCTTCAAAATCTTCTGCTACAACAAGTGAGTTTCCAAGGGGTGAGTGGAGGGCTTGATCATGAATTCTTTTTTTAATCATGGGATCAAGCACATCAATACGATAACACCCTTCTTTTCCCTTTTTTTGGTCTATGGATTTTAGCGCATTGAAAGTCACAGCTTCATCTTGGACTCTCAATGTTAAAGTTCCATCTGCCACATCAATTACAGCTCTACTAGTAGCTAGGAAAGGTCTTCCCAAAATCAACGGGATGTCATTGTCTTCTTCCATGTCAAGAACCACAAAATCCACTGGAAAGATGAATTTGTCAATTTTCACCAGAACATCTTCTAAGACTCCATAAGGATGCCTTATAGATCTATCAGCAAGTTGCAAAGACATCCTAGTTGGTTTCACCTCACCTCCTCCAAGTTTTTTCAACATAGACAAGGGCATCAGATTAATGCTTGCTCCCAAATCACAAAGATCCTTTTCCTAGTTGGTTACCAATTCTCTTCTACCTGCAATTTTTCATTCAACAATGAATTTTTTTCTTTTGAGTTAGACTTCACAACTCCCTCATTTTTTTTCACTCAACTCATTTTCAACTTCTTCATTTTTTTTTATTCAACTCCTTGCCACTTCTCAATGAAATAGCTTTGCAACTCTCATTCCCGGGGTTATCAACAATACTAGCAGGAAAACCACTATTGGATGTTTCAGCAAGCTGCTTCGATAACTGACCAATTTGAATCTCTAGGTTTTTCATCGAAGCTTCATGGTTTTTCTCCATGTTTTTCATGGCCTGCTCTTGCGAATGGAAGGTGTTCTTGGTCATTTGCATGAATTGGGTCAGAGCATCTTCCAGATGAGATGGGTTCTTTTTTTGTTGAGCAGGTGTCTGAGACTGTTGTTGGTTTGAATCCGAGGCATCATTATAAGTGTTAGAATATGGGTTCCCACCTTGTTTTTGAAGGTTTCTCATATAACTGGCCTGCTCAATAGCTTCTCCATGAGTTTCACAATCACCCTCTTGGGCTTCTCTACCACAATGGTTGCACCTACCAGTTTGCATAGTTTGAGCGGTTGCTTGAGTTTTTGAACCAACTTCACAAGCAATAGCCAATTGTTTAGTAAGGGATTCAATCTGCATAGACATTAGCTTTTGTTGGGCCAACACAGCACTGTTAGAGTCCAACTTCAACACCCCGTTTTTAACTACAGCTCCACGGTCATTCTGAATTTTGTACTCATTTGAAGCCATATCCTCCACCAGCTGTTTTGCTTCCTCCCAAGTTTTAGTACCTAAAGACCCTCCTGCCGAGGCATCTAACATCATCCTGGTCTGAGGTCGCAATCCATGACAGAAAGTTTGCAATTGTAAAAAATCATCAATACCATGGCCTGGACATTTTTTCAATAACAATTTAAATCTTTCCCAGGAATCATATAGAGACTCTGAATCCCCTTGTTCAAAGTTTGAGATTTCTGCCCTTTTCTTGATGAACTTTGAGATTGGAAAGAACCTTTCTAAGAACTTGTTTTCAAGGTCGCTCCAAGTATTGACAGCTCTTGCTGGGATAGTGTTAAGCTAATCCTTTGCCCGACCCGTTAAGGTAAATTGAAACAGGCGCATCTTCTTGGAGTCTTCATCAACGCCCTCAGGATGTGTGGTTCCACAAATCTCATAGAACTAGAACAAGTGTTGGTTGGGGTCTTCCGCATCTGACCCTGAAAACTGCTCTGATTTCAAGACACTAAGAACAGAAGACTTGATGTCAAATGAAGCAGCTCCCACTGGTTGAAAGGTGTAGGCTTGAGCTCCTTGATTTCTCCTCCCAAAATCACTGAGAGTGCGCCTCGCAGGTGGATTTTCAGCCATTAATTCCTCCTGTGTTTGGGAGTCTTCCTGAATAGGGGTTAAAACTGAGTGACCCTGAGACTCTTTCTGGGCCTGTTGCTTGGCTAACTTAGTTTTCTTCCGATTTGCCTTTGCTGATTTTTCAATCTCGGGATCAAGTACAACAAATCTTGTGAATTCTTTCCCCGCATAAACAACTCTCTGAAACACTAAACAAACCGTCAACAAGTCCTACACAAATCACTGGGTATATAAAAAACAAAAATAAAATAAACAGAAATAACAAAAACGTAAAAATAAAACAACTAAGAATCAACTCATTTGCCTTGTTAATAATGAAATCAACAATCCCCGGCAACGGCGCCAAAAACTTGTTAGGATTTCGGCAAGTGTACCGAATCGTTGCAAGTATTAGTAAATTAGTAAGGACCACTACTCGTATCCACGAGGATTGAGAGTTATTATCACTGAGCAAATGTGGTAATTCTTAGGCATAAAGCTATTGAGACAGTTTATGATTTATAGTAATCGAAAACAGAATATTGGTAAACAAAATCCGAGAGTAAAACGACTAGGAATCGAATCCTCTCCCCTACGCTATCATGCAATAGACCTTCGATCAATTTCAATGTAATTACCCAATTTAACAGATTCAATTCAATTATAAGATTAAGGACAATCCCTTGCCTCAAAACCCCTTTTTTCTAATGGGAAACCCTAATTCCTTAAGTGAATCACCAATAGACAAAGCATTAAACATGAGAATTAACGAATTCACAAACACAATCTCATATTCCTATGATCATCATATTTGTGACCTACAACCCCAATATCAGGTAAACATACCCATCTTCCAACGGTGAACATAAACCCTAAATCAGTACAACAACAGATATTATTGTAAAGCAGTAATAACAGAGGTAAATGCAATTGTTAAATTGAATAATAATAGAATTGATCATAGCAAAGGGTTCACATGATAGTTTTGGAGAGATTCATCTCGTCCTAACCCTAGAAAACTAGCTACTCATAATCAAAGTGATGAAAGATAAGATTAAAGAGAAGTTACACAAAGAGGAATACATTGGATCCTTCAATTCCTTGTTCCCAAGTGTATAGCACTAGTGCAAAATCAGGAAAAGAATTAGAGGTTTAAAGTCGGACGCTTAAATATCCGACTTAAAAAGGAGACGCGGTGGCAAACTTGTAATTAACATAAAAAAAGTTATTTGGCACGCATCATTTTAAGTCGGTTATTTATTACGTTCGACGTTAAACGTTTAATTTTTTTTTTAAAACACTAACCAAGACATATCTCCCACACGCACACGCAGTACCGGAAACCCTTCCTTCGCTCTCCTCCGCGACCTAAGTAACTCTCTCTCACATTTCTGGAACCTTTCCCTCCTCTCCCAAAATTCGCTTTTCCTTCCCAAACCCTATTTTTCATTCCTTATTTTGATTTGTCCCCTTTTCATTCCCAAACCCTATTTTTCATTCCCTAACCATTTCTTCTTCGTTCTCCCCTAGTTCTCGCTGCCGCTGCAAAGTATTGAATCTCGCTGCGTAATTTCTCTTCTGGGTAGCTTTCTCCATCTCAACTCCCGCTGTCGCTGCAAAGTATTGAAAGCTCGTTGCGCTCCCCTTCTTCAATCGGTGGAATCTCGCTGGGTAACTTCTCCATCTCAATTTCTATAACTTTCTCATCGTTCAGTGTGTGAAGCTTTTTATTTAGTTTGTTGCTAAATGGTTAGAGACTAACTTTCTTGTCGCTGCATATTAGATGGAATCTATTAAATAATTGAGTAAGAATACTGAAATTGAAAGGGTATGGTGAGAGGTTGAACTGAGAAATTAGTAATTGCTTTTGGGATTGTGCTATTCTATTCTATTCTATTCCTTTGGGGTTGTGCTGCTATGCTCTCCTATCCACGAATCAAATTTGATTAAAGAGGCATAGTAATGTGTTCTTAATTTCTTCCCTTATATTAATTTGTTATAGAGTAGGAAAATTATTAAAGTTTTGAGGTGTGGATTGTTTAGTTGAGTGATGAATGTAAAGGTGAAGAAGCTGATGGAAAAAGTTTTGAGGTGTGGGTTGTTTAATTGAGTGCCGCTGACATGTCTTGGTCCAGTGGGATTCTTTGTTGCTTTGTCCCTTTTCTGAATTTTAGGAATTTCTAATTTCTCTTCTTTCCTAATTCTTTGTTTTTTATTTGATCTGTTTTAAAGTGGAGATTTGACTCCTTCTGACTATTATTCATGTATACAATACTAATATCTTGGTGGATGCTAGTTGCTTGCAGACATGTAGATTGCATACTTGTTGTGATATTTGAGTACCACAAGTAACTGCATTTATAGTACAAATGTCCTGATTCTTGTTGCAGTTCTTTGGGGTAAAATATGTTTATTCCTTATGTACAGGTTCTGCAATGTCACTTGCAGATAATATAACTCCTATGTCATTTACAAAGTGGCATAGTGCTAATCTTTTTTTTTAATTGTAAAGCTTGAATTCTAAAAAAAGTTAGTTGTTTTCTGTGCTTTTGTTAAATACATGAAAGGACATACTTTATTATTGATGGACTGGTAAACTGTCCTTGCTTGATTGTTAATTCAAAAGCAATTTGTTGGCTTAAAATTCATGAGTTATTCTAGTTTGTTAAACCTATCTGTCATGGCAATTTAATATAAACAATTATTTTAATGGAGAATGGTTGAGGTTGGCTTTGTTGAACTTTAGTCACATTCATTTTTTCAACTGTGACAGTAACTGCTCCACTCTTCACATTATCTCAGAATGTTAGTAAAAGATTGCATGCTTCCTGAATCCGAAAATAACTTTGCTTTGTGTATGCTTTTGCTTTGCTTTTGAACCATCCTATGCATTGAATCCTCTATTATTTTTTATTTGTTATTGTATTGAGTTTCATTTTCAAAACAAATTTGTAGGTTTCCCTACTTGTTTCCCTGCCTCACTGTATCAGCTATTGCATTTGCAGTAGCAATTTCCTGCATTTGGCTTCCAGTATGTATCTTAATTCCTGATGTTTATATTATCATATATCATTTTATCTTAACACTTCTTTTCCTTTTCTTTTCTTTCTTTGTTTATGCTGTCAATGGAAATGATTTAAAGTATCTATACTATATCACTATAGGAGACACTTCGTAACCACAAAGTGTCCACTACTAACAACATTGAAGCTTTCGAAAATGGAAGCAGAGGGGATAACAAGAACAAGATGATTCAAAAAGATGAAAGCCTCTTCCGAAATTGTCCCTTAATGTCATCTATCATTGTTTACTGTGTTTTTGGGATTCATGACATTGGTTTTTCAGAGGTATTATTCCTACTCAAAGATGCATCTATTTATCTTACTCTACAAAATTGTTATTGATCTTATTGGTTATAAGTAAACACCATTTTATATTTTAATAATTTTTAAGGTTTTCTCATTATGGGCTGTGAGTCCTCAAAGGTTGGGTGGTTTGAACTTTGGAACTAATGATGTTGGTAATTTTCTTGTTGTATCAGGTATGTATATACCTTTGACATTTGTGAAACTCTAGATATTTAATTAAATCATGTTTGCATATATACTGTTACGCATCCACATGGAGCTATTTGGTAGGTTACTAAATCTATGAATCAAGAATAAACTTTTATTAAATATATTCTGAATAAGCTGTACTTGTACCATATTAAATTTGTTCACTATGCATTGCATAAGATAAGATATAACATACACTAGAGATTGTGCTCTTCAGGTACTTTGCAAGAGGCTTTGGTGAAGTGAAATTTGAAGGGTTGATTTGGTTTAAGTACTTAGAAGGTTTAGTTTTAGAGATGATCTTGCTTATCAAATATATGTTGTGCATTGCAGGATGTTTTCTTAGGTGACTATCCTGGAGTACATGATAATTGGATGGATGTCATTGCTTCAACCGGATCATCTTTACTTTCAGTTGAGCAATAGAGAGCAAATGTGTTGTTTGGTACACAAGACAGTGTTATGAATTGCTGGGTAATTCAGTTGACCTTCTTGCAGATTCTTTTTCTTTTACATGTCTGCGCACATTTAACTTTTGCTAGGATTTTATAATTTTCATACCATTTGTAAAACCTATCCTCTGTGCGTAGAATATTTGCCATCTACTACCCTTCCTCAACTACAGTTTGTTACTAATTATTTGGTTGGTAGCTTGACCATTATTCCTATGGTTTGTTATCGTAGGTTGTGGCTCCTGTCAAAATGACATTCGAAATGTGAGTGTGCCATTAATTTGAATTCTTTTTGAGCTCTTGTTGTCCTTTGTGAAGCCTTTTGCTGAAACAAATTTTTTTTCTTACTGTGGACAGATATGCAACTTCTGTGGTACCAATAAATGCTTTCTTTGCATCAAGTCTTTGGTAAGCACTGCATCATGGGCAAACTAAACTTTACTGATTTGCGATGAACATCATTTTCAGATTTGGTAATGGTACAAGTCTCTTGTATATGTGTTTCCAAACTACGTTTCATTTGACAAGTGTTGAACAATTGGTGCTTCTCTTTACTCTGTAGTTCTGAGAGGTGACAGGTGTGATGGATTCAATTTGGTTGTGCCATACTGAACAATGATGAAGCATTGTCAGCTTAAGCTTGATTTCTTGAAGTTTGCTAATATGATCCAATTTATGGATATTTCTTTTACTTTCATTTTGTTAAAAACTTTTCTTATTTGCACATATTATTTGTGTGTGGAGTTGAATGGCTACGTAAACCTGTAAGATGGATATTGTAAGTATGAAGTTCAATGTCCAGAGTTAACAACCATGTCAAGAGAATCTGCTAGTATAATGATAATCATCATTTGGTGCCTAGAATTATTATGCATTCTGTACAATGAAACGTCAAACAGAGATCTAAGAATAGATTTTTGGATTGCTTTCTGTGGGCTATTATAATTATAATTCTTGGCCTCCATTATCACCTAATCACCTATGTTATTTGGAGTTTGTTCATTTTCTGTCATTTAGATTGTTAGTACATTAGTTTTTAGGTTAAATTATACTTTTGGCCCCTTATATATATTTTAGTTTCCAATTTGGTCTCTATGTGTTAAAAGCTCCAAATTGGTCCCTTATATGATAAATTTTGTCCTTGGTTGCAACAGGTTCGGTAACACAGCCTATTTGCACATATCGGTGGCTTTTATCCAGATGCTCAAAGCTCTGAGTATGTTTTTATTTTTATAAACTTAACATGTTTCTCCTACTCTGAGTTATGTTCCCTTAATTCTGAAACTTTATATTTTCAGTGCCGGTGGCAACTTTTGTTGTGGCTGTTAGGCTGAGGTATAAAAAAAGAGGGAGAGATTAGAGGGAGGATATCTTGTTATTTGAGAAAAGAAGAAGCAATTTGCTAATAATTAATAGAATTGGGTTTAGATTCCTGAGATTTTTCTCCACATTTTCCATCTCTATTCATGTATCCTTCAAATCATGACTTTAGGAATGTCTTCACCTAAGCTGCGACACCTAGATAAGTATTTTATGATCATCATTAAAATATACCCTACTAAATGATGGTGATTGGAGTTTGCTATCTTGTAAAGTTAAGCATTTCATAGGCATTTTCTTGTTGATGCTGAGAAGTCCCTTGTTTAATGCTTATTGGAATTTTTTGCTGGTTTATACACATTTGTACACATAAAAATATTTTGATAAAGAGATGGTGACTGCCGATGCGGCAGCACTCTACCGTGCCCGTGACGAGAAGGTATTTCTGTATTGTTGTCTATCATCGATTGATCTTTTTTTGATTTCTGATGCTCCATATTCATTTTGATTCTTGCTTGTAATGTTCTGTCTTGGTTTATCCTTAAATTTTTGACTCTGAATGTTGTTATTAATCTCTATTGTTGTCTTTTGTTTTGAACAGAACCAGGGACTCCTAGAAACTGGCTTTAGAGAATTATGGTTAGCCAAGAATGATAGGATTCTAGATTGCTTGCTTTCTGAATCATCTTCCATTATCTGCCTCCAGGTAGAAATTCTTCTCCTTTGTTCCTTACAAAGAGTTGGTTTTTAATGATTGTGGAGACTGTGTCAATTGTTACAAGTTCAATCAGTTACTCCCTTTTTGAAAACTTGTTATTCTCTCATGATTCAAGTCTATGTATAGCGAGATTGAATCTGGTGTGTAAATTCCCTGTAATACATAGTTCTTTCTTCTAATTCATTTATTATTTTTATAGCTTTTCAATCCTAAATTTCAGGTTTCATTTGTCTTCTTGCAGGTTTATCAAATGTGGGTGAGTTTATTGTTTGATTTACATATGATATTGCTATTGCTACTGGAATGACATGTCCTTAATCAAAAACATCAAACTGATGTCCTGGAGCTGGTTCACTGCAAGGAAAGGTAAAGGAGCTGATCTGGTTTTTGCGGACTGGTGTAGCTGTCCGGGTAGGTGCTTGGAGTTAGTTGAGTAGTTCGGCCTAACAGAGGCGAGTATGATGGAGTGGTTTATTCCTTGGTCAGCTAGGCAATATTGTAACTTGTCTGCATATTTGTTGGCAGAATGTTTGAGGCTCTCTTATTAATTAAGTTTGTTGGTTTGATGTTTGGAGTGCACCATGGTGTTCTGAGTTGGTGAAATAAAGAGTTATTTGGTATATATGGTGAATTGGTTGCTACTTTGTCCGAGAGGGTGACTTGGTGTATCTGTCACGGGCTTCCTAAGGTGTATGGTCTGTTAGTGGTGGCAGTAAGGTCAAGCAATTATAGGAGGGTGGAACAGAGCTGGAGTGGAAAATTGTTTCTTAGGATTTGTGATGATGGAACAAATGAAAGGAAATTGGAGGAAAGGAACTGTGATGCAGCAGATGATGTTGAGATCCTATTCAAAAGCGATGCTGAATTCATATGGTGATGTTGATGTATTTTAACTCTTGTTTTAGTATTTCCAGTTTCATGTATTTTTACTCTTGCATCTTCAAGTTGGTAATACTGTTGATGGTCTGAAAGTAAAGGTAGTAGTCTACTATCAATGGTGACGAAACATAGTAGAATTCTATGTCTATAATATATGTTGAATGCTAAGACGCCACTTAAGTGTAAATGTCTATGGTGCCTGATAGAATACACATGCACATGGGTTGATTTTTAGCTACTAGTGCAATGTGTGTTGCTTTACACCTTAAGTGTATATGTTCTATGAATTGAATTATGATACCTTTTTTTGTCTTCACAGGTAATATTAGCTAGAGATTATTATAGAGCAGGGGACAGACAAAATAGCGATTTTTTTTTTTAAAAATAAAATGAAACATTTAAAGTCGGGCGGAACTAACAATCCGACTTTAAAAGTTATTTACATTAGACTTTACACGGGTAATTAAAGTCGGACGCTATTTGATCAGACTTAAAATCAGACTTTTTAAGTCGGACTGTAACCCGACTTTAAATCTCTCTGACATTCTAAGTCGCCTTAATAGAAGTCGGACCAACATCCGACTTTAAAAGTCCAAAATATCCGACTTTGAATCCTCTTTTTCCACTAGTGTAGAAGCTCCAATTCTTGCCCTTGTTCGCAGCTCCAAACCCTCTTCTCGCATCCAAGACGAAGTTCCCAAAAAAACTCTGCAATTTCGCTTAAAACGCCAAACTTTCTGTCATCCGTCGCGATGCGATGGTGCTGAAAAATGCATGGTCGCGACGCGAAGCCTCTTGGTCGCGACGCGAAGAATGGCAGATTCTTCTCCTTCTTTTCTCTGTTGCGTCACTAGGCAAGCTGTCTGGTTCGCTAGTTGACGACACATCAAATTGAAGGTCTTCTATTGCAATAGGCACTAGGAATGAGGGAATTTGCTTACAATTCAATCCTAATACATCAATCTAAATCTACGCTAATTCCCCTGACAATTGACTGAAATACAATCAAATAACAGCAATTTTGGCTTATAAACTAAACAACAATATACATATGACGATGATTCAACATAGACATACCGATGCCATAGCATGTGAAGGTGTCCTTCTCAATATAGATTCAGTAGTAGCCTTTTGAACATTTTTACTCCTAACATATTGATGTAAAATAATGCTAAATTAGCTCATATAAATAGCATGCTTGTTTTAAATTTCCAAACCGATCCATGAAAATCTTAAGCAATCAGAAACCAACTTGGTAAATAGTGTTAAATACTCAAGTCATATGATATGATTGCCAAAAATTTGAAGACTGAAAATAAAATTATAGTAACCTCAAATTTTGTATGGAAGTCAATGTATTGTAGAGAGCTTATAGGCTCCAATTTAGATAAAAAAAATCATAAGCTGGAAATTCTCACGACAGATTACTTAAACAGTAGTTTATTCACAAACAATAATAATTTGTTGGAACAATTTCTTTTGGCCTGATTATGAAGGAAGATATTATTATATAATTATATAAAATATAAAGTAAGGTTAAACGAATAGAATGTTCACAATAGCATCTGTTTAACCGTCTAGCATCTGAAGCATGCAAGCATAGTTATAAGTTCGTATAGCTGGTCTATGCCCTTTTACTTTTACTTTCATTGGCTTTCCAAGGTAGTTCTATGTCATTCTTATACGGTTTTAAAGAAAATACAGATTACCTTGTGTGAGGATGTCCTTTGCTTGCTTTGTAATCCATTAACCACTCCAACTGAAAAGAAAAGAGAAAAAGGTAACAAATAGTTACCACGATATTCTCAAAAAAATTCTAGAAGTATAGAAATCAAAAGGGAAAAGGTAACAAATAGTTACCACGATATTCTCGAAATAGTGAAGCATGTTTCTCATATTAGCAAGTCTCAAATTTAAAAAGAGTAATAATTGGGTACCTAAGAAGGAGAGGGGTCTCTCAGTGTCGTGGTTGCAAGCTCTTTTTGCTGCAACACCGCTCTCTTCCACATTCATCGGACGCCACCTTTCATCTTGCAACCAATACTCCTGCACCGTCGGAACTCTGTAACTCTCGCGTGCATCGTGTGGAACTCTCAGCGGTTGAAAGAGGGTGAGGTATGTGATGCAGAGATGTTGACAGAGAGAAATGGCGGACACCGATCTACAACTTTGCTGAAGCAACCGACGGCGAAACCCGTGGAAAGTTGGCGGGTAGATTAGATATATCCTTAAGATTTCCTCAAAAAGAAAAAATATCCTTAAGATTATGTTTCCCTTTCTAATTAGTTATGATTTCTAGCCTTAGGGTTTTCCTACTTGGTAGTCGAGGATTGGCACATTGCGACTGACACATTGTGTCATTGTCTTACAGGTTGGGGCAGTAGGTATGTTAGTTTTTGGGGGATGTATAATGATCAATTTCGTATTTAATAATATCGATCCCAAATTTCTTCCTATCCAACCTAAAGATGTAGTTAAGGTGTGGAAAGAGGTTGCTCAGATTCAAAGAGATTTTCTTTGAGGTGGAGCAAAGCAATAGATAAAATCGCATCAGTTACGTGGTTAGGACTTAGGAGTTTACAGGCCTAAGAGGGGAGAGGTGTTTAGGAGTAAAAGACCTATGATTAATTAACCTTAGCTTTTTAGGTAAGTGGGGGTGGAATAGATGTTGGTGGATGATGATGGTGTTGGAAGGTAAGTTTGATTTGGGTCATCGGACTAATCAAGTGTTAGGCCATTTGGTTTTAGTGTTCAAGTTTAAAGAAGGTTCTAGAGAATAGTAGATAAAGTTAGAAGTGGAATATGTAATATTACATAAATCTACACACTTCACCTTTCCAACAAAGTGGCATCAAAGCTAAGGTTACATAAATCCTAGAGAAGTGTAATATTACATAAATCTAACTTTATTCTAGAAACTTCTCTAGTACTGTAATATTACATAAATCTACACACTTCTCTCTAAAACCATTCTCCTTTCCAACAAAGTGGCATCAAAGCTAAGGTTTGGATAAGAAATCCTTACATAGTCATAGCGAGCAATGATATAGCATCCTTCGAAGTTCCACTTCTAAAAGGGAGCACCTATGATAGTTAGTGCATCAAAATAAAGTCTTGGAGCACATGATGTTTGAGAGATTGGCCGAGGACAGTTTGAACGCCTTACTAATGGATGAGGTGCGAATTTCACCAACAACAATTACACGATGGGAGAAAGCTCCACAAGAATGCGTGGACGAGATTCTCCAAACACAGGGTTTGATAAATCTATAAAGTCGATCCTATAATTGTCAGAAGTTTGGCCATTACACCTTAGAATGTAGATTTTCAAAGAAAAGAGTAGCAAAAATTTGCTTTGATGCAAGGTTTTTGACATCCTTTTGTAAGATATCTTTTGCAGACTTGCAATCAATACGAACAAGGAATTAAAGGAGACAAACTATGTAGAGGAGAAAGACCAGACGGTTGAAACAATGCTTCTAGCACGTAGAGGTAATGAAGGAAGCCAAGAACATGTGGTACCTTGACACCATTGCAAGCAACCATATGTGTAGGAAAAGAAGCATGTTCATGGGCCTTGAGGAATCAGTAAGTGGCAATGTCTCATTTGGCGAGGATTCTAGAGTTCCGGTGAAAGGCAAAGGTATGATCTTAGTCCCCCTAAAGGATGGAAGACATGATTTTATTTCAAATGTCTACTATGTCCCAAATATTAAAAACAATATTTTGAGTCCGAGACAACTCTTAGAAAAGGGCTATGATATTCACTTGAAAGATTCCAGTCTTTCCATAAGAGATCAGAGAAACAATCACATCACCAAGGTACCAAAGTCAAGAAATAGGATGCTCTTATTGAATATCCAAAATGACACGACAAAGTGTCTCAAAGGCTTGCTATAATGATGAAGCATGGCTTTGGCATCTTCAATATGGACACTTAAATTTTGGAAGCTTAAGTCTGATGTTAGAAAAGAATACGGTGAGAGGGCCGCCGTCTATCAACAAACACGGTCAACTATATGAAGGATTTTTACTTGGAAAGCAGTTCGGGACGAGTTTTCCAAAGGAGTCAAACTCAAGAGCCAAAACGCCACTCGAGCTCATACATGCTAATGCCTGTGAACCAATCAAGCCAAGCTCACTCGGCAAAAATAACGACTTCCTCCTATTTATTGATGAATTTTCAAGAAATACGTGGGTATATTTCTTGAAACAGAAGTCAAAAGTCTTTAATGTTTTCAAGAAGTTCAGAGGTCGAGAGATCAAGCCTATGAGAACTGATTGAGAAGGAGAATTCACTTCTAAAGAGTTCATGGATTTTTGTGAAGCGAATGGAATTAGACTCCCCCTAACGATTTCAATATGCCCTCAACAAAATGGTGTGATAGAAAGGAAATATTGAACAATCCTTGATATGGCTTGAAGCATGCTTAAAAGCAAGAAACTCACAAAAGAATTGTGGGCTGAAGTTGTGGCATGTGCAGTCTATCAGTCAATATTGATCTCCAACAAGAAGTGTATGGGGAAAGACCCCACAAAAAGCATGGAGTGGAAGAAAGCCGGGTATCTCACACTTAAGAGTCTTTAGAGGTGTGGCCCATTTTCATATACCAGACGAGAGAAAAGCAAAACTCGACGACAAGAGTGAGAGATTCATCTTTATCGGTTATGACCCAAACTCAAAGGGTTACAAACTGTACAATTGGAACAACAAGAAGACTGTAGACAGGCGAGCTGTTGTCTTCAATGAAGAAGGACAGTGGGACTTGGATCTCATGAAAGAGAATACAGTTTATTTCCTCAGATTGAAGAAGAAGAAACATCTAAAGAAGTTCAACAAGGGCCCACATCACCAACATCATCCACTTCAGAACACTACATAAAAAAGACTTATTAGCGACGAAACTGAATCAGTCGGTAAAACAGGTGTTTGCGACTGAATTTAGCAACTGAATATAGCTTGTCGTTTAAATTGTATTTAGTGACGAAAATACACATTTAGCGACAGATTTCTACATCGCTAATTGAGGGCGGGATTTTGAAAGTAATTGCACAAAATATAGCCTCTCTTTCACTACAACATTTAGACCCTATGGCAACGGTCGAAAACCGTTTCCGAAAGCCAAAAAACCGTTGCCATTGATAACTTAAACGCAACGGTTTTTATTTTCACACAATGGCAACGGGCACAAACTGTTGCCAGTTATGGCAACACATAAAAACCGTTGCCTGTTATGGCAACACCGAAAAACCGTTGTCAGATATGACAACACTAAAAAACCGTTGTCGTTTATAGAATAAAACCGTTGCTTGATATAAAACCGTTGCTATTCTCTAGTAAATACAACAGTTTAAAACCGTTGCCATAGATTGTAAAAAAAGAAAAAAAAAATTACAAAAAAATATAGAGGTCAGTTTACTATAAAACATTACTGATTTAGTGATTTTGAAACTTGAGCACTATTGGCTAAGTTCACAATACAATACAATACACAAAAGATATTTTCAACGAGACCAGTATTATCTATGTTTCAACAAATATCACCAAACATTCCAGTCACACCAAAAGAGCCTAAGTGACCTCGAAGCTTCTTTTCTGGAACTCCCTGCAGATCATTAATGTCTAGACCTCTAGCTGCAACATTGGTGGCCACCATTGTCATGAGTTTTCCAGACCTAAAACCAGTCAAAGTAACCTGCAAGGAATGGGGAAACAGTTCAGAGTAAATAAAAAAACAAGAATGGCAAGCAGCCAGACTAATACTACAAAAATAATCCAAAAGCAAATATACTAGCCCAAAAACAAAATCAATCGTTTCAAGACAGACAACCCTTGCAACATCAGCTGAATGAAGATTACCAGGGTCAAGAAGGGCATCAAAAATTATAGCTTACCTCTCGTTGTGATTGGTTCAGCTTTCTTGATCTCAACCTACAAAAGAAAGATAACAAATTTGCTTTGTTGATGAAAATTGCATTTAATTTAATGAAGAAAAAATTAAAAAATCCAAAAGTTATTTCATCTCTCAAATGATAGAAATAAATTATGCATGCTCATAAGGCACCAACCCACAATGGTGGTTCAAACAGTCAACTAAGAAACCCTTCTACCAGGTTGATAAAAAGGATAGTGTACTACTCAGAAATAGTAAGCTCATTTTCTTATGTGAAGTGCTATGCAACCAGTACATTTAAGAGTGTTTACCAAATGAGATTTTGAATGAAATTGATGTTATCAAGTTGATTTTGAAAAACTGAGTTTGAAGTGAAATGATTTATGGTGTGGAAGTTTATACTCCAAAATTTGATGTAAAACTTGTGTGAATTTTTCAACCCAACACAAAAGCTCCTTTTACATACTGAAAAAAAGAAATGCAACTTAGGGCAACGATAAAACCAAGAAGCCTCTGTCTTTTACTGTTTTGTTACCCTATGCTAACTCAACTTGAACTTTCTGCCAAAGAAAATCTCAAACTTACACATTAACACTAAGGAATTGGGAGTTCAGTACAGAAGCCAGATCCCTTCACAACCCTGTACCCCATGGCCTACATCTGCTGGATACAATAATGCAATGCAGTTACTCATACTGAATAGAAGATCCTCACCTGAGTTCCAGCAAACTCAATCTTGTTCCCCATAGATAGAAGGTCATCAACAGCTTCCTCAGTGTCAAAGGTAATAAACCCAAAGCCACGAGAACGATTCGTAGAGTGATCCCGCATTATCTGGTTATCTTTGACTTCTCCATAGCTAGTGAAAAAATCTATAAATTCATCTGCATAAGTGCATCTGAGTAAAATGATTATCAACAAAAAAAAGTTTGCATTTGTCACAACCATTTTACCGTTAACAAGTTATTTTCCAAATCAACAACCACATTATGGTTTCTAAAAACAGCCAAAGCTAATTTTAACCAAGTATTAAAGGGAAAAAGGGAAGTTATTTTAACAAAAAACTCATTGCAATTAAGTTACAGCAACTTTTAGCTTATGTTTAATAGCTTGTAATTATTAGCTGTTGTTCAAAGTCTCTTGAAGTTGTAACAGAGTGTAATACAGTTAGTTAGCTGTTGTAACACTTGTCTAACTGTACAACAGACTCTATATATTTACTTAGTTGAATAGAAAATGAAATGCGGGGTTTCTTAGAGAATGCTCTCCAGTTTTCACTTTCTCACAGCTTTCCAATCCAAACTTCCCTATATTTTCTAGCTCATGCTTTAATAAAGTTTGAGAGAAAGAGAAATTTGAAGGGATAATCTGAGTTTTTCTGAAAGCTGAATTTTCTATTTTTTAAACAACCAATGTGATAAAAAAGGTATTTATAACACGCACCGAGTTCTGAGTCACACTAGGGTAAGCATGCATCCTTTGCATCTAATCCTATCATGCTCAGATTCTTTCATGGAATAGATATAATATTACTTGATTAGTGAAATTTCTTCTACTGAGTACATTTTCAGAATGATAATGGGCAAGAATAAATAAAATGAAATTGCTTAACCCATTCCTGAAAACCGTATAGCCTTGTGACCAAAAGCAGTACCTGCATCGTTTAAGATCGACAGTGGAAGCTCCAAATGCAGGAATAACTTCACCGAGTGCATTCAAAAAGTCATCCATCGTAACCTTAATATTCTCTTCATCCACTTGCTTAGTGAGATCTTCTAGGCTCAATTGTCTATTTAAAGCATATGAGACAGCACTTTTAACAACACCCTCAAGTTCTGCACCATTGTAGTTTTTAGTTCGAGCAGCTGCACAAGACAAGAAACATAATTTAGATCATTTTCTTTTTCCTTTATGGTAAAATGAAAAATAAGATTGACACCATAAGTCATAGATTTCGCTTTATATATTTGCATGATTGTTAATAAAGAATCAACATCATCAAAATAAGTGATCGTGAATAATGTCTTTTTCAGTATCTCATGCCTACCTTGAAACCATTAATCATCATCATCAACCGTTGCTAATTTTAACAAAAAACTCATTGCAATTAAAACTCTCACAGAACAAACAATCAAACCAAAACTCCAGAAAATATACAACATTGTTACATAGAATTCCAAAACAAAACCAAAATTCCACCATTAAGCACTGAAACTAACACTGAAAACCCAGAAACTAATACTACCAGACAAAATTTCCACCACTAAAAAATAACAAGCACAAATTACAAAACTGAAACAGAGAAGTGTGACTTACGATTAAATGCTTGGTATCAAACCCCAAAAATCACCAACGAACTATGTAGAAGAAGAAGAAGAAGACCCGATGCGTGATGGTTCATGCGATGTGCGATTGGGATTAGGGTCTGTGATGTGCGATTTCGGATTAGGGTTCATGTGAATCGTGATATGCGATTGGGATTAGGGGATCCTATTTCTGTGAGAGAGGAATGATGAATTTCTGATTTAGGGTTCACTGAAGAAGGTTCGCTTGTGAAATCGCTGAGGGAAGAGGGAGAGTTCGAGAGTGCAAGGTTACAGGGAGGAAGAGGATTCGCTGAGGGGGAGGGAGAGTTCGAGAGTCGCTGAGGGAGGAAGAGGATTCGCTGAGGAAGAGGATTCGCTTTAGGGTTAGAAGGGCGATGGTGTCTGAACGTGAGGTGTAATCGTTGAGATCCCTTAACGTGAGGCTGTGAGCTTGCTGAGAAGAAACGTGAGGGTTTGTGAGGGTGGGTTTGTGTTTTTTTTTAGTTTATTTTTGGAGCGCCCAATTTTTTATTTTTTTAATAATTGTCTCTACGGCAACGTTTTTGAACCGTTGACTAAAAGTTTAACAAAAAACCGTTGCCGTAGACCTTATGGCAACGGTTTTCAGCCGTTGCCATTAAAAAAATTTTAAAAAAATGAATCAGCAACGGGTTCAAAAAAACCGTTGCCATTTCCTCATTTTCACTTTTCTCTTACACTCTCTTTCTTCCTTTTTTTCTTTTTACTTTACTTTTACTTTTCCCAACCTCCTATGAAATTATCGGTTTGGATCTCTTATTAACAAGACACATATCTAATTTAAAGGTAAAAGCAGTGTTTTAAAAACCGGCTCGGCCCGGCCGGTCGAACCGGGAACCAGGGGGTAACCGAGCCGGTCAAGGTTTTGGATCGGCCATGCAGCAAACCGGTGGGAACCGGTGTGACTCAGCCGGTTTTTGGAAAAACCGGTGACCCAGTGACCCGGCTCGAACCGGACCGGGTTGTGCATTTTGCTTTTTTTATTTTTTTATTTTTATCAAATCTTTGAACTGTAATTGGGAGGTGCCGCGCGAACGCAGGCCCCCACTAGTGATTGCAACAATGAGCACTACTATGAGGCTACCAATCTTATTGAGGATATTGTTTATTTCAAATATATATAATTGGTACCTCTTGTCCTAAAATTCAAGTACGCTCATCCTCATGGCATTAGCTTGTAATATTAATATTATGTTTCAACAAACTTATTTAATATTAAGTATTTTTTAAAGATTTATTTAATATTAATAAGTTGTTCACTTAAGAAATTTGTTCTAAATATTTATTGAAGGATGATATGAACTTTTAAAATTTATTTAATATATACCAAGCAAATAAAAATAAAATAGCCATGGTGTGTAATTTTGGCAAATTAAGTTTTACAAGTATGAAATATATAGGGCCTGAAAATTTGGGAATTTTTTATATTTTAGTAGATATAAAATAAACATAGTTATTAATTTTACAGGGACGAAATTTATATTATATACTATATAGGTATTGAAAGTTCTCGAAATAGAGACCGGGTCCGACCATTGACCCAGTGACCCGGTACCTTCACCGAGTCGGTCACCGGTCCGAGTTTTAAAACATTGGGTAAAAATGTCATTACCCTCTCTTTACTTTTACTTTTCCCATAAACAATTCTTGTTTTTCTGTTATCACATCACTTTAGTTTTTTTAACTAAATTTCTAAATTTATACAAACACTACTCTACTAAAATGACCTATAAAATGTAAATGACTCACACTAAAAAACAAAAAAAAACTATCACTTTTTTGGAAAAAGTTATCACCTTAAAATTTTATTTTTTCTCTCCAAAATATGTTTACACTCTTATTGAAAATCTACTATCTATCTTTTACTATCTACTACAATCTACTAAAAAAATAAAAATAATCAATTGAAACTACGAGATAACTGCAATGATATATAAAAAATACGGGATAACTGCACTAATATATAAAAAAACACAGCATTAATATTTGCTATTGATAATTAAAATTTTTGATGACTACTGTAAACCTACTATCTAAAAAATAAGAAGATTTAATGATTATTTAAACTACTGATTAATATTTAAAACAAATATTTCTTATTGATAATCTACGATCTCTCTTTTACTATCTACTATAATCTACTAACAACTAAAATAATCAATTGAAACTACGAGATAGCTGCACTAATATATAAAAAACTTGGGATAACTGCACTGATATATAAAAAATACGAGATTAATATTTGTCATTGATAATTAAAATTTTGAAAACTACTACTACAAACCTACTAGCTAAAAAACAAGAAGACTTAATGACTATTTAAACTACTAATTAATAAAAACAATATTTCTTATTGATAATCTACTATCTAACTTTTACTATCTACTATAATCTACTAATCAACTAAAATAATCAATTGAAACTACGAGATAACTGCACAGATATATAAAAAACACGGGATAACTGCAGTGATATATAAAAAAACACGGGATTAATATTTGCCATTGATAATTTAATTTTTAAAGACTACTATAAACGTACTATCTAAAAAAAACAAGAAGGTTTAATGACTATTTAAACTGATTAATATTTAAAACACACGTGACAAATATTTGTCACTAATACTTAAAAGATGACAAATAATTGTCACTGATATATAAAAAAACACGGGATAAATATTTCTTAATGATAATCTACTATCTATCTTTTACTATCTACTATATTCTACTAATCAACTCAAATAATCAATTGAAATTATAAGATAACTGCACTGATAAATAAAAAAACACGTGATAACTCCACCGATATATAAAAAAATACAGGGATAACTGCAATGATATATATATATATATATATAAAAACACGGGATAGCTGCACTGATATATAAAAAAACACGGGATAACAACACTGATATATAAAAAAAACTGCACTGATAAATAAAAAACGCAGGATAAATGCATAGATTGTTTTTAAATGATACTTTTACATTTTTAGATTTTAATATTTATGCATTTTTTATTTCAAACTCCTTTTTTATCTACTTTAAATTTGTCTTTATTAATTTTCACGGGGTAATGTTCAGACTATTTAAATACTGTCTAAGTTCATTCATAAAAAGAACACGATAGCATCCGTGCGTATGCACGGGTATCCTACTAGTTTATTTTGATATTCGAATCACTCCCTCGTTTCCTTTTCTTTTCTTCTTTCTCTCTTCTTTCTCTCCTCTTCTCTCTTGTTCTCTTTTCTTCTACCACCGCGCCACCACCGTCCACCACTACAAAAAAATAGGGTATTAGCGACAAATTTTTCCCTTGCTAACTACTGTTTTTCCCTCGCTAACAGCAGTTAGCGACAGATTTTGCGACAGACTGTTTCGGTCACTAAAAACCTTGACGCTAATGATTAGCGACAGATTAAATTCTCCCGCTAACCATTAGTGAGGGATAAATCCCTCACTAAATCCGTCGCTAACTTAGTTTTTTTTTTTAAAAAAAATGCTTCCCATATCACCATCCTGCCCACAATCAACGCCTCTTCAACACCTCTCGTTGTTCACCAGAACTGTACCACACCCAGAGCCTCTTTCTCTTGTAGATCCAGACCAAAAACAACCCAAAGAAACAAAGAACACAAATTTCACCTCTCGGCGTTTCTCACGAGGGACGGTTTGAGAGAAAGAGAGAAGAGTGAGGATAAGAGGAGCGTGGTGGTGGTGGTGGTGGTGAAGAGGTTCGGATAAAGAGAGGGAGAGAGAAGAGTTGGGGAGAAAAAATGAAGTGAAATGGAAATGAGAGTGATGGGGTTGCAGTGGTGGTGGTGGTGGTGTTGTGGTGTTGAAGAGGTACGGATCGATAGAGAGAGGGAGAGAGAAGGGGATGGGAGAAAAATGAAGTGAAATGAAAATGGGAGTGATGGGGTTGTGGTGGTGGTGGTGGCGGCGTGGTGTTGAAGAGGTTCAGATAGAGAGAGGGAGAGAGAAGGGGTTGGGAAAAAAATGAAGTGAAATGGAAATGAGAGTGATGGGATTGGGGGATTCGAGTAAAACCCTTAAAAAGGGATTTAGCGACGGCCTGTAACGTCACATCTAGTCAGAATGGTACACTGACTTTTAGCGATGGACTTTTAGCGAGGGATTTTAAGCATTAGCGACGGACTGTAATGTCCCATCTAGTCAGAACCGTACAACTGACTTTTAGCGACGGATTTTTGAATATTTTTGAAAAAAAAGCGCCTAGCCTTTAGCGGCGGCTCTCTCCGTTGCTAATTCCCTCTCTAATGTTTTTTTTGCAACGGATTCCTTTTCCCTCTCTAATATCCGTCGCCAATACTTGTTTTTTTTTTGTAGTGCACCTCGCCACCACCACGCAACAACCAAACTCTCTAGCTTCCTCTATTGCATTGAAAGACCAAGTTGGAACTTTTCTCTTCTCCTCTTTGCACTTAACTTCGAACTGCAGCTTAATTTAGACCACCACCACCGTCGTTTGGCCACCGCACCACCACCACCTAATGTGTACACGAAGT
Organism: Astragalus membranaceus; assembly: GCA_039519185.1. Taxonomy (NCBI): domain Eukaryota; kingdom Viridiplantae; phylum Streptophyta; class Magnoliopsida; order Fabales; family Fabaceae; genus Astragalus; species Astragalus membranaceus. The sequence continues at coordinate 39,358,182 of CM076853.1, read as the reverse complement.
CTCCAAGATATATATTTGATAACACATATGCCTTTTCACCACGAAGGCTTGAAGATCTTTATGAGGAAGTCGAGGCAACATAAAATTTCACATTGTTCTGCCTCTTTGCAAACTGTGAACCTATGAACTTTGAAGAAGCTGCGCAAGATAACATATGGAGAGATGCAATGGACGAAGAAATTAAAGCCACGGAGAAAAACAACACTTAGGAACTTGTGTCTCTTCCAAAAGGGCATAAGACTATTGGTGCAAGTGGATGTACAAAGCAAAGAAGAACGTCAATGGAGAAATCGAAAGATACAAGGCAAGACTAAATGTAAAAGGCTATAGTCAAAAGGTTGGGATTGATTATGATGAGGTGTTCACTCCAGTCGCTCACTTGGAAACAATAAGACTAATAATCTCTCTAGCGGCCCAACACAAGTGGAAAGATCATCAGATGAACATGAAGTCTACCTTTTTGAATGGAGTCCTAGAAGAAAAAGTGTACATCAAACAACCTTTTGGATACAAGGTTAAAGGACAATAATACAAGGTTCTCAAGCTAAAGAAGCCACTCAACCAAGAAGACTTTATCATGTTGAGAAGCCTACTACTTGGAATGACAAATCAGGCTTAAGAGGGGGTGTTGGAAGGTAAACTTGATTTAGCCCATTGGACTAATCAAGTGTTAGGCCTATTTGGTCTTATTATTCTAGTCTAAAGACGATTCTAAGCCCATTGGATTAAGATTAATTATAGCAAGGGCTTTTTTGTAACTTACCCTATCGATAATTTTTTTCCTTTTTTGGGATGGCCATGGCAACAAATGTCTTTGTAAAAATCCACCATTGATTGTGGAGCGGCGGTTATATTGGATTTTTAATTGAACAGTGAATTCGTTCTTTAGGATTTTGAGTACCTTTAAATTTTTTTGTCTACTTAGATAAAATGACAAATAAACATCACGCACACACTACCACTAGTCACACCCGAGTTCGAATCCGGGAGCCGACGTCCCCATGTCGCTGAAGTTTACAATGCAATCAACAGTGAGAGACTTTTGAGTACCTTAAATGCTTATATAATGTTATTTTTGCCTTTTTTAAAAATAATAAAAAACTTCGTGAAATAAAAGCAAAACTTGCAATTTACAAAGAGAAGGATCAAACATGGAAAAAAGGAAAAGACACAAGACAAAGTGGCGATCATAGTCATCTATATATCTACACTAGAAACATCATTAGGGACCCTCCATAGTGTTTCTGTTGACTGCTCCAAAGAATGTTGTTATAAACGTGAAGCCTAACAATCATCTGAATTAGGATATAAGGTTATAAGATTTCCATGCTAGACCCACATAATGGAGCTGGGTCCACTCCTTCTAAGATATATATGACTCACATAATTTGTGTCCTACAGATCAATACTTTATATTACCCCGTAATAGAAATAGCACAAGGTCAAAAGAAGACAAAATAAAGAGAGGGGAATTAAAAGTATCATATAACAAAAATGTTTACTTATCAAAAAAAAAATATAACAAAAATGTTTTTTTCCACCTCTAAAACATTGGCACATGACAGGGAAAATAATAGTATCATATCCCAATAATTATAACAATGCATTATTTTAATTACATTATGCTGTAAAATATTTGGTGCTTCTAGTTCAAGTTACGTAGATTTAGTTTTTTTTAATTAATACTATGATTTAGTATTAATTATGGTAATTAGAGAGGTGGTGGTCCATCAAGTACACTGGTTTGTCTTGCTTATCAAGCAACCCTGTAATACTTCTCACTCATATCTCTCTCACTCTCACTCTCTCTCTTACAGTGTGTGCAAAACATTCATGGCTATAAGCATCATGATCAGCACTCCAGCTCAAAACCCATGTGATCTATCATATACTTTTCCCGTATCACCGTGTCTCTCTTTCACTCTCCCTTAAAATTCTGTTATCTAAAAATAAGAGACTGTTTTTTTAGTTACAGAAAATAATGAGACTGTAATTCTACCTGATCGATGTCGTGGTTATTACTCAAAAATCCACGCTTTGTGACACGTATTCAGATGTGCCTGTTTACAGTATTATAATATTTTTTGATAAAAAATTAGTATTATAATATATAATATAAATACATGATATATATGTTCTATACTAATTAGCTTTTGATTTTAAAGTCAGAAAAAAAAGCTTTTAATTTTGAGTGAATTAAACAATTCTAGAGATAGAAACATTCTGGATTATAAAAATGTTTAATTAATTTCTTTTAAATATATTTTGAAAGAAGGGGGTATTTCAATCCATACATGACTACCGTATAAGACAGTAGCTACTAGAATTTTTTTTAAGGCTAAAGTGCTCCCGGGGTCCCTTATCTTTATTTAAAGTAACGATTTGGTCCTTTATCTTTTTTTTGTCCCAAATCAGTCCTTTATGTTTTAAATTTTTGACACATAAATCCTTTTCTGTCCCAAATCAGTCCTTTATGTTTCAAATTTTTAACACATAAATCCTTTTTTTTGACACATAAATCAGCACTGTTAACGGAAAAGGATTTATGTGTCAAAAATTTGAAAGATAAAGGACTTATTTGGGACAAAAAAAACATAAAGGACTAATTCGTTACTTTAAATAAAGATAAGGGACCCCGGGAGCACTTTAGCCTTTTTTTAAATTAGTATAGAAATTTTGAGGGTTAAAATATGGGGTCCCCCTAATATGAATATCTCAACAAAAAAAAAAGTGCACCGGTCGGTCTTTACCATCTTTAGTGAGTTTTAATAAAATATTATTTTTATTTTCCCTTTTTTATTATAAAATTCATTTTTTTACTAAAAATAGTAAAAGTTCATCCGTGGACTTTTTTGAGATGATCATATTAAGGCACTACAAAAAATATGTCTATTTGCGACGGACGTTAGGGACGGAATAAGTGTCCGTCGCAAAAACTTACATTAGCGACGGAATTTGCGACGGATTAAGGGTCCCTCGTGTAGTTAATAATTAGCGACGGACATTCCGTCGCTAAATGCTAGGCGCCAAATTGAAATCTGCGCAGCACGAAAACCAAGGCAATTAGCAACGGATCATCTAGTCCCTCGCAACCTGTTTCTGACCGTTGCAGTGCGCTTGGGAAACGTGCAGGGTTAGCGACGGAACTTCCGTCGCTAATTCCGTCGCAAACCCTAATTAAACCACTCAGCTACCCACCCTTCTCTGTTTCAGGTCACTTCCCTCACTCTTCTCCTCCCTCTCCACCGAACTTCTGCTCCCTCTCCACCACCACACAGCACCACCACGAGCACCACCAGCACCACCACGAACCTCTCCTCTCCGTCGCCCTCTCTCATCTGCTCTCTCTCTCTCTCTCCGTCGCCCTCTCTCTCTTGCCCTCTCTCTCTGTAGCCCTCTCTCTCTCTCTTTCCGTCGCCCTCTCTCTCTCACCCAAAAACTGAACCCAAACTCTCCTCTCTCCCTCTCCGCCGCCCTCTCTCTTTCTCACCCAAAACCAAACCCTAACCCCTCTCTCATTTCCACCACCAACACAGCTTGACAACCACCACCAGCACCACCACCGGAGGTTTGTCTTCCTCTTTCATTTTTTTTCATTTTTTTTTCATTTTTTCGTTTTAGATATAGAGAAATTGTGTAGGAGAACAAATATTTAGATATTTAGAATATGTAGATATTGTGTAGGATTAGGATTAGGATTAGAATGACAAAATAGGATTAGGATTTGTAGAAATTATGTAGAATAGACAATTTTGGAAGTTGAAATTGAAGTTGTTTGTTGAAATTGAAGTTGGTTATTGAAATTGAAGTTGAAATGGTTTAGGATTGAAATTGTTGATGTTTGAAGTCTCACAACCGCACCGGAGTGCGCACCGTCACCGAACCACCGCACCGGAGGGCGCATCGTCACCGAACCACCGCACCAGCCTCAATCTCATAACGGTTAGTTGAAAAGTGTTTAATTGTTGTTTTCATGAACCCTAGGTTAGATGACTGTGTGTTGTTGATGGAAAAGGGTGAGGTGATGTCGTCCCTCACCCCCATATTTTGCTCGAAATCATCTCTATTGAGATAATTGCAAGGCGATACTCACAATTTTAAGGTTGGGAGTTAGAAATAACTTCGATCCTTCACTACTTATATGGAAAAGGGTTTTGTCTGATCTGTCCTTAACCCCCATATTCGACTCGAAATCATCTCCACTGAGATCATATCGATGCCACTAACTTGATAGATTATTGGGAATGTTAAGGGAATCTAACACGTTTTCTTAAATGTGTGTAGATGAATTTGTATGAATTTAATCGTGAATAGGTGTATGATCGGTTATATCCAAAAAGAGCGGGTTTGAAGGAATCTTTTGTAATTGGGGTTGAACAGTTTCTTGTGGTAGCGTGGCGACATGAATTGGCTAAACGGGAAAATGGGGTTAAATGTCCATGCTTAAAATGCGACGGTGTACCTATTAGGACCGATAATGAAATCAGGGAGCACTTGTATCATTGGGGGTTTAGGTCTAATTATTGGATTTGGGTGGACCATGGAGAACAACGACGTCAAAATTTTGAGGTAGGGGCTTCAAGCAGTTCTGGTGTTGGTGTTCCACGTAATGAAATTTTTGAGTCGATGGAAAACATGATTTGTGATGGTCTCAGGGTGAATGTGCCATTTGATGAGCCTCAATATGACGATCATGATGAACTTCCAAATGAAGAAGCACAAAATTTTTATAATTTGTTAAGAGATTCAAACAAACCGTTGTTTGAAGGTTCGCCACAGTCAAAATTATCTATGTGTGTGAAACTTTTAACTCTCAAGTCCATGAGTAATATTTCTGAGGAGGGTTTAGACTATGTGACTGAAATGATGTTGGAAGCGACACCTAATAAGGATAATTTGCCAAAAAGTTATTATGAAGCAAAGATGTTAGTTTCGAAGCTGGGATTGAAATTTAAGAAGATTGATTGTTGTGAGAAAGGGCACATGTTGTTTTACAACAACGAATTTGGTAAAAATGATGATGAGCTACTTGAATGCAAATTCTGTGGAAACCCAAGGTATCATGATCGTAAAGGGGAAAAACGTAATTATAAACCTATCCTTGTAAAGTCGATGTTCTATTTTCCTATAGTTCCAAGGTTGCAAAGAATGTTTGCATCGACCGAAATTGCGCAGAAAATGACTTGGCATTATGACAATAGGCGTACCTCAGACGACATTTTACGCCACCCATCCGACGGTGAAGCGTGGAAGCACTTTAATCAAGTGCATTCAGATTTTGCCTCAGACCCACGGAATGTTCGGCTTGGCTTGTGCTCTGATGGGTTTACTCCATATATCCAAGCATTGGCGTCACCCTACTCTTGTTGGTCAGTCATTGTTACCCCTTACAATCTTCCTCCAGAGATGTGTATGACTAAACCGTATATGTTGAAGAGCGCTCCAAGATGACTCAGGTAAATATACAAATTGATTTGTATTATATAATGTTGCTTTGTCAGAATGGAGTGCTAATTTGTGGTTATTCAAAACAGGAGCAAGTAAATGAGTTCATGACTCAGCTAACTCAGGGGAGCTGGGACCCTGAATCACTTGGCCAACTTACTCCTCTACTCCTGCAGATACAGAGCATATGAGGCAGATGGAGCAGGAGCTGCAGTCTACTCGACAGGAGGTCAGGGCCTCTTCTGAGGCGATGAAAAAGATGCAGCAAAACTTTGAGAAGGTGAGCCGTAGGCAGGCGATGATGTTAAAGTATTTTAAGAATATACAGCAAAATCAGCAGCAAGATCAGGAGGAAGATGATGAGCAAGATGAGGAGGAAGATGATGAGGAAGATGATGAGCAAGATGAGGAGCAAGCTGAGGAGTCTGATGGTGGCAGCTTTTAGTGTTGTTGATTAATGTTTTTGTTATAACATTTCAGATTAAGTGTTGTGGATTCAAATTTTATGTTATAGAAGAATTTTATTCTCGCAATTTTTATTTATTAAAGAATTTTAATTTTAAACTGTTTTATGTATTTTTTAGATTTTATTATTTATTAATAAAATAAACAGGAATAAAAGCAGATTAATAAAAAAAAAATTACAATCAGATGGGCATTAGCGAGGGAAATTGGACACGTGGCTAGGCATTAGCGAGGGAAATTGGACACGTGGTTAGGCATTAGCGAGGAAAATTGGACGCGTGGCTAGGCATTAGCGAGGGAATTAGCGAGGAAATGGTCCGTTGCTAATTAGCGACGGACTCAGATTCCCTCGCTAATCCCATTAGCGAGGAGCAATTTAGCGACGCAAAATGTCCCTCGCTAATTCCCTTGCTAACTGTCATTAGCGACGGATTTGGTTCATTTTGCGAGGAAAATTTCCGCCGCTAATAACCAATTTTTTGTAGTGAGGGGACCTTAAAATATGACGTAATAGTATAATAAATTTAATTTTTAGGTTAAATATGTATTTAGCTCCTATAAAAATGGATTTTCATTTTTAGTCATTAATAATTTTTCTTCATTTTTTGGTCTGCACTTATATATCTGTTTGCACTTATATATCTAGGCTAGGAATCATTGATGTTTAGAATCATATGTGAATTCTTATTCGTAATGTTTATTTTCTAATTAAGGTCACCTAAGGAATTAGAAATTTTGTTAGAGATATATGTCTTGTTGCCTAAGGGATTAGGATAATTAAGAGAATTTGATCATAACGCTTTTAAAGGTGAAATCAATTGAGTTTGTTCCTAACGCTTTTAAATCAAAAGTCTACTAATCATAGAAGTGACTCTTGACTATGTCTAAGTCGGGTCACTACTATTTTATAAATGAAGTGTAGATCCTCTAGAGTGTCCCAAAAGTAGTGGTATTTGATGCTACTGTTTGGTTTTTGGGTGGCACACTACCTCTATCGGAGCTTAGATGTGTTCCTCGTTGTTTTTTTTTATTACCTAATTTACAGGCCTTTGAGTTCCCCTACTAAAAATGAAACATAATTTAAAGTAATTAGTAGTTAACATTAAAATAAACTTTCAAAATTATATAGAACACATGACTTCTTTTTATAAGCAAAAATTATATTAAATGGGGTGCAAGTGGGCACTCTAACCGTTATATATACAAGGGGCCTCATTAAAACCTCACTGGGTCAAAACTCCATGGAAAAAAGACCCAAGGAGGAAAAAGAGTACTCCAGGAAGAATGAGACAAAAAGTTAGTTACACCGAGTTCGCACAAAGAAAAGGATTACCCCACCAATTAGAGATCTTAAGAGTGGAATTGCGACCTTCTATATATGCTTATGAACCAAGTCCATGTTATAGACTTAACATGGTTAACAACTACCTGCGGATTAAAAACTTGACCTCTGAAAAGAATATGGTTCCGCTGGAACCATATATACACCAAGTGACAGTCATCCATATCAAATACTTTAATCTACACTAGTGCAAAATCAGGAAAAGAATTAGACATTTAAAGTCAGGCGCTCAGATGCCCGACTTTATATGTTGATGCGGTGGCAAACTTGTAATTAAGAGGCAAAATTTGCGAGTTTTAAAGTCAAGCGGATACACGCCTGACTTCTAAAGTGAACAAATAGAGAAAAAATTAGACTTTAGAAGTCAGGCGTGTATTCGCCTGACTACATAAGTGACGCGGTGGCAAACTTGTAATTAAGGGTGAAATTATTTTTTCCAATTTTAATACTTTAGAAGTCAGGCGTGTATTCGCTTGACTTCTAAAGTACCAAAATAGAAAAAAATAATTTCACTTACGCCTCACTCTCAGAACACTCTCCTCTCCATTCTCACTCTCTCACGCGAACCCTAAATCCCTTTCCTCTACCCCCGTCGAATCTCCCCCCTCTTATCCCATCATCCTTGACACCGTTTCTTCTTTCGCTCTCTGGTTTTCCTTGCGCCGTTCTTCTCTTCGTCTTCTTCACATAGCTCAGCTAGGGTTTCACGATCTCAAACTCAGATACAACGATCCTAGCTCTGCCTGTTCACGGCGTCACGGAAGGCAATGGGATGCGAGGAGATGGATCCGAAGGAGCTGAGGCGGAGGACGGTGGCGAGGTTCTTGGAAGATTTCGGATCCGTGATTTTTGAGGAGAGAGATGCGATCGATGACGCGATTGTGAAGGTGACGTAATTTTTTTCTTTGTTTTTCGTTTTCGTTTGTGCAAAAGCTTCTAGAGGTCATAAATGCTACTGATTGTTTTCATCTGTGGATGGCAATTTGATGTCCTACAATATCTAGGGTTTAATGGTGCTTGCAAATCGTGCATAATGCTTCTGCTTCTTCTTAGGTACTTGACTGCTTGACTGCTTTATCAACCTCTGCTGAGCTCCTCTTCGATCGATCAGTTTCTAAGTGATTCCCTTCTCAGGTACTTGACTGCTTTCTAATTCTTTTTCTTTTTAATCTTTTATGTTTTGCATTGTGTATTTGTGTTTGTGTTTCTGAATGAGATGAAAGACTCACTCACTCCAGTATTAGATGCTTCTCTACTATATTGCTATATCATCGATTTTTTTTATTTGACCTTTAATCTTTATTGCCCCCTTTCTTGTACATCTTTGAATGTTCAGTTTGTGTGAATGATTGGTCATGTTTTTAATTTGAATTTGAATCTTTGGTTTTTCAATTGAGACTTGTTTGGTAGTATTCTTTTGGAAGCAGAAGGACATTGATGGAAACTTCACATTGCTTGATTATTATGTGTATCAAACTTTCTTCTTGTTTTTCAGCTTGCAAAGAAGCTCCATCCAGACACAAACAAGGATGATCCTGAGGCTGAAAAGAAGTTTCAAGAAATTTCAATGGCATATGAGGTGTATGGTTGTTCCTGTTGTTGTTTATGATATATACTACCTAGAGGTCTGCTTTAAATTTGCATGATTTGTGAACTGGCTGCTGGTGTCTTGACCTTTCCCCCCTTCTTTGGGTTATTGCATTGTAGGTTTTGAAGGATGACGAAAAGCGTCAGCAGTATGATCAGGTCGCATATCTTTCCACATATTATTTGTCCAGTTCATTTGTTGATCATTTTTTTGTTACTGTATTGGGATAAACTGTTGGATAGATGATTGATTTTATGCATGAGAAAATGTAAATTCTAGATTAGTAATAACTAATAAGTACATAGTTATTAGTTATGCAACAATGAAATATTAGGACTTAAGTAGAGCTGCAGAGGACCTTTGTTTTACATATGTTGGGGAAATGAACATAAAATTTATAGAGATATTTGAGAAAAAAGGAGGAAAGTTGATGAGGAAGATTGATACATTTGTTTGTGTTCAACCCGTTTCATTTGATTTCGTTTAACATGGTTATGTAGGCTGGCCATGATGCTTTTGTAAACCAACAAAGCAATGGTTTTGGAGACAGCGGTGGCTTTAATCCATTCGAGCAGATGTTCCGTGGTCATGTAATGACTTACTGGTTTCTTCTTTCTTTTTATGATTCTCAAGTCTTTTACTTGCATAATTTTCACTTTTGAAGACTAATATATGTATATTGTTTAATTAATATAATTAATAATTAATTCTCTGGTAATTCTCTCAATGGCAATCAGGATTTTGTCAAGAGCTTTTTTCATCAGAATATTGGAGGAGAGGATGTCAAGGTTCTTTCTTTTTTCATATTATGTGTATCTATCTTTTATCTTTTTGAATTGGGGGTTGGTCTTTAAGCATTAGTTGATATACTGAATCTGATCAGTTCCAAGACAAGATCTAGTGGTTCTTGTGAGGTTTTCCAAGCTGATGCTTGCAAGAGAGAGATGTTATCTAGCTCTTGTGAGGGAAACTCGAGACTGATTCCATCCCTTCCTTATGAGATATCAATACTCCTTTGTTAGATTATTGCTGATATTTGCTTTGTACATGGCTCTGCATCTAAAGTAGAATTTTTATAACTCAAACTAGTCCGTACTGTAAGGTATAATATTGAACTTCAGTTAATCCTTCTGTGTGTGTGCAGGTTTAAATATTGAAGTGGACAGAATACTTGAGATTGCTTGCATAATTACAGATGGAAGTTTAACCAAAACACTGGAGGTATTTAATTATGTTATGCTACAATATTGAAGTGGACAAAATGGAATCCCATGGTTGTTCTGTTTGGCTTGGTTGAGAACAAGGTTGAATTGATGGTACTTGGTATGCATATTACAATGCTTCAAATTATTTATTTAGTTTTGGTAATTGATAATGTTGAATTCAATACTTGCTCTGCATTGATAGGAACAGTACATAATATCTGCAATTTATTGTCCCTTACATGTCAATGACTTCTTTTTTTTTTCTCTCTAACTCGTTTACAGCACCATTGGCAAGGGACTTTTATGAAGTTCTTGGTGTTAGTAAAAATGCAAGTGCTTCTGAAATAAGAAAGCATATTATGGGGTAGGTTTTACTTAACCATTGTCAATATACATGTATATTTATACCAAACATTTTCGGTGGGGATAAACACCTGACTTAGTTCATGGCAAAATTTTACAATTTCTTGTACAATTCCTTGTTAAAATGAATCACATTGCATATTTCTTTTTTTAACTTGACTTTTTTCTATGCGGTTAGGAAACCGTTAATTTTTCATTTTACTTTGTGGATACTTTGGTCATTTCCCATGTGTACAAATAATAGTTTGAATTGCATGAGAAAGAATTTGTTTTATATCATGTTGCTTTTGTAATATTGAAACAACTGTTTTTAATTTGTGTTCAAATTCTGCACTTGATACACTTGATACAATTTGTAAGATTCTCTTAGTCAGAATATTTGACCTCTTGTATTATACTACTATTTTATGTTCTCACTTTGCAGCTTGCAAAATGTCTATGCTTGACGATTGCAAACATATTGTAGTTCCCCAAATTTTTCCCTCTCTCTTCAAATAACGTTTTCAAACATGTTTGACGAGAATGAGTTATTTGCATGAAATATTGATGTATTTTTTCTTTCTCTACTGTATCAAACTTTCTTCTTGTTTTTCAGCTTGCAAAGAAGCTCCATCCAGACACAAACAAGGATGATCCTGAAGCTGAGAAGAAGTTTCAAGAAATTTCAATGGCATATGAGGTGTACGGTTGTTCCCGTTGTTCTTTATGATACTACCTAGAGGTCTGCTTTAAATTTGCATGATTTGTGAACTGGCTGCTGGTGGCTTGACCTTTCCCCCCTTCTTTGGGTTATTGCATTGTAGGTTTTGAAGGATGACGAAAAGCGTCAGCAGTATGATCAGGTCGCATATCTTTCCACATATTATTTGTCCAGTTCATTTGTTGATCATTTTTTTGTTACTGTATTGGGATAAACTGTTGGATAGATGATTGATTTTATGCATGAGAAAATGTAAATTCTAGATTGGTAATAAACTGTTGGATAGATCATTTTTTGTTACTGTATTGGGATAAACTGTTGTACATTTGTTTGTGTTCAACCCGTTTCATTTGATTTCGTTTAACATGGTTATGTAGGCTGGCCATGATGCTTTTGTAAACCAACAAAGCAATGGTTTTGGAGACAGCGGTGGCTTTAATCCATTCGAGCAGATGTTCCGTGGTCATGTAATGACTTACTGGTTTCTTCTTTCTTTTTATGATTCTCAAGTCTTTTACGTGCATAAATTTCACTTTTGAAGACTAATATATGTATATTGTTTAATTAATATAATTAATAATTAATTCTCTGATAATTCTCTCAATGGCAATCAGGATTTTGTCAAGAGCTTTTTTCATCAGAATATTGGAGGAGAGGATGTCAAGGTTCTTTCTTTTTTCATATTTGGACATCGTTAATTATGCTAAGGACTTCTTATAGGCAATAAATCTTAATCTATTTTTCAGACTTCCATTGAACTATCCTTTATGGAAGCTGTCCAAGGATGCAATAAAACTGTTACATTTCAAACAGATTTGCTTTGTAACACTTGTGGTATGCTCATAACTTAATAAACATCTATTTACTATGAATTTTGCTGTCACTACTCTCCATTCAGTTTAGTTTGTTTGGACTATGCACCTTGATGGTCACCTTTTGACCTCAATGACTTCCCTCAACTATCAAGTTGTCCTGCTTCTGCTGGGGGGCTCAAGGACAATTCAGTGTGTGATGGAATATTTTTTTATTTAAAATATTGTTCACCTTTTACAATAAAGAATAATGTAAACTATATATATATATATATATATATATATATATATATATATATATATATATATATATCCATGTTTATGATATTTATTGATTGATCTAAATCTGTTCTCAATCTTATCTGCAGATGGGGAGGTCTGCTGGTTTCAGTTTGGGAGTTTCTTATTCATCACATCGAACACAGCAGCAACAGCAGCATGCTCCTTCAGTCAGTAACAGTGGTGTTTCTTTTTCTTCCGTAAACAATCAAGATCTTCATATGCATGGGTCAGATGTTTTTCCATCTTCACATTCTACCTATCATTCCCAGGTACGTGATTTTCCCTACTTCTGTAAATCAGGCACTTGCTTTTTGTATGGGAATTCATCTCGTCAGCACACATGCACATACAAATGTTCACAGTTCACACACAAATATTTTCAAAGTCTGTTGATCATATCTTTATTTGTCTGTTGGTGTCTCACCTGTCATTTGCAATATTTCCATTGGGCTAAAGTAATGATTCTAGTGAACTAGGTGGAAGAACTTGACATCATAATTGGATTGGAAACTAATATACACGATTTTATACCTTTCCACGATTAATGGTTGTGTAGTAGTAAAAATATGAGTTGTATAAGACTATGTCATCAAACTGAAACATCAGCATCCACATCATATAATGTTGAAATCATTGTTGACCACTTATTGTGACATCGTTGTTCAGTTAAATGAGTCATTGATTTATTTAATCAAGATGCTCATCAAGACGTGAATGTTTTCGGTTGTAGGTAAGATATTTGAAGATCATTGAGAAAAGTGGGTATCAGGCTCTTCCATGGGTGAGATACATAACAATGGCTGGAGAGTATGAGCTGAGGATGCTTCGGAACACAAATAGGATGCTTGCTAATTGTGGAAGGTTCCCTTGTTTTTTCTTTAGAAGTAGCTTCAATTTTGAATAATGCTCCTTCTAGATACAGAGGAACTATATGTGTCTTTGGAATTAGACATTTTGTACTTAAGTGATGTATTTTGTACTTAAACTGATTCCATAATCTTATTGACTGTGTTGTTCTGTATTTTGTTCTATTTGAATGTATTTTGTACAATGGGATGAATTTTAGCTTTGAATTATAGTAGAATGTGATGAATGACCAATAATGCTTAATGCTTGGTATAATCAGGGTGTATAGAATGTGATGAATTATAGTAGCATGTGATGAATTTCGTATAACCAGTGTATAGATTAAACCAAAATTTGAAAAAAAAAAAAAAAAACTTTTAAGGTCAGGCGCAATAATGCTTGACTTTAAATCATACTTACGAAGTCAGGCAAGAATAAATGCTTGACTTTAAATCATACTTACGAAGTCAGGCAAGAATAAATGCTTGACTTTAAATCATACTTACGAAGTCAGGCAAGAATAAATGCTTGACTTTAAATCATACTTACGAAGTCAGGCAATAATAAATGCTTGACTTTAAAACTGACTTACGAAGTCAGGCGAAATAAATGCTTGACTTTAAAACTGACTTACGAAGTCAGGCGAAATAAAATGCTTGACTTTAAAACAGACTTACGAAGTCAGGCTATCGCTTGACTTTAAAACTCCTGACATACAAAGTCGACTTAATAAAAGTCAAGCGAGCGCCTGACTTTAAATCCCCTTTTCGCCTGACTTTAAATCCCTTTTTTGCACTAGTGCTACACGTCTTTTTCGATTCCAGTTGCAAGCCATAAGCCCGGAAATGCTCGACACCTACTAGAGTATCTGAAATCGCCATGCCCGACCAAATCTGAATAACAAGTCAAACTAACCCAAAACACATGCACAAGAAAAATAGATGGGGAATCGACCCATCCTGCTCAAAACAAAAGGGGCAGCACGCCCCATAAGGGTCATTGATAATGCCCTTAGAAATAAGAGTATTGCGAGTGGAGAGCTTCCCCAACAACAATCTCCAACCAAAAACTCTCACCTTAGTGGAGAAATAAAGCTGTCGCATATCAACAAGAGCACTCTGGAAATCGCTATCCAACCTATCATGCTGCATCAAATTCAACAAAAGGACATAACAGGATTTAACAGAAAAAGAATGAAAGTTTTCAAGCTTCCACCGCCAACAATCTTGCTCTGAATCGACAGGATGAAATGGATGTAGAGTGCGGCGTGATAGGTGCAAGCCATTAACCAGCTAAGCACCATCTTAACACCATAGAACCAAATGTTGAAGAAAAACTTATGGAGAACTAAAAATAAAAATATGATATTTTATAGGAATTAAAAACATATTTAACCATTAACACTGAAAATGTTTAATTATATATATTTTTATATTATATACTATGTACTATGTATAAAAGAATAGTGTTATACAAATTGTTGGGTGTGTGTCTTTCTTTAGAATGGGAGGTATATATTATGTGGCTGTTTTGTGCTTTTGCTTTTGTAGTCAAGACTGAAAGAAAGGTGTAGGCGGGCTGTAGCTAGCAATAGTAAGATCTAGAGCTGGACTTTGAGCCTTTCTATCTTGTTTCTTTGTTTCTCTTTTTTTCTCTCTCTTTCTCTTTATCTCTCATAAACCGCCTACATACATGCTCTTCTTAAATTATTAGCAAAGACCTAAAGGTACTAATACTATGTATATTTGTGTGTGTTTGAAGCAGCCACCTTTTCCTTTTATTATTTTTCTCACTCTCTTCAGTTAAAGTAGACAGGAAACTTAACTAAAGCAAGTTTATATAGCTCAATCTTGCTGTGACAATTTCCTTTTTTTCTTCCTCTTTCTTCTTCTTTCTCCTCTCCTATCTTCTCCCAAAATATTTTCCATTTTTCTTGCTTTCCTGCATATTCTCATCTGTGGTTTTTTAAGGATATATATATATATATATATTTTGAATTCTTTCACTTTTTTCTTGTCTATATATATTCAAGCCTATTTCTTTGTATATCTCTTGATATATTTAGTTTATCATTCATAAAATTGTGAAAAATTATTAGTCATATTATTATTATTTGCCTTCAAGTCATAGAAAAATGATCATAAATATATTCATAACATAAGTTGATTTTTGCTTGTTGATCTTTTGATCAAAAAAATTATTTTTGATTAAATTATCTTAACCAAGCTCTTGAATTTTCCTTTAGAAAAGAAATCACAAGGACATACTCAAATATTGTGAACTATTCCATAAAAGAAAGAGTTCCAAAAATATCTGGTTTCATCAAGAAAGATAGCATCTCTCTCTATATATATATTTATCAAGAAAGATATACCATGAGTAAGATGAGCAACTTTGGTTCAGTAAGCAGTTCTGATCTCATAGATGCGAAGCTTGAAGAGCATCAGTTGTGTGGATCCAAGCAGTGCCCTGGTTGCGGACACAAGTTTGAAGCCAAACAGGTATGAATATATATATATATATATATATATATATATATATATATATATATATATATATATATATATATATATATATCAATAATATTCTTCCCTTCAAGGAAAAGCCTTTGACAATATAAATATATATGAAGAAGAATCATATAATAAAAGTACACCATTACCATATTAATATGCTTATGGCTGTTTGGCTATTTTTTTTTTGGACTTGTTTATGAAATTAATTTTATGGCGTTATAAAGTTTAAAGTATTAATTAATTTAATTTGTTAAAGGCTTTCTTCACCTTCTTTATATCTCTTTATTTTTTTTCTCTTTTCCTCCCATGTGTTCTTATTCTTTTTTCTTCTCTTATCTCTTCCTTTGATCTTTATCTTTATGTTATTGATTTAATTTACTTGAATTAATTCCTATGGATACTTCAGGATTGGCTAGGTCTTCCAGCAGGAGTGAAGTTTGATCCAACAGATCAAGAATTAATTGAACATCTTGAAGCTAAAGTTGAATCAAAGAATATGAATTCACACCCTTTGATAGATGAGTTCATTCCCACTATTGATGGTGAAGATGGGATTTGTTATACCCATCCAGAGAAACTTCCAGGTATGACATATATTTCAAAAACTAAAATTCTTTTTTCATTTCAATAACAAACATATATTGTTGTAATCTAACGAGGTATAAGGGATACACCAACTCTTACAAGTATTTATAATCCAGTTGGTGTTTAAAGTCAGGAATCTAGATCCAGCGCAGTCAGTACTTCGAGTACTAAAATCAGTTAGATAAAATCACCAAACTGTTATGTCAGTTTTATTTTTTATTTTTAACTGAAAAATATTCTCTAGTACACTAACTGAAACCAGACCATTTGTTCAAGATATAACAGAAAATACAAGTCACCTCTTTGATGTTTGTGATTTTCTTACCAATATATCCTATCCATATTAATTATTATATAATTATTCCTAGTTAGGTTTTACTTTATATGAATATATAAATATAAATAGACTACTAAAATCCCTTTATTGAGAAGAAACTTCTAATTCTAAATTAAAAGTCTAATACTTAAGGAGAAGGGTTCATATCTTATATATATATATATATAGTTCACCTAACTTAGATTTTTGGGTGTGTAACTTATTACAGGAGTAACAAAAGATGGGTTAAGCAAACACTTCTTTCATAGACCATCAAAAGCATATACAACAGGAACAAGAAAGAGAAGAAAGATTCAAAATGAATGTGACTTACAAGGAGGAGAAACAAGGTGGCACAAAACAGGTAAAACAAGGCCAGTAATGGTGAATGGAAAACAAAAGGGTTGTAAGAAAATTCTTGTACTTTACACCAACTTTGGTAAGAATAGAAAACCTGAGAAAACAAATTGGGTTATGCATCAATATCATTTGGGACAACATGAAGAAGAAAGAGAAGGTGAACTTGTTGTGTCCAAAATATTTTTTCAGACACAACCAAGACAATGTAATTGGTTGGATAGAAGTGTAACAACAACTTGTGAAGGAAGTGGTGAACTTAATAATAGTAGTAGAAGGGATAATAGTGGAAGTGGAAGTTGTTCTTCTATACATCGAGATGAAATGTCTAATGTTGTTGGTGTACCAACAATTACAAGTTTCACTCATGCTCATTCTTCTCATTCTCATGAAAATGACCATTTCAGCTTCATCCCTTTCAGGAAAAGCTTCAATGAGGTAGTATTATAATATTCCTAGAAAAATATTGAATTACTAATGAAAATTATATACGAAAAAAAAAACAGTTTCCGATTCTGTTGCAAAATGTTAGAGATGTCACGTTTTTTGGAGATCAATTTTATTTTATTTTTGTCTTTAAATATTGCGCTATATAGCATCTAATTTTGTAGGCACCTTTTTTGAAATGAAAGAATATGATGTTTTACTTATAAGGTATATATAATGTACACTTTTATATCACTCTAGAAAAAGATGAAATAGCGACAAAAATTTAGAGACGGAAAATGGAAATATTTGTTTCTAAATTGTCTCTAAGTGTTAATGACTCTAAATTTGGAGATCAGTGTTAAATTTTCTGTATCTAAATTTTGTCGGTATTCCAGCTTTTTCTGGTAGTGTATATCCAACCAAACATAAATTCAATGGATTTAAACGATCTTTTGTTAAAAAATATGCTATGCAACAAAAGGTGAAAAACATGAAAGGGTGTTAAGTTAGCTGTTGACATATTTGTTTGCACACACAGCATGAAATTGTATGGACATGACTTGATCCTAAATCAGTGTCAGCCAACCATACTACCTATTTTACCTAACACTTAAGGTAACTAGGATTAATCAATTAAGAGTAATTTTTGCACACTGTCTTTAATATGTACATTAAAAACAATATTAAAAAAGATATCAAAGTTTTTTTTTTCAAATTATTTTAATATATAGTATATTGATTGATGCATATTGCAGGTTGGAATAGGTGAGACTTCCATGGCAAGGGAAGTGCAACCAACAGGGTCATGTGAAGAAATACATGAACAACAGCAACCACGACATCATCAACATCAACAACAGCAGCAGCAGCAACAACAACAACAGCAACAACAACATCATCAGATTGCAACCTCAGCATTTCATATAAGTAGGCCTTCACATCCTATCTCTACCCTTATCTCTCCACCTCCCCTCCACCACACTTCCATCATCCTTGACGACAACTCCTACCAAGTATCTAGAATAATGCTCCAAAATGAAAATTTTCAGGTAATCCCCTTTTTACAAATCATTATAATTTCCTCTGCCTTAATAGTAGTGACAATAAATGCATGAATAATTTGGTGTTTATTAATCATGACTAATGAAAATTTTAATATTAAAATACTAAGTTAAATATGTTTTACCAGAATCATCAAATTAGAAACTAAGGATCGATAATTTTATTTTGCGGGATTGAATTTTGTTGAAGATATTTTATAGGGAATAAAAAATATTTAATTTAAAATGATTTTAGTACAATTTTCACTTTTGTAATGTTATTTTAACAATAATGATATTTGGACATATTTTTTCTATACTAAAATAGTCAAAAACCACTTTATAACACCAATTAACCAAGTTTTTTAGGCCATTAACCAATTAACTAACAGTGAAAAGGCAGGTTGGTTAATGACCTAAAAAACTTGGTTAATTGATGTTGTAAAATGGTTTTTGCCTATTTTTGGTTAACAAAATAAGTCGAAATATAATTACTCTTATTTTAATATATAAATTCTGATCGATTGTTTTTGAAATATATAATCATACTTGTAGCTATGAATACTGTGTCCAGGCAATAATAATAATAATAATAATAATAATAATAATAATAATAATAATAATAATAATAATAATAATAATAATAATAATAATAATAGAGCAAAAAAAGCGAACTCCAAGTTTGGGTGCAAGTGGTTAATGCACTCATCTTAAGGGATGGACTCGGCTAGTACCCGGATTTGATCCCCGACGATAGAACAAATTTGAGTCAGACTTTATTTACCTCCCGGCCGAATTCCAGATTATTTAGGGCCTCTTTCCCCTAGATACCGGAGGGGGTCAAAGATCCGGCCTAGACAAAAAAAAAGAGCAAAAAAAGCGAGTGATTCAGCATGTGAATCCAACATGGAGTGAGTTTGCATGGGATTGTGCATGAGTCAAACTGATTATTAACTCTAGGCCAACTTTTGTAAGTGCTTGATGAAAACCAAGCATGAAACTGTCTTTTCACTTTTTTAATGTTGTTCAACTATGTGATGATGATTAAGAATGATGTTTTGAATTTGATTGTTGACTTTGGAAATTAATGGATCTGTAATGTTTATACACATGGCATCTACAACAGCAGCATAAGCTAGGAGGAAGGTCTGCATCCGGTTTAGAAGAACTTATCATGGGGTGCACTTCAATTGATAATAATATTATCAAAGAGGTAAGAAGGAGAACTTTTTGACTCGGAATTATATGAATGCAATAAAGAGAAAAGAGAGCACATAACACAAGAATGTTGATTAATATACATGATATGATTTAAAAATAGCTTTGAAGGGATTTGAACATCCCCTTTACATACTTTCCTTTGGAAAACAAACACAATTCCTACATTAGACACTACACTACGTAGAAAACAATATTGTATTTTGTCTGTCCTTAATACAAACAATACGGTTGAGATGGAGAGTGAGAAAGTAGAGCGTTCAAACACTCACTTCTAATGTTTACACAACACTTACTTGCATTTTATCATTAGAGTTTTTTTTTGGGGTACAAAGCATAGAAAAAAAAGGAAGACTAGAAAACCCTAACATCAACCGCGAGCAGACCCCTCGACCCCAGAGGGAGGAGAGCTCCAAAAGCTATGCCTATTAGCATTAGAGTTTACTCTAATGTAAAAGGACTATCATGGGGGTGGGTAGTGAACAGGTTGGGAACTCAAAGTTTCTTAGATTTTGAGAATTGGAATAGAGACCCTATAAATTGTCTGAACCATGTAAGCTAAAAATATCCGGGTTGAGGCACTTCTAGTGCCCCCAACTAATAAAATCTTTTGACTTATAAAAAAAAGGCTTAAAGGTACTTTTAGTCCCTGCAAATGTCACAATAATCCAGTTTAGTCCCTGCAATTCCAAAACTTTTAAAATAGACCCTGCAATTACTAAACGTTACTACTTTTAGTCCCTGCTGTTAGTTTAGGCTTAACACTGTTATCTTTTGATGATGTGGCACACCCCCCACCCCCCACCCCCCCCCCCACCCCACCCCCCTCTCCTCCCCTCCTCCCCTTCGCCCCCCTCCCCTTCGCCCCCTCCTCCCCTTCGCCCCCCCTCCCCTTCGCCGCCCCCTCCCCTTCGCCCCCCCTCCCCTTCGCCCCCTCCTCCCCTTCGCCCCCCTCCCCTTCGCGGTTCAAATCGAAATCGAAATCCATGTCTTCTTCTTCTTCTTGCGTTCAGATCTTGTTGCGTTCTACAAATCGAATTCGAAAACGCCCAAATCGAAATCGAAAACCCCAAATCGAAATCGAACTAAGGGAAATCGAAAACGTTCAGATTGCGTTGGATTTCGTTTCTGATTTTGTGTTTTTGTTTTTTATTTCGATTTCGTTTACAGATTTTGTGCGTTTTTGATTTCGTTCGATTTCTGATCTTGTTACAGAGGCGGAGAGGCGAAGGGGAGGAGGGGAGGAGAGGCGAAGGGGAGGAGGGGCGAAGGGGAGGAGGGGGCGAAGGGGAGGGGGGGCGAAGGGGAGGGGGGGCGAAGGGGAGGGGGGGGCGAAGGGGAGGGGGGGGCGAAGGGGAGGGGGGGCGAAGGGGAGGGGGGGCGAAGGGGAGGAGGGGGCGGAGAGGCGAAGGGGAGGAGGGGAGGAGAGGGAGGAGAGGGGGGGTGGGGTGGGGGGGTGGGGGGGGGGGTGGGGTGGGGGGGGGGTGGGGGGTGGGGGTAGGGGTGTCAAAACGGGCGGCCCGGCCCGGCCCGGCCCGTTAAGCGACATGCCCGCGAAAAAACGGGCGGCCCGGCCCGGCCCGTTAACCGAACGCGGGCCGAAAATTCATGCCCTGCCCGCGAAGTGGCGGGCTGGCGGGCTGGCGGGCTAGCGGGCTGGCGGGCTGGCCCGTCAATTTACACTGAATTTAAAAAAAAAAAAAAAAAAAAAGCTAAACGGGCGGTTTGGCCCGCCACAGTATTTAGCCCGCGGGCTAGCGGGCGAAGCGGGCCGGGCAACGCGGGCCTGCGGGCATCAATTCCTTAGCCCTGCCCGCCTTATTTTGGTGGGCCAACGGGCCGGCCCGGCGGGCCAAGCCCGTTTTGACATCCCTAGGTGGGGGGTGTGCCACATCATCAAAAGTTAACAGTGTTAAGCCTAAACTAACAGCAGGGACTAAAAGTAGTAACGTTTAGTAATTGCAGGGTCTATTTTAAAAGTTTTGGAATTGCAGGGACTAAACTGGATTATTGTGACATTTGCAGGGACTAAAAGTACCTTTAAGCCTAAAAAAAAAAAGAGTTTACTCTAACATTTTACCTCTAGAATGTACTTTTGACACCTAACTATACTAAAAAGCTACATGGACTTGGGCCATAATTTCATTAATTTCTTTATTTATATGATTTAAATTTTTGTACAAAACATAATTTTCTTAAATTGTAATTCACAAATTATTTTGAAATCTATGGTGTAATCTATTTTGTTCATTTTCTATTAGAGCATATTGGTTTGAAATTTGTAAATGAATTTTTAGTACCCATAGTATTTTTTGGATAGTTTTTTGGTCGGCTTATACAAAATAACAAATAAACACCACACATACATTATATCACATGCTCACACCTGACGTCTTCATGTCACTAAAATTGTCAATATAAGAGGGCCTTTTGGATGGTTTAATTAAATAAAGTTTGACATTTCAAAATAAATTATAATATAATATTTTCATTTTACATGTTTCCCTTACAGGAGTCATCCATGAAAAATCTTCAAGAAGCTGAATGGTTGAAGTACTCTTCTTATTGGCCAGATCCTGACAACCCAGATCACCATGGATAGTAGTAAAGAAGGAGACCCCAACATAGATTTTGTGTGTGTGAGTGACAAAGAGAAGAGAAAACAATATAGTAGAGAATAAAACAAAAAAACATATAGACAACATCATTGTCATCATCATTAGTGCTTGAAACATCCACATCAAGTTTCCTTACAACAAAAGGCCAAGAAATCAATTTCCATATATATTTTTCTCTTTTTCTTTCTTTTCCTATGGAGGCTCTCTCTCTCTCTCTTGCTGGAAAGATAGAAAGAAAGAAAGAAAGAAAAAATTAAGGGTAAAGATTGCAAAATCAAAAGAAAAAGGCTGCTGTCACACTTCTGATACAATTGAGTGAGGGAGAACCAAAGACTCAAAATGTATCCTTCCTGTTGCATCAAAATCATCACTATTCTTATTATTTTATTATTTTGAAATGTTTGTATAATTTCACTTTTTTATTTTTTTCATTATAATATACCAATGAGTATGTGTTTGTGCAAACTGCAAACCACCTTGTTACTTTGCTGTAGTAAAATATTACTACTATTGTTCTCTAATTAGTTCTTTATATTATATTTATTTACAATTAATAGTTGTGATTTTAAGTTAAAAAATTAAATGTCCAAAAGAATTTGCCATTAACTCTTCACTTTCTACTTCTTTTCACACTTTTGAAAGGCTAACAGAGGAATCGTGTAGCTTTACTTTCTCTTTCAGAAATATATCAAGTACTTTCCGTGGAACCTCAAGCAATGCAATAATTTTCAGGTAAGAGTACATGGGTGGCTTTTACGGTCCACCAGTCTGACAATTGGGGTACCATACTCGGATACCCTTTTTACCTGCTATTCCCTGTTTTCAGGTTTTAGTTGACTTTTCCAAGTTTAGCTTGACTTACATATTTTACCCTGCTTTAATTCTTTCTTCTATTTTTACCCCACATTGACTATTCAACTCTCTTTCTCTCAGCCTGACTATTCAACTCACTCTCTCACCATTGTAATTCCATTTCATTTCAAAACTCTCTCTCTCACCATGTCTTCGTTTTCATCGACTGTAAAAAGAGAGAGTCGTTGAAGTTCATCAAACCCAACCTAAAGTTCATATTTTCCAGATTCATCTCTTCGTTTCCATCGAACTCATATTGTGATTCAGCTCTTGATTTCCATCGAACACAGCCAGCGTGGTAGTGGGAGATTGAAGCAAAGTTAGGATTTTTCGCCAACGAAGAACGGTAAGATCTGTAAATCTCTTCCAATTTCCGTTTCCGTTTCGTGTTTCACGCTTTCTCTTCATGTTTCGATCCGTTTTTTCCTCATTCTGATTCATCGCAATTTTCTGTATTCGTCTAGCATTGTTTGATTCCGTTAGGAAATATATGAGTTTGTTGTTGCATCTTTTGAAGAATACAAAAATATGAGTTTGTTGTTGCATTTTCTGTATTTTCCTTTTTCTGATTCATCGCATTGTGTTTTGAGTTTGTGTTTGTGCTTAAAATGTGTTGCCATTGTAGCCTTCGAATCCTTCATTAAAATGTGTTGCCATTGTTTTGAGTTTGTGTTTGTGCTTAAAATGTGTTGTCATTGTAGCCTTGGAATCCTTTATTAAGTAACTCGATGTTTTCATTTTTTTCCAAATTTTTCTTTGTTAAAAGAAGAAGTCATTGCTGTGTCTTTCCTTATTTTCCATTATAGCTTTGAACAGGAATGAAGTTGTAATAGTATATAAACTTAGGGTCTTGTGCACAAAGTATCACACAGGCACTTAGGTGATGGTTCTACTCAATTGTAAATGGTCTAGAATACTATTATATTTTTGATGTTGGTGTCAAAACTTGGTATAATGCAGTTGTTGACTTTGAAGCATTCCTTTTTCCAAGCGCACTAAAGATGGTTAATGTAGATTCGACAGCTGAAAATTTGCAAAGGAACGAAACACAGGTATTTTTGTAACACTCATTAAATTTGTAATTTTTTTTATGAGTTGTTGTTTTAGTTGAAGTAAATTTTGAAGGAAACCTATGTTAAATGTTTAGGGTTCGGAAGATATGTCATCTGAGGATGATTATGAAAGTATGTCAATTGAAGATGAGGTGCATTTCAATGACAACGCTGATGATGGATTTAAGTTTGATGACGAGACAGCTATTAACAGTGAGGAGGATTTAGTTAAAGTAAATGTGACAGATCTGAAATCAGTAGAGTATTTTATGAAGTTTCATTTTCCAGATATGGGTGTCGCATTTATGTTCTATAACTGGTATGGGAGCATAAAAGGTTTTTCTGCTAGAAAATGTAAGGTCATGAGGAATTCAAAGGGTGAAATTACTCAGCAGGCATTTGTATGCCACAAGGAAGGTCACAGGAGACAAAAACACTACAATAAAGAGGGTAGAATCCGAAAAGCAAAACCTGATACTAGATGTGGATGTCAGGCCAAACTTAAAGTCCATGTTGATGAAATGTCCGGGCGATGGTACATAAAATATTTCAATGATTTACACAATCACACACTTGTGTTAGAGAGGTGGACCGGCATGCTACCGGGGCATAGAAAGATGAATGACTATGACAAATATCAGATGAATATGATGAGGAGTGTTGGTATTAAGACTAACAACATATATGGATTGTTTGCCGCACAGGTTGGAGGTTTTGATAAAGTTGGGTTTATGAAGAGGGACATGTACAACGAGCAATGGAGACAAAAGAAAATCCAAACATCTGATGCAACAGCGGTGTTGGATTTTCTTGAAAGCCTATCAAAGAAGGATGAATTTTTCTATTGGAAGCATACTGTGAATGAAGAGGGAAGACTTGAGAAACTTTTTTGGTGTGATGGTGCTTGTAGGAGGGATTATTCTGTATTTGGTGATGTTTTGGCTTTTGATGCAACATACAAGAAGAATAAATACTTGTGTCCCTTGGTTATATTTTCTGGAGTAAATCATCATAACCAGAGCGTAATATTTGCAGCTGCAATTGTGACAAATGAAGTTGAAGAAACATATGTTTGGTTGTTAGAAACATTGTTGGACGCGATGGGTGGCAAGAGTCCGGTCTCAGTTATAACTGATGGTCATCTTCCTATGAGAAATGCCATTAAACGTGTTTATCCAGATGCCCATCACCGTTTATGTGCATGGCACTTGTTACGTAATGCAGTAAGTAACGTTAAAGATCCAAAGTTTGTTTCAAGGTTGAAACCTTGTATGCTGGGTGATTGTGATGTAGAGGAATTTGAACGGAAGTGGGATAAGTTGGTTGCTGATTTTGGTTTGGAAGAGAATGCATGGGTTTTAGAGTTGTACGAGAAGAGAAAAATGTGGGCTACCGCACACATACGTGGAAAATTCTTTGCGGGGTTTAGGACGACTTCAAGATGTGAGGGTTTACACTCAGAATTTGGTAAATATGTTAGTGTGAGAAACAATTTGCTAGAATTCGTAGAACACTTCTTTCGTTGGTTGAACTATATGAGGTATAAAGAAGTTGAAGCCGACTTTCTTTCATCACATGGTGACCCAGTGCTCCAAACACAATATAAGTGTCTAGAAAGATCGGCTCCTGAATTATATACAAGAGAGATTTTTAGTCTATTCCTACCGATTCTTCAAAAGGTTTATTTGTGCAGGGTTACTGGGTTTAAAAAAACAGAATCTGAATTCATCTACACAGTGGTGAAGGCCTGCAAAGAGGGATATGAATGGGATGTTTCTTATTCTCCGATAAGGTTGGAATTTAAGAGCTCATGTCAAAGATTGGAATCATTGGGTATTCCATGTGAACATTTGCTATACATTATTTGGTACTTGGACATAGTGCAACTTCCTGATTGTGTAGTGAAGACACGTTGGACAAAGACTGCAAAAGATTCAATTCCCCTACAAAAATTGAGCCAATCTGGTAGTGTTGACCCAACGATAGTTAGCCAGTACAAGGGTATGGTAGACGCTTGCCATAAAATGGCCATAAAGGCGTTGGAGTGCGGTAGGCCAGAGTTGGTTCAGAGGACTTATGATATTGTTATGGTGCACAGTCAGAGGTTGGACGCTGCTGCCAGAGGTGAGGAGGTTGTGTTCACATATCTTGATCCATTTAATACTTCAGGAGTACGAACACCAAGGAAGCCACCAAGTGTGCCTAGGAGAACACCAAGGAAGCCACCAACGCCAAGGAAGCCACCAACATGCAGTGTATGCAGTAGAAAAGGTCACAACAAGAGTTCATGTAGATTGCTTGATGAATCCCGCAACAATGGTGGTGATACAAACAACACTGAAGGGTTTGAAGATTGTGATTATGACAATGTTGACACGGTACGTATTTTAATTTAGAGTTATTTGTAGGTATTAAGAAAGTAATTTAGATAGTAATAATGAATGACTAGGGAGAGTATTTGTATATGATTATATATAGTTAATGGAAGTAGTCAATTTTATAAACGGTTAAAAAAACAATTTTCTGTGTAAACTGACATTTTATTTTTCATTTCTTTTTGCAGAACGTAAACTGATGGTAACTGAAAAGTGATTTGCAGAACATGCTAATGGATGCTGACAATTGATTTAATATTTAATTTACATTGGGTTGCCTAATTTAGTTATTTTGGTTGTAATGGTTGTAATGTAGCATTAATGCTGACAGTTTACTTAGACATTGGTTTTATGTTTAAAACTTGATTACTTTTGCTGAGATGTTGAAACCATGACATTGATTGTGATGCATGCTTAATTTTGTTGCTTCTTTAGAATTAGGTGTATGCATGTTAAAGGTTTTGTTATGTTAGAGAAAATGCTCTTCTCATGGAAAAAACAATCCTTGAGAATTTCATATGAATGGATCAATGAAATAATGTGCATTATGTGCGTTTAATATACATTAGAATGTGATATATATGGAGAAATAGGGAATACAGCAGATGGAATCAAAATATTCGGAATCAGAACAAGCTACTAATCAATGAGATAAATCAAACTCAAGAGTCCTCCATTACCAGGCTCTCAAAGCCAAGCAACATCAGCTATTCAAGTCACAAGTCCAGACTATTCAAGTAACTTACAATAGAGAAGTAGACACTTGTAATAGACAATGATGATTTGATAAAACAAAGGGATAAGGGTTCATAGATAATCAGGATTACACTTTCATGAAAGCAAATAATCCCTAAACAAAATATTGGTCATTCATCTTGCATCTTCTCCGCAAGAAGACCACAACACATCCAAAAAACATGATTTAATCCAACATAAAATGGTCCCAGCCATTAACTAATCCTAAGACACCCAAAATAAAATAACTAAGCATCAAAATAACATCCCAATACATGATAACATTCTCTTTGTAGCTGCACTTCAAACACACAACACATCACTGACCCAGACTATCCCAAAACACTTCAGCCCTCTCTTGGATTCTTGCCCTGATTTCATTGTTAAGGCCTAGCATCAAGTTCATCGCCATCCTCATTCTTACAGAGTTCTCCTCAAGCTGATACATTGGACAAAATGACATATTTAATAAAGCAAGTAAAACATAGTTAAGTATAAAAAAATCAACTGTTCAACACAAACCACTCCACTGATTTCTGGATCAAAGTTACTGTCCATCTCAAGCCAGTCGAGCACCCAAACGCCCGAGCTTACACTGGCCAATAAAAAGCATAGGGTAATTAACTAAGGATACTAAAATATGTAATCTATTAGTTTACATCATTGTCATGAACTTACCTTTTCCCACAGTTTGGGATGCCCCTAGCCTCTGTGACTTTCCAATCATCAAAGTTCAAACACCGGCCTCTAAAAGTGTCTCCGTAGTTGCAATGGCTCACCATTTGTGCTAGCACCTCAGCCTGAAAAGTGTCCTTGTTAGTTTATGTCCAGCCCAAAGTTAGTAACATGTTCATTGCCTACAGTTATGTTGCATTACTAACCACTTTCGCTATCCGAGGTTGCCTATAGTATATCTGCTCAAGAGGACACCATGAGTCCAAATGGTAAATGATACGGTTATCGCAACAGATTACCATCAAAAACTGGTGATCACCACTTTGCATAGGCACATATATCTGTTTCATGAATAATAATGTGTTATAATTTGTAAGGATAACAATAAAACTAACAATACCATCATTTCATTCTAGCACTCAAAGGAGGGTGGTAGAGCCCATACTGTCTTGATGTTGTAATTATTTTGAACCCACCTAGTCTTGTCACAAGCAAGGGCTATCATTGCACTGCTCACATGTTTTCCAGGGCACAAGCTCAGAAAATCACTCCTGGTAGCATAAAGGTCTCTAGACACGGCAAGTACCTCGCTGCATATGGAAAAACAGATATATATATATATACACAACTTATTCTATTGAAAAACACTTAACACAATATTTGATAGTCATTACCCTATATCCTGCTCAGGGTGAAACAAATACACACAAGCTTTTCGTTCCGCAAGGTCTAAGTGCATATCATGTGTAGGCCTAAATTTTAGCTTCAGCCCCTACAAAACCAACAATGTAGTTGTTCAAATAACATTAATCTCTGCAACAGATATGATATGATTGAAAATAAAATGCTTATTAAAATGCTTAATAAAATGCTTATTAAATATGCTTTTAACAACTATATTTGCTATATATAACATTTGTAAGTATAACATAAATGGTGCAAGTATTACCCTTGGAATGGTTGTCCGAATGGAACTAGTATTGTCCATTTTTGCTTCGTTTATCCTTGTCCTTGCATTGAAAACATTTCTTTCCGTTGGTTCTGGTAATCTCCTATTACTGTTGAGTGCTAGCTGTTGAAGTTGTTGTGTAGACAGTGATGTCGGTGTCGGTGATGGTGATGGTGTTTGAAAAAGTTTCTTAGCAAGTTGTTCCTCACCAACACGTGAAGACCCCCCAAGAACAAGTTCCTTTAAAGAAAGTGGTAACAAAATATTTATGCATTGCACAATAAAAGGTATAATGGTATAAGCTTAAAGTATGTTAAGTTGTTGATGCTTACCTTGTGACGTGAACTTTTGTTTTCAATAGTAGACACCAATGTCTCAGCTGATTTCCCCTTATCCTTAGAAGAACTACGAGTCCAAGAGCTAGGTAAGTCTGGTTTGCATATGCTCAGAATGTTGTTTATCTTTTTTGAAGCAGTTGGGCGACAAATTTTCTTTCCTGCATTTTCTTCTTCATCATCAGTAATTGATAGAATGACGTTTCTGATATCTTCATCACTGAAGTCTGGAACATATGCCTTCCTCTTGCCAGCAGATCCAAAGATGTCCCCAGCATCTTGGACAACACTCATCTCATTGAAGGCATTGTTGTTGTTATCAGAAAAAATGCCTTTCTTTAATGTTCCTTCATGGGTTGGGGTTTCATAGGTGGGGATGGGGGTTTCATGTTTGGGGGTGGCAATGAAAATCTCAAGCTTCCTTAGAGTTGCTTGCATGGCAACTGACGCAGAAGTTAGTTCATGAAGCATTTGAAAGTTAGCTTGGAGACCATTCTTAAGTTCACGGATTGATGCAACTACATCATTCAATGTAGGCTCTGATGGTGCTGTTTCAGAATCAGTTTCAGGTACAATTTCAGTTGCATGGTTGTTGTCACAAACATCCGTATTCTCCATAGGTGAAATGAGTGCCATTTTCAGCAGAAAAAACTTGAACAGTTTGGGACTGGATGAAGAAGCAAAGTGGTGGTGGTTTATCAATAGCTGGGATTATTTAAGTCATCCTTGGACCTTGAAGGTGGACAAAATGGTGACCATATCAAGAGCTTCAGAGCATGCATGGTCTAGGTTGCACCAAATGAGCAAAATCAGTAGACTATTACCAGAAAAATGAAGTGATAAATCTCCTATTTTTGTGCAACAAGAAAATAAAAAAGTTCAAATCTGCTTCCTGCTGTATGCGTTTTCACGGTGTAAGGCCCTAAGCTTACAAACTAAGCATTTTTTATTTTAAATATGCTTTGGGCAGTGTATAATGCCGTCAACATCCACATTAAATGTTGTAGGAAAAGGTTTTTTAAGGTTTCATGTAATGTATGTAAACCTAACGGTTAAGGGATTGGTTTATTCTCAACTACCAAAACTATATAATTTTTATTATTGTGAGTATCTCAACAAACTAACTAACCGAGGGAGCTAACTACTACCTGCATATGTGAAATGTTTTATTTTTTAAACCTAAAAGTTATAATTATAATGTTATATAAACTTCAATTCCGCTACTAGAGCACAAATGAACAATTTAATAACAAAGAATAGCTGAAATGTTTTATATTTTTTAAACCGTAATCATAAACTATCAACTAATCCTAATTCATAGTAGTCAACAACATGAAAAAAACCATTGCACATATCACTCCTAACACTAGGCATGTAACAACAACAATCTTCATTTGGCCCTTAGTTGATTTGTGATGTTCATGCATTTCAACCAAATTTTTCCTCAATGACTTCAGCTCCATATCTTTTTCACGAAGTTCCATATCCTTTCCACGAACC
Organism: Astragalus membranaceus; assembly: GCA_039519185.1. Lineage (NCBI taxonomy): Eukaryota > Viridiplantae > Streptophyta > Magnoliopsida > Fabales > Fabaceae > Astragalus > Astragalus membranaceus. The sequence goes on along the minus strand of CM076853.1, from coordinate 39,327,582 downwards.
TCAATATCCTTTTCACGGCAACGTAGACATTCTTCTTCAGTGACATAATCTTGAAACCAATCTTCATACCACATGTGATAATTGCATCCACGCTCGACGCCAGTACCCTAAATCAATAATAATTAATTTGGTAAAACAGAACAAGTTAAGGGACTAATTTGATACTCATAAAAATGTTAAGGACATAAGTTCATCTTTCTCACCCCGTAATTCCTGCAACCCCAAAATTTCCTGCCTTTGTTAACGCCTTCTTTGCTCACAACTCGAACAACGGTCTGAACTCCGCAACAACAAGCAGGTCCTTCAATTGAGCGACGTCCGCTTGAAATGGAATTGAAGCTTCTTGAGTTCGAACCGTAACTTCGTGAAGCCATTGGTTGAAGCTTCTAAGGTTTTATGTTGTTGAGTTGCTTGAGTTCATCCTCAAAGTGATACTAGTATGTTGCACCAAACTTTAAATGATATGTCCAATAAATGTGATTCAATAATGTTGGTGGAGTATTAAATATCCATATGGTTGTAACAACTATATCCATATTCAACGACTCTATACTATATATATGATATATAATACATATGATATATATATATATATATATATATATATATATATATATGATATACTAATAACCAGAGTGTGGGGTTCAACGGTTGAGGTTGATCCTCCCTTAACCAAGGGTTGGGGGTTCGATCCCCGCCTTGGGTACGGAGCTGCCCCTCGAGGCACCTACAATGAGTGAGAGATTAGTCACTGCTCTCCGTGCGGTCGATACCCGGGTTTACCCAAAAAATATGATATACTAATAGGTGATATACACGTATCATTTCTTTTCAACAAAAAATAGTTTTATGATTTCGTGATATAATAAATAAATGGGAAAGCAAAATATATAATTTTGTTAATAAAGTTAAATTAAATTGTACTATGACAGTGCCATGGGTTGCCGGCCTTGGTGGTCTTTTTTTGTACTTTCGTGTTATGCAATAGTCAACATCATGACAATGACATAAAGCAAAATGCCAAAAACTAGCCTAGGTACAAGGACAGCAAATTAACTTCACTCTTTATTAAAAGTTAAAACCAATAAATCGAATAAAGGTGAGTGGCTGGGATGGTGCTGTCGTTGGTGGGTGGGTGGGTGGGCGGAGGGAGCATAAGTGATTGGTTGGGATGGGATGGTGTGGATCCCACTATTTTATTTTACTTAGGTGTGGTATAATATAAAAAAGACAAAAATACACTAGAGGTCCTTTAAATTATTTGTTTGTAACAAGTTGATCCTTCAAGTTTTTATTGTAACAATTTAGTCCTTTAAGTTACCTAACATGTACATCGTTAGTCCTTTCTCACTCTCTCTCACTAACATACACTCTCTCTCACTCTCTCTTACTCTTTATTAGTTTCTCAACTACTATCTCACACACAGTCACTTTCACTCTCCTTCACTCTCCCTCACTCTCTTTCACTCTCTCTTAGTTTCTGAACTACTATCTCACACAGAGTCGCTTTCACTCTCCCCCACTCTCTCTCTCACTCTCTGTTTGTTTCTCAACTACTATATCACACAAAGTCACTTTCACTTTCCCTCACTCTCCCTCACTCTCTCTCACTCTCTATTAGTTTTCAACTACTTTTTCACACACAGTCACTTTCACTCTCCCTCACTCTCCCCCACTCTCTCTCACTAACCTACACTCTCTCTCACTCTCCCTCACTCTCTATTAGTTTCTCAACTACTATCTCACACACAGTCACTTTCACTCTCCCTCACTCTCTCTCACTAACCCATACTCTCTGTCAGATTCTCAACTACTGTCTCACACACAGTCACTTTCACTCTCCCCCCACTCTCTCTCACTCTCTATTAGTTTCTCAACTACTATCTCACACACAGTCACTTTCACTCTCCCTCACTCTATCTCACTCTCTGTCAGTTTCTCAACTACTATCTCACACACAGTCACTTTCACTCTCCCTCACTCTCTCTCACTCTCTATTAGTTTCTCAACTACTATCTCACACACAGTCACTTTCACTCTCCCTCACTCTCTCTCACTCTCTATTAGTTTTCAACTACTTTTTCACACACAGTCACTTTCACTCTCCCTCACTCTCTCTCACTAACCTACACTCTCTCTCACTCTCCCTCACTCTCTATTAGTTTCTCAACTACTATCTCACACACAGTCACTTTCACTCTCCCTCACTCTCTCACACTCTCTCTCACTAACCCACACTCTCTGTCAGTTTCTCAACTACTATATCACACAAAGTCACTTTCACTTTCCCTCACTCCCCGACACTCTCTCTCACTCTCTCTTAGTTTCTCAACTACTATTTCACACAAAGTCACTTTCACTTTCCCTCACTCTCTCTCACTCTCTCTTAGTTTCTCAACTACTATTTCACACACAGTCACTTTCACTCTCCCCCACTCTCTCTCACTAACCTACACTCTCTCTCACTCTCCCTCACTCTCTATTAGTTTCTCAACTACTATCTCACACACAGTCACTTTCACTCTCCCTCACTCTCTCTCACTAACCCATACTCTCTGTCATATTCTCAACTACTGTCTCACACACAGTCACTTTCACTCTCCCTCACTCTCTCTCACTCTCTATTAGTTTCTCAACTACTATCTCACACACAGTAACTTTCACTCTCCCTCACTCTCTCTCACTCTCTATTAGTTTTCAACTACTTTTTCACACAGTCACTTTCACTCTCCCTCACTCTCTCTCACTAACCTACACTCTCTCTCACTCTCTCTCACTCTCTCTTAGTTTCTCAACTACTATTTCACACAAAGTCACTTTCACTTTCCCTCACTCTCTCTCACTCTCTCTTAGTTTCTCAACTACTATTTCACGCACAGTCACTTTCACTCTCCCCCACTCTCTCTCACTAACCTACACTCTCTCTCACTCTCCCTCACTCTCTATTAGTTTCTCAACTACTATATCACACAAAGTCACTTTCACTTTCCCTCACTCTCCCTCACTCTCTCTCACTCTCTATTAGTTTTCAACTACTTTTTCACACACAGTCACTTTCACTCTCCCTCACTCTCCCCCACTCTCTCTCACTAACCTACACTCTCTCTCACTCTCCCTCACTCTCTATTAGTTTCTCAACTACTATCTCACACACAGTCACTTTCACTCTCCCTCACTCTCTCTCACTAACCCATACTCTCTGTCAGATTCTCAACTACTGTCTCACACACAGTCACTTTCACTCTCCCCCACTCTCTCTCACTCTCTATTAGTTTCTCAACTACTATCTCACACACAGTCACTTTCACTCTCCCTCACTCTATCTCACTCTCTATCAGTTTCTCAACTACTATCTCACACACAGTCACTTTCACTCTCCCTCACTCTCTCTCACTCTCTATTAGTTTCTCAACTACTATCTCACACACAGTCACTTTCACTCTCCCTCACTCTCTCTCACTCTCTATTAGTTTTCAACTACTTTTTCACACACAGTCACTTTCACTCTCCCTCACTCTCTCTCACTAACCTACACTCTCTCTCACTCTCCCTCACTCTCTATTAGTTTCTCAACTACTATCTCACACACAGTCACTTTCACTCTCCCTCACTCTCTCACACTCTCTCTCACTAACCCACACTCTCTGTCAGTTTCTCAACTACTATATCACACAAAGTCACTTTCACTTTCCCTCACTCCCCGACACTCTCTCTCACTCTCTCTTAGTTTCTCAACTACTATTTCACACAAAGTCACTTTCACTTTCCCTCACTCTCTCTCACTCTCTCTTAGTTTCTCAACTACTATTTCACACACAGTCACTTTCACTCTCCCCCACTCTCTCTCACTAACCTACACTCTCTCTCACTCTCCCTCACTCTCTATTAGTTTCTCAACTACTATCTCACACACAGTCACTTTCACTCTCCCTCACTCTCTCTCACTAACCCATACTCTCTGTCATATTCTCAACTACTGTCTCACACACAGTCACTTTCACTCTCCCTCACTCTCTCTCACTCTCTATTAGTTTCTCAACTACTATCTCACACACAGTAACTTTCACTCTCCCTCACTCTCTCTCACTCTCTATTAGTTTTCAACTACTTTTTCACACAGTCACTTTCACTCTCCCTCACTCTCTCTCACTAACCTACACTCTCTCTCACTCTCTCTCACTCTCTCTTAGTTTCTCAACTACTATTTCACACAAAGTCACTTTCACTTTCCCTCACTCTCTCTCACTCTCTCTTAGTTTCTCAACTACTATTTCACGCACAGTCACTTTCACTCTCCCCCACTCTCTCTCACTAACCTACACTCTCTCTCACTCTCCCTCACTCTCTATTAGTTTCTCAACTACTATATCACACAAAGTCACTTTCACTTTCCCTCACTCTCCCTCACTCTCTCTCACTCTCTATTAGTTTTCAACTACTTTTTCACACACAGTCACTTTCACTCTCCCTCACTCTCCCCCACTCTCTCTCACTAACCTACACTCTCTCTCACTCTCCCTCACTCTCTATTAGTTTCTCAACTACTATCTCACACACAGTCACTTTCACTCTCCCTCACTCTCTCTCACTAACCCATACTCTCTGTCAGATTCTCAACTACTGTCTCACACACAGTCACTTTCACTCTCCCCCACTCTCTCTCACTCTCTATTAGTTTCTCAACTACTATCTCACACACAGTCACTTTCACTCTCCCTCACTCTATCTCACTCTCTATCAGTTTCTCAACTACTATCTCACACACAGTCACTTTCACTCTCCCTCACTCTCTCTCACTCTCTATTAGTTTCTCAACTACTATCTCAAACACAGTCACTTTCACTCTCCCTCACTCTCTCTCACTCTCTATTAGTTTTCAACTACTTTTTCACACACAGTCACTTTCACTCTCCCTCACTCTCTCTCACTAACCTACACTCTCTCTCACTCTCCCTCACTCTCTATTAGTTTCTCAACTACTATCTCACACACAGTCACTTTCACTCTCCCTCACTCTCTCACACTCTCTCTCACTAACCCACACTCTCTGTCAGTTTCTCAACTACTATATCACACAAAGTCACTTTCACTTTCCCTCACTCCCCGACACTCTCTCTCACTCTCTCTTAGTTTCTCAACTACTATTTCACACAAAGTCACTTTCACTTTCCCTCACTCTCTCTCACTCTCTCTTAGTTTCTCAACTACTATTTCACACACAGTCACTTTCACTCTCCCCCACTCTCTCTCACTAACCTACACTCTCTCTCACTCTCCCTCACTCTCTATTAGTTTCTCAACTACTATCTCACACACAGTCACTTTCACTCTCCCTCACTCTCTCTCACTAACCCATACTCTCTGTCAAATTCTCAACTACTGTCTCACACACAGTCACTTTCACTCTCCCTCACTCTCTCTCACTCTCTATTAGTTTCTCAACTACTATCTCACACACAGTAACTTTCACTCTCCCTCACTCTCTCTCACTCTCTATTAGTTTTCAACTACTTTTTCACACAGTCACTTTCACTCTCCCTCACTCTCTCTCACTCTCTATTAGTTTTCAACTACTTTTTCACACACAGTCACTTTCACTCTCCCTCACTCTCTCTCACTAACCTACACTCTCTCTCACTCTCCCTCACTCTCTATTAGTTTCTCAACTACTATCTCACACACAGTCACTTTCACTCTCCCTCACTCTCTCTCACTAACCCATACTCTCTCTCATATTCTCAACTACTGTCTCACACACAGTCACTTTCACTCTCCCTCACTCTCCCTCACTCTCTATTAGTTTCTCAACTACTATCTCACACACTGTCACTTTCACTCTCCATCACTCTCTCTCACTAACCCATACTCTCTGTCATATTCTCAACTACTGTCTCACACACAGTCACTTTCACTCTCCCTCACTCTCTCTCACTCTCTATTAGTTTCTCAACTACTATCTCACACACAGTCACTTTCACTCTCCCTCACTCTCTCTCACTCTCTATTAGTTTTCAACTACTTTTTCACACACAGTCACTTTCACTCTCCCTCACTCTCTCTCACTAACCTACACTCTCTCTCACTCTCCCTCACTCTCTATTAGTTTCTCAACTACTATCTCACACACAGTCACTTTCACTCTCCATCACTCTCTCTCACTAACCCATACTCTCTGTCATATTCTCAACTACTGTCTCACACACAGTCACTTTCACTCTCCCTCACTCTCTCTCACTCTCTATTAGTTTCTCAACTACTATCTCACACACAGTCACTTTCACTCTCCCTCACTCTATCTCACTCTCTGTCAGTTTCTCAACTACTATCTCACACACAGTCACTTTCACTCTCCCTCACTCTCTCTCACTCTCTATTAGTTTTCAACTACTTTTTCACACACAGTCACTTTCACTCTCCCTCACTCTCTCTCACTAACCCATACTCTCTGTCAGATTCTCAACTACTGTCTCACACACAGTCACTTTCACTCTCCCTCACTCTCTCACACTCTCTCTCTCACTAACCCACACTCTCTGTCAGTTTCTCAACTACTATATCACACAAAGTCACTTTCACTTTCCCCTCACTCTCCGTCACTCTCTCTCACTCTCTCTTAGTTTCTCAACTACTATTTCACACACAGTCACTTTCACTCTCCCCCACTCTCTCTCACTAACCTACACTCTCTCTCACTCTCCCTCACTCTCTATTAGTTTCTCAACTACTATCTCACACACAGTCACTTTCACTCTCCCTCACTCTCTCTCACTAACCCATACTCTCTGTCAGATTCTCAACTACTGTCTCACACACAGTCACTTTCACTCTCCCTCACTCTCTCACACTCTCTCTCTCACTAACCCACACTCTCTGTCAGTTTCTCAACTACTATATCACACAAAGTCACTTTCACTTTCCCTCACTCTCCGTCACTCTCTCTCACTCTCTCTTAGTTTCTCAACTACTATTTCACACACAATCACTTTCACTCTCCCCCACTCTCTCTCACTAACCTACACTCTCTCTCACTCTCCCTCACTATCTATTAGTTTCTCAACTACTATCTCACACACAGTCACTTTCACTCTCCCTCACTCTCTCTCACTAACCCATACTCTCTGTCATATTCTCAACTACTGTCTCACACACAGTCACTTTCACTCTCCCTCACTCTCCCTCACTCTCTATTAGTTTCTCAACTACTATCTCACACACAGTCACTTTCACTCTCCCTCACTCTCTCTCACTCTCTATTAGTTTTCAACTACTTTTTCACACACAGTCACTTTCACTCTCCCTCACTCTCTCTCAGTTTCTCAACTACTATCTCACACACAGTCACTTTCACTCTCCATCACTCTCTCTCACTAACCCATACTCTCTGTCATATTCTCAACTACTGTCTCACACACAGTCACTTTCACTCTCCCTCACTCTCTCTCACTCTCTATTAGTTTCTCAACTACTATCTCACACACAGTCACTTTCACTCTCCCTCACTCTCTCTCACTAACCTACACTCTCTCTCACTCTCCCTCACTCTCTATTAGTTTCTCAACTACTATCTCACACACAGTCACTTTCACTCTCCATCACTCTCTCTCACTAACCGATACTCTCTGTCATATTCTCAACTACTGTCTCACACACAGTCACTTTCACTCTCCCTCACTCTCTCTCACTCTCTATTAGTTTCTCAACTACTATCTCACACACAGTCACTTTCACTCTCCCTCACTCTATCTCACTCTCTGTCAGTTTCTCAACTACTATCTCACACACAGTCACTTTCACTCTCCCTCACTCTCTCTCACTCTCTATTAGTTTTCAACTACTTTTTCACACACAGTCACTTTCACTCTCCCTCACTCTCTCTCACTAACCCATACTCTCTGTCAGATTCTCAACTACTGTCTCACACACAGTCACTTTCACTCTCCCTCACTCTCTCACACTCTCTCTCTCACTAACCCACACTCTCTGTCAGTTTCTCAACTACTATATCACACAAAGTCACTTTCACTTTCCCCTCACTCTCCGTCACTCTCTCTCACTCTCTCTTAGTTTCTCAACTACTATTTCACACACAGTCACTTTCACTCTCCCCCACTCTCTCTCACTAACCTACACTCTCTCTCACTCTCCCTCACTCTCTATTAGTTTCTCAACTACTATCTCACACACAGTCACTTTCACTCTCCCTCACTCTCTCTCACTAACCCATACTCTCTGTCAGATTCTCAACTACTGTCTCACACACAGTCACTTTCACTCTCCCTCACTCTCTCACACTCTCTCTCACTAACCCACACTCTCTGTCAGTTTCTCAACTACTATATCACACAAAGTCACTTTCACTTTCCCTCACTCTCCGTCACTCTCTCTCACTCTCTCTTAGTTTCTCAACTACTATTTCACACACAGTCACTTTCACTCTCCTCCACTCTCTCTCACTAACCTACACTCTCTCTCACTCTCCCTCACTCTCTATTAGTTTCTCAACTACTATCTCACACACAGTCACTTTCACTCTCCCTCACTCTCTCTCACTAACCCATACTCTCTGTCATATTCTCAACTACTGTCTCACACACAGTCACTTTCACTCTCCCTCACTCTCCCTCACTCTCTATTAGTTTCTCAACTACTATCTGACACACAGTCACTTTCACTCTCCCTCACTCTCTCTCACTCTCTATTAGTTTTCAACTACTTTTTCACACACAGTCACTTTCACTCTCCCTCACTCTCTCTCAGTTTCTCAACTACTATCTCACACACAGTCACTTTCACTCTCCATCACTCTCTCTCACTAACACATACTCTCTGTCATATTCTCAACTACTGTCTCACACACAGTCACTTTCACTCTCCCTCACTCTCTCTCACTCTCTATTAGTTTCTCAACTACTATCTCACACACAGTCACTTTCACTCTCCCTCACTCTCTCTCACTCTCTATTAGTTTTCAACTACTTTTTCACACACAGTCACTTTCACTCTCCCTCACTCTCTCTCACTAACCTACACTCTCTCTCACTCTCCCTCACTCTCTATTAGTTTCTCAACTACTATCTCACACACAGTCACTTTCACTCTCCATCACTCTCTCTCACTAACCCATACTCTCTGTCATATTCTCAACTACTGTCTCACACACAGTCACTTTCACTCTCCCTCACTCTCTCTCACTCTCTATTAGTTTCTCAACTACTATCTCACACACAGTCACTTTCACTCTCCCTCACTCTATCTCACTCTCTGTCAGTTTCTCAACTACTATCTCACACACAGTCACTTCCACTCTCCCTCACTCTCTCTCACTCTCTATTAGTTTTCAACCACTATCTCACACACAGTCACTTTCACTCTCTCTCACTCTCTCACTAACCCATACTCTCTGTCAGATTCTCAACAACTGTCTCACACACAGTCACTTTCACTCTCCCTCACTCTATCTCACTCTCTGTCAGTTTCTCAACTACTATCTCACACACAGTCACTTTCACTCTCCCTCACTCTCTCTCACTCTCTATTAGTTTTCAACTACTTTTTCACACACAGTCACTTTCACTCTCCCTCACTCTCTCTCACTAACCCATACTCTCTGTCAGATTCTCAACTACTGTCTCACACACAGTCACTTTCACTCTCCCTCACTCTCTCACACTCTCTCTCTCACTAACCCACACTCTCTGTCAGTTCCTCAACTACTATATCACACAAAGTCACTTTCACGTTCCCTCACTCTCCGTCACTCTCTCTCACTCTCTCTTAGTTTCTCAACTACTATTTCACACACAGTCACTTTCACTCTCCCCCACTCTCTCTCACTAACCTACACTCTCTCTCACTCTCCCTCACTCTCTAGTAGTTTCTCAACTACTATCTCACACACAGTCACTTTCACTCTCCCTCACTCTCTCTCACTAACCCATACTCTCTGTCATATTCTCAACTACTGTCTCACACACAGTCACTTTCACTCTCCCTCACTCTCTATTAGTTTCTCAACTACTATCTCACACACAGTCACTTTCACTCTCCCTCACTCTCTCTCACTAACCCATACTCTCTGTCAGATTCTCAACTACTGTCTCACACACAGTCACTTTCACTTTCCCTCACTCTCCCTCACTCTCTCTCACTCTCTCTTAGTTTCTCAACTACTATCTCACACACAGTCACTTTCACTCTCCCCCCACTCTCTCTCACTAACCTACACTCTCTCTCACTCTCTCTCTCACTCTCTATTAGTTTCTCAACTACTATCTCACACACAGTCACTTTCACTCTCTCTCACTCTCTCTCACTAACCCATACTCTCTGTCAGATTCTCAACAACTGTCTCACACACAGTCACTTTCACTCTCCCTCACTCTATCTCACTCTCTGTCAGTTTCTCAACTACTATCTCACACACAGTCACTTTCACTTTCACTCTCTCTCACTCTCTCTCACTCTCTATTAGTTTTCAACCACTTTTTCACACACAGTCACTTTCACTCTCCCTCACTCTCTCACACTCTCTCTCTCACTAACCCACACTCTAGCTCTGTCAGTTTCTCAACTACTATATCACACAAAGTCACTTTCACTTTCCCTCACTCTCCGTCACTCTCTCTTACTCTCTCTTAGTTTCTCAACTACTATTTCACACACAGTCACTTTCACTCTCCCCCACTCTCTCTCACTAACCTACACCCTCTCTCACTCTCCCTCACTCTCTATTAGTTTCTCAACTACTATCTCACACACAGTCACTTTCACTCTCCATCACTCTCTCTCACTAACCCATACTCTCTGTCATATTCTCAACTACTGTCTCACACACAGTCACTTTCACTCTCCATCACTCTCCCTCACTCTCTATTAGTTTCTCAACTACTATCTCACACACAGTCACTTTCACTCTCCCTCACTCTCTCTCACTCTCTATTAGTTTTCAACTACTTTTTCACACACAGTCACTTTCACTCTCCTCCACTCTCTCTCACTAACCTACACTCTCTCTCACTCTCCCTCACTCTCTATTAGTTTCTCAACTACTATCTCACACACAGTCACTTTCACTCTCCCTCACTCTCTCTCACTAACCCATACTCTCTGTCATATTCTCAACTACTGTCTCACACACAGTCACTTTCACTCTCCCTCACTCTCCCTCACTCTCTATTAGTTTCTCAACTACTATCTGACACACAGTCACTTTCACTCTCCCTCACTCTCTCTCACTCTCTATTAGTTTTCAACTACTTTTTCACACACAGTCACTTTCACTCTCCCTCACTCTCTCTCAGTTTCTCAACTACTATCTCACACACAGTCACTTTCACTCTCCATCACTCTCTCTCACTAACACATACTCTCTGTCATATTCTCAACTACTGTCTCACACACAGTCACTTTCACTCTCCCTCACTCTCTCTCACTCTCTATTAGTTTCTCAACTACTATCTCACACACAGTCACTTTCACTCTCCCTCACTCTCTCTCACTCTCTATTAGTTTTCAACTACTTTTTCACACACAGTCACTTTCACTCTCCCTCACTCTCTCTCACTAACCTACACTCTCTCTCACTCTCCCTCACTCTCTATTAGTTTCTCAACTACTATCTCACACACAGTCACTTTCACTCTCCATCACTCTCTCTCACTAACCCATACTCTCTGTCATATTCTCAACTACTGTCTCACACACAGTCACTTTCACTCTCCCTCACTCTCTCTCACTCTCTATTAGTTTCTCAACTACTATCTCACACACAGTCACTTTCACTCTCCCTCACTCTATCTCACTCTCTGTCAGTTTCTCAACTACTATCTCACACACAGTCACTTCCACTCTCCCTCACTCTCTCTCACTCTCTATTAGTTTTCAACCACTATCTCACACACAGTCACTTTCACTCTCTCTCACTCTCTCACTAACCCATACTCTCTGTCAGATTCTCAACAACTGTCTCACACACAGTCACTTTCACTCTCCCTCACTCTATCTCACTCTCTGTCAGTTTCTCAACTACTATCTCACACACAGTCACTTTCACTCTCCCTCACTCTCTCTCACTCTCTATTAGTTTTCAACTACTTTTTCACACACAGTCACTTTCACTCTCCCTCACTCTCTCTCACTAACCCATACTCTCTGTCAGATTCTCAACTACTGTCTCACACACAGTCACTTTCACTCTCCCTCACTCTCTCACACTCTCTCTCTCACTAACCCACACTCTCTGTCAGTTCCTCAACTACTATATCACACAAAGTCACTTTCACTTTCCCTCACTCTCCGTCACTCTCTCTCACTCTCTCTTAGTTTCTCAACTACTATTTCACACACAGTCACTTTCACTCTCCCCCACTCTCTCTCACTAACCTACACTCTCTCTCACTCTCCCTCACTCTCTAGTAGTTTCTCAACTACTATCTCACACACAGTCACTTTCACTCTCCCTCACTCTCTCTCACTAACCCATACTCTCTGTCATATTCTCAACTACTGTCTCACACACAGTCACTTTCACTCTCCCTCACTCTCCCTCACTCTCTATTAGTTTCTCAACTACTATCTCACACACAGTCACTTTCACTCTCCCTCACTCTCTCTCACTAACCCATACTCTCTGTCAGATTCTCAACTACTGTCTCACACACAGTCACTTTCACTTTCCCTCACTCTCCCTCACTCTCTCTCACTCTCTCTTAGTTTCTCAACTACTATCTCACACACAGTCACTTTCACTCTCCCCCACTCTCTCTCACTAACCTACACTCTCTCTCACTCTCTCTCTCACTCTCTATTAGTTTCTCAACTACTATCTCACACACAGTCACTTTCACTCTCTCTCACTCTCTCTCACTAACCCATACTCTCTGTCAGATTCTCAACAACTGTCTCACACACAGTCACTTTCACTCTCCCTCACTCTATCTCACTCTCTGTCAGTTTCTCAACTACTATCTCACACACAGTCACTTTCACTTTCACTCTCTCTCACTCTCTCTCACTCTCTATTAGTTTTCAACTACTTTTTCACACACAGTCACTTTCACTCTCCCTCACTCTCTCACACTCTCTCTCTCACTAACCCACACTCTAGCTCTGTCAGTTTCTCAACTACTATATCACACAAAGTCACTTTCACTTTCCCTCACTCTCCGTCACTCTCTCTTACTCTCTCTTAGTTCCTCAACTACTATTTCACACACAGTCACTTTCACTCTCCCCCACTCTCTCTCACTAACCTACACCCTCTCTCACTCTCCCTCACTCTCTATTAGTTTCTCAACTACTATCTCACACACAGTCACTTTCACTCTCCATCACTCTCTCTCACTAACCCATACTCTCTGTCATATTCTCAACTACTGTCTCACACACAGTCACTTTCACTCTCCATCACTCTCCCTCACTCTCTATTAGTTTCTCAACTACTATCTCACACACAGTCACTTTCACTCTCCCTCACTCTCTCTCACTCTCTATTAGTTTTCAACTACTTTTTCACACACAGTCACTTTCACTCTCCCTCACTCTCTCTCACTAACCCATACTCTCTGTCAGATTCTCAACTACTGTCTCACACACAGTCACTTTCACTCTCCCTCACTCTCTCACACTCTCTCTCTCACTAACCCACACTCTCTGTCAGTTCCTCAACTACTATATCACACAAAGTCACTTTCACTTTCCCTCACTCTCCGTCACTCTCTCTCACTCTCTCTTAGTTTCTCAACTACTATTTCACACACAGTCACTTTCACTCTCCCCCACTCTCTCTCACTAACCTACACTCTCTCTCACTCTCCCTCACTCTCTAGTAGTTTCTCAACTACTATCTCACACACAGTCACTTTCACTCTCCCTCACTCTCTCTCACTAACCCATACTCTCTGTCATATTCTCAACTACTGTCTCACACACAGTCACTTTCACTCTCCCTCACTCTCCCTCACTCTCTATTAGTTTCTCAACTACTATCTCACACACAGTCACTTTCACTCTCCCTCACTCTCTCTCACTAACCCATACTCTCTGTCAGATTCTCAACTACTGTCTCACACACAGTCACTTTCACTTTCCCTCACTCTCCCTCACTCTCTCTCACTCTTTCTTAGTTTCTCAACTACTATCTCACACACAGTCACTTTCACTCTCCCCCACTCTCTCTCACTAACCTACACTCTCTCTCACTCTCTCTCTCACTCTCTATTAGTTTCTCAACTACTATCTCACACACAGTCACTTTCACTCTCTCTCACTCTCTCTCACTAACCCATACTCTCTGTCAGATTCTCAACAACTGTCTCACACACAGTCACTTTCACTCTCCCTCACTCTATCTCACTCTCTGTCAGTTTCTCAACTACTATCTCACACACAGTCACTTTCACTTTCACTCCCTCTCACTCTCTCTCACTCTCTATTAGTTTTCAACTACTTTTTCACACACAGTCACTTTCACTCTCCCTCACTCTCTCACACTCTCTCTCTCACTAACCCACACTCTAGCTCTGTCAGTTTCTCAACTACTATATCACACAAAGTCACTTTCACTTTCCCTCACTCTCCGTCACTCTCTCTTACTCTCTCTTAGTTTCTCAACTACTATTTCACACACAGTCACTTTCACTCTCCCCCACTCTCTCTCACTAACCTACACCCTCTCTCACTCTCCCTCACTCTCTATTAGTTTCTCAACTACTATCTCACACACAGTCACTTTCACTCTCCATCACTCTCTCTCACTAACCCATACTCTCTGTCATATTCTCAACTACTGTCTCACACACAGTCACTTTCACTCTCCATCACTCTCCCTCACTCTCTATTAGTTTCTCAACTACTATCTCACACACAGTCACTTTCACTCTCCCTCACTCTCTCTCACTCTCTATTAGTTTTCAACTACTTTTTCACACACAGTCACTTTCACTCTCCCTCACTCTCTCTCAGTTTCTCAACTACTATCTCACACACAGTCACTTTCACTCTCCATCACTCTCTCTCACTAACCCATACTCTCTGTCATATTCTCAACTACTGTCTCACACACAGTCACTTTCACTCTCCCTCACTCTCTCTCACTCTCTATTAGTTTCTCAACTACTATCTCACACACAGTCACTTTCACTCTCCCTCACTCTCTCTCACTAACCTACACTCTCTCTCACTCTCCCTCACTCTCTATTAGTTTCTCAACTACTATCTCACACACAGTCACTTTCACTCTCCATCACTCTCTCTCACTAACCCATACTCTCTGTCATATTCTCAACTACTGTCTCACACACAGTCACTTTCACTCTCCCTCACTCTCTCTCACTCTCTATTAGTTTCTCAACTACTATCTCACACACAGTCACTTTCACTCTCCCTCACTCTATCTCACTCTCTGTCAGTTTCTCAACTACTATCTCACACACAGTCACTTTCACTCTCCCTCACTCTCTCTCACTCTCTATTAGTTTTCAACTACTTTTTCACACACAGTCACTTTCACTCTCCCTCACTCTCTCTCACTAACCCATACTCTCTGTCAGATTCTCAACTACTGTCTCACACACAGTCACTTTCACTCTCCCTCACTCTCTCACACTCTCTCTCTCACTAACCCACACTCTCTGTCAGTTTCTCAACTACTATATCACACAAAGTCACTTTCACTTTCCCCTCACTCTCCGTCACTCTCTCTCACTCTCTCTTAGTTTCTCAACTACTATTTCACACACAGTCACTTTCACTCTCCCCCACTCTCTCTCACTAACCTACACTCTCTCTCACTCTCCCTCACTCTCTATTAGTTTCTCAACTACTATGTCACACACAGTCACTTTCACTCTCCCTCACTCTCTCTCACTAACCCATACTCTCTGTCAGATTCTCAACTACTGTCTCACACACAGTCACTTTTACTCTCCCTCACTCTCTCACACTCTCTCTCACTAACCCACACTCTCTGTCAGTTTCTCAACTACTATATCACACAAAGTCACTTTCACTTTCCCTCACTCTCCGTCACTCTCTCTCACTCTCTCTTAGTTTCTCAACTACTATTTCACACAAAGTCACTTTCACTCTCCCCCACTCTCTCTCACTAACCTACACTCTCTCTCACTCTCCCTCACTCTCTATTAGTTTCTCAACTACTATCTCACACACAGTCACTTTCACTCTCCCTCACTCTCTCTCACTAACCCATACTCTCTGTCATATTCTCAACTACTGTCTCACACACAGTCACTTTCACTCTCCCTCACTCTCCCTCACTCTCTATTAGTTTCTCAACTACTATCTGACACACAGTCACTTTCACTCTCCCTCACTCTCTCTCACTCTCTATTAGTTTTCAACTACTTTTTCACACACAGTCACTTTCACTCTCCCTCACTCTCTCTCAGTTTCTCAACTACTATCTCACACACAGTCACTTTCACTCTCCATCACTCTCTCTCACTAACACATACTCTCTGTCATATTCTCAACTACTGTCTCACACACAGTCACTTTCACTCTCCCTCACTCTCTCTCACTCTCTATTAGTTTCTCAACTACTATCTCACACACAGTCACTTTCACTCTCCCTCACTCTCTCTCACTCTCTATTAGTTTTCAACAACTTTTTCACACACAGTCACTTTCACTCTCCCTCACTCTCTCTCACTAACCTACACTCTCTCTCACTCTCCCTCACTCTCTATTAGTTTCTCAACTACTATCTCACACACAGTCACTTTCACTCTCCATCACTCTCTCTCACTAACCCATACTCTCTGTCATATTCTCAACTACTGTCTCACACACAGTCACTTTCACTCTCCCTCACTCTCTCTCACTCTCTATTAGTTTCTCAACTACTATCTCACACACAGTCACTTTCACTCTCCCTCACTCTATCTCACTCTCTGTCAGTTTCTCAACTACTATCTCACACACAGTCACTTCCACTCTCCCTCACTCTCTCTCACTCTCTATTAGTTTTCAACCACTATCTCACACACAGTCACTTTCACTCTCTCTCACTCTCTCTCACTAACCCATACTCTCTGTCAGATTCTCAACAACTGTCTCACACACAGTCACTTTCACTCTCCCTCACTCTATCTCACTCTCTGTCAGTTTCTCAACTACTATCTCACACACAGTCACTTTCACTCTCCCTCACTCTCTCTCACTCTCTATTAGTTTTCAACTACTTTTTCACACACAGTCACTTTCACTCTCCCTCACTCTCTTTCACTAACCCATACTCTCTGTCAGATTCTCAACTACTGTCTCACACACAGTCACTTTCACTCTCCCTCACTCTCTCACACTCTCTCTCTCACTATCCCACACTCTCTGTCAGTTCCTCAACTACTATATCACACAAAGTCACTTTCACTTTCCCTCACTCTCCGTCACTCTCTCTCACTCTCTCTTAGTTTCTCAACTACTATTTCACACACAGTCACTTTCACTCTCCCCCACTCTCTCTCACTAACCTACACTCTCTCTCACTCTCCCTCACTCTCTAGTAGTTTCTCAACTACTATCTCATACACAGTCACTTTCACTCTCCCTCACTCTCTCTCACTAACCCATACTCTCTGTCATATTCTCAACTACTGTCTCACACACAGTCACTTTCACTCTCCCTCACTCTCCCTCACTCTCTATTAGTTTCTCAACTACTATCTCACACACAGTCACTTTCACTCTCCCTCACTCTCTCTCACTAACCCATACTCTCTGTCAGATTCTCAACTACTGTCTCACACACAGTCACTTTCACTTTCCCTCACTCTCCCTCACTCTCTCTCACTCTCTCTTAGTTTCTCAACTACTATCTCACACACAGTCACTTTCACTCTCCCCCACTCTCTCTCACTAACCTACACTCTCTCTCACTCTCTCTCTCACTCTCTATTAGTTTCTCAACTACTATCTCACACACAGTCACTTTCACTCTCTCTCACTCTCTCTCACTAACCCATACTCTCTGTCAGATTCTCAACAACTGTCTCACACACAGTCACTTTCACTCTCCCTCACTCTATCTCACTCTCTGTGAGTTTCTCAACTACTATCTCACACACAGTCACTTTCACTTTCACTCTCTCTCACTCTCTCTCACTCTCTATTAGTTTTCAACTACTTTTTCACACACAGTCACTTTCACTCTCCCTCACTCTCTCACACTCTCTCTCTCTCACTGACCCACACTCTAGCTCTGTCAGTTTCTCAACTACTATATCACACAAAGTCACTTTCACTTTCCCTCACTCTCCGTCACTCTCTCTTACTCTCTCTTAGTTTCTCAACTACTATTTCACACACAGTCACTTTCACTCTCCCCCACTCTCTCTCACTAACCTACACTCTCTCTCACTCTCCCTCACTCTCTTTTAGTTTCTCAACTACTATCTCACACACAGTCACTTTCACTCTCCCTCACTCTCTCTCACTAACCCATACTCTCTGTCAGATTCTCAACTACTGTCTCACACACAGTCACTTTCACTCTCCCTCACTCTCTCACACTCTCTCTCACTAACCCACACTCTCTGTCAGTTTCTCAACTACTATATCACACAAAGTCACTTTCACTTTCCCTCACTCTCCGTCACTCTCTCTTACTCTCTCTTAGTTTCTCAACTACTATTTCACACACAGTCACTTTCACTCTCCCCCACTCTCTCTCACTAACCTACACTCTCTCTCACTCTCCCTCACTCTCTATTAGTTTCTCAACTACTATCTCACACACAGTCACTTTCACTCTCCATCACTCTCTCTCACTAACCCATACTCTCTGTCATATTCTCAACTACTGTCTCACACACAGTCACTTTCACTCTCCATCACTCTCCCTCACTCTCTATTAGTTTCTCAACTACTATCTCACACACAGTCACTTTCACTCTCCATCACTCTCTCTCACTAACCCATACTCTCTGTCATATTCTCAACTACTGTCTCACACACAGTCACTTTCACTCTCCCTCACTCTCTCACACTCTCTCTCTCACTAACCCACACTCTAGCTCTGTCAGTTTCTCAACTACTATATCACACAAAGTCACTTTCACTTTCCCTCACTCTCCGTCACTCTCTCTCACTCTCTCTTAGTTTCTCAACTACTATTTCACACACAGTCACTTTCACTCTCCCCCACTCTCTCTCACTAACCTACACTCTCTCTCACTCTCCCTCACTCTCTATTAGTTTCTCAACTACTATCTCACACACAGTCACTTTCACTCTCCATCACTCTCTCTCACTAACCCATACTCTCTGTCATATTCTCAACTACTGTCTCACACACAGTCACTTTCACTCTCCATCACTCTCCCTCACTCTCTATTAGTTTCTCAACTACTATCTCACACACAGTCACTTTCACTCTCCATCACTCTCTCTCACTCTCTATTAGTTTTCAACTACTTTTTCACACACAGTCACTTTCACTCTCTCTCACTTTCTATTAGTTTTCAACTAGTTTTGTAATTAAGCCTATTTATTTATGTTTTAAACTAATCTTACATGCTAATTTTTCTTGTCTATCAGATGGATATCCTTCTTATCCTGCTTCTATTGTTCTTGATAGTGATGGTACTGCGTATATAGAAACAGATACTGCTGAATTTATGAAGCATTTTGGTATATACTCCCAACGTTTCAGATCAATTATGTTGACTTATAGGTCAACTGGTCGCTTTGTAATCAGTATGCACATGACAGCTGATCGCGTTTGTCCTAGAGCTACGCGTCATGAACCTCAACCTTTGCAAGTGCAACATCCCAAATATGACATGCAAGGATCCAAACCAGAAGATCCAATTGTGATGGATGATTGAGCTAAGAGAATGACTGTTTTTCATTGTTTACTTAAATAATCTAAAAAATAATTTTTCCTTTATGGGAAGAATTATTTTTGTTTTAATTTTCGGCATCATTAAGCAGTTGAAATTGTAATGAGATAGTTTACCAATATGTTATTCGCATATGTTATCAATTAGTTATCAATATGCGAATAAACCCTTCAATTTGCAACCATAAAGTAGATAAAAAAGGAGTTTCAAATAAAAAATTGATAAATAAATATTAAAACTAAAAATGTAAATTATCGCCTTCAAACAAACAATTTCTAGGTTTCACATTCACCAACTTCGTCTTCAACAACCTCGAGACGTACAAAATTTTCATTCGACTGGCTACGAAAACGAAGACGGTGTGCAGAGGGAATTTGAAGGGTTTCAATGAGACCGTACCAACCAAAGCCTATATAGCAATTTTTAGAAGACCCTCGTCCGCGAACCGAGTTTTCTACCCACAACAAAAACCACAGTTCCATTTCACCGGATGGTAGCATTACATTTACATGCTTTTGGTTGACGACAAACAACCTCTTCATAGCATCTACAGGTACATACTGGTACAGAGGTATAATTTAATACGTCAATGATATGTATAAACTTTTACCATAATTCATAAGGTATTAGTAGGAAATAAAAAATACTTACGAGTGGCGTTTTCCCTCTAAAAGTAGCTTCGGTTATGTTCGGATACCAACAATACTCGACAAAGTCGTCGGTACTTAGACGCGTGTGTTCTGCACGGTTGCCATAACCTTGAGTCATCTTCATCCGAAACTTTAAGCCCCCAATATATTCAAGAAACAGAATACCGGGTCTAATCAGTCCAAAATTACGGGTCAGCTGAAACCAACCCTTATAAAACCACCACAGACCAGACTCATATTTCAACTGAACTTTGTTGACCGTTCCATCCATGTATGTAATTGTCGCCATGTTATTGTTGCTACTATATACATAGTTGTCAACATAGCTACTGAACTTACGACCTAACGACTGCGAAAAAAAAATGGCAAAATTTAGAACCATTCAAAACATTCAAGAAAAATTAATTTGCCAATTTTTTTTGAATTTTAAAACATTTATGCATGTTGGGTATAGATTTTAAAAACTTACGACTCTATCATAGCAGTATTCACCCGTAAAAGGGATGCAAAACCTAATAGGAACTTGACGATCATCGTCAATCCAGTGTGGTCTTATCTCCATACCATACGGGCTAATAAAACGTACTCTGAATCTGAAAAGAGGGTCGTCGATGTCTTCAAATAAGACATGAGTAGGATGGTTAAACTCGTTTTCATGAGATGACTTAAATGCATCCCATTCTTCACCTTTAATTACCATCATTCCCCCTCGAACAAACAGTTGAACACAATTGTGCACACCAGAACTTGATACAACGTATAATGGAGACTCCAACGTATCCCACCATTCATCCACGTATTTAGCTGGTAGAACCTATAACAACGTTAAAATACAATAAAGTAACAGAAAATGTTAATAAAAACTTATTCAAAACCTTGTCAACGATGTTATGAACATAACAAAAACGTGTTCTTACGACTTCATTATCGTTGGGGGTTTTGTAAACAACGCAGAAATTGTCTCTAGTGTCACTTGTGAAGTCACCTCCTACAACAAAACAAAATATATATGTTAAAACCAATCAATTAGTAATCAATATGTTATCAACAACAACAATATATCATATGACATGTGAATAAACCCTTCAATTTGCAATCAATAGCCTAAATTTCCAATTACCTAAACCCATATTCATGATATACTCCAGAACCCTTACGTGTCTATATGACATTTTTCCTCCAAAATCGAAGTTAACAGATTTCGTGTGTTTAAGTAGATGATGGGATTGTCAAAAAAAGTAGATGATGAGATGAATTCGGATGGTGGTTGCACAATTATATAATTGGTGCATAGGGACGGTTTGGTCAATAATAATTTCAATTAGTGAAAGTGTGAAACTACTCGCATTATGAGATGAATTTGGATGGTGGTAGTGTTCCATTATTCACTCATGGGTCCCACCAAATAATGAAACTACTCGCATTATTCACGGATCCATTCATGGAAGTTGGTCCACGTACGTGACTACTTCTTGGAAGTTGGTCCATTATTGGAACACTACTTCTTGGAAGTTGGTCCATTCATCTCTTTCTTTTAAGCCTTGGGAAACACTAAAGAGTGTCCAACTTGTTACAGGGAGACAACTAATTGGTTGGGATCAGATGCACTAGTCAAAGAAACCAAAGGGAATATGGATGAGTGGTTGAGATATCTTTAGAAAAATTAATCAACTGTGGGAGACTGTCGTTCCTCTCTTTTTCAATCTCAAATACCCTTTAATTTTTAGAAAACTAACATATATAATGTTAGTTTCGAGTACAATAACAGGATTTGATCCTCCCCAACGGTATATGAAAACAACTTAGTCACTTGCCTTTGCAATGTCCCAGGTTCAACTCCTAACATGACCAATTTTTTTTCCCTTTGTTTGAAAACACGAAATTAATTTTTCTTGTGGTCCGCACTTTATTTTAGTTTTTTTCCACTTTATTTTATATTGTGATCCGCACTTTAGTTTTTTTTCCTATTATTTAGTTTTATTGTGGATGTTGCCCAAAACACGAAATTAAAACTAAAGTGGCTCATTTCCCTTCATCTGTTTTCTTTTAACAAATAAAATAAGGAAGGATGCCAAGGCAACACATTTTAAGCACAAACTCAAAACAATGGCAACACTTTTTAATGAAGTATTCGAAGGCTACAATGGCAATACATTTTAATCACAAAATCAAAACAATGGCAACACATTTTAATGACTATTTAAACCGATTAATATTTAAAACACGTGCGACAAATATTTGTCACTAATACCTCAAAACACGGGGTACATTTAATTAATATAATCCTTTTTGCTTATGTCATTTTGATTGTTTAATTTATTTTGCTTCCCAAATGACCATTTTATTTGTTTTGCTATTATGAAACACTCTGATGCTTGCTCAAGAGTTCGACCAGCAGCTCTCATTTCTTCCCAAATGACCATTTTAAGATGTCCAAAGAGGTACGTCAGAAGATCAGAAGAGGAGGTTTTCTCTCTGCAACTGTTATTGTTCTCATTACAAAATGGACCGTAAACCCGAAACTTTATACAATCGCAAAAACCGAATCACTGCCACCTCCTCACAAGTTTTTGGTTTCACTTCGAGGAGACTTTGTAGACGAGTCCGGTAACAATTATCCACGCCAACAACTCTAAAACAACAACGGAGAAAGACGATCAAAGCTGATCCCATCCCCCACCTTATCCACTCCGAGACTCTAATTAGTACGGTAGCTCCAATTAGAGTCATTGACGTGGATAAGGGAGAAGAAAGAATCATGGAGAAGAAACATTTTTTCAGCAACATTAGAGTCATTTTTTAGTAATCAACTGGAATCGAAGTTAACAGATTTCGTGTGTTTAAGTAGATGATGAGATATTGTCAAAAAAAGTAGATGATGAGATGATGAGATGAATTCGGATGGTGGTTGCACAATTATATAATTCGTGCATAGGGACAGTTTGGTCAATGCATATTAATTACTACAGTGTATTGAAATTATTATTGACTCGCCTTATTCACTCACGGGTGCATACTGCATAGGGACAGTAGTAATAATTCACGGGTCCATTCATGGAACACTCATTGGAAGTTGGACCAAAGACTTGTTTACTGTCCATTCACGGGTCCACCCCACGTGACTACTACTTTGTTTGCTGTCCAAAGACTGTACATCTCTTTCTCAAACACTATAGACTGTCCAATTTGTTACAGTTGGGGAGACAACTAATTCGTTGGGATAAAATGCACTAGTCAAAGAAACCAAAGGGAATATGGATGGGTGGTTGAGATATCTTTAGAAAAATTAATCAAGGGTGGGAGACTGTGATCCGCACCTTCTGTCGTTCCTCTCTTTTTCAATCTCAAATACCCTTTAATTTTTAGAAAACTAAGATATATAATGTTAGTTTCGAGTACAATAACAGGATTTGATCCTCCCCAACGGTATATGAAAACAACTTAGTCACTTGCCTTTGCAATGTCCCGGGTTCAACTCCTAACATGAACAAATTTTTTCCCTTTGTTTGAAAACACGAAATTAATTTTTCTTTTGTTCCGCACTTTATTTTAGTTTTTTTCCACTTTATTTTATAATGTGATCCGCACTTTAGTTTTTTTTTCCTGTTATTTAGTTTTATTGTGGATGTTGCTCAAAATAAAATAAAATGCGTTTACTAATTTATTAATTCATAAAATAAAATTTTTTTCACTTCTTTCCTTCCATTTCCTTATAAAAGGAGTGAGGCTTTCTTCGTGGTGGAAGACAGTTCGGTTCTAGGTGATGATGCTTCTATGGCAGCGCAATATCAGTCCCTACTACAGTACTACCTAATGAAGAAGATGCAATGCTTATTCACAGTGTTGGCCAAGTCTCCATAGGAGTGTGAGACAATCATTCACACACTGATACAAAACTAAATATATAATATTGGTTTCGAATACTATAACAGGATGTGATCCTCCCCCAACGGCATAACCAAACCCACTTAGTCACTTCCCAATTCAAGGTCCTGTGTTCGACTCTTAAGTTGGACACCTTTTTTTAATTTTCCTCGCCTTGTACTTTTGCTACGAAACAAATCATTGTCACGCGGATAACACTGATACAAAACTAAATATATAATATTGGTTTCGAATACTATAACAGGATGTGATCCTCCCCCAACGGCATAACCAAACCCACTTAGTCACTTCCCAATTCAAGGTCCTGTGTTCGACTTTTAAGTTGGACACCTTTTTTTAATTTTCCTGGCCTTGTACTTTTGCTACGAAACAAATCATTGTCACGCGGATAACACTGATACAAAACTAAATATATAATATTGGTTTCGAATACTATAACAGGATGTGATCCTCCCCCAACGGCATAACCAAACCCACTTAGTCACTTCCCAATTCAAGGTCCTGTGTTCGACTCTTAAGTTGGACACCTTTTTTTAATTTTCCTCGCCTTGTACTTTTGCTACGAAACAAATCATTGTCACGCGGATAACACTGATACAAAACTAAATATATAATATTGGTTTCGAATACTATAACAGGATGTGATCCTCCCCCAACGGCATAACCAAACCCACTTAGTCACTTCCCAATTCAAGGTCCTGTGTTCGACTCTTAAGTTGGACACCTTTTTTTAATTTTCCTCGCCTTGTACTTTTGCTACGAAACAAATCATTGTCACGCGGATAACTACTGACCATTGATAAATCTTACCGTATGCTAATTTGTACCGTTTACTACATTTAATGCGAGAAACTAAATCCTATTTCATTGATGATTTCCTTTTTGACAAAATTTCATTTATTATTTCGTTGCACTCATTGAGCAGTATTTTTTTTGGGTACATTGAGCACTGCAGTAATATTTATACAAGGTGTGAAGAGGAGTTCTAACTCTAACTAAATAGCCATGTATAGACTAATAGAAGTGTACGACATGTGCTATTAGGAAGGATAGGACCTGGGGTTAGGGATCAAACTTTTTTAAAAGGATGCATCACTAAAACTATAACAAAAAAATTTATTTGAATAAATACGTAATTAAAACACAATCAAAACATTGGTTACACAACATTGGTTATACACTAAAAGCATCAACTTTAGGTACATAATTAAAACACAATCACAACATTGGTTATACACTTCGATTCTTTCAATGGTTGATCATTCAAGCACCACACAAGGGGTTAGTATGAACTCCTCAGATTTGTTGCAATACTGAAAGTGAATATCAGTAGCATTGTCACTGTCTAATCTGAGAACATTCATAAATTCACCGTTGTTAATGTAAAAATATGGGTTATTATCTCCCATAATAGACACGCTAGTCTCGAGTAATTTTCCAGTATAGGACTTTAACATTAATATACGACTTCTGAGGAATAGATCTTCATGTGATTCATAGATTTTGCGAGGGACCAAAATATACGCCTGTAACATAACAGATCTATAATCAAAGACTCAATAATGTAACAACTATTAAATAATTTTTTTTTGTAATATACTTAACACGTAATAATAAGGTCAATGAAAAAAACCTTACACTATTCTGACAAAAGGTGGAAATGAAAGAGATCTTAGCCATTGCCTACCCTGGAATGCATCAAATAGAGGAGTTCAGCTGAGACAATTTGGTTAAAAACTGAAAATTTGCACTAAGTTTGTCCAGCAACGAAAAAGCTTGTCCAGCAAATACTAGTAAAATATCAGATCAGAAACTGCATCTGATATGGGTCCAGCAACCAAAATCCTGGTCCAGCGAGACCTGATGCAGTAACATGTATTTTGCAATTTCTCTAAGTGTTCCTATCCTATGCTTCTTGTAATGACTAAAATGTATAGAATGGATGTGGAAACAAATAAATACATGTCAAATTGATTTGAAATGTTTTGAAATTCATGTTCTTTTCCTATGTCTAATTGTCAAAATCTTTCAAATGTGTACATTGAATGAACATGAATTTGTTTGAAAGGCTTACATTGCTTGAGAATTCCAGCAATAGTTGCATTATATAAATTTGTCCATCATAAATAACTAGATACTTAATTATGTTTTACTTACATTATATAAATTTGTCCATCATAAATAACTGATTATCTATGAACCTTTATCCTTTTGTTTTATCTAATCATCATTCTCTATTACAAGTGTTTACTAATATACAATAAACCTTTAACTCTAATGAGTTGAAACAATTATGCACTCTAATGCACAGAAAAGAGGAATTCATCCAATTAGTGAAACCAATTAACTTACCAAGTCAAATGGGAGGCAACCCAATTTTCTGAACTTTTATCTTGCAATTTAAGTTTTGTGTTTTTAAGTTTAGTAGGAGTGTGTTTTGATTCATGTTAGAATAGAAATTGAAAATTGCATATCATTGTTGATTCTGATGTGTGTTGTGAAAAACTGAATGTGTGCCTAAATTGAAGTGTGTTGGTACCAAAGGATGCTGCCAAATTTGCATAAATGACATTGTGTATGCAATAAGCAAAATGCAAAACAAAGTGCATACCAAATGCATTTATGCAATTGTGCTTGATTTGAAATGTTTTGAAATTCATGTTCTTTTCCTATGTCTAATTGTCAAAATCTTTCAAATGTGTACATTGAATGAACATGAATTTGTTTGAAAGGCTTACATTGCTTGAGAATTCCAGCAATAGTTGCATTATATAAATTTGTCCATCATAAATAACTAGATACTTAATTATGTTTTCCTCTATCTCCCAAACAACCAAACAAATGGTAAGAAGAATTTGCATAAGATTCCAAAACAGCAATCAAAAAGAAATCTCTCAGTAAATTAAACTATCACAAATCAAACTATCACCTAAAACTAATTTTGTTTGTTGGCAAATGTAAAACCCAAATATTAAAGTTTAGCATTAGATCAAACATATTATCAGCAACAAAAGAATGCAACTAGTGATAGTCCACTGGTACCCAAATTGGACGGAGAGTAGTGGCATAAGGAAATATTAAGGGTTTTGTAAATAAAACAAAATATTAAGGGTTTCGTAAATAAAACGAAAAAGGGGAAAATTGGATAGCTTACGGAGAGTAGTGGCGAGCTCCCATTCCCAAGAGTGAAAATTGGATAGCTTACGGATAGCTTACGGAGAGTAGTGGCGAGCTCCAGTGGTATTGAGGTTCGTCCTTTATGTTTCTCGACGTTTCAGTCGCTGAGGGGGATTGTCAAAGGGTTAGGTTTTCAGTTTTTATTTTGATATAGAAGGGGAAGATTGAAGAAGAAGAAGGAGAACATTGAAGAAGAAGGGAACGAGATTCAAGAAGAAGGGAAGATTGAAGAAGAAGAGAAGAAGAAGAAGAAGAAGAAGAAGAAGAAGAAGAAGAAGAAGAAGAAGAAGAAGAAGAAGAAGAAGAAGAAGAAGAAGAAGAAGAAGAAGAAGAAGAAGAAGAGATTTTTGTTGATTATGGATCGGTACAATTTTTGTTAATACAGTAAAACTGTACTTTTTGGTAAAAAAAAAGTAAAACTGCAGTTTAACTGTTAGGTGAAATAAAAACACAAAAATAATTTTAAAAAACATTAGGGTCAAAAATGTAAAGATTGGAAACTTTAAAAGAAGCAAAATTGAAGAGTTAACCGGTTGTAAATCTTGACCCTTGAATATATCTATATTATATCAATGGCTAAAAGGGCATCCGTGGACAATACACCAATTGTCAGATTGGTGGACCATAAAAGCCACCGAGTACATGCACCTAGGACTCTATATAAAATAATTTTGTTTATAAAAAAACTCTCATGCCCTAAGTCCATATTAGATGTCGAGCTGTCAATTTTCACTCAATTTGATGATTCGGCCGGATAGCCCAGTATTTTGGATTGGGTCGAGATCACTAAATAGAGACTCAAAACAATTGGGCTGTTTTGGACCAGTCCAGTTTGCCCATGAGCTAAGTTGGGCTTGCTTTTCAATGTTTATTTAGATACTTTTAATATATTTCTTTGTTATAAGTCGTATTCGACCACGCTGACCTGAGGACTCAATGGGCTAGCCTAGCCCTTGTATTTTGGCCCATTGGCCTGGGCTGAGTCGAGATGCTCGATTTGACGCTCTAATTAGATGCACTCAATGAAGATTGAAGTATACGTGTCTTTCAAAATTAAACGTATCCGTGGCAATGTCTTCCAAAATAATAGAAAGAAAGCTTACTTTAAAGGATGAAGCTCAAGAAGATCTTTTTTGTTTTGATGGGTCCCTTAAAATAACCTGCAATCGGTGTGTTTGAACCGTAATATTAAGTTGGGTTTTTTCATAGATAAAGTAGTAAGCACCACCCATAAACTTACGCAAAGTGAAAATCTCGATTTCGAATTAGGTATCCAAAATGTGTATTGTATGGCAACTATAATATGATTCGGATACCTAAAATGAACATGAGTATTATTTAGAATTTTTGATTACGACCATACATATATATTATTCACTTTAATTAATATTAATTTTTGGAAAATTGACTTTAATCACTACTCTAAAAGGCATTTTATGGACAAATTTGTGTCTATCAATAGAGAACGAGGGAAGCGTTCGTAGTTCAAATTTTCTGATAAAAAATTTGGAGTTAGAAAAAGGGTGATATACTAGGAGACAAACACTTCTTTTTTGCTTTATTCTTCATTTGATTCGAGCTTTTTTCTTCAGTATATTGTAAGAGTAAAGATGTACTTATCACATCCAAGGGAAAGAGAGTAACGTGCATGTTATTGTGAATGCTATCTTTTTACTTCATGGGACATGCATGATAAAAGCTAAAATCAAGATGAAGGGGGGAGCAACTTCATTGTAGTTTCTGAATCGAATATATAAAGAAGGAATTCACGAGGGAATATATAAGAAGACAAGAATAATCCCAAGTAGGTAGCTCATTTGGCGAGCTAAGAGATATCGAAAGAGTGTACCAAAAGAGTGCAAAAAGGAAGTCCCGGGTTCAAACCCCGGAAACTAACATTCCCCCACCCCTACTAACATTGCTTATTAAAGAAAATAATAAGACAAGAATAAACTTTGTAGCTGCTTTTATTTCTGTGCTAACTGCCTTTTCTTAAATTAATTTGTACCATATCCCTTACTAATAAATGGGGGTGTATGAGAGAAAAAAAATACTATTTGTATACGTGCCTGTCATTTATTAATTATACCAGGGTTGATCCTATAATGAAACCCCTCACATTCACAATTTTAGTGACATGGGAACGCCAACTTCTGAGATAGTGCTCTTTTATAACCAAAATTGAATTAAAGAAAGTAAATGTGATAGTGTGTGGTGCTTATTTGTCATTTTGTCTAAATTGGCCAAAAAAATATTAGTGTAACGAATTTTGAGTTTCCTAAACTCAATATCAATATTTTTTTTTGGTCCGCAAAACGGAGTGACAAATACCACCCGTATACTAAAACATGCAAAGTGGAGATTTCAGTTTTAAATTAATAAAACCAATGTATAATTTGTCTTTTCAAAAAAACTTATTAATTATATGCTGTGTATAATATGAAAGAAAGTATGATGTATACTTGTACATTTTTGGATATGTTATAAACAAATGGTTAGAGAACCATACCACAATGTTTCTCAGATTAATATATAGGATTAAGTATATAACTAGTCCTATTGCCCGTGCGTTGCACGGGGTCGACTAAATCTGATTTGTGTAAAATATAGCTTTTTTTTAGTTTGGACCAATATTGTTAACTACCACACAATGTCTCAATATACTATCAATGAAAGACTAATACCCGCTCGTGTTTAGGAGCAAATTTTATAAATTAAATAAGAATATTATAAATAATAAAGAAACATTAACAAAGACATTGAAATTGAGCACACATGCAGGATCTGATGAAAACCACCAATAAAATAAAAGCTGTTATATAAAGTTGAAAAAAGATGATGCGGGTTCTATTGTGAATGTCGCTAAAGTTCCCGCAGGAGTAATTGCGCAGAGAGAGATAAAAATATAAACACCAATTTAAGGATGCTTCTAATACTCGTTGGTGCAAAATGACCAAAACAAAGAAGACAACACAAATAAAAAATGAAACACGTAGTATCATGCAGGTTTGGATGAAAATAACCAATAGAATAGAAGCCACTATACAGAGTTGAAAGAATATGATGGGGGTTCTATTCTAAATGTGGCTGAAATTTCCGTCAATAAAAATTAAATTATAACTATGAATTAAATAAGACGATTATAAAATTAAAAAAGAACATTAATAAACACATTGAAATTTAACATCCATAGATAATAAAAAGAAAAAGTCTAATTAAAGAATTTTAATATCATAATCCATATTCATGCAGAGTTGTGTGAAAACCCAATAAAATATAAGCAGCTATACAAAGTTGAAAGAAGATGATGCAGATTCTACCGTAAATGTGGCTGAATAAGTTCTCGTGGGAGTAAATGCTAAACTAAAGATAAAAATACAAATACCAATATAAGTATGCTTCTAATACTCGTTGGTGCGAAATAACGAAAATAAAAAAAGACAACACAAATAGAAAGTGAAATACGTGGGTATCATGCAAGTTTGGATGAAAACCACCAATAAAATAGAAGCACCTATTCAAAGTTGAAAGAATATAATTGGAGTTCTATTGTAAATGTAGTTGAAGTTCCCGCAAGAGTAAGTATCTATGACATATTATATATTGCAAGACAGAGAATCATCTTTCAGTAATGATGAATTAAATACTGAATTTAAGAATGTTTGTCATATTCTATATATTCATTAATTACTATTTATAATCAAGTACTAAAAGCGAGACTAAAATAAACATATAAACAGCAATTTAAGTATGCTTCTAATACCTGTTGGTGAAAAAAGACCAACATAAGGGTTATAAAAAGGGGGTTGGTGGGAGCACCGACTAAAAGAAGAAAAAAGGGGGGACGGGGGAGTGAATACTCGCAAAAAATAAATATAAGAATGCAAATATAAGATAAAGAAGAATAAAGATTAATTAATATTTTAAAGTAGTAATATTGCATTTTATATAAATTAATTTTTTCACAGTTACAATTTTTCTGAACGCATATAGTACTCCAAAACACATTGTTTAGAATCACACTTTTATTATTTTGCAACGAAATTAATTTATATTTCACCGAACCGGCAATTAAGGAACGAACTTGCCTATAAAAAAAAGGAATGAACTTCACGTATTTGAACATCTAATTTTTTTTCCAGTCTCTAAAGTACCTTAAAACACACTGCTAAGTATGACACTTTACGTATTTTGTGACAAAATTATTTTTTTCGCCAATTCGGTTATTGAGGAAGGAACTTCAAGTATATGAACATCTAGTTTTTTTTGGATTTCTAAAATACCTCAAAACAAACTACTTAGCATTGCACTTTACATATTTGTCACGAAATTGTTTTTTTTTTCACCAAACTGGTTATTTAGGAACGAACTTCACGTTTTTGAACATTTAGGTTTTTTTACAGACTCTAAAGTATCTAAAAACACACTACTTAACATCGCACTTTACGTATTTTATCACAAAATTAATTATTTTTTCACCAAATCGGTTATTGAGCAAAAAATTTCATGTATTTGAATGTCTAATTGTTTTTGGACTCTAAAGTGTCTCAAAATGCATTGCTTAGCATCGCATTTTACATATTTCGTCACGAAATTAATTTTGTGCTCACCAAATCGGTTGTCAGGGAACAAACTTCAAGTATTTAAACTTCTAAATTTTTTCCTGAACTTTAAAGTATCTCAAAATAAACTACTTAGCATCACACTTTACATATTTTTTCAGAAAATTAATATTTTTCTACCAAACCAGTTATTGAGAAACCAATTTAACGTATTTTAACATCTAAAATTTTCTACGGACTCTAAAGTACCTTAAAATACATTGTTCACCATTGCAATTTATGTACTTTGTAATAAAATTATTTTTTTCTTCACTAAACATGTTATTGACTAACAAATTCCACATTATTTTTTTACCAAAAACCTCGCATATTTGTATATCAAAAAAAAAATTGGGTTTTAAAAGACCTAAAATAACACTTAAAATATGAAAAATTGAAAAAAAAAATGCCAAATTTTAGATTATTATTTTATTATTATTATTATTATTATTATTATTAAAATAGGGAGGGGGAAGTGAGCGCGCAACCCGACTGCAGAATAACTGCAGGACGGGTGCCGCATTAATAATAGGATTAGGTTGTGTGCGTATTATAATTTAAATAAACAAGAATAGAAAAAACAATAGATAGTGGGTTGGTGATATGAAATTTAGGAAGAGCGGAAGTGTATCTTTTCACATACAATTTAAAATTTAAAGGAGACACTAAAACACTACAAGAAAATCGACGATTTCCGACGGCAATTTCCGTCGCAAATGCAGCGATTTTCGTCGGAAATTGACGTTTCCGACGAACTTTCCGACGGACAAAAAGTCGTCGCAAAATTGCTCGTCGCAAATTTTTTTCCGACGGAGTTTTTCGTCGCAAATTTGTCCGTCGCAAAGTCGTCGGAAACTCGTCGCAAATATCCGTGGCAAAGTCGTCGCAAACGCTGACACATTTTCGTCGCAAATCAGTCGGAAATCCGTCGGAAATATTAAAAAAAATAAAATTAAATTAAATTATACAAAATTAAATACATTTCATTCGAATTCAATTCTTTTTCTTTTCAACGTCAATTCAATTCTTTACATATAGAATCAATGTTTACATCATAAGCCATCATGCAATAAATATAATAAAGCATTTCAACCATCATGCAATAAACATACATTCAGCAAAAGAGTTCAGTTGCAAGGGTTCATAAAATTCTAAAAAGACAAATACATTATAAGGGTTTTGCATTCTGTGACTATTGGTCATTAGGTTTCCAAGTTCTCCTTGCCCTGCCATTAGAAAAAGAAACAAACTTGCATCAATATTGTAGTCTTTTCTTTCTTTCTTTCTTTCTTTCTTTCTTTCTTTCATTCCCACCTAGATATTTTAAAAGGTAAAAGAAATTCCTAACACAAAAACTGAGCAACCAAAGATAACATGGAAGTTCTGAATTGAGTTGGACTCAAGAAACCAGCAAAAAGATTCATCCTTGTATTAACATGCAATTACTGTGGCATGGCAAGATCTTGCAATATTGCAAGCATTATTGATAGGATCCATGTCCATAGTAAAGTTTAGAACTCAATCAGTATTATTACCACTGACAAAGAGTCCATTGAAGGAAATTTAGCTAGTGTCATCCTTACTTGGACACTCCAAGAAATTGGCTGAACAAAGTGTAATTTCATGATTCAACATGCATCTGAGTCCAACTACTCAATCAGTGAAGAGGCAAATAGAAATCAATCATCTCTCTTTAACAATCATCTCTCTTTAACAATAGCCTACTTGGAACAGTTTGATAAACTTGAAGAAAATCACAGATAAGTACCAGGTTTTTCAAGTGATCCTTCAGGAAATGGAGATGGATTGTGTGGTCGGCAAGCTGCCGGTAGGATCATAAGAAGAATTACGAAGGCTCCAAGAGTAATTCCCAGAATAGCCGCCTTAGATAATGTAACTGCATGGTCAATCACATATATCAGCTTACTCTGCATAACTTCCCACTGATTTAAGTCTTTACTCAAGCAAGCTTCCATGGAAGCATTTGAAACAACTCTTATGGTAAGGAGTTCCATTCACAGTTACCTATACAATTACAAAGATCAAATATCACTACAATATCTACTCAAGCAATAAATATATACTCGAAGAAATTTATCTACTCAAACAATGATTGTATAGAGTAGTGTCCCTATTTCCAAAGAATTTTACTCAAGCAATAAATATATACTCGAAGAAATTTATCTCCAAACATATAGTAGTGTCCTTAGTTTTATAAAAAGAATTTGTTGCAATACTTGCAAAGTGGAATGACAGCAATGTCCGGTGACCAAAAGCCTAATATGATACAAAAGGAAGCTCAGTATTTTACAATTCAAATCAAATGGAGAGATAGTTACCTAATGGGCTTTTAATACCATAATTCACAGAGCTACATAGTTGTGATTCATAGTTAGTATTTGATTCCTGGAAACAATAAAGGACTATGTTCAAATTTTGCAAACCAACTACTTCATGTCAATCATGTTCAAATCAGTTTAAATTATACAGTACAACTTAAATTTTGCAACATAAATGATTCAGTGGAGAGTGACTTAGCAGGGACAGAGGCAGATTTAGGCATTCATCATAAATATTGCAAACCAATGTGATAAATTGTGTTAGCTTTGTTGAGATGAAGTAAGTTGTAATTACAAGGATTTCCTATATTAAAGCTCATAAACATACAGCTCATAAACATACAAACTAAAACAGCATTTATGCAAACTGAAAAACCCAATATCCTATATTTAAATAATATATGCATGCAAATGTTTCTTAGATCTTCATAATTATATCCACAAACCTGTTTCGCCAACTTTCCAAGTTTACCGCTGTTGGCTTCATCCCCATCTTCAGTATCAATTCCCATTTCCCTATCAGAATGATTGTCATCCTCATCTTCATCGTCAGTTTGAAAGCCATCCATATCATCATCGGCTTCAGCTTCTTCCTGTTTTGCAGCTTCTGCAAAGTACGATAGTTGAGAAACAGACAATCATAAATCTGATCAAAGAAAAAGGAGTCAATCTACTCCTGATGAACAGACTGTAATTTATAAGTCTGCAATGTCTCAGTTACGGAGAAAGTATGACAGAAATACCTGCAATTTGATCCTTATACACAACCAGAAGATCAAGAGTGGAACGGAACACCCGGGCCTAAAGCCTCTCCTGGCCAATCACAATATAATGCTTTAAGTACGACCTAAGTTAATCTGGTTGTATGCTTTTCTACATAAGAGTGAATGTAGATTATACAGACATAAATTTATGGTTAATATTAGAAGTAGTTTAATGACTATATTTTAAAAAGTAATATTAAACCTTCAAATTTCACTCATGTAGAAATACTCCCATGCTTTATACATCTTTTATATGCACGTACAAACTGTACAAGCGCATACACACAGATAAGAATAAGTTTGATACAACATGTAGATATTTTGGACAACATATGAAAAGAATACCAGTAAAATCATTGATAAGTCTGGGAACAACTTTTTATTATCTCTGATCTTTGTGAGAGGTGCCGTGAAGTCAATAGAGATGATATGTTTACAGTAGCAGGTTTGTCTTGGGCCTGAAAAGAAGTGCGGTTTGAAACCTATTATTAGCTATCATAAAATTTGAAACAACCAACATAATTTTATTGTAGATCGGTTTGAAAAGATAAATCAAATCAAATAATCTATGATCAAGTTGAAGAACAAAACCAGAATAAAAATCAACAGAATCAGAAGCTAAAATCAAGAAAAAGCATTTTACAGGCATGCTAGAGATTCCGTATTGAACTGAAGGAGTGGTTCCAACTCGACCAATTGCCATCTGAGGCAAAGCAGGAAGTGTTCCAAATGGATTTGTGATTGGTGCTGCTTGTACAGTCATAGAGCTCTGGGTAGAAGACCTGTCATACAAAACATCCAAGCAACAAAAAAAGTTAATAGGAAAAACTAACCAAACTTATCAAGAATAATAAATTTGACATTCTATTACAAAAAGAAAAGGGGATATAAAAAAAAGTTACATGAGTATGTGAAAAGTCCCTGGTATAAAATAATTCCATGTAAATGCATGAAACTGAGAAACTGAAACTTACTGAAGTCCAAAATTATTCTGACCAAACATGCCCGGAGTTCCACCAAAATTATTCTGACATAAAAATAACTGTAAATTGTTCAACCCAACTCTAACAAGATTTAGAGGTAAAATCAACTTTGCCCAACAGAAACATAACACTTGTATTTTCACTAAAAACCATGTATGACAGAAGGCAAAATCAATCAATTCTTATCCAATGCAAGGTGAAACCAAACAATACCCTTTTAACCTGCGCTCCAGACAATGTGAAGGAGTCCAATAGACTGCGAAGAATCTCGAGAAACTGGCAATGCATGTCATCTCCGAAATCTGTAAATCTGTAATCATTCCTCTAACCTGTACATTGCAAAACAATTTTAACAAAAATGCTAAAAATTCAGAACTCATATTCTTCTGTGAAAGAAGCAGAGCACGGCTGAGAGAATTAAAGAAAATATAGGGACAGAGATTGAGAGACACTCAAAATTTTCTGCAAGAAACAGTGTTTCATATCTGATGAACTCAAGGATGAGTTCTTTGTTACATGATAGACTCATTTTCTGTTGCACACTCGATGGAAACTATAAAACCTACGACTGGTCAAATGAACTAAAAACCTGAACTGAATTTAAGAACCAAACCGAACTGGATTATAACGAACCAAACTCTGAGTCACAGTTCTCGAACTGAACTGCATTGTTAAACAAGGTTCAAAACTGAACTGTCAAACCAAGTTCAGTAAGTGAACCAAAACAAACGGCAAACTGTTGTGCACTATGTAAGAACTGGCGAAACAGGGAGAGGCAATACTTAAGTTCAGTTACATTGTTTAATTTCTATACATATATTGTATTCGCTTGTGCAATACACCTTAAGTAACAGTCTAAACAAGGCATCATCCATCGAAAATTCCATAGGTATCACAAATCAGTAGGCATAGCTACACACAATGTGATATATTATACACATATACAATCATACACTATTGTTATTTGATTTCAACTATTCCTTCACACGTGCAAAAAATCTACAAAAAAAGATGTCACCACATTCTGCATAGAAGAAACTTACCAACAGTCCAAGGAGTGTGATTCCTTCCTGCCGAACAACATAAGACCGGAGAAGATTAGGATCCTGATTCAAGAAGAGAATGACAATATCTGTTCTGCAACCATAACAACAATTCCTTCTCAGCAATTAATCTTAGTGAATCTGAAATCAGAATAATCAAAAACCATATATAATCAAAGTGACAAAGGGGTGGATAACAATACCCAGTAAGCACAAGCTTCTTGTCTTGACTTTGCAATATATCTGTTAGTGGGGCGAAAATGAGGCCCAAAAGAGAGAGTAAGAAGCCCCAATGGCTGAATGGATTTATCTAGGCCCATCTTTTAGTAGCCCAGTAATTTTTATTTCTTTAGTGAATTATCCGTAAGTGGCCCATGGCCCAATTATCTGTCAGCATCACAACCCTAGCTATATATATTGTAATGCTGCCTCTATTGAGGGATATGAAATATTAGAAGTTGTTTTATGTTTATTTCTTCTCTTGCAACCCTAGATCTAGTGTTTAGCTTAGTGTAGTCTATCAATTAATGGTGCTTTCATCTTGTTTCTAAATGCCTCCAAAAGCCACCAACCCAACATCCAAGGATCTGGATGATGCCATTCAAGCTTCCTATCAACACATGGATGCTGTCCTCCATGAAAATAACCAGCAGCTTGAGCAACAACTGGGTGAACAGCTGGGTACTGTGAATACAAGGCTGGATAATCAACAACAGCTAATGGATTCACGATTTGAGACACTCACAAAACTGATTAATGACAGATTGCCTGCACAACAGCACTCTCCTTCATTAGGTAACCCTTCTTCCCCTTTATTACCCCCTGGTTATGAACATGCTGTTACCCACACTGTCTCTACCCCAATACCCACAGTTCTGACTCAAACCACCTCGACCCAACCCACTGTTTCCCTTTTTGGATTTGAACCACCACCTATACCACCACCTAACATATATGGCCCAACAACCTACCCTGCATTCGCCCAAATCCCCCCATACAACCCCTCACCTTACCAAAATATGTTCCCTAATTTTATGCAGCAGATGTACTCTCTACAGTTTTCCCAAACTACCCCTCAAATCCCTTATAGACAACCAAAAGTGGAAATGGGAATTTTTGATGGAACAGACCCTTTGGAATGGTTGTTCCAAGCTGAGCAGTTTTTCTCCTTTTACAACATTCCAATGGTAAATCGTTTGCCTATGGTTTCATTTTATATGAAAGGGGAAGCACTTAGTTGGTTTAAGTGGATGCATCACAACAGCCAACTTGCTGATTGGACAACCTTTGCTAGAGCGCTAGAGCTAAGGTTTGGTCCCTCTACCTATGAAAATCACCAAGCCCAACTTTTTAAGCTTAGACAAACTGGGTCTGTTGCTGAATACCAAGCTAACTTTGAAAAATTGGGAAGTAGAGTCTTAGGGCTACCACCCGATGCGATTTTAAACTGTTTTATCTCGGGCTTAAACCCAGAAATCAGAAATGAAATAGCCGTACAACGACCCTACTCAATTTCTCATGCTATTGGTCTAGCCAAACTCATTGAGGATAAGATTAAAGCCACCAAGCCCAAATTCTCCAGACCCTTTCCCCAAACCTCTGCCCAAACCTCAAACACAAACCCACCTTCACACAAGCCAGCCCAACACCCAACCACTACACCCACCACCCAAAACACCCCAAACACACCAAAACCAAACCAACCTAAATACTCTATAAGGCGCATCAGTCCAGCCCAACGGGAAGAACGCCGTGCTCAAGGTCTATGTTACAATTGCGATGAAAAGTTTGTTCCGGGGCATAAATGTGCTAATGGTCGCTATCTCCTACTCATGCTTGAGGAAGGTGAAGAACTAGACCCCACTGAATCTCAAAATGAAGAAATTGAAAGTGGACCAGAAGAATCTTACTTTCAACTATCACCTCAGGCTCTAACAGGTCAATTTGCCCCTCAAATACTCAGGTTTTACGGCCTAATTGGTGGACTGATAGTTATGGTTCTAGTTGACACTGGGAGCACACATAACATACTGCAACCAAGAATTGCTGAGCATTTGAAACTGCCCACTTCCAAAATCCCAGCATTTTCTGTCATGGTTGGAAATGGTTCCCACTTACAATGTGAAGGGATTTGTAATGACGTTCCTATCAACCTACAAAACCAGTCATTTTGCTTACCATTTTATTTACTCCCAATTGAAGGTGCTGATGTAGTCCTTGGGATGGAGTGGCTTAGAACCTTGGGCCCAATTCAGGCAGATTTCTCCATACCATCAATCACTTTCCAACACAATAATAAGCCCATCACACTAAAGGGAGAACCTAAACCCAACCCCGCCCAAACTACCTATCACCAACTCCGCCATC
Organism: Astragalus membranaceus; assembly: GCA_039519185.1. Lineage (NCBI taxonomy): Eukaryota > Viridiplantae > Streptophyta > Magnoliopsida > Fabales > Fabaceae > Astragalus > Astragalus membranaceus. The sequence goes on along the minus strand of CM076853.1, from coordinate 39,287,914 downwards.
TACTACATACAGACTCAATTGCCTCACTTCACCTCTTAAGCTTTGAGCCCACTGACAAAGCCTTGAAACCCCACCAAACCACCAACAACCTCATTGACTCAATAGCCCATACCTTATCACCTGAGGTTAACTCTATACTCCAAAACTACCCAACCGTTTTTCAAGAACCACGTGGCCTACCAGCCCCCAGACCTCGTGACCACCACATCCCACTACTCCCAAACACACCTCCCATCAATGTCAAACCCTATCGTTACCCTCACTCCCAAAAAGAAGCCATGACCTCCCTAATCCATGACATGCTACAAGAAGGCACTATTGTCCCTAGTAACAGCCCTTATTCCTCCCCAGTTTTGTTGGTTAAAAAGAAAGATGGAACTTGGAGATTTTGTGTTGACTACAGAGCACTAAATGCAGTCACTGTTAAGGACAGATTCCCAATCCCCACTATAGATGAACTCCTGGATGAACTTGGCTCAGCTAAAATATTCACCAAGATAGATCTACGCTCAGGTTATCACCAGATTCGGGTTGCACCGGAAGACACTCATAAAACAGGTTTTCGCACTTTCGACGGACATTACGAGTTCTTAGTCATGCCTTTTGGGCTATCTAACGCGTCGTCTACATTTCAATCAGCAATGAACGATTTACTAAGACCTTTTTTACGACAGGTTTGTTCTGGTTTTCTTTGATGATATTTTAATCTATAGCCGTTGTTTATCTGATCACCTACTTCATTTAAGACTTGTTTTAGATTTACTTCAGACCCATCACTTTGTTGCAAAGCTGTCTAAGTGTGTTTTTGCAGTTGATGTTGTTCATTACCTAGGCCATGTTATTTCTGTTAATGGTGTATCCCCAGATCCTGATAAAGTTCAAGCGATACTAGACTGGCCAAAACCACGTTCACTCACGGCACTCAGGGGATTTTTAGGCCTCACCGGATTCTATAGACGATTTGTGCGTCTCTACGCCTCTCTCGCCGCTCCTCTCACTGAATTGTTGCGTTCCACTAAGTTTACATGGAGTACAGATGCCGAAGAGGCATTTACAGAGTTAAAGCAAAAAATTACATCAGTGCCAGTGCTTGCTCTCCCTGATTTTACCAAGGTCTTTGTGGTTGAAACTGATGCCTCCGCTACTGCCATTGGTGCAGTCCTCTCCCAAGACGGTCACCCCTTAGCCTTCTTCAGCAAAAAGATGTGCCCTCGGATGCAAGCTGCCTCAGTGTATGTGCGAGAAATGTTTGCAGTCACTGAAGCAATCAAAAAGTGGCGTCAGTACCTCTTAGGACGACATTTTCACCTGTACACAGATCAGAAGAGCCTTAAGAGCCTCCTTGTTCAGAAGATTCAAACACCAGAACAACAGAAATGGGCATTTAAGTTACAAGGGTTCAGTTTTGATATTTACTACAAACCTGGCAAGTCTAATCTGGTTGCGGATGCACTTAGCCGCAAATACACAGAGGATGCAACACTGCTCTCAGCAATCTCATCTCCAGTTCCAACGCTCATTGCTCAACTACAAAAGTTTTACAAGACAGATGACAAGGGAAAGGCATTAGTTCAAAAGTGCACATCAGAAACAGACATGAAGATCAACTACAGTTACTCAAATGACTTGATCTATTACAAGGGCAAACTCTTCATATCTGACTCAGCCGATCTACGAGGGACCCTTCTGCATGAATATCACAGCACCCCTGTAGCTGGTCACTCAGGTGTTAAACCCACTTTGGCGAGACTCTCAGCTTCCTTTTCATGGCCAGGAATCCACAGAGATGTTAAACTCTTCATCAAACACTGCACCATTTGCCAGCAGAACAAGTACCTACCACAGAAAAAACAAGGGTTACTTCAACCATTATCATCACCAAATCAAGTTTGGGAAGAACTTACAATGGATTTCATAACTCACCTTCCAAACTCTTTTGGACACACTGCCATCTGGGTGATTTGCGACAGGCTCACCAAGTTTGTTCACTTCATAGCACTACCAACTAGATACTCTGCAGTAGATCTGGCCACTAGATTCTCAGTTGAGATCTGCCGCCTCCATGGCATCCCTAAATCCATCATATATGACAGAGACCCCTTGTTTTTAAGCAACTTCTGGAAGGAACTTTTCCGCGTGCAGGGGACAACACTAAAGTACAGCACTGCATACCACCCTGAGACCGATGGCCAGACTGAGGTCGTCAACCGCACCCTAGAGACGTATCTCCGCTGTTTCACGAGTGATCACCCTCGTAAATGGTTCAAGTTCTTGCATCTTGCAGAGTATTGGCATAACTCCTCCTTTCACTCAGCAATTCAGATGTCCCCCTTCCAAGCTCTCTACGGCCGTCCACCACCAGCAGTTCCAGATTATGTCACAGGTGCAACAGACCTAGACAACCTGGAGTCCACTCTACAACAGAGACAAGAGATACTGAAAGCTTTGAAAGAGAACTTAAAAAGAAGCAGACAAAGAATGGTAGACCAAGCTAACAAAAAAAGGAGGGGACTATACCTTCAACATTGGAGATCTGGCTCTGTTGCGTTTACAGCTTTACCGCCAACAAACTGTTGCACGCAGATCGTCACAGAAGCTGGCCAAGCGCTACTACGGCCCATTTAAGGTCCTCCGGCGCATTGGGAAGGTAGCATATGAACTGGAGCTCCCCTCTGAATCTCGCATACACCCGGTGGTTCACGTCTCGCAGCTGCGTCCTTATTTTGGAGGTGACCTTCAAGCCCATAACCTGGAGGAAGCTCAAAGATAGGGAAGATGGTTCGAATCCTACGGACTTAGCAGAAAAAGAAGGGCAGTCTGAAGAAGACAGAGAGGAAAACGAGTTGGGTGTGAATGGGAAGACAGAAGAACAGCTAAGTTCTTTAACTGAAGTTTGTCTAACTGAGGGTGAAGTTTCTGGGAAAAAGAAAGCTAAAGTGACAAGTTCAAGTACAGTGGACTTAAATAAAAGTGCAACCACATGGGCGCCTAAGGGTCCTATTTATAATGGTTCGCAGGACACCCCATCAGCTCTTAAATCTGGACCATTGAATTTTAAAGATGCATCAGACCCATTGAAATACATTGGATCCCCTCAAGATGGAGTAAATGGCACAGCTCAACACCCAATACACGCCAACCACGCTGCACCGTCCGATCTTGATCTCGAGTCACTCAACCTCTCCTCACCATCTGATGGAACGCGCCCCCCCAAAACCTGATCAGCGCCTGCCCCACGCGCCCTGCACGGCGCTGACACAGCCTGCGCATGCTGAACCTCGCGCGTCAGCCTTTCCTGCTTGGAGCAGCGCGCACGATTCCCAGCCCTTGGATCCCAACAACTCGCTGCAGAAACCATCTCTACCATCGATGCAAGATTCGGACCCCAAAACAAAATTCAATCCAGCAAATTCTCTCTCCCTCAACTCCTCGGCCACTGCACCAGTCATTCACGCCTCGCATCCTAGACCATTGGATCTCAACGATACTCTGCCAGATGCATCCCAACCGTCGAGGCGCACGTTGGGGACTGCAACACGCCAGCGCACAGCTCCACTTCCCAAGCCAGGCGACGCGTTACAATGTGCACCGTTGGATCTCCCATCTGCACAGGAAATGCGATCTCCACCCATTGAAGGCAGCACAATCCATGTGCCTACCGCCCCAACCAGTCGCAGCCAGCCACGTGGCACCTCAAACCTTGAGGACAAGGTTTTTCTTGGACCCGTGAGTAATGTTAGTGGAGCGAAAGTGAGGCCCAAAAGAGAGAGTAAGAAGCCCCAATGGCTGAATGGATTTATCTAGGCCCATCTTTTAGTAGTCCAGTAATTTTTATTTTTTTAGTGAATTATCCGTAAGTGGCCCATGGCCCAATTATCTGTCAGCATCACAACCATAGCTATATATTGTAATGCTGCCTCTATTGAGGGATATGAAATATCAGAAGTTGTTTTATATTTATTTCTTCTCTTGCAACCCTAGATCTAGTGTTTAGCTTAGTGTAGTCTATCAATATCAGTGACAATGCCAAAGATGCCCTCATTCATCAAATCCCTACAAAGATTTAATATGAAAAGGTGATCAAGAATTCAGGAAGAGTCTGGTATCTGTTATATATGTCAAAGTCTTTAGATCGTACCAAACTAAATTTCTATAAAATTAAAGCACTGATTTAAACACGGGTTTTAATAACTAAACATAAAAAGTTGCTTTTAGAAACAAAACTAAAGATACCAAATCTTCGGTGAACAAGTATTTTGTCATAGCTTAAAGATCAATTTTATTTAGTATCAAAATATGAAAATAAAGGCAAGCTTCCACCATTAAACACCAAAAAAAGTACAGTTTTTTAGAGGCTCAATCACAATGCTAATCGGGAAAATAGATAAGCGAACTTGAGAAGTGAAGCAAACTCTGTCCAAGTAATTACAAGGAATGCAATCAAATGATAGCAACTGATTACAAAAAATTGGAGAAAACAAACTTCATAATAGGCTGGTTTTGTATGTAAACTTGTATCACTCAAAATGCTGCATACCTAAAAAGTCGAAGCTGCTGTATCATTGGTAAGCTCTTGCCTAAACCACACAACTCATGCAAGAAATGGATCTGTCCACCATATAGAGAAGTAAATAATGTTTCAAATAAGATTCTGCGGTGAGGTCAATCCAAGCAAAAAAAAACATGGCGGTAATAGTTTTAAAATTAAACATAGGCTCCGTATTGTTTGCAAAAATGAGGGATTGGACAGGAAAAAAATAGTTGTTTCACGTTTGACTTAATAAGTGCTTAAAGGAGAGGACAAAAAAGATGATGGCAGGGACAAAAAAGTTGTCCCCAAATTTCTTTACCCCCAAATTAAAACACACCCTCATCTTTCCCCCAACAGTTGCGCTGCACCACCATCCTCCTCCGCCTCTCGCCAGCGCCGCCGCACCGACCATCTCCTTGGTTGAATCAGCCGCCATTCCCATCCCTTTCTCCTGCGCTAACCAGCACCGCCCCATTTTCCCTCATCCTCTGTACCCATCTCGGCCACCAGCCCCAACTCACCCATTTCACGGCGAAGCAAATGTAGAAGGAAAAACAAAAAAAATTGAAGAGAGCAGATGGGATTCATATCTTGGTTGCCTTCGTCTCTGCAGATCTCCTTCGTCTCTCCCTTCGTCTCTGCAGATCTCCTGGTCAACCCTGATGTGCAACTTCCTCTATCCCTTCGTAGCCTTGGAGCACGTTTGTGATGGAGGAGGGCGGAGGAAGGCGGTGGAGGGCTACGGAGGGTGGAGGACAGTGAGTGAATAACGAGAGAGGAGAGTGAGTGAATAACGAGAGAGGAGGAGTGAGTGAATGAGGGTTCGAGGGAAGAGTCTAGGTTTTAATTGGGTTATTTAGTTTGCGACGACATTTTAGTGTTTTCCGACGGACATAGCCGCCGCAAATTTGCGACGAAACACGTTTTCGTCGGAAACGTAAGCGGGAAATCAAGCGCCTTTTTTCCCTGAACATTTCCGACTACTTTTTCGTCGGAAATCCGTCGGAAATTGCGACAAATACGAGTTCGTCGGAAACAATGGCAGGAAAAAGCACTTATTCTTGTAGTGAAAAAGGTGATATTCAGTTTTTTCACTTTTATGAAGATTTTGATTGCTTTTGAAGGGTATATAGGAGAGAATATATAATTATATATAGTACTAGATTGTTAGGTTTTAATTGACCAAAAAAACAGTGTTAGGGTTTCTTTTGTATTCCTAGATTTGGTTTCATAAAGAATTTGCAGGGGAATGGTGGTGGTGGTAGTGCAAAGAGGGATATAACAATTTAGTTTGTTACCAAACTTTTTGGATTCTTCAACATGGGTCCATCTTTGGGCCTGTTTCTATTTTCAAGACCCTACCTCTTCATGGTTGGGATTTTTTTTTGGTACCCCATCATATCACTATATACCCCCCACATAATTTGATAAACCGAAAATACCATTGCCAAACTAAAACTCGCTCGGATTTATCTTTTTTTAGATAAATCCGCTTTGTTAATTTCCAAAGCGGATTTATCTATTGTGGGTAAATCCGATTTTCTTTTTTTTAGGGAAATCGGATTTAGATAAATCCGCTTTGTTATTTTTCCAAAGCGGATTTATCTTCCCAATAGGTAAATTCGACTTTTAAATAACAAAGCGGATTTAGATAAATCCGCTTTGTTATTTTTTGAATTTAATGGCTGTGGTTTCATTACAATCTGAGTAGGTTGTTCGAAAACCGATTTTTAGCCTAAATTATTCACCCGACGTACAACATCGTCACATGTTAACGAACAATACACTAAACAGAATCAAAAGACGACTGATATTCATATCTATTTTCTATTTCTAAAAAAAATTAATTTTAATTTTAATTTCAAAATCGGATTTACCCCCACAATAGGTAAATCCGCTTTTGTAAATTTTAAAAGCGGATGTACCCCCACATAAGGTAAATCCGCTTTGTTATTTAAAAGTCGGATTTACCTATTGGGAAGATAAATCCGCTTTGGAAAAATAACAAAGTGGATTTATCTAAATCCGATTTCCCTAAAAAAAAAAATTGGATTTACCCACAATAGATAAATCTGCTTTGGAAAAATTACAAAGCAGATTTATCTAAAAAAAGATAAATCCGAGCGAGTTTTAGTTTGGCAGGGGTATTTTCGGTTTATCAAATTATGTGGGGGGTATATGGTGATATGATGGGGGTACCAAAAAAATCCCTTCATGGTTTATCTTTTAATTTCATGGCAAATTTTCCTCCAACCATTGTTTATCATATACGAATTGTACTGTACAAAGGTTTGGGAAAGTTATCTTGTAATCAATCTTATGTTCATCATTAATATTTTGGTTGATTAGTGCCATTAGATGCCAATTGCAATATTATGTGAGTTTGTAATTTCTCCATTAATTTTCATCATCAATTTATTTTTTTATAACTAGATTTCATTCTAACCAACAAGGAGTGGGACGAACCACATGAAAGGACAAAGTCGCGTAGACGTGGCCATCCATGTTTCTCAGCATAGATTAGTCACTAGTTAAGTTAGTGATACTACACACCGATAAAACCGTAAAAAAAAAATATACTTGTCTATATTAGTTACATATAAACACCCCATATTTTTGTAGTATATACCTGGGATCTAGAAATATATTTCCAAACAACATGATTTGTCCGTAAATATAATTTCGAAAAAGATAATATATCTCCAAAAACATATTTACGGATCCGTGGTGGTGTATGCTACTAAATTTGAGGGGTGTATTTAAAAATTCTGTAACAAAAAGTCACATGTATTTTGAGAATAAAGTTTAAACATGGCCCCGCTCTGTTCCACCCAACTCTAAAGCCTATCTAAAAATTGTCATAAGGCTCTTACTTTCTACGATCCTTGGCTACTCACTAGACACCCCCAAACCCTGTAAAAAGACCAAAATATCATTAATGAAACGTGCGCGTCTCTTTATTTTTCTGGGATTATGCAGGTTCAGAACTTTGGTTTCGTACCCGTCCAGAACCAAAGTGTCGGATGTTATGTCTTGGCAGACACCCCCAATTTTGAATTTTTAAAAGGTCCGGACTTTGAAACTGAACCGTGCGGATCCAAAGTCACGTACATGCACCAACCGATCTTTTTTTAGACCAAAAAGAAAAGTTCTTCCCAAACACTGCTATGAAAACTAGCAATGGGGCTTGCATAGACAATTATCAACAAACCACTTTGTTTATGAAATAAGACCAATATTTATACAAAAGCTCTAATTATACAAACCAGACTAACTAATGTTTTTTTTTGCTGAATACCGTGTTGGAAATTCCAGATTCTCATACACACACGCACGCACTTGAGAGAGAGAGAGAGAGAGAGAGAGAGTAACAGAATTCAGTTAAAGTGAAAACTGTAAAATGTGTGTACTATTCATTGCATCACTGTGAGTGTATATATAGTACATTCTGTATGCTGAGTCAGCAATTAATGAAAGCATGAAAATCAAATCTAAAGAGAAACTTCGACACCCTCCACTTCGACAGACAAGTTGAGAGGGGTCGAACTAGCTTAGTTGAAACAGCTAGTCCAACTAGCTTACTTATTCAACACACCCCCTTAAGCTAGTTACTAACATAAGCAAATAACAACAAAATACAGTAAAATCTATCTATGCAAACTTATTACAATCAATCACATTCAGCATGCTCCTTAGCCTTTTGAATGTCTCTGCCTTCACTGCCTTGGTGAACAAATCAGCTGCCTGCATATCTGATCTACAGTAGCTCCGCTTCAGCCTTCCTTTTGTGACTTGGTCTCTTAAGAAATGATAACGCGTCTCAATGTGCTTCGACCGCCCATGTGCCACTGGATGTTTCTCCAAGCTAATTGCAGACTTGTTATTGACATATAACTCCACAGCACCTTCCTTCTTGATCATTAGCTCTTGCATCAGATTGTCTAGCCAGATTTCTTGACATGCTCCCATTGAAGCAGCAATGTACTCAGCTTCGCATGATGACAATGCCACCACTGATTCCTTCTTCGAACTCCATGAGATGGGACCTGAGCCAAGCAGAAACACAGATCCAGCAGTGCTCTTTCGATCAGATTTGTCACCTCCCCAATCAGCATCAGTGAAGCCATAGAGACGTTTCTCACTGTCTCTGCATTTACTAAACAACAGAATTCCATATGCCACAGTGCCTTTGACATATCTTAGGATTCGTTTAGCAGCAGCTAGGTGCGATGTTCTAGGCCTGTCCATAACTCTACTAATCAGACCAACACTTAAGCTACGGTCAGGTCTGGTGTTGCAGAGATATCTCAGTGCCCCAACCACCTGTCGAAACTCAGTTGCATCCACTTCTGGTTCATCAGCATCTTTGTCAAGCATCTTTGTCGAGCCATAGTCCTACCCCTAGGAAATAGGAGATCTCTCCTAGGTCAGTCATTTCGAAAGTATTCATCATTCTCTTCTTGAATTCTGCCACTTTATTTTCATTGTTACCCATAACCAATAAATCATCAACATAGAGGCATAGGATTATCACATCACCACCATCTGACTTCACATACACCCCATGCTCAGAAACACCTTTCATATACCCCATGTTGATCAAGCTCTTTTCTTTCGTAGTCGACACCATGCCTCTGTAGGAATCCTCTAGCAACCAATCTTGCTTTGTACTTCACTACTTCACCTTTAGGATTTACTTTCACTTTGTATATCCATTTCACACCTATTGCTTTCTTTCCTTTGGGAAGTTCGACCAATTCCCAAGTCATGTTCTTCTCTATAGATCTAATCTCCTCTTTCATAGCTTCCATCCACTTCGAATTCAGCAATGCTTCCTGCCAAGTCACTGGTTCTGTCTCAGCAAGAAGTGCAAAGTGCACTATATCACCTTCGTCGTTGACTGCACTATCAGTCATCACTCCACAGTCACTTATTCTTGCAGGAACCTGTCTTTGTCTCATTGATCTTCTTGGTATTTCTCGACTACCCTCTTCACCATCATTGAATTTTGGTGATTTGAACAGGATGCCGAGCAAGACAGTAGTGAAGTATGGCCCTTGTCATAATTGTTGTCAATTTCTATTAGATGCCCCCAATAATAAACAGTAAATTGTGTTTTTTTGTCAAAACAATAAGGGTTTTGATTTTTTTACCCCCACCTCTAGCTCATATACCCAAACAATTTCTTAAACTTCCCATTTTGCCCCTCAACCCTTAGAAAAGCCAAAAATTTATCATTATTCACATACTTCTGAAACCACAAAAGTAAGAATTTTTTTCTTTCCGGAATGAATACATTCCGGAATTACTACAAGAATTATTGGTTTTTCCGGCCAGGAGTTTCCGGCGGATATAGATCCGCCGCAAAGTTACCGGCGGAATCTACGAATTTCCGGCGGAATTTATCCGCCTCAAAGTTACCGGCGGATTAAAATTCGTCTTGGCTTTTGCGGCGGATTTAACGGTTCTTGCGGCGGATTTGGGTTCACAAATTTTTTTTTTTTACGAGATTTTAATTAATCGCCGCAAATGCACCTCCGTCCGCCGCAAATCCCTTATGTCCGCCGCAAATCCCTTAAATCCGCCGATAACTGCCGTTTCCGGCGGATCTTCCCTTTTGACCGTTTGACTTCGTTTCTCCTATATAAACCCCTTCTCCCCTTCTTCTTTTTTCACACCTCTACCAATACTCTCATTCTCTTGATACGGCACTCGATCTCTTAATACGGCACTCTCTTGAGCATTGTCGGCAGCGGGGTTCCAATAGAGTGGCGTACGTCTCCATTTTTTTGTAAAAAAATTTCCACATTGCCATGAAGACCCCTTCATCTTTTTCGTTAAAAGTAACCCCTTTATCAGCATAAAGTTCATCCTCATTATTTTCACCACAATAAACATATACGCTCATCAAACGCTCGGTATCATCCTCCAACTTAACAACCCGTCCTTGCAGTTCCTCAAACTTTCTATTTAGAGATTCAATCATCTTTTCAAAAGATGGTTTCTTGTGAAACTTTCTATTTTGAAAATATGGTTGAATCTCTAAATAGAAAGCTTGAGGAACTGCAAGGACGGGCTGTTAAGTTGAAGGATGATACCGAGCGTTTGATTAACGTATATGTCACTTGTGGTGAAATAATGAGGAGGAGATTTTTGCTGATAAATGGGTTACTTTTAACGAAAAAGATGAAGGGGTGTTCACGACAATGTGGAAATTTCTTTACAAAGAAATGGAGACATACGCCACTGTAATGGAGCAGCTGCCGACAATGCTCAAGAGAGTGTCATATCAAGATAATGGCGTAGGTCTCCGTTTAGGGGTAGCAGACATTAAATATATATTTTACTGTTTTTCCCAATTTTTATTGCTTTAGATTATTTTATTTTTTTGTTTAAAATATTTTATTAATTGTATGTATATTTTTTTGGTGATAATATTTTACTGCTTTTCCCAATTTTTATTTTTTAAATTAAAAATTAATTAGTTATTGGATTTTATTTTTTTATCAATAATTAAAAAAATTAATAAAATAATATATATTTTTAATTAAAACGATTTTTTTAAAAAAATAAAATTTATTTTTTAAAAATAATAATAATTTTTTAAAAAAAATAATAAATTTTTTTTTAAAATAATAATAATTTTTTTAAAAAAATAATAATCTTTTAAAAAAAATAATAATTTTTTTTTAAAAAAAAAAATGGTACTTTGCGGCGGATTTGTGTTATTTGCGGCGGATGTTGAGCATTTGCGGCGGATTATAGCTTTTGCGGCGGATTATTTGGTGTTTTTAAAAAAAAAGGCGCGGTATTTTGATTTGAATATCCACCGCAAAATACCACGAATCCGCCGCAAATCTCCGTAATTAAAAAACCCGCGGATTTTAAATTTCAAAATCCGCCGCAAACCTCCAGAATCCGCCGCAAAGTACCGAAAGAAAAAACCCGCGGATATTGAATTTTAAAATCCGCCGCAAACCTCGAGAATCCGCCGAAAATCCCTTTTGACCGTTGGGCTGATTTTTCCTATATATATCTATTCCCCACTTCTCATTCTTCACACTTCTAACAATCCTCCCATTCTCTTCTTAAAATTTCTCTTTTACTCTCTCCCAAATTCTCTCCTTTTCTACTAAATCTGTTTTTGAAGTGTAGCGCTTCCTCCCTACGAATTGTCTTCTGCTCTTATTGGGAAATTTCTTCAAGGTATGTTTTTGATATTAGTTAATAGTTTTAGTTTTTAATTTTTTTTTTAATATTCGTTTTTAAATTATTTTATAATAATATGAATTTGTTACTAATTGTGTTGTTTTTTTTGTTTAGGTATTGTTTGGGTTCCTCCTTTTTCCTCTCTGCTTGAGTTCAGGATAAGCTTCAAGCCAGAGCCTTCTCTTCACTACGGTTAGTTGTTAAAGTAATTAATAAAATATTACTTACTTCACTATTTTTAGTAAAATTTTGTTTAGTATTTTGTTTGCAATAATAATACAAATTAATTTATATTGAAAAAAATTATTTATTAAGTTCACTTATAAATTTTATTAACATATATTGTCTTATAAAAATTGAAATTTAAAATTAAATTTGGAATTATTATTTATAATGTTTAAATTATTTGTATAAAACATTATTAAAAAATTAATTCTGTTGCTTGTAATTAATTGGTAGTTTATTGAAATATCAAAATAAAATGAGTAATATATAAATATATATATCAAAATATGAAGTAATTGATAGTTTATTTTATTTATATTGTAGTGTAGTATACGTATAGTTCTTGAAAATGGATCGTAGTTGGATGTATGATCGATTGTATCCTGGAAGAACTGGTGTAAAACGACGTTTTGTAGAAGGAGTAGAAGAGTTTATTTTTTGTGCTAAGTACATTGATCATGAAGAATTTGGGCGACAAGGCGGTATTAGATGTCCGTGCTTGAAATGTTCATTTCGAGCTATAAAAAATGAACATGAAGTTAGACTTCATTTGTACAATAATGGGTTTAGGCCAAATTATTGGACATGGAGTCGTCACGGGGAAGGAGCGCCAGGGGTAGCTGCAGTTCCTGCGGTTAATGTTCCGGTTGAAGTAGTAGATCACACATCAAGTAGTTATCCAGTGACTACGACATCTGAAGGATGGGGAATACAACCGTTAGATGTTTATCAGGGAATGATATCTGACGCTGTTGGAGTAAATTTGGATTTTGAAGAACCAGATGCTGACGAAGTTCCAAATGAGGAAGCTAAAAGGTTTTACATGTATTTGAGTGAGACAAATAAACCCATATTTGAAGGATCTACAGACTCAAAATTATCAATGTGTGTTCGGTTGTTGGGTCTTAAGTCTCAATTTAATGTTGCTGAGTTGTGCATGGAATATATGACCAAAATGATGTAGGATGCAACCCCCATTAGAGGGAGTTTACCGCAAAGTTATTATGAAGCTAAAAGAGTGGTATCGAAGCTTGGCTTAAAATCTAAAAGGATTGATTGTTGTGTGTCTGGTTGCATGCTCTATTATAACAATGAGTTTGGCATAAATGATGGAGAGTTGTCGGAATGCAAGTTGTGTGGACAACCACGCTATCGTGTCAGTAGATCAGGGATGAGCAGAGGCAAACCGGTTCCACGAAAATCAATGTTCTATCTGCCTCTTATTCCAAGGCTACAGAGGATGTTTACTTCAATGGAGACCGCAGGTAAAATGACATGGCATCATCAAAATAGAAATAATTCTGGTGAATTACGTCACCCATCTGATGGTGAAGCTTGGAAGCATTTTGATCGTGTTCATCCAGATTTTGCCAGTGATCCGCGCAATGTTCGGCTTGGTTTGTGCTCTGATGGTTTCACACCATATATTCAAGCCTCGGCAACACCGTATTCATGTTGGCCAGTTATTGTTACCCCATACAACATTCCTCCAGAAATGTGTATGTCCAAACCATACATGTTTTTAAATTCTATTATTCCAGGGCCAAGTAATCCAACAGCTGGTATTGACATCTATTTGCAACCTTTGATTGATGACCTAAAAAGGTTGTGGAATGGTGTTTTAACTTATGATGTGGCACGCAAACAAAATTTTGTGATGAGGGCGGCTTTGATGTGGACCATAAATGACTTCCCTGCCTATGGAATGTTGTCTGGATGGGGGACACATGGTAAGATGGCGTGTCCGATTTGCATGGTTGACACAAAGGCTTTTAGTCTTAAATACGGAGGAAAAGTTTCATGGTTTGACTCGCACCGTAGGTTCTTACCTATGGATCACCCATTTAGAAAGCAGAAATATGCGTTCATCAAGGGAAATGTTGAAACAGCTGGACCTCCTCGTCAGTTGACACCAGAGGAAGTTTGGAATAATGTTAGGGATATCCCTCCTGTGGAAGTCGTAGCCGGTTTTGTTTCTCATCCAGATGGCTATGGACAATGACACAATTGGACAAAAAAAAGTATTTTTTGGGAACTTCCCTATTGGAAAGATAATCTATTGAGACACAATCTCGATGTCATGCATATAGAGAAGAATTTTTTTGACAACATATTTAACACTGTCATGAACGTGAAAGGCAAAACGAAAGACAATGAGAAAGCAGTTTATCAGTGGATAAAAGAGTTGAAAATGCCAGACGGTTATTCTTCCAATTTATCTAGATGTGCGGATGTGGATAATGGGAGGTTGCATGGGATGAAGAGTCATGATTGTCACGTATTCATGGAGTGCTTACTTCCTATCGCTTTTAGTTCGTTGCCAACACACGTTTTGAATCCGCTCATTGAAATAAGTCAATACTTTAAGAATTTGTGTTCTGCAACGCTAAAAGCTGATGATCTTTCAAAAATGGAACAAGACATCCCACTTATCTTATGCAAGTTGGAGAGAGTATTTCCACCTGGTTTCTTTGATTCTATGGAGCATCTACCGGTGCATCTCGCATATGAAGCTAAACTTGGCGGACCTGTCCAATACAGATGGATGTATCCGTTTGAAAGGTCAGCTAATTTTTATAATATAAGAAACAAGTTTAAATTAAAATATTATATGACTATTAATATATTAATATCATATTCTCTAGGTTCATGGGTGATTCAAAAAGATCGGTGAAAAACAAAGCTAGAGTTGAAGGATCGATATGTTCTTCTTACCTACACCGTGAAACAACACATTTTTGTTCTCATTATTTCAAGAATCAGTTTGCTCCTGGAAGCAGTCGAAATGAAGTGGATACTGAATGGCGACATCCTTTGGCTTTGTCTGTCTTTTGTCTACCCGGTCGTCCATCTGGGAAGGAGTCAACTCACTGGCTAATAGATGAAGAGTTAAGTTCAGCACATGTTCATGTGTTGATAAACTGTACTGAGGTGCAACCATTTATTGAGTATGTTCCTCAACATTAACAATCGATCTTAATTAGTTAATATAGTAGACAAGTGTAACAATTAAATTATTTCTTTTTAGGGAGTTCTTGTCATCAGAGGCAGTACGTGAAGACCAATCTTCTGCTCATATTCATGCGCATTTTCCAATGTGGTTTAGTCAATATGTGTATTCCCTCCCGCCAAATCCTACCAACCAACACTTGAGGAACATATCAGACGGTCCTCGAAGATGTGTTAAAGAATGGCACACATACTTTGTCAATGGATACAAATTTCACACCAATGAATGGACACAGGGCAGAGAGACAGTCAATAGTGGAGTGTGCATGAGGGGGTCACTGGAGGAGGTGAAGATGATTTTTATGGTGTGGTTCAACACATATATGAACTTCAGTACCCCCATCTAGATTTAGTCCAAAGGTAGTGGTTTTTTATTGTAATTGGTTTGATCCGTCTGCTCGAGGAACAAAGGTGAATCCAAAGTCAAATACAGTGGACATTAAAATGAATGGTAGATATCGACCGTATGATCCGTTCGTCATTGCACAAAATGTGAGACAAGTCTATTATGTCCCTTATGCATCAATGCGGACTGATAGGCGTGGTTGGTGTGTCGCAATTAAAACAAAACCAAGAGGTCGCATTGATCAGACAAATGATGACACGGTGGAAGATATTATGCCATCAAATGGAAGAGATGTCTAATGTAAATGAAGTGATTCAAGTTGAACCCATTGTTCGTTTATGTGATGAGCCAAACACCGGCGATGAAGTTGTTGATGACGAAGATGCTGATGGTGATGATGCAACAGACCACATTGGTGTATCAAGAATTCACTCCTCCGATGATGATGATTTTGAGAATGAATGGGATTCAAATTAGAATGAATGTAATTTATGTTTCAACAATTCTATTTTTAATGAAGATGTTATTTTTAATGAAGGATGTTATTTGTTTGAGAATGAATGGGATTCAAATTATTTATTTTAATGCATGAGTTTTGTATATGTTTATATATGTTAACCTTGTTTAGTATATGTTTGTTTTGTTTAAATGTATATGTTTAGCTAGATCTATACAGATATGGCATCTCATGATGACTCGGGATCCGATCATGACGGCGCATATGTTCCTCCTCCACCTCCCGATGCCGCCAGCACTAGCAGGCGGAAGACATCTACTCGCCTAGGGCGCCGTACTCAGCCTGCGCGTGTTGTTGTTACTACTGGCGGATATTTGCCACCACCTGTGTCTGAGGAAGGTGCTAGTACTAGTACTGCAGGGGGCCCATCGATTCCAGTTGGTACTGAGGGCTTATCCCCGACACATGTTGATGCGGATGGGGTATGCACATTCATTGATGGGACTGAGGTGATTAGGGTTACACCTGATGGGCGTATCATATTGCAGATTGTTGGCGATTCGTAAGTCTATATATATATATATATATATATCTATATTATTATTTATTAATTTATTTTTGTTGCCATTTATATATATATATATATATATATAACTTATATTTGGTGTAACAAAATTCATCTTTTTTTAATGCAGTTTTATTCCTTCGAAGGCTTCAGCTACCGCCATCACAAAAACAATCAAGGAGAATTTTACCAAGAGCTGGAAGAACTGGACGGAAGTTAGAAAAGATAAGGATGCAAATAAGAAGATGTTAAGATCATTTTTGGTAAGTTATTCGATTCTACGAAATAATTAATTTGGTGTATTATCTTTTATATTGACTTGATTAATTAATTAATTATTGCCTTATAATTAACAACATTATTGTAAATTTCTTAAATAGGAAAAATGTACATGGTATCCAGGGGAGCAAGCCGCAGTTGAGAGAGTGTTCCATAAGAGATGTTCTCATCGCTATTCTGAATTGATGCGGAGGGCGCGCAATACGCGTACGAAGCCATCTTATATGGGAGACTCAACTTGGGCTGAGTTTAATGAGTATTGGGAGAAAGATGAAGGATTTAAGAATTATTGTGAGAAAGCCAAGAAGAACCGTGCTTCTGAAAAAGGTGGCTGCACACACACGGGGGGGAGTGTTAATACTGCAACGCATTACATACGTTTGGTAAATTTATTACTTAATTTATTACTTGATTAATTAATTAATTATTTATAATAATTAACTAGTCATTTTCAATATGTGTATTTAATTAATAATATATATATTTATGTACATATATATATATATATATATATATATATATATATATATATATATATATATATATATATAGGTGGAGAGGAAACAAAGGCCAATCACTTTGCCTGAGTTGCATTGCCACATGCATATGGTGGAGGAGACTGGTGAGTACGTTACAGATCGGGCGAGGCGTATTCAGGTAAAACTACTTTTACAATTATATATATTAATTAATGTTTATTATTTATATTAATAATTAGTTATTTATTTGTTGGGTTATTTTTTCAGGAGAGCTTCGAGGGTGGGATGGCTGAGTACCATCAGTCACAACAGGGCAGTGGGGCAGCTGTCGATCCAGTGGAGGAGGCTAGAGTAGCTCGTGATGTTTGGGAGAGAGCAGTTGGTCCCCAAAAGACTAATCGTCTGGTAGGATCAGGTGGTATTGGACCGGCTGCTTTTCGAACAAGCATTATTCCGAGTCTATCAGATTCACATTCTGGATCCTCGACTGGTCGCAATTATGTTCCCAATGCTGGTGAGTTGAATGAGGTTAGGCAATTGACGCAGCAACTGAGCGAGGCTCAGCGAGAGATTGCCGAGCGGCAGCAGCAAAGCGATCGGGAAATTCAGGCGATTCGGGATCGAAGTGAGCGGGAAATTCAGGCGATTCGGGAGCAGGCTAGGGTAGCTGAGGAGCGCATGGAGGAGCGCTTTAAGTTCTTGCAGGATCAGATGGTGTCTAGCTCGAGGCCATCCTCATCAGCATCCTACCCGCCGCCGCCACAGCAGCAGTATGCACCCCAGTATCCCCCGCCGTATGCATCCCAATATCCCCCGCAGTATACACCGCAGTATGCGCCGCCATTCCAGCCATACCAGCAGCAACATCAGTCACCCCGCCAGCCATACCACCAGCCCCAACATCAGTCACCCCTGATCCAGCCAAACGAGTAGTACCCCCAGCAGCGGTCACCCCCGCTGGACATTGATCTTAATGTCCAAATGTCATCACTCAGTGCTTTACTTCAAGATGATACATATTATAATAATGTTGATGGACATTGACCGGCAGGCACCCCAGTAGCTTTAGATTATTTTATTTATTTGTCTGGATATTTTATTAATTGTCTGGATATTTTATTAATTGTATGGATATTTTTACTGCTTTTCCCAATTTTTATTTTTTTAAATTAAAAATTAATTAGTTATTGGATTTTATTTTTTTATCAATAATTAAAAAAATTAATAAAATAATATATATTTTTAATTAAAACGATTTTTTTAAAAAAATAAAATTTATTTTTTAAAAATAATAATAATTTTTTTTTAAAAAAAAATGGTACTTTGCGGCGGATTTGTGTCGTTTGCGGCGGAATTTTAAATAAAACGTTTTTTTTAAAAAATTATATTCATTTTTTTTAAATAAAACGGGTGTTTTGCGGCGGATAAGGGGTACTTTGCGGCGGATATTGGGTACTTTCTGGCGGATATATTGCGTCAAAAATTTGTCCCCTTTTCCGGCGGATTATCCGCCGCAATTTGCGTTGGATTTTGCGGCGCCACTAAATCCGCCGCAAACTTGCGGCAGATAATCCGCCGCAACGCGTTTGCTTCGAGCTGGCTACCGGCGAAAAACTTCCGCCGCAAAGTCCAAATATCCGCCGCAAATTTGGCTTTTGCGGCGGATTTCGCCCGCCGCAAAGTCCAGCTTTTCTTGTAGTAGCTCTAAAATATAAATCCGGAACACAATGAATTTTGGATGTATCTTTTGGGAGATAATTCAGGAAACTCATTTTAAAATTCCTTCCGGATTTATGTCTAGAAGATAAATCTGGAAAGTATTTTTTTTATTTTTTTATGGTAATATTTTTTAATTTTTTAACTAATTAATTTTATTTTAGGCTTAAATATCATTTACCCCCCTGCAAATATCAGTTTATCCATTTACCCCCTGCAAAAAAAATTTTTTAAAACAAACCCTACAAAATGTAATTGTATCCAGTTACCCCCTGCTGTTAGTTTTGGCTAACAGCGTTAATATTTGCAGGGGGTAACTAGAAACACTTAATATTTGCAGGGGGTAACTAGAAACACTTAATATTTGCAGGGGGTTAACTAGATCCCAAATGTCAGCCAAGTCAGTCTAGACTTAACGTTGTTAGACAAAACTAACAGTAGGGGGTAACTCAATACAATTACATTTTGCAGGGTTTGTTTTAAAAAATTTTTTTGCAGGGGGTAAATGGATAAACGTGATACTTGTAGGGGGTAAATGATGTTTAAGCCTTTATTTATTGCAGTTCTGCACACTGCAAGGAGAGATGGCGGAATCCTATGGGGGGGTCGTCTCGGCCAGTTCCCCATGAACCCACTCCGGTGAGAGAAGCGGGTCACGCTTCTAACCGGCGTAGGAGTGATGAGAGACGACGAGGCGCTGCCCGTATGGATCAGGAGGCTGAGCAGGATCATGGACAGTATTTTGAGGCTCCTGATCCTGATCACTATATGGAGGAGGCTGAGGTTGAGCAGCAGTGGCAGCCTGATCAGGCCCAGGAGCTAGATCTGGGACCTAGGGACAGGTAATAGTTTTAATAAATAATTTTATTTTTTTGCATTGTCATTTAGTATTATGTTTTCTTATTAATATATTTTTTTTACATATATACATGATCATGGCAAACTGAAGATTCCCGCAGATGGGGGAAAATTACTGGCACTACGACCTGAAGCCCACATTACGATAGTACTTGATTGGCTATTTAGGTCTGGTCTACACGACCTACAGTATACACCTCTGACTGTCAATCACGAGCTCATTTCACCATTAGTGGAGAGGTGGCATCCTAAGACCAGCTCGTTTCACCTACCCTTTGGTGAAATGACGATCACGTTGGATGACATGTCCAATCTGTTTCATCTGGCGCTCACTGGCTCATTCTACACCCCACCTTGTACCGTGGACACTGACACCACCATTGCGGCCAGCCGAGAATTGTTGAGTATATGTCATGCAGATCTTGTACTAGAGACAAAAGCCACCAGGGGAGGTCTACGCAGCACATGCGGGTAACTAGTTTTATACTGCGAGGGTGTACCTGCTGCTTTTGGTGGGCTACACTATTTTCACGGGAAAGAGCGCTACATATGTGGAGGCCAAGTGGCTCTTGTTGTTTCAGAATTAGGATGATCTTGGCCACTCAGCATTGGGTCAAGTTGTGTTGGCCTTTTTATATCAGCAGCTTAATGATGGATCGATCTGGGACACTTGCCAGTGTGGGGGTTACACGTCGTTATTGCAGGTATAATTCTTGTTAACTATCTTATTATTTTAATTTACTTTTTTTAATAAAATTATTATTTCATATTTTTATTTCAATGTTGGATATATGAGTATTTTCCAACCATAGGCGATCGCGTCGGTTGTGGTCTATCTAGGAGGCCACGTGTTGGGAGGTGGCGTAATAAAAAGAATGCCAATCTTAAACTTAACATTTAAGGAGGAAGTTAGATGTCTTGCGACCCGACAAAAGTCATATGGAGACCGTGGGAGGACCACAGGGACGTGCTAGAGTATTAGACTATTGTTCTTTTAAGAGGGTTTATTCGCTGGGATGACATTGTTGTACCTTACATGTTGGATAGTCGCCTCTAGTAGTTTGGATATGTCCAGGACATCCCACGTTCGTCGATTGATGAGCATCCATGACTTAGGGACATCGACATGAGGTGGTTGTTCTTTTCCCAGTAGGTTGAAGATGTCATCAGGGGGGCTACTAGGGCCACGGTCCCGAGTGAGTTCCATGAGAGGTACCTCCCATGGTACTATCAAGTTTCGATTCCCTGCCTCACGGTGCCTTTGGTGGATGCTGCACATGAGGTTCCAAACGAGGACATTCCAGCACCAGCACGGGTGACCGCTGAGGAGAGAAATGCCTTTGGTGCTGCACGGATACAGGAGGCCATAGGATCTAGAGGCATTAGGCCTAACAGTCTCGCCTATAGGCTTCTTTGGAGCGCTTTGGCCGTGTTGGGGGGAGGGGACCCTTGATGTATTTTATCTATTATTCTTTTTATCTCTATTTTCGGATATTTTATCGTGAACTGTAGTTATATTTTTACAGTTATTTTTTTATATTGTGGTAGAACTAGCCGAAAACGTCTATTTATTTAAAGTTACATTTTAATTAATACAACAGTGGATACATTGAAATAACAACACAGACGCACATAAAAAAATACATAACAAAAAGAAATAAGAAAATAGAAATCAATAGAGCGACTACTTTTTTTTTTCTACTATGACGGTCTCTGTGATAAAAACTACAATATTTTTGTTGACACTCTGTTTAGTCTCCACGTACAACTTGAAAGGACCAAGATTTTTATACCCGGCATGGATGCCCAACATTTCTCTTACGTCGTCGTCGCTCTTAACATTCACGGAGGACCAGTAAACACGGTCATCATCTCCACGACTGAGTTTGCGATACATAATACTACTAACCTCTTGGTGCCATGCACCCTGTTGAACCTTACTCTCTACTTTATCTTTTAACCGCGCGAGAAGGTGATGTTCTGCCTGAGCCTGCATAAAACATGATCTGGACACTCAAATCAAACACCATTTTCCATTCTGGTGGTATTATTCCACGATGGTGAACGACGGTCAGTGTGCTATCCCTTGAATACTGGGTTGAAAGGGTGTTCATTTTGGAGGGTTTGGAAAATCAAATAAGCAAGGGTTTACTAATGCAGAGAAGTGTTGGTCTGAAAGAAATGAGGGTAAGTGTGTATATTTATAGCGATTTTCATTGAATGTGTGTCGTTGATCAATATTGTTGATAAGAAATCTAGACCATTGAAATTTTATCCGTTGAGGCACGCTAATCAATGCGTACATTAAAGTACTTTGACCAAATGTAGGCTGTTGATAAAAAATGTCGGTAACATTGAGGCCGACAAAAGTGTCGGTGAGATCTTGGCCATTGATCAAAATCTAGTATTATTAATATATTAAATTTTAATTTTAATTTTAATAATTAATTAAAATTATTAAAAAAAATATGTTCCGTATTTATGCCTTGGACATAAATCCGGAATTAAACAAATGTACTTCCGGACGAATTTATGTCTTAAGACACAAATCCGGAAGGTATTTTTTTACATTCCAGATTTATGTATTAAAACATAAATCCGTAATATAAAAAAATAGGTTTCGGATTTATGTCTTCAAAGATAAATCCGGAAATTTTTTCAGAAATCAGTTCCGGAATTACCTTTTAACATATAAATTCGGAAAAAAAAATTATGAATTAAATTTTAATTATTTAATTGAGGGTAAAATGGGAATAAATGAAAATGTAGGGGTATAAGGGCTAGAGGTGGGGGTAGGAAAATCAAAACTCCAACAATAGACTTTGAATTAAATTTTAACTATTTCACCATATTTTTACGAAAGCCTAAAACTTTTAACAAGCTAATAGGTCAATGAGATTAAGTTATAATTCGATATCTAAAAAAATCTTTTAGAGAATTATCTTAATATGACATCCTATTTAATAATAATATATCTTTAAATATGTCAAAAATTGATGTAGGTCAATATTTTAAATAAACAGAAAAAGTAAGAAATTATTTTTTGGTAGAAGTCTTTGACCCCAACGGTGTCCAGGGGAAATGTGCCCTGAGTAATCCGGAGTTCGGTCGGAAGATAAGTAAAGTCGGACTCCAATTTGTTTCATCGTTGGGGTTCGAACCCGAGTACTAGCCGTCCGCCCCTTTTAATAGATTGCATCACTTGCACCCAAGAGTTAACTAAGAAAATTTATGATTCAACACAAAATATTGAACGAAATTTTTTGAGATTGCATTTATCTTAGTGGCTCTGGCCATTGATGAATGAAGTATTGAACGATTGACAAAAAAAACATGAGTTAAATAATTTTTTTTTAAAAGATGATTTTCATTTACACAAACACAAAGTAATTTCTACTTTTCTTAAAATCTCCAAAAACTAAACTCTAAGATCCCGTTTGTTATAGTTTTTTTTGAAAAATAATAACTTTTTTTATAAAAGATAATCTATTTTAGAACTTTTCCATCCATTTGTTACAACTTTTTAAAAAAATGAGAATCTAAAATTAATCTAAAATTTGTTTCAAATGAGAATATGTTTTGAGTAGATTCTCGTAAAAACCATTTTTTAAAGAATGATATTTTAAAAATATTATTTTCGTTATGTTACATAAACACAAAACAACTTTTCATTTTCTTAAAAATCTCTAAAAACTAATCTCTAAATTATTTAACAATAAAATCACTTAATTTTTAATCCATATCAAATACAGGATGTAATTCATTAAACTAAAAAATTACTTATTTTTTAATCAGTAACAAGCATGCCAATTGGGATTGTTGAATCCGTTCTAGACACAAACACGATTGGTTCTTTCTCCTCCTTTTCATACTAACTTAGAAATTTTTTCAACACCATTATCACAAAAGACATTAATATGTACCATTTGCACAGGCCAAGTCCTAATCCAACAATGATATTCGCATGGTGTGGACACCTATATGTTGAATGTTGATTATGAGAATAGATAGAAAAGTAAAGGCAAAGGAACATTACATTTATGGTATGAAGCAACAACGGTCTGAGGATGAAATATGGGACCTAAAACCCTATTGCAATAATGATACACGTGACCACACCACACCTAACTAGCTAACCCAATTGATATTGGGGACAACACACATGTGAATTGCAAGTTCTAAAATTGATCTTGAAGGCTGAAGAATGTCCCACAGTAAATAGCCTATATAATATACTAGTATATGCACAATTGCACATGATTGGATATACTCTCTCAAACCATTCATAGAAGATGGGTGATAGTGTTAATGATGTTGAACTAAACGGAATAATATTATCTCTAATTATTAGAAAAAACTATACTAGTGTATATATATATATATATATATATATATATAGATAGATAGATAGCATTGTAATAATTATATAGTTTAATTTTTTAATAGCTACACAAAATTTAGTAATTGCTTAACACCTATAAGTCGGGAGTGGTCGGAGGTTCATGAGAAGGGTGGTAACTTGGGCCTCAAACCGATCACGTGAACTATTGATACTTGAGAAAATCCTCCAAGCGGCTTCACACAGTGTAACGTCAATGATTCCTTTTTAGTCGAACAGAACAAATTAAGTAAGTATTGGTATTTGTCTTAGAGATGAGTTTGGTCTTTTCATGAGGGCCAGGACATTTTGGATTCAACGACCTTTGCTTGATGTTTGTATCAAGGAGGTTCTTGATTTATTGAAGGCGTTAGAATGGGCCCATGAGCTTCAGTTGAAAGATACAATTTTTGAGTTAGACTCAAAGATTGTAATAGATAGCTTTCATACCAACAAGGCTGATGTCACTGAGTTGAGAGATATGATAGAAGATTGTAGGCGTTTATGGCTCTTTTGATCTAAAAATTCTTGTGTAGAGTTCTCTAGGAGAGAAGTGAATATAATTGTTCATTGTCTAGCTAAGGCGGGCCATTAACAATGTTTCTTCTCATTTTTTTCCTGGATGTTTATTAAGTTCATGACTCCATTGAGTTCACCAAAACAGAATCAGCAACAGAGAAGTAACTTGGGAATGAAATTCTCCATTTTCTGTTATTAGCAAAAACTGAACTATACAACTGAAATGATCAAGGTTTATATACAATGGTTCAGATCCTGACCTGACTAATTCTAGTCTAACTAACTAGTCAAAATAGAACTAACTAATTGACTATCTATTAACCAATCACTGTGGTTATACATTCTAACTGTAGTTAAAGTAAAAATACATAAAGGTTAACTTCAACAAATATATATACTTCAATAATGTTCCTTGTTATATTGAGCACTTGATTTTTAATGAAATGAATTAGATCTATTTCATAAAAAAATAAGATAACTGAACTGTCACTATCTTTGTTTAATATTTGTGGTGCGGTGCAGTCGGAGTAGTGTTGCATTTCCCCACTACTCTCACTGCACCGCCACTACAAAAAAAAACAGTATAGGCGCCAAATTTTTCCGTCGCTAATGACCAAAAATCCGTCGCTAATGTGCCTTAGCGAAGGAATTAGCGATGGAACAAATCCCTCGCTAAAAATGGCCTCGCTAATGGTTAGCGACGAAAGTTAGCGACAGGAATTTAGCTACGGAATTTAGCGAGGGAAATTCCGTCGCTAATCACCTCGTAATCTGTGTTTTTTTGTTAAAAAAGCACGCCTTCGTCATTAAAATATATTATAAAATTATTGTTATAATAATTATTATAATAATATAATATTATTAATATTCGGTATATTATAAAATTATTGTTATAATATTATTAAATTATAATATTGTTATAAAATTATTATAAAATTATTGTGAAATATGGTGGTGGTGGTGAAATATGGGAAGGAATTTTTGTTGAGAGAGAGAGAGACGGTTAGAGAGAGAGGAGTGAGGGTGGAAGTTAATTTTGTGGTGGTCGTGGTAGTGGTGGTGGTGGTGGTGGTGAAATATGAAAAGGAGTTTGTGTATAGAGAGAGAGAGAGAGAGAGAGAGAGAGAGAGAGAGAGAGAGAGAGAGATAGAGACGGTTGGAGAGAGAGGGGTATGGTTAGAGAGAGGAGTGAGGGTGGAAGTTAATTTTGTGGTGGTAGTGGTGGTGGTGGTGGAGGTGAAATATGGGAAGAGGGTTTGTGTGTAGAGAGAGAGAGAGAAGTGTGAGGATGAGAGGAGCTATGATGTGGTGGTGGTGGTGGTGGTGTGGTGGTGTAGGGTGGGTTTGGGTAGAGAGAGAGGAGAGTAAGGGAGAAAGAGAGTGAAGTGTGAGAAAAGAAAAGAAGAAGAGAAGAGAGAAGAAGAGGAGGATTCGGTTTAATAAAAAAATTAGAATTAGCGACGGAAATTTAGCGACGGATTTTAAATTTAGCGACGGATTTGAAAATGCGCAATTTCCAAGGAATTAGCGACGGAAATTTAGCGACGGATTTTAAATTTACCGACGGATTTGAAAATGCGCAATTTCCAAGGTCTGCACAACGGTCACGTCAGCATTAGCGATGGATTTTAAATTTAGAGACGGAATTTACATTTTTTGTTAAAAAATGCGTCATCATCATTATTAGCGACGGATTTTGGTTCCCTCGCTAAAATCCCTCGCTACTTAAACATTAGTGACGGATTTTGGGCTAATAAGGCGTTTTTTTGTAGTGCGCACCACCGCTTTGACTGCACCGCACCACCGCTCAGACTGTCGCGCTGTCCCATACTCCGATCGTCACGCCTCCCTCAACTCCGCTCGTCGTAGAGGTAATGCCACTGTTTGTTTTGAAATGCATAAAATCATTTTCAAATCATTTTTATCTTTAAAAATCATTTTTATTGTTGTTGGAGCTAAACGATGGTTATTTGAAATACCAGTTTTTATTGTTTGAACTTTTCTTTGAAATACCAGTTCGTTGGTTTGCTATTGTTTTTATTGTTGTTGCTATTGTTTTTTTTATCTTTTTACCCCTTCCCCAACTATTGGACCATGATGTTTATGCCAATAAGACAAAAGAATGCTATTTTGAAATACCAGTTGGTTGGTTTGCTATTTCTCAATTCTAAATGATTTTATGTTAGAAATAGAATATGTGAACATATCATTTAATTCTCTTGTGCTCTTGTGAACACATATGCTTGCGTCCCACAGAAAGATAACTAAAGTCCAAGCACATGAGATTGATCTAGCTGATGACTCTGACAGAAGTCAACATTTCAACTTATGAGCGAACATGCAGGGCGTAGAGCTAATCTTGGATACACACGATTGGATGTGAAAAATTATCTCAATGCAAAAAGACAAAGAGGCATGGTGTACGGCGAGTCAGGATGTCTTCCACAATATTTTCAACGGCAATTACTAGAGAATCCGTCTTTCTTCCCTGCATACCAAATGGACGTAGATGAACAAATTACAAATGTGTTTTGGTGTGATGCAAATATGGTATTGGATTATGGATATTTTGGTGACGTGATATCACTAGATACTACATTTTGTAGCAATCGCGCTAACATGCCACTAGCTCTATTTTCTGGTTTCAACCATATAGGGGTTCAGTCATTTTTGGTGCAACATTGTTATATGATGAGACAATCGAATCATTTCAATGGTTGTTTGAGACATTCTTACAAGCACACAACCAAAAAAAATCAAGGACTATCTTTACTGACCAAGCTCCGGCAATGGCTAGGGCACTTGTTGATGTGATGCTGAGACTCGTCATGGTTTATGCATTTGACACTTGTTGCATAATGGAATTAAGCACCTTGGAAACTTGATGAAGGGGGGAGTTACCTTTTAAGAGACTTCAAGAAGTGCATGAAATTAATTTCTGATGTGTCTTTTTGGGGAAATTATATTGTGATGTGTCTAGACAAGCTGCAGAACACTCATTTTTTTTTTGGTATGAAACGGGGGGGCTAAGCCCCAAGACGAAAATAGAAACTAAACAGGAACCAAGTCTGGGAATAGAATTCCCTACAGCATCAGCAAGCAATAACGGTGCTACGGAAATAGGACACTGCTCATAAAAAATCAAATCATCGGATTAACAACACCCAATGTTTGCAAAGGCATCAGCACAACGATCAGCTTCTCTGAAGATGTTAACAAAACGGATCTCCCAAGGCAACTGTAGCAGCTTTCGAATCTCTCTAACAATACTCCACCCCAAAATACGCCCACTCTCCGTACCAAGGATTATATGACAAGCCACCTTGGCATCCATCTGCACCACCACTCTACCTCATCCCTTAGAGCGAACAAGTTGCAAACCAATGAAAACACCCCACAACTCAGCAACAAAAGGATCACAGAAGCCAATATGTTTAGAGAAACCTACAAGCCAATCACCATTAGAGTTTCTCACTAGACCACCACAACTAGCAACCTTAGAAGTAGCCTTTACAGCACCATCACAATTAAGACACAACCAATCATCATCGGGGGGATCCCACCTAACATTAGCATGATCCATAACACGATCCTGCACTGACTTAGAAGCAACCATCGCAGCATGATACTCCTTAACACAAATAGTGACCACGACCTAAGGTCTAAAAAGGCGAATATAAGACACATCATGTTCTTCTTTATTTTTCCAGCTCCAAAGTAAATGACATCCCACAGCCCAACAGGATGCCCATTCAACACCATCTCTATTCCAACTAGCTTCCACCAAATTGAAATGAAGCCATTGCATCAAATTACCACCAAAAAAAGACCGCCGGGCTTCAACTTTAACTAAACCCATCCACAAATTCAAAGCACGAGGACAATCACGAAGGGCATGCAGAGTTGATTCTGTCACAGTACCACAATGAGAACAACATGAATTTCTCAACCCCATAGCATTCTTTCTTGAGTTAGTTAACAACCTATCATGTACCAGTAGCCAAACAAAGGCTTTAACTCTCTCAGGAGCTTAATCTTCCAAACTTTAGCCCAAAGAGGATTAATTGGTGTCACACCATAATTCGAAATAAGATGAAAGCCGCTAGCAATAGAGAACTCACCAAGACTGTTACCTGGCCACAGTCTGACATCATCCCCATAATCCAACTTTGGGGGTAATAAAGCATGAATTCGGGAAACAAGATCAGAGGGAATATAAGCTTCTAAACACCTGAGATCCCACAAGCCATCAGTTCCAACAAGGTCACAGACTCTAAGATTAACAAGCCCATTGGGAATATGAGCCAAAAAATCAGCAAGCTGTATGCCTGGGAGAATCCATGAATCATTCCAAACCGAAATACTTACTCCATTACCTATAGACCAAAAACAATTATTATTCAAAATCGGCCAAATTTTAGCAAGTTGTTTCCACATTATTGGAGAATCAGATGGTTTAACAATAAGATTGCTATTATTTGTACTCTCTCGACCATACTTCCCACGCAGAACTTTACACCACAAATTATTATCTCCTTGTCTCAGAGACCAACCAAGTTTCATAACACAAGCTGAATTCACATTCATGAGGTTGCGAATTCCCAAACCTCCAAGCTTCTTTAGTTGAGTAATCATAGGCCAACTCACAGCATGAAACCGACGATTGTCATTAGTATCTCCCCAAATAAAGTTTTGTTGGAGCTGCTGAATGTCTTGAATACACGTTTTAGGAATCATCGAAGTCATCATTGAATAAAGAGGAAGCGCCTCAATAACAGCCTTAGACAAAGTTATACGCCCTTGCCAATGAAAATTGTGAAGCTTTCCAACTTGATAACTTATTTTTAACCATATCAACAAGGTGAGCATAATCATTCCTTTTAGGAGTTCTACCAATAAGAGGAATCCCCAGGGTACTTACCCAAGGCAGTAACTTCTCTGTATCCAGAATGAGACACAATATTTCTTCTAGTGTTCACGGGAACTCCTTTAGAAAAGAGGATAGAAGTTTTCTCAACACTCACAAGTTGACCAGAGCTGTCACAAAACTTTTGCAGCGTGTTACACAGACAACTAATTTGATTAATAGAAGCTTGGCCAAAAAGTAAAAGATCATCCGTAAACATTAAGTGGGACACATAGGGTCCATTCCGACCAGCTTGAAGGGCTTTCCAATTACCATTCTCTACTTCTTCAGAAATCATATGAGACAACTTATCCATGCAAAGCACAAAAATGTAAGGGGATAAAGGATCCCCTGTCTAAGACCCCGTTGAGGTCTAAAGAAAGTATTACAGTTACCATTCCACAAGACATTCATTTGCACAGTTGTAATACAGGCCATGATGAGATCAATAAGCTTATCAGGTATTCTCACTTCTTTAAGCACTAGAAAGATATACAACCATTTGAGTCTATCGTAAGCTTTGGCTAAGTCCACCTTAATAGCTAGACCCCCCTTCCTGCCCTTCATATTTCTCATGGTGTGGACCATTTCTTGAGCAAGCACTATATTTTCATGGATACTTCTACCAGGGATGAAGCCCGTTTGATATGGAGAAATAAGAGTATTAATGACACTCTTCAATCGGGTTACCACAACTTTAGTGACAACCTTGTAAATAGTGTTACATAAAGAGATAGGTCTAAATTGAGATATAAATTATGGCTTATCTACCTTGGGGATGAGGCAAATATCAGTGATGTTCACACAAGATATAGCATTCGGATTGTCCCAAACCTTTTTAACAAAATCAACAACTGAAGTTCCTACAGTTCCCCAAGCTTTGCGATAGAAGCCTGGAGGAAAGCCATCAGGCCCAGGAGATTTCCACTCTCCCGTACTAAAGAGAGCATTCTTGACTTCATCAACTTGAATATCATCTTGAAGGGACAAACTATTTTCATCAGAAAGAGCACCATAAGTATAAGTGGTATGTACCCAAGGACCAAAATGAGCTTCCTCACTGAACACATTTTGATAAAACAAATTCACGATGTCTCTAACTCCTGTTTCCTCTTCAATCCACTGACCACTATCATTTCTAGGAGCTGTAATACGATTTTTCCTTCTTCTGTTTAGAGTTCCGAGATGATAATATCGAGTGTTCCTGTCACCATCACTAAGCCACTTGCTAAGTTCATCTTGGAGAGACTTCTACAATTTAGTTAGGAACCGGTTACCCCTGCCATCCACCACCCGGCGCTGAATTCCTTCAATTCTATTGAGAATTCTAGCTTTTCTGTTGCAAATATTGCCAAACACATCCCTACTCCAAGTTTTAAGGAAGATCTCCATATTATTTGTATTTTGAACAACATCAACATTATCACTCCAATAGTTAGAAATAGCCGCATTATAAGAGGGATGAGAGAGCCACATCCTCTCAAAACGAAACGGCTTAACTCTATAAGCGGAAGTTAGACCATCAG
The DNA here is from genome assembly GCA_039519185.1 of Astragalus membranaceus. Taxonomy (NCBI): domain Eukaryota; kingdom Viridiplantae; phylum Streptophyta; class Magnoliopsida; order Fabales; family Fabaceae; genus Astragalus; species Astragalus membranaceus. The sequence continues at coordinate 39,256,911 of CM076853.1, read as the reverse complement.
GCTGAATGAGAATGGGGTGATGATCTGAGAAATCAATTCTCGGAAGCACACGGACGATTGCTTCTGGAAAAGCAAGTCTCCAAGCAGCATTACACACACCTCTCTATCAAGTCAGCGAAATAAATGAACACCATTGAAGATAGGACCTTTCCAAGTATATTTCGACCCAATGGCCCCTAAATCCATGAGACTACAAGCATCCAATCTTCTAGCAAAATTAAGTTGCAGCCTTTCTCTCATTAAAAGCCGGGCTTCCCTTACATTCATGTCTCCCCCAAAACATCATTGAGATTGTTATGGATTGGGCCCCAATGGCCAATCCACCAAAAAGGCCCAATAACAAAGGACCTAACTCATCCAACGGTGGAGATTGCAGACCTAGATCCAACAGTCCTCCTCCACTCCAAACACCTATAAATAAGCATTGATTGCCCACATTAATGGTACTCATCTCTCACATACTCTCACTTGTAATTGACTCACTCACTGACTTGAGCGTCGGAGTGTCATTGCAGGTACCACCCCACCTCGGATCGGAGCACCAACTCGGACTGACCAAGGATATACGTACCAACTATCTCAGACCGGACTACTTATCCAAGACCGGATACATAGCCGGAGATACGGTACCGAACATTGGCGACCACAGTGGGAGAGCCTTATTCTCTAGTCTTTCCCCCAACCTCCTTGATCAGCAATGGCTCCAGAATTACGACGGAGAAACGTATCCAGCGTCGTGGTCAGACCCGACCAGCAACAGGAAACCCCCGAGGGGGTAGCGGTTACTCTCCCTCGCAGCTCGGCCCACGGCCGGAATTCATCCAGAGCGATGATCCCTATAAGCTCCGCTAGAAACCAGTTTCCACCTCCAGCCCCGACTGTCCCGGTACCGATCGATGCTGTCCAACAGCTCATCCAACTGCTGACAAGGCAGGCCGAGGCTGATCAAAGGAGTCAACGCTACTCCCAGCTGGAGGCCGAGATGACCGAAGTACGGGCCCGCGATATCCCGGATCGTACTTCCCCTCAAACCTACTCTCCTAGCAGAAGAACCTCCAGTAAAAGACGTCACTGATCCCCTGCTTGGAGGAGGCACCACCATCGCTCGCCGCCGCGCCGAAGAGGGAGGCGAGGATCTGGAACTCCCCCAACCGAGACCCAGGATGAGACTTATTACCCTGAGGACTCGACTCACCAAAGCTCATCACTAGCGTCTTCGTCCCCAAGGCGGCGTTCTATAAGCCGGGGAAGTCCCCCGAGGCATGAACGTCGGCGCCCTCGGTCTCCCGGATCCCCTGTCCGACGCCCTATCAGGAGGCCTCCTCCGAGGGAAAGGGCCACGACGCGGAAGGGACCCTTTACAGTGGAAATCGACTATTTCCCGGTACCCAAGCACTTAGAGAAGCCCCCGGAGGGTTTAAAGATGCATGACGGGACGGGCGATCCCGACCGACACCTAGATTACTTCGACACGATGATGCAATACCGGAATGTCCCAGAGGAGATCAAATGTCGAATCTTCCCTCTTACCCTTGAGAAATTGGCTTTGGACTGGTTCAGAGCCCTCAAGCCAAACTCTATATCATCTTGGGACCAGCTTGCAAAGCTGTTCTCGGCCCAGTTCGCCCACTCCAAAATGAAACCAAAGTCTCGGAAAGTCTTACAAGCCATCCGGCAATGAGAGAACGAGTCTCTCCGAGACTACATCGAAAGATTCAACAAAGAAGCGGCTCAGGTCCGGAACTTGGACGATTCGTTTCGACTGTTCTTCATGGAAGCCGGTCTTCGGGAAGGAAGTCTATTTCAGATTGATGTCAGTATCAACCAAACTGAATCGCTTGCCGAGTTCCTCCAGCGATCTCAGAAATACATTGATCATGAAGAAGGCGCTGTTGCAAGAAAGTCAGGCGCCGACCCCGGAACGAGCAAGCCTCAGTATGAAAAAGAGGCTCCGGTGCGTCAGGCAGGAGAGGCCCGGTATGAAAGGGAGACCCGGAACGACAGTAGGCTCCGACCTCGGAACCGACACCAGCAATATTCCGACCTGAATGAAACAAGGGCCAGGATTCTGGCGGAATGTATGAATGCTGAGTTCAAAGAAGTAAAGTTCCCCGATCAACTCCCGCACAGGCCGGGGCAGAGATCCAACAAGTACTGCCGGTATCACCGGAGCAAAGGGCACGACACCAATCGATGCAACGCTTTGAAGGATGACATTGAGGATCTGATTAAGAAAGGAAAATTGAGCCAGTACGTGGCTAAAACACCCAGACATGAGGCCGAGGTTAAGGAAGAGGAGGCCGATCCAAAACGGAAGGGTAAAGCCCCACAAAAACAGGAAGAGAGCTCAGAGGACGAGCGCGATTTCCGAAAATCAAAGGGCCTGACCTGTAATGATGATGATATCTGGGGGCTACCCCGACGAGGCGTCGGGCAAAACGATGAAAAGGAAATGGAAGGAAGTCATGTGTGCCGCTTCCACCTCTGCGGTTAGCTCGGGCCCGGAGCGCCAACCCCTGGCATTCAGCGACCGAGACTTATTGGATGACAAGCCAAACAAGCACATACCCCTCATAATCAGGGCGGTCATGGCAAACCATGAGATAAGAAGGATTCTGGTCGACCAAGGGAGCTCCGCTGATATCATCTTTATCGACCTGGTGAGAAAACTACAGATCTCAGAAGAAGACTTCAACCCTTACCGAGGATCGGACCTGTCGGGCTTCAACGGGTCCCGGACCAAACCTCTCGGTTATCTGGAAATGATGGTCACCTATGGAGAGGAGCCACTAGAAAGGACGGTCAAGACCAAATTCTTGGTACTGCCATGCCCCTCGGTCTACAACTGTATCATCGGGAGGCCCACCCTTGGGAGGCTCGGGGCTGTAACTTCAACGGTCCACCTCAAGATGAAGTTCTATTCATTAAGTGACCAAATCATCACCCTTGATGCCGACTTAAAGTCCGCCCAGAGATATTTTTATCTTCACGTCAAGGCAGATAGACAGGCCTCAGAGGAGGGGGTTCCCCCCATAGAAGCAAGGACTCAAAAGCCCAAAGAAGAAAAGAACCGGTCCGGCGGCCGAGGTCAACGTCACAGACCTCGATGCAAGGTTCGACCCGGACAGCTCCGAGGAAGAAAGCGACGACGAGTTAGCACGGGAACTAAAAAAGAAGATTAGGCGACCTCAACCTGATGGACAGTTCATGTAAATCCAGCTGGGAGAGGACCCGACCCAAACTGTCCAGATCGGATCCGATCTCCCCGACGAAGTAAAAGCAAAGCTCACCCTGTGCCTAAAATCTCACGCTGATCTCTTCGCGTGGTCAGCAAAAGACATGCCCGGGATTCCCCCTGAGGTCGCCTGTCACCAGCTAGCGGTTAACCCCGGGGAAAAATGGGTCGCCCAACGCAAAAGAGCTCAAAGCCAGGAAAAAGCAGCTGCTACGGCCAAGGTCGTAGAAGATTTAATTAAAGCTGATTTTGTAAAAGAGGTCAAGTATACAACTTGGCTCCCAAACCCTGTACTTGTTAAGAAAAGCAATGGAAAGTGGCGAATGTGCGTTGACTATACCAATGGAAAGTGGCGAAGAAACAATATGAGGTTAAACCCGGAAAAATGCACTTTCGGGGTCCGGGCTGGAAAATTCCTGGGCTTCTATCTCACGAAAAGGGGCATTGAAGCCAACCCGGATAAATGCCGAGCGGTAACAGAAATGCGTACCCCGTCTACTAAGAAATAGCTCCAAAAACTCAACGGTATGATAGCTGCACTATCTCGTTTCATTTCCAACGCCGCCTTCAAATCGCTCTCATTGTTCAAACTGCTTAAGAAAGAAGCAACTTTCGAATGGACCCCAGAGCGGGACGAGGCACTCTCCCGGCTCAAAAAGGTCCTATCCGAACCGCCCATACTAAGTCGGCCAAACCCAGGGGAAGACCTATTTTTGTATCTGGCCATCTTGGATGAGGCCATCGGAGCCGTACTTATCAGGGAGACCGAAACTGGTCAAAGCCCGGTATACTTCGTAAGTAAAGCTTTGCATGGATCGGAAGTGAGATATCAGAAAATAGAGAAAATCGCTTTTGCTCTACTCATCTCGGCACGCCGTCTCCGACCTTACTTCGTCGCCCATCAAATCGTGGTACGGACTAATTATCCAATTCGGCAGATCCTGCACCGACCCGACTTAGCAGGACGAATGATCAAATGGGCAGTGGAACTCTCCGAGTTCGGAATCAAATACGAAACGAGACCGGCCATGAAAGCCCAGATACTTGCCGACTTTATTACGGAGATGGCACTCGCCGACCCGGAGGACGGGTTGTGGACACTCCACGTGGACGGGTCCTCAAATCCAAAAGGAAGTGGTGCAGGGCTAATGCTCGAAAGCCCGACGGGCGTCGTAATTGAAGTATCACTCACGTTCGGTTTCCCTACCTCAAACAACCAGGCGGAATACGAGGCGTGCATAGCTGGACTCCGGCTTGCGATCGACCTCAGGGTCTCCCGGCTTTCCCTAAATACCGACTCATTATTGGTGGTATCCCAAATCGGGAAACAGTACGAAGCTAAAGATCCGATCTTGCAAAGATACCTAACCCGAGTGCAGGAGCTGCTCTCCCTTTTTACATTCACGGAAGTGAAACACGTTCCAAGATCGGAAAATATCAGGGCAGACATACTTTCCAAGCTTGCCAGCACCAAAATTCCGGGGAACCACCGGTCGATAATCCAGGAAACACTGAGTAAGCCGAGCGTAATCCTGAACCCGGAAGCAAATTTTTCTGTTAATGTAGTGGAAGAAAGCCAGGGTTGGATCGCGCCGTTAATAGACTATATCAAAACGGGGAACGAGCCTCCGAACCCGAGCGAAGCCAAGATCCTCCGGAGGAAGGCCTCCTCTTTTTCCATAATCAATGGAAACCTCTACAGAAGAAGCTTGTCCGCACCGCTGTTGAAATGCATTGAAGGAGGAGAGGCGGACTACGTCTTGGCCGAGATCCACGAGGGAATCTGCGGGCAACATCTTGGAGGTCGATCCCTGGCTCGAAAGGCATTAAGGGCAGGATATTTCTGGCCAACCATGGAGACCGATGCAAGAAACTATGTAAAGAAGTGCAGTAAGTGTCAGATCCACGCCAAGGTCCACATAGCGCCCCCGACGGAGCTCACCAGTTTAAGCTCGCGATGGCCATTTGCGTGGTGGGGAATAGATCTCTTGGGACCATTCCCAACTGCCCCTGGCCAGATCAAATACCTCATAGCGGCGGTGGATTACTCCACCAAATGGATCGAAACCGAGCCTTTGGCCATCATCAACGCTAAGAATTGCATCAAATTCTTCAAAAAGAATATAATGACTAGATTCGGGATCCCCGAGGTTGTAGTCACTGACAACGGAACGCAGTTCGCCGACAAAGGCTTCAGAAAACTCATGTCTGACCTCACGATCAAACACCGGTTTACCTCGGTAGAACACCCTCAGACGAACGGACAGGCCGAGGCCGCCAACAAAGTCCTCCTCAATGGACTGAGGAAGCGGCTTGATGAAGCAAAAGGAAACTGGGTTGAAGAGCTACCCTACGTGCTGTGGGCCTACAGAACCACCCCACAAAGCTCCACGGGGGAGACTCCGTTCCGTCTTTCGTACGGGACGGAGGCAGTAATCCCGGTAGAGATCGGGGAGCTGAGCTGGAGGACACTCCACCCGAAACCTTCGGAGGACAATAGTCAGGCGTTGAAAGAAAACCTCGACCTCGTCGATGAGGTCCGAGGCCAGGCTTCCCTTAAAGAAGCAATAATAAAACAGAGGGTAGCAGACCGATATAACTCGAAAGTGATCCCTAGGGACCTTGAGGTCGGTGATTTAGTTCTACGAAGAGCCGATGTCGGTTTAAAGAACGCCGCACAGGGAAAGCTCGCCCCCAACTGGGAAGGACCTTACTGAGTTTTATCTAAAACCGGCAGAGGTGCCTACGAATTGGAGACCTTGGCCGGGAAGGCGATCCCAAGAACTTGGAACGCCACTAAACTAAAAAAGTACTACAACTGACTCTCATCTTACCTAAAGAACGGTGTATACCGACGTTGTAACTCATTTTATCTGAAGAACGGTGTATACCGACGTTGTAACTTATTTTATCTGAAGAACGGTGTGTACCGACGTTATTCTTATTTTATCTGGAGGACGGTGTATACCGATGTCATCAATTATGTTTACTGTGTCTACCGATTTTATTACCTATGTTATCTTCTTTTAGCTGACCGAGGTTGTCGCTACCCTAAGGGGAGAGTTCGATCTGGGCCGAGTCCCGGTAAACTGCCCCGAAGGCGATCATCGTTACGTAAAACAACTAGTTGGCCGAGGTTGCCACAACCCTAAGGGACGAGTTCGATCTGGGCCGAGTCCCGGTAAACTGCCCCTCAGGCGACACTTACCACTTGAGCGAATTAAACGCAAGTGCACGAATGTAAAACAACAGTATAAAGATTAAACCGAGGTATATGAAACCGGAGGCACATTAAAATACATTTCTATTACAAAGTTACCCCGGATACGGCCGGGTCCTCTAGTTCAAAAAAGGTGGTGACATATTACAAATTCCGGTTCCGCCCGGAACCCGGGGCTTTTCTCCCCCACCGGTTCCACCCGGAACCCAAAAATCAGCTAATCCAGAGCTTCCCCATCAACAACAGTCACGGCATGGAAGGGGGAGGGTAAATGACGTCAAACGCGTCAGAGTCGGGGTAGGGCTTGACAACACGCCCGCTTTCTACGGTATGCTCCAGACGAATAATCCCCCGGTCCAAAGGCAGAGATGGATGCACAACAGCGACTTGAGCAAGCGCTTTCTCGAAGCTCTCCCCAGCCACTTCCACAGCCATCTGGGCCACCTCCACCATCTCGTTCTCCACGGCCTCGGCCTTGGCGTGCGCCTCCTGGAGCTCTTTTTCCAATTCAGCAATCCGAGGCGAGGAATCGACGCTAGATCCGACCTGGGCCTGCCTCGCTTTCACAAGATCGGCCTCGAGTTCATAAATCCGGGCCTTCAGGGAAGAAACCACCTCTTCAGACCGCCTCCCTTGACTCTCAAGGTCTGAGATTCGGACTTCATGTTCCCTGCACAAGTTAAGGGCAGAGTCCCTCTCTTGTTCAAGTTTGTCCGCAGCCGCGTTGAGCGCGGTCTGGTCCCTCTCCAGCACCTCATATTTCTTCTGCAACTCCTCCCGGGCTTTCCTTTCATTGTCCCTCTCCACCAGAGCTCCTGTAATAGCAGAAACAAGGAAGTCAAGAACAGAAATAACCAAAAAGAAAAATCAATGAGTGCGCCTCGGAACTTGGTGTCACCTTTTGCCTGACTCTCAGCCTCGACCCTCTGAAGCTTGGACACATCGGCCAGATGCCGGAATAACCTGAGAGCCGCCTCGACCGGGTCGACCCGGGAATCCTCCACGTGCTTCTGCAAGAAGTCGGCGTCAATTGAAAAGCCGGAAGACCTAGAAGTCCGGTGCTTCCCATGACGACCCTTTTTAGAAGCCCAGGCGGCCGGAGCATGTGAAGTAGAGGCAGGGTCTGCTTGAGGCAGGGGGCGCTCCCTTTTTCGATGTACGAGATCCGCAGTCCGATCCTCTGCACCAGCCAAGCTGGCCTCTGTAACACCCTCAATTTTCTAGTTAATTTCTTTTATATGTTTTCACTTGTGTGTTTTCTCACGCTAGCGCGTGTGAATTTAGCCCCAGAATTTGTTTGTGTTTTCACCAAACCGAAAGTAGATATAGGACCTAATATATTATATTAGGTTGAGGTTTAATTTTCGTTCCAAAATTCCACCAGAATTTGGACGCGTTTTGGACCTGCCGGACGAAAGTTACCCGCTTAAAAACCCTAACCGTGACCCGAATCTGAAAACGTTCGACGTCAAGGTTTTAATCGACAGTTGGAATAATTTAGTTAACATCCGATGCGATGTAAGTTCCGCAAAAACGCTAACTATCGCTTAACCGTATTATTCTAGTAGTATTTTAGAAAATATCTAAATATTTTTTTCACTACTTCCTTGTGAAGTTATCTGTTTGACAAAAAAAAAAAAGATATTTACTAAAAACTTTTCACTCTCTCGCTGGAACCTCCCTAGCCATTCGATCCATGTGCATACCTTTATTTACTTGGCTCATATTCACTCTCAGCAACACTTCACCATTTCAAACTATCTTCATAGTGTTTTTTTCCATCATCCCTGAAAGCAACTCACTCTCATTTTTCTTTTACCTCACAATGGATCATCCAAAAACTTGAGCTAGTTTCCTTCCTTTGGTGTTTATTTCTACATCTTCCACTACAGAAGCTCTAGTTTCATCTACTAACTACCATACTTTGGCTTTTGGGTAAGAATCAAACTTTTCTTTTCTTTAGTCTTTATTAAACTATATATATAGATATATTTCCCGATGCATGAATGGAGCTTAAAAGATGTTTCTTTTTATATATATATATTACCTCACCTTATTTTAGTTATACATAGACCATGATGATCATGACATACTTAGTATTTTTTTCTCACCACCAATTATTTGGCCGAGAGTTTTCTAAGAAGACATATATAAAAATATTTTTGGTTTTAACTGAATTTATATTTTAAAGAGTAGGATTAATTTAAACTTTCAAGGCAAGTTTGTTAGTTTTTAACTTAGATTTAGGTTATTCAAAGCAGTTTCACTTTGATAAAGCCAGAAAGAAAAAAATTGAGCCTTGATAAAAAGGAAGATGAATTTTTGTAAAAGTTTAGATTTTTAGTAAAGTTTAAAATTTGGAGTCGCGAAAACTTTTCGGAATGTTCTCAGAGCACTTTTGATCGTCATAAAAATTGAATCTTTCATACAACGAAAAAATTGTATTTTTCGATTTTCAAGTGTTTAAAGGATTTTTAGAAACCGGATAAAGTGTTAGGAGAAGAAATATCGAGAACGGGACTAGTAGCTTATCACGCTCTAGTTACCACCCTTAAAACGAGTACTAGTATTGTAATCTAAGACCTTTGGACTTTATGTTTATGCGTTGAAGGTTTCGCGACATCTGGACCGGCCCTAGCTCGGATACCTCGCTACTCGTCAGAGCACGTTTCAAGTAAGGGGAATTTCTGCATAATGAGTTTTAGCTTCATGGGTGTTGTGTGATTGTTTGAACTGTGTGCTGGATTGTTTTGCCTGATAATATTTGTAGTATTATTATGTGAGATTTTATATTGAATATCCCTGTGATTGATTGTGAAGATATGAATGACTGGTTGTGCTGAATTGTCTGAGTGTTGGAGTCATAACTATTGTTATGACCAATTGTTTTGTAACTTGAGTTGAATTGGACTCGAGCAGAGGAATCGTAACGGTAAAAAGATAAAGGGAACGTGACATTTTAGTGACAGATCGTGGGAGGTTCGAAAATAGGAAAACTGAATTTCGAGAGTTAATAGGAATTAGTCATGGTAAAACAGAATAAATATTTTTGACAGAATAAAAAGAAAACAGACTTTATGAAATAGCGTATAAATTGTGAAAACCCGAATTTCTCCAATGGATCTTCGGTGTAACCTCATTTGAACAAACACGCTCGTATTTTGAAAATGAAACCTTAGGCATTTGAAAAATGGAGAACAAAGAGTTGATTTAAGAGTTGTGGTTAACAATGAAAGTATGTCAGTAAAGATAATAATTGAGTATTCCGACTTTATAAAAGAGAAACGTTTTCGAAAACTCAAAGTGGTACTCTCGTCCGTCAAAAGATAAGAATACCCGGAAAGCTATGCTAAGTGGAATGGGACGCTTAGTGTGGTTCTCTAAAAACTTTGAGCGCATCATGTTAAAAAGAGAATTTATGAAAATGGGATACTCGATGATTATTAATATGTAATGAGACTTTCAAAGTTAAGCGTTGTTTTGAGATGAGAACTTGGGGACGAGTCTCAATCTAGATGTGAGAAAATCTAGCAAAGATTCGTATTGATTATCTAGGTACCATCGAGGACCTAGAGCGTTGAGAGTTTAGAAAGTTTTTAGGGCGTTGTTCCAACCTGGATGCTAGATGGTCCTGTGTTGAAGACTGCCTGAGTAATTGCTGTAGGTCTGACGGGGAATCCAGATCTAGGTTACAAGAGACACTGAGACATATGTAAATGTTATGTCTGTCGGTGTTGATCTAACGGAGAATCTAGATCGCAGTATTGGCCTAGGTGACGATCTAGTGCTATTCCATTTCGTATGGAAATTTTGATGGTATTAATAATCGATGTGAGGAACGATTACTAACACGGATCAGAATACCTTTGATTGACTAACTCCATTATGTTGAGGTGCTGAGATTGTTTATGAATCCTATGTGTTATTTTTTTTTTATTTTGGAATGATATCTAAAGATAAGTAAGTAATGCATGGTATCTGTATGTATGTATTATTTTGGTTTTACCTATGTATAGCTTATGATGAACTCGTGGACGAGGAATTCACCCTTGTTGTGTTTTATTTTGTATGTGGTATATTTAAAAATTGGGTTCAGAAGATGGCTTCGAAGGACAAGATGGTTATGAAGGATTTGCAGGAGATGGACTTGCCCTTGGATCTCAAGGGGGAACAAGTTCTTGATTTCCCTAGTGGTGGAAATTTGGATGATTGGGAGTTCGACCCCGTCTCCCAAAAGATCCGGTTTAGGGGAGTAGTAGTATCGACCAGTATAGATGATGAAGGTAACCGTCTCTCACAGTTACGTTACAAGACTAAGTACACTATTAATATGCCGTTCGACTTTTTCTGGGATGTACCTTGGACCCCTCCTGTGCGAAAATTCTATTCTGGGACTAGGCGTCCATTGCAACCTACGCGTGGAGGTAGGAGTGGACCTCGTAGGATAACCACTCTGAAGAAGAGCGCCATTCCTAGGAGACTTGCTAGATCATCAGTGACCCGAGATTTTTCTGAACCTGTTGACCCCGTCCCGGTGATTCAGGTACCCTTTGCCCTCATTGCTGAGGGTGGTGCTAGGGATTTTGTTGATACTGATGTCCATGATGGTACTGCTGATGACATTCCAAAGTCACCTATCATTCCAGAGTTTGCTCATACTTCTCCGCCACCTTTGCACATGTTTCCACCTCATCCTGTACCTGCTCTTCCAGTCTGGACGGCAGTGAGTGAGTCTCGTAGTGCAGGATCATTCTCTGGAGCTCATGAGTTGATTTATATTTCTAGTGATGAGGAGTTCGACGATGAGGATGACCCGGAGGTGAGTCCGTCTTATTATCTTTGGTAAGATCAGCTGAGCAGAGGTATAGTGTTGGTGTGTGTGTGTGTGTGATATTGTCAGGTATTGGGATGGCGTAGGATAGTGGGTTGTGACGTACTGACAAGAGAATGGTAATGTCAAGTAAGTCTTTTTGAGGATAGGTATCCTTGTACATAGTTCTTTTGCATCTTACCTCCCATATGTATTTAGGGATGGAGTATACCTCTTCATGTAGATATGATGCCGCCTGAGTGCGTGTCTTTTGTATTAGCGTTGACCATGCCGCTTGTGAGCGTGCCCTGTAGTTTGTTGTAATTATGATGCATATGTTTAATATATGAGTAACCTTTATGTTGGACCTATTTGGAGTCATTCTTGATAGTGAGTCATACTCTAGCTTATTTTTAAGTTCTTATCAAAAAAAAAAACATTTTCAAATTCGTTTTACAAAAAAAAAAAAATTTGGTCCATTTTTCTAAATAAATACAAAGAAATAGGAGTTTAAGTTAGAGAGGTGACACTTCAGAAATTGGGTGTTACATTAGTGGTATCAGAGCAGTTCGGTTCTAACCGGACTGTGAGTTTGGGTAGCCTCAGCTGATAGCGTCTCTAGGATGAGTTGGGTAGCATTGATTGCTTAAGACTGTGTGAACTCTGTGCTGATTGTCTGAATCGTTTCTCTTGGAGAAACATTGCTTGAATTGTTTGCAATCACTCTTAACAAAAGTGATGTGTGTTGACACACAATTAACTGTTCCTTTTGGGTTCTGACCGGTTTTACCTTGTAGAAACCCAATGTCTCGACCACAAGGAGCATCAGGATCCCAAGGAGGTAACGATGGAGGCAATGTGGAACGATTGGTTCAAGTGTTGGCTGACATGGCCGCTGCCATGGCTCAGCAAGCTACTGCAAAGACTCAGAGGGATCTGCAGAAACAACAAAGGGAAGAACGTGCTGCCGAATCCAAAGGACTAGTTGATTTTCGCCGTCATGATCCTCCTAAGTTCCATTGAGACACCAATCCCGAGAAGGCAGATCTGTGGTTGCAAGAAATCGAGAAAATTTTTGAAGTACTTCATTGCCCTGCTGAAGTGAAGGTAACTTATGCAACCTATCTTTTACTGGGAGATGCTGAGTACTGGTGGAAGGGCGCTAGACTACTCATGGAAACAAGGAATCAAGAGGTAAACTGGGAATCATTTCGTAGTACTTTCCTTGACAAGTATTTCCCCCACAGTGCAAGGGTTGAGAAGGAGAAAGAATTTCTGAGAGTTTTTCAAGGGAATCAAACTATACCGGAATACGCTGCAAAGTTCGAGAACCTCTCGAAGTATTTCCGTTTCTTTCAGCATCAAGTGGATGAAGATTACTTATGTGAAAGGTTCCTAAGTGGACTGAAATATGAAATTGAAGAATCCGTGAGACCTTTGAGCATCCGTACTTTTCAACCTCTAGTGGAGAAGTGTAGAGAAATAGAAGTGATGAAGAACAGAAGGGCCAATAGAGGGAACGTTGGAGGACCGTCTAGGTCATTTGGAAGAAATCAGTGGAACAACAACAATAATAGAGGAAGACAACCCCAACCTCAACAAAGGAAACCTTATTTTCGACCCCCAGGAAATCAAGTGGCTAAACAACCAAACCGTCTAGCACTGACAGCTAGTGGAAGTGGAACTAGACCTAACCAAACTCCATTTGGAAATCGGTTTTGCTATAAGTGTGGTTCACCAGAGCACTTGGCTGACAAATGTGTGCTGAAGACATCTCTTTGTTTCAACTGCCAGAAACCCGGACATTTTTCTAGGGATTGCACTGCCCCAAAGGCGGAACCAAACATGAACAATCTGAAAGCTGCTAGACCAATAGCCAGGGGAAGAGTTTACACCCTGAATGGTGTTGAGGATCCAGAGTCTGAGGATCTCATACAGGGAGAAGGCGACATAAACGGTAATATCTTAACTGTACTATTTGATTCGGGTGCGACGCATTCTTTCATCTCTCTAGATTGTGTGAAACCATTAGGATTGCCTGTGTCTTCTCTGTCCTTTGACTTGATTGTTTCTACGCCCACTGCTAAGCCTATCACTGCAAATACCGTGTGTTTAAATTGTCCCATTGTTATTCTTGATAGACACTTTTTGGTTGACTTGATATGCTTACCTTTGAAGAAGCTAGATGTAATTCTGGGTATGGATTGGTTAGCATCCAACCACATTCTTTTAGATTGTGCAAATAAAACCTTAGTTTTTCCTGACCCTGAGATTTCTGGATTTTTGTCTGCCAATCGTGTGGGAGTGTCCTTGAAAGGAGGATCACAAGGATACATTCTGTTATCTAGTTTGGAAATCGAGGGGAAGGTAGAATTGGACAGCATGCCTGTGGTGAAGGATTTTCCTGAAGTATTTCCCGAAGATGTTCCAGGTTTGCCGCCAGTTAGAGATGTAGAATTTTCAATCGACTTAGTTCCTGGAACTGGACCTATTTCTATAGCCCCTTATAGGATGTCCCCGGTAGAATTAACAGATTTAAAAGCCCAACTAGAAGATCTGTTGTCGAAACAGTTCATCCGACCAAGTGTATCCCCTTGGGGGGCACCTGTCTTGTTAGTAAAGAAGAAGGATGGTGGTTCAAGGCTGTGTGTAGACTATCGACAACTCAACAAAGTGACAATTAAAAACAAGTATCCTTTACCCCGCATCGATGATTTGATGGATCAATTGCAAGGAGCTACGACCTTTTCAAAGATCGACTTGAGGACCGGATATCACCAGATTCGTGTAAAGGCTGAAGATGTTCCAAAGACTGCTTTTCGAACACGATGTGGTCATTATGAATACCTTGTAATGCCCTTTGGAGTCACAAATGCGCCTGCAATATTTATGGATTACATGAATCGAATTTTTCACTCGTTCCTTGATCAATTCGTTGTGGTGTTCATCGACGACATTCTCATTTATTCAAAAACCCCTGAGGAACATCATGAGCATCTACGTCAAGTTCTTCAAGTTCTAAGGGAGAAAACATTGTTTGCAAAGTTATCAAAGTGTGAATTCTGGCTTGAAGAAGTCAAATTTTTAGGTCATGTGATCTCGAAGGAAGGCATTGCTGTTGACCCTGCCAAAGTAGAAACAGTTCTTGCATGGGAACGACCAAAGACTGTGACTGAAATCCGTAGTTTCGTAGGTTTGGCTGGATATTATCGAAGATTCATTGAAGGATTCTCGAAGATCGTGGCCCCATTGACACAACTCACAAGAAAGGATCAACCGTTTGTGTGGACTCAGAAGTGCGAAGAGAGTTTCCAACTGATGAAGAAGCGACTAACCACTGCACCTGTGTTAGTTCTGCCATTATCTCATGAGCCATATGAAGTTTATTGTGATGCATCTCACCAAGGACTAGGATGTGTGCTTATGCAACATCGAAAGGTTGTGGCTTATGCTTCGAGACAACTGAAAATTCATGAAAGGAATTATCCGACACACGATTTGGAGTTAGCTGTGGTCGTGTTTGCGTTGAAAATATGGAGGCATTATCTGTATGGAGTCAAATTTGACGTTTTTAGCGATCACAAGAGCTTGAAATATCTTTTCAGTCAAAAGGAGCTTAACATGAGACAGAGGCGTTGGATGGAATTTCTAAAAGATTATGATTTTTCTCTACAATACCATCCAGGGAAGGCTAACGTTGTAGCTGATGCGCTGAGTAGGAAAAGTATTCATGTGTCTACGATGATGGTTAAAGAATTAGAATTGTTGGAGCAATTTCGTGATTTAAGTATGAAAGTGGAAATCTTTCCAAAAAAGATGCGCTTTGGTATGATCACCGTGTCAAGCGACCTTATGGAAACCATCCGAGAACAGCAAGCAACTGACGAACACCTTCAGGAGAAAAGAGAGCAGATAGGTCAAGAGAAAGCAGCTGAGTTTAATATAGGAACTGATGGAATTCTGAGATTCAATGGAAGAGTTTGTGTGCCAAACAATATCGAGATGAGAAAGTTAATTTTGGATGAAGCACACAAAAGCAAACTGAGCATTCACCCCGGAACAACGAAGATGTACCAAGATTTAAAGCAAAGATTTTGGTGGCCAGGAATGAAGAAACAAGTGGCAGAGTACGTGGCATCATGTCTCACGTGCCAGAAAGCTAAAGTAGAACATCAGCGACCTGCTGGAATGCTCCAATCCTTGGATGTACCTGAATGGAAGTGGGATAGTATCTCAATGGATTTTGTTATAGGATTACCAAGGACCCCAAAGAGTTTTGATTCGATTTGGGTAATCGTCGATAGGTTGACTAAATCTGCCCATTTCTTACCAATTAGGACAACATATAATGTGGAGAAGCTGACAGAATTGTACATCAAAGAAGTCATTAGATTGCATGGAATACCTTCTAGTATAGTTTCTGATAGAGATCCAAAGTTTACTTCTAATTTCTGGAAAAGTTTACACCAATCCTTAGGGACAAAGTTGAGATTGAGTTCTGCGTATCATCCCCAAACAGACGGACAGACGGAAAGGACGATCCAATCCTTAGAGGATTTACTGAGAGCCTGTGTCTTAGACAATAGAGGAAGTTGGGACGATCTTTTACCTTTGATAGAGTTTACGTACAACAATAGTTTTCACTCAAGCATAGGAATGGCACCCTACGAGGCTTTATATGGAAGAAAATGTCAGACACCTTTGTGTTGGTATCAGGATGGAGAAAGTATGCTTGTAGGACCAGAGATTGTACAACAAACAACAGAAAAGATCAAACAGATTCGTGAAAAGATGAAAGCTGCTCAGAGCAGGCAGAAGAGCTACTCAGATAAAAGAAGGAGACCTCTCGAATTTCAAGAAGGAGAGAATGTATTTTTGAGAGTCACATCTACCACCGGTGTAGGCAGAGCGATTAAGTCCAGAAAACTCACTCCCAAATTTATTGGACCTTATCAAATCATCCGCCGAATTGGCCCCGTGGCATATCAAATAGCTTTACCACCTTTTCTTTCAAATATTCACAATGTATTTCATGTTTCACAATTGAGGAAGTATATTTCTGATCCGTCGCATATCATAGAACCCGATGTAGTACAACTGAGAGAAAATCTGTCTTATGAAGCTTCGCCTGTACGAATCGAGGACAGGAGAATTAAACACTTGAGGGGAAAACAAATCCCTTTGGTGAAAGTTGTGTGGAACCAAACGACGGGAGATACAACATGGGAATTAGAAGACAAGATGAAGACGATGTATCCCGATTTATTTCCAGGTTAGTAATTTCGAGGACGAAATTTTTTTTAGAGGGCAGTAATGTAACACCCTCAATTTTCTAGTTAATTTCTTTTATATGTTTTCACTTGTGTGTTTTCTCACGCTAGCGCGTGTGAATTTAGCCCCAGAATTTGTTTGTGTTTTCACCAAACCGAAAGTAGATATAGGACCTAATATATTATATTAGGTTGAGGTTTAATTTTCGTTCCAAAATTCCACCGGAATTTGGACGCGTTTTGGACCTGCCGGACGAAAGTTACCCGCTTAAAAACCCTAACCGTGACCCGAATCTGAAAACGTTCGACGTCAAGGTTTTAATCGACAGTTGGAATAATTTAGTTAACATCCGATGCGATGTAAGTTCCGCAAAAACGCTAACTATCGCTTAACCGTATTATTCTAGTAGTATTTTAGAAAATATCTAAATATTTTTTTCACTACTTCCTTGTGAAGTTATCTGTTTGACAAAAAAAAAAGATATTTACTAAAAACTTTTCACTCTCTCGCTGGAACCTCCCTAGCCATTCGATCCATGTGCATACCTTTATTTACTTGGCTCATATTCACTCTCAGCAACACTTCACCATTTCAAACTATCTTCATAGTGTTTTTTTCCATCATCCCTGAAAGCAACTCACTCTCATTTTTCTTTTACCTCACAATGGATCATCCAAAAACTTGAGCTAGTTTCCTTCCTTTGGTGTTTATTTCTACATCTTCCACTACAGAAGCTCTAGTTTCATCTACTAACTACCATACTTTGGCTTTTGGGTAAGAATCAAACTTTTCTTTTCTTTAGTCTTTATTAAACTATATATATAGATATATTTCCCGATGCATGAATGGAGCTTAAAAGATGTTTCTTTTTATATATATATTACCTCACCTTATTTTAGTTATACATAGACCATGATGATCATGACATACTTAGTATTTTTTTCTCACCACCAATTATTTGGCCGAGAGTTTTCTAAGAAGACATATATAAAAATATTTTTGGTTTTAACTGAATTTATATTTTAAAGAGTAGGATTAATTTAAACTTTCAAGGCAAGTTTGTTAGTTTTTAACTTAGATTTAGGTTATTCAAAGCAGTTTCACTTTGATAAAGCCAGAAAGAAAAAAATTGAGCCTTGATAAAAAGGAAGATGAATTTTTGTAAAAGTTTAGATTTTTAGTAAAGTTTAAAATTTGGAGTCGCGAAAACTTTTCGGAATGTTCTCAGAGCACTTTTGATCGTCATAAAAATTGAATCTTTCATACAACGAAAAAATTGTATTTTTCGATTTTCAAGTGTTTAAAGGATTTTTAGAAACCGGATAAAGTGTTAGGAGAAGAAATATCGAGAACGGGACTAGTAGCTTATCACGCTCTAGTTACCACCCTTAAAACGAGTACTAGTATTGTAATCTAAGACCTTTGGACTTTATGTTTATGCGTTGAAGGTTTCGCGACATCTGGACCGGCCCTAGCTCGGATACCTCGCTACTCGTCAGAGCACGTTTCAAGTAAGGGGAATTTCTGCATAATGAGTTTTAGCTTCATGGGTGTTGTGTGATTGTTTGAACTGTGTGCTGGATTGTTTTGCCTGATAATATTTGTAGTATTATTATGTGAGATTTTATATTGAATATCCCTGTGATTGATTGTGAAGATATGAATGACTGGTTGTGCTGAATTGTCTGAGTGTTGGAGTCATAACTATTGTTATGACCAATTGTTTTGTAACTTGAGTTGAATTGGACTCGAGCAGAGGAATCGTAACGGTAAAAAGATAAAGGGAACGTGACATTTTAGTGACAGATCGTGGGAGGTTCGAAAATAGGAAAACTGAATTTCGAGAGTTAATAGGAATTAGTCATGGTAAAACAGAATAAATATTTTTGACAGAATAAAAAGAAAACAGACTTTATGAAATAGCGTATAAATTGTGAAAACCCGAATTTCTCCAATGGATCTTCGGTGTAACCTCATTTGAACAAACACGCTCGTATTTTGAAAATGAAACCTTAGGCATTTGAAAAATGGAGAACAAAGAGTTGATTTAAGAGTTGTGGTTAACAATGAAAGTATGTCAGTAAAGATAATAATTGAGTATTCCGACTTTATAAAAGAGAAACGTTTTCGAAAACTCAAAGTGGTACTCTCGTCCGTCAAAAGATAAGAATACCCGGAAAGCTATGCTAAGTGGAATGGGACGCTTAGTGTGGTTCTCTAAAAACTTTGAGCGCATCATGTTAAAAAGAGAATTTATGAAAATGGGATACTCGATGATTATTAATATGTAATGAGACTTTCAAAGTTAAGCGTTGTTTTGAGATGAGAACTTGGGGACGAGTCTCAATCTAGATGTGAGAAAATCTAGCAAAGATTCGTATTGATTATCTAGGTACCATCGAGGACCTAGAGCGTTGAGAGTTTAGAACGTTTTTAGGGCGTTGTTCCAACCTGGATGCTAGATGGTCCTGTGTTGAAGACTGCCTGAGTAATTGCTGTAGGTCTGACGGGGAATCCAGATCTAGGTTACAAGGGACACGGAGACATATGTAAATGTTATGTCTGTCGGTGTTGATCTAACGGAGAATCTAGATCACAGTATTGGCCTAGGTGACAATCTAGTGCTATTCCATTTCGTATGGAAATTTTGATGGTATTAATAATCGATGTGAGGAACGATTACTAACACGGATCAGAATACCTTTGATTGACTAACTCCATTATGTTGAGGTGCTGAGATTGTTTATGAATCCTATGTGTTTTTTTTTTTGATTTTGGAATGATATCTAAAGATAAGTAAGTAATGCTTGGTATCTGTATGTATGTATTATTTTGGTTTTACCTATGTATAGCTTATGATGAACTCGTGGACGAGGAATTCACCCTTGTTGTGTTTTATTTTGTATGTGGTATATTTAAAAATTGGGTTCAGAAGATGGCTTCGAAGGACAAGATGGTTATGAAGGATTTGCAGGAGATGGACTTGCCCTTGGATCTCAAGGGGGAACAAGTTCTTGATTTCCCTAGTGGTGGAAATTTGGATGATTGGGAGTTCGACCCCGTCTCCCAAAAGATCCGGTTTAGGGGAGTAGTAGTATCGACCAGTATAGATGATGAAGGTAACCGTCTCTCACAGTTACGTTACAAGACTAAGTACACTATTAATATGCCGTTCGACTTTTTCTGGGATGTACCTTGGACCCCTCCTGTGCGAAAATTCTATTCTGGGACTAGGCGTCCATTGCAACCTACGCGTGGAGGTAGAAGTGGACCTCGTAGGATAACCACTCTGAAGAAGAGCGCCATTCCTAGGAGACTTGCTAGATCATCAGTGACCCGAGATTTTTCTGAACCTGTTGACCCCGTCCCGGTGATTCAGGTACCCTTTGCCCTCATTGCTGAGGGTGGTGCTAGGGATTTTGTTGATACTGATGTCCATGATGGTACTGCTGATGACATTCCAAAGTCACCTATCATTCCAGAGTTTGCTCATACTTCTCCGCCACCTTTGCACATGTTTCCACCTCATCTTGTACCTGCTCTTCCAGTCTGGACGGCAGTGAGTGAGTCTCGTAGTGCAGGATCATTCTCTGGAGCTCATGAGTTGATTTATATTTCTAGTGATGAGGAGTTCGACGATGAGGATGACCCGGAGGTGAGTCCGTCTTATTATCTTTGGTAAGATCAGCTGAGCAGAGGTATAGTGTTGGTGTGTGTGTGTGTGATATTGTCAGGTATTGGGATGGCGTAGGATAGTGGGTTGTGACGTACTGACAAGAGAATGGTAATGTCAAGTAAGTCTTTTTGAGGATAGGTATCCTTGTACATAGTTCTTTTGCATCTTACCTCCCATATGTATTTAGGGATGGAGTATACCTCTTCATGTAGATATGATGCCGCCTGAGTGCGTGTCTTTTGTATTAGCGTTGACCATGCCGCTTGTGAGCGTGCCCTGTAGTTTGTTGTAATTATGATGCATATGTTTAATATATGAGTAACCTTTATGTTGGACCTATTTGGAGTCATTCTTGATAGTGAGTCATACTCTAGCTTATTTTTAAGTTCTTATCAAAAGAAAAAAAAACATTTTCAAATTCGTTTTACAAAAAAAAAAAATTTGGTCCATTTTTCTAAATAAATACAAAGAAATAGGAGTTTAAGTTAGAGAGGTGACACTTCAGAAATGGGGTGTTACAGCCTCCGGGATTGTATTGATCGGAACGGCAGCGACGGGCTTTTCCTTCTGAACCCCGGCCTTCCTTTCCGCAAGAGCCGCCAAGCGGGAGAACTTGTCAGGCCCCATGCTATCTGCAAAATAAGGAAAATAAACAATGTTAAAAGAAACGACAGTCAAAAATTATGGGCGGGGTTATCTACCAAAAAACCTACCAAGAACGGCGGCTACTTGAGATCTCGACCCGGCCCCAACTAATCGGGCTACGTCAATCCCGAATTTCTTGGGATCCCGGTAGACAATCAGGTCGGCAAAATTCGTCAAGATCGCCAGCGAGTCCTGATCAATCGGGGATAGCCGCCCTAAGCTGACGGTGTAGGAATGAGGTCGTCGGTTGAAATGGGAGTGAGACCACCCTAGTTGAAACTTTGTGAACTCCAGTGATTTCCCGTTCGCAGAATATTGGCCGACGTGCCTCACTGCCTCCTCGTTCACGGGCTCCACAAAAAAGTACTTATTTTTCCAGTTCTTCAGAGAGTCGGAATAGGGCATGAAAATTTTTACTCCCCTCCTAGCCCGGAAGCTCACGTGCTCCCACCGATCCTTGGTGCCATCCTCATGCCTCCGGTTGACCTCAAAAAGGTGGAAGAAGAGGTCACACGAAATTGGCCTCCCCAGATGAATGCACATCAACTCGAAAGCTCGGAGGAACGCCCATGAGTTGGGATGTAGTTGGGAAGGAGCGAGGTTCAAGATCTCCAAAGCCTCTTGCTGAAAGGCGGTGAAAGGGGGGCTAACATGCATATCAAGGATCGTCATCTCGTACATAACAAATTTCAGAGCTTTCGGCCAGACGGCCACGTGTTGGTCTTCAGCCATTCCCTCCACGTTCCAGATCTGATCTTTCCGGGAAAGGCGATTGACAAAGAAACTCATGTCATCCCCGGTCCTATAGAGGGAAGGAATCCCCCTCAACGCCTCCGACACCCATGAATACTCCCGGGGAACAGTGAGAGGCTGGGATAAGAGAACATCGACCGGCCCTACTCCGGCCCGTGGGTATTGGTCAGAATCACCTTCCTCATACGCAGGGTCCCCGCGATGCCCAAGACCGCCTTCATTGTTACGACTCTCAGTGACCTCCGCCTCACTCTCATCCGAGCTCCAGCTAGTATTTCCCTGTTCTTCACATTCGAGCTCGGCATCAGAATCCTCCGAATCAAGGACCACTACCTCTGTTATCTTCATCCACCGGCTCGTTGCTGGGAACCCGGGGAGAGCGATCTTCTGCGTGAGTAGGAGCAGAGCCCAAGTCATCTTGAACCTCGGGAACAACCGACCCGGGGGGACTAGCACGAATTTCCATAGACTCTCCAATACCGGAAGCCATTGTTTTTGCGAGATTAGGGCGATCTGAGTCAGCAACCCGTCGGGTTTGTTTCGTCCTCGCCAGATCGATCCTGCAGTAATGGGGGCTTGACGAGTCAGGTTGATACGTAAACAGTGGGTCCACAACCAAGTCGGAACCCGACCTGACGACCCCCACTCCGTATCTATAAATACGGGTCCGGAGAGGACCCGGTCGCGATCTAAAGCCGGAAACAATAAAGAAAAGGAGGAAACTAACCTTGTGAAAAAGGAAGCTCGTCGAACACTTGAAGCAGGTCGCAAACAGCAAAGGTCTCACCGAGACTCAGCACAACTCTGAAAGACGAAATACGCTCCGGATCGACTTTAAGACCGGAAGCAGAGCAATTCGCAGAAAAACAGTCCAAAATAAGGGGGATCCCCCTTTCTATTTATAGGGAGCATGAAGGCCACAGATGGGCCTGGGCAGGCGCGTCGTTCCAAGCGCCTAGGCGCGTCGTTCCAAGCGCCTAGGCGCGTCGTTCCAAAGCTAGCCCCTAGGCAGGCGCGTCGTTCCAAGCGCCATCATTACCCTAATCATCCTCGAACGACGCATCCCATCAATGACGTTGCTAGCTGGCACAGAAATCAAGGCACAGCTAGGCCGGATCGCTTCGTTTCCCTCGGCTCGCCCCGGTCTCTTGACCCCGCCGTGACTGGAATCTCTCAAAAACGGACAGACGCGACCTGAGTCCCTCAGATCGTCCCGGTATACCGTGAGTCTCTCACCTCGGAGTTTGGGCCCGACGCGATCTCTAAACGACAAGTCTAGCTCGCCTTAAGGCGACCCGACTTGGGGGGCTACTGTTATGGATTGGGCCCCAATGGCCAATCCACCAAAAAGGCCCAATAACAAAGGACCTAACTCATCCAACGGTGGAGATTGCAGACCTAGATCCAACAGTCCTCCTCCACTCCAAACACCTATAAATAAGCATTGATTGCCCACATTAATGGTACTCATCTCTCACATACTCTCACTTATAATTGACTCACTCACTGACTTGAGCGTCGGAGTGTCATTGCAGGTACCACCCCACCTCGGATCGGAGCACCAACTTGGACTGACCAAGGATATACGTACCAACTATCTCAGACCGGACTACTTATCCAAGACCGGATACATAGCCGGAGATACGGTACCGAACAGAGATCACCAGCAACAAGCCACCCTCCCTGTACAGAAGTAGCAATATGATGTAAGTCATCCCATAAAATTCTTTTCTGCTCTTCGTTGGGGTTAGCATACACTGCAGAGAAAAACCACTGCACACCATTCAAATTAGTAACTTGCAAATTAATATATTGAAAATGAGTATTTAGAACCAACCCAGTGGACTCTATCACTACGCCAAGCTACCACAATACCTCCAGAAAAGCCTCTAGTATTTGAAAAATGGAACTCATCAAAGCCGAGTAATCTAAAAGTACGTTTAAGTCTTAAATTATCAACTCTAAGCTCCATGACAACACAAACGTTTTGAAGAGGAAAAAAAAACAGCGAACAGTTTTTAGAACACTCATTATTTTGGAGAAATTATACTTTGATGTGTCTTTTTAATGACATTGGTTTTGAAATTTGCTTTAAGTTGCTGTAAGTACATGAAATTAATGTGACAAAACAGAATTGATGATAGTAACCACTTACTGATTGATTCTAAAAGTTAACTTCTTACCAAAATTGAAATAAGTACATGAATATTCTACATTAGTGACAAAACAGAAAACAACACTTCAATTCAGAAAAAAACACTTCATTTGTAAGGGTGTTGAACTTCGCAGATCGCAGATGTGCAAAAGGCACTATGAGGCTTCAATTCAGAAAACAACACTTCAATTCATCTGTGGCTTCCAATGTCAAAACTTCGCAGAAGAAACATCGCAGATCTAAGGGTAAGTATCCGTTTCTGCGTTGGCGGCAGCGAGAGAGGCGGAAAGACGATGGCGGCAGCGTCGACGACGGCAAGTCTCCGTTGTTGAAAACAGGGAACGATACTTCTACCGCGACGGAGAAAGCGGCTGTGTGGCAACCGGAACAGTAGGTTGAGCGAACGCCGGAGCGGTGGGCCGGTGGTATGAACGGTGGAGTTGGTCTTGTTCGGAGTAACGGGGCTGCTAGCACGAAGACCGAAGCGTGGTGGGTTAGATTCTGTTTTAATGAATTTTGGAAAGAAATGACACGCGGAGAAGTTTCGAGCATTAGATGTATCTAACGGACCAAGATATGGGAAAGGCACCAAAGGCACCGCGCACTAAAGTTACTGAATCCTTACCCGAAGTGCTGAACAAGAGGAATCTTGCCCTTTTTAAAATTATCTTTTGTGGATTTTCTTTTCCTTTTAAAAAAACAACAAAAAGAAATAAAATAAGAACAATTAGAAGAATTTAACATGGAAAACTCTAAAATTCAGAAGAAAAAAAAAACCATGAACCGTTGTCTAATGACAACACATTGATTTTTCTCAAACACTCAATGACTATATCTTACAACATTCTAAGACAAGAGTATAAGAGAAAAAAAAAAGTCAAATATGAACGTGTTTTTGACTGGTGTATCTTGTAAATGAGAACTTGAGGCCATACATGTAACTTTTGCCTCCCTCTTCCTTCACAAAAGTACGCAATGTGGGACTTCTTATAAGATGCTCAATTCCAATCAACTCCAACAATCTCCACATTGATTGTAATTGATACACGAGACATCTTACACTTTCGCTGTCTACACCGACAACCATAGTTCAAAATAACTGTCATACTCCACCATAAAGAGTATAAGCACTTAAAGCTAAATCACTTCAAGAATTTCTACATGCCGAAAGCCATCGACATAATCTCACAACACACCTTGCATCAACCAATGCCTATGTGCTATTTTGAATCTGCTAGCAATAACATCAGTTTTCACGGTAGTGCGACAATGTCATGAGGGTACACTTCTCATTTTAAACCCTATTGTATCAACACATCCTTGACTTGTATTTTCCACAATCCAAAATTGATTTTTTCATCAAATTTCACTATGTCAAACTTCACGGCACTTGCAAAATTTGGCATTGCACCTGTATAGAGACTGTCCGTGCACCAGGTAGGTTCCCATAAAAGAGAGGTGGATCACAATTGACACGCTTAAATATCCATCCTAGCCAGAACCTTTTACAAACAACACATTCACAGTATCAAACTTCTTTTCTGATGTGAAAGATCAGACAAAGCTGCAACCATAGAGCATACTGAGAAATTAATACCTTACCGAACTAAAAGCTTCTGATACTAACTGTTGGGAGAAAAAAAACATAGACTTCTCTCAAGCACCAAATGACTCCGGTACACCCACCATCTCCAAAGTAAATATTTAACTACACTTCACAACACTCTAAAACAATAGTATAAGAGAAAAAAAATCAAATACAAACTTTAAGTGTGTTCGAGGGTGCATTTTGTATCATAGAACTTAATGTCCTACTATAATTCATTGTTTTTGGTACAAACTTAATGTCCCTTCTTATTTAACTAACACTATCCAAAGATTCCAAACATATTGACAAAATTACAAGTGGACGCGCCGTGTATATGAGAGGCAACACACTGTGAGCATGTGAATATGGAGAACGGAAATGAGAGAGAGAGAGAGAGAGAGAGAGAGAGAGGGAGAGAGAGAGAGAGAGAGAGAGAGAGAGAGAGAGAGAGAGAGAGAGAGGCCATTTTTATGTGGTCACATATGTAAAAATAATTAAGCACTCTAGGCAATGATAAAGATTACTAGTTGGGACTTTATTTTATTTTCAAAAGACAAGATACCTCATGCAAGAATCAGCCACCCCGTGACGAAAAAGGTAAAAGTCTCTAAAAAGGTATAGTTAGTTGGCAATGGGAAAGTGTAGAATTGTACACTAAAATTTATATCGGCTAAACTTGTGTATCCACCGCACGGACAGCAGTGACTAATCTCTCGTTCATTAGAGGTGCATCGAGGGTCAGGAGAGCTGGCCCAGAGTTTTAACGCTGCTCCGTTCCCACACTACAATAATTTCGGTGCTTTCCGAGGGAAAAATCCCTCGCAAAAGCAGGAAAATCGGTCGCTAATACGCATTTCCGACGAAATTTTCGACGGACAAAATTCGGTCGGGAAAACACTCCTCGCAAACGATTTCTGACGGAATTTTCCCTCGCAAACGCTTCTGTCGCAAATCCCTCGCAAACTCCGTTGCAAATCTCTCGCAAATTCCATCGGAAATCCCTCGCAAATCCCTCGCATATTCCGTCGGATATCCCTCGCAAATATATCATAAAACACAAGTGCTTCAGATATATCATAAAACACTAGCAGTAAAGTGTAATGGTCAGAAAATATAATAACAAGTGCAAAGAGATGCCTCAGAAACTATTTCACTTGAATTGCAAAGAATGGAGTACAAGTCAATGAATCTGTTACTGAGGAAATATAAAGGACTCAACAAATATGGCAATATGCCATTTGAAATGAATTAAAGTACTGAAAGCAATAAAAATGGCAGAGTACTACTCTGCAGTACAGAAAATAAAGAGAGTGATAATAGAAGATTCTCCACAGTTTGCACACCCAATCATGAGCGGATCCCTTCCATTTATGTTGATGCAAAGCAGGATTTCTTGTTAGGCCTTCTCTCTCTTGCTCCCCTCCTGATTTGTATGACTTGCTTCCCTGGTGCAAGCTCCTCTGGACCACTAAATTATTAAACAAAACAGATAAATCAAACAATAACCTTAACAAAATTAAGAGGAACTTTGAAATCAAAAACAGCTAAAATACAACAGGTTAAATGCAAAATAAACCAAAATGAATTCAATAGCTAGTGTAACATCATTATTAATCAGCCAGCATAGTATTAATCAGCCATTAATTGTAGAAATGAGATTCTCACCTTAGCAATATACTTTTGAGCACCAAATGAAGCAACAGACTCCCAGGAGAAAGATAAACTCCTATGTAGACTCTTGCAATGTTGCTATAGAAGAAAAAACAAAAAATAACAGCAAACAGAAAACAAATTAGAAACTAAAATCGTGCAATCTAGTAATTACAAGTGTTCTATTTCAAACTAAAGCATTCTATTTCAAGCCCAATTTAATCAAAACTAGAAACTAAAACTTTGCAATTTAGTAATATCCACTCAACACTTTCATTCACACATCAAGTTTGGAAAAACTAACCAAGCCACGTTGGGCTAATTCCAAGTTGCATATCTGTTGTCAATTAGGAAAGTAAGGAAAAAAGGTCAAAACCACATAAGTTTGACTGATCAGCTGGACAAAAGCACAAAAGAAGAACAAATAATGAAAGTTTAAAACATATTAGAATTCAATGTTTAACTCCATATATGCATAATGTTTAAAGTAATTGAATTCAAAACAACCATGGTCCATGAATGCTTCAAGAGCATGGTCTGGTCTGGTTGAAGGTATCAGCTGTTTGTTCGTCCTATATTCCACTCAGGTGACAATGAAGACAGCTGATCAGCAGCACCGCCAACCTGCTGCTGCTGTAACTTTGAGGGCCTCTGGTGACTCAAGCAAGTGCAGAACTTCAGTCTGGTCCATCTCCAGAAGCATGCCTGTAACTTTGGCAGCATTGTCAGGCTCCAATTGTTCCACGAGAGGGTAAAGATTCTCACCCAGCATCTGCAAGAGTATACAACCAACAAAACAGTATTTAAAGACACAACAAATGATGCTCAGGCTAAACTCGAGGAATTATTTAGCAGAGTAAACACCAGAGGAAGTGAAGAACCTACCGTCCTTTGCTGCTCTGGAGAAGCATTAGCCAGATGAGAAGCCAATGCACCAATAGGAATTTGCTGGGAGAGTGAGGCATCACGAAGAGGCATCCCACCCACATCATATGGAACAGAAAACATGCCTCCAGCAATTCCAGGCATAAGCGGAACTGGCTGCTGAAGTGCACCGCGTCTTCCACCAGGACGCTGTCCCTGTTGATCCTGCTGAACCATTGGCACAAAGAAATTTGGCACAGGAGCCCCACCAAGCCTCATTCCAGGCACAAGTTGTTGTTGATATCCAAATCCAGACTGAGAAAAATTTCAAGAATGGGCAAAGAAAATATTAAAATTAATACAGAACTAATCAGACGAATATCATCAAAGTGCCACTAAAGATTGCGCTTACTGAAGCTTCAACTACAGTAATATGGCTTACCACCATTTTGCCATTCATACCTGCAATCTAGCTCTTCTATCTTCTTTTCGTTGAGCCAGAGTCACATACAGAGGTTTGCTTACCACCATTTTGCCATTCATCTCGGTGAGCTAGCAAATAACACAGTGCAAATAAAAAACAATCAATCTCTTACTAAAAAAGTCACCTGTCATATTTGACAAGAAAATGCCATGTGACTTACTGCTCTAGATGCCTCCTCAGGAGTAGAAAATGCAACAAACCCAGATCCCCGACTTACGCCATTGGGGTCTCTCATTACCTTTCAAGTAAAAGGAAACAGCAATATAGAGTAAGCAGCTAAATAAACATTTAATGTGAAGCCAAATAATACACATACCTTGCAAGAGGTAATGGTTCCATAAGTTGAGAACAGCTCCTTAAGTTTATCATCACTAATGCCATCACTAAATAAACATTTAATGTGAAGCCAAATAATACACATACCTCCAAAAAAAATTTCGCTCACTTTTAGTCTT
Source organism: Astragalus membranaceus (assembly GCA_039519185.1). Taxonomy (NCBI): domain Eukaryota; kingdom Viridiplantae; phylum Streptophyta; class Magnoliopsida; order Fabales; family Fabaceae; genus Astragalus; species Astragalus membranaceus. The sequence continues at coordinate 39,228,105 of CM076853.1, read as the reverse complement.
TACATTTTCCTTCACCGATGCTTTTAGTTCTTCATGACTCTTAATAGCGCTTAGAAACGCAGTAGAATGCCTAAAAAAGTGTTATTAAAAGTCATGAGGGACTAATAACATTGACAGAGGAAAATGTGAGAACTAAAAGTAAGTGAAATTTTTTATATGGACTAAAAGTAAAATTTAAAAATTTTATAGTAATCAAAAATAAGAAATAACACCTTGCCTTTTTATGAGAAAATCTAGTTTAATTAAAACCAAGTCCACCTACCTATCATTAACTAAATGGTTTTGTGCACCTACCTACTTATCATTAACTAAATGGCTACCTATCATCAAAACTAAGTGCACCTACCTATCATTAACTAAATAGCTACCTATCATTAATCAACACCGTTAGCCTAGTGGCTTAATCTACTCTGAGATACGGAGTCGATCTGATGCTTCCAAGTTCATTTTCTGTAGTGAACAAACTTGATGTTGGTCAAGTAGCCAACAATAATAAGAACAAAAAAACTAAATGGTTTTTTGTAAAACCTCAATTCCAAAAAGTGGAAGTAATTAGTCATTACTTCTCCCTTCTCGCTCACTCTCACTACAGTACCCTATTCTGACACAAAGTGTCATTCAACACAGGTCAACATCTATACACAAAAAAAGGTGTACAAAAAAGTATGGTCCAAAAACTCATCACATAAACTAAAAAAAAAAGAAGAAAAAAATGGTAAATGCTGAATAAAACTCATCACTCTCACTCTCTCGCACACACTCTTCAATGCAGCAACCTTATTTAGATTTCAGACAACCTTAGAAACCACACTCACCAGTAACCCTCATACCCTCTTAAGCTAAAAATGAAGAAAAGCTATATTCTATCTTTTCTCGTCATTATTTCATATTTATACACAACAAAATCTGCTTTTGATGTTGGTGGAAGTGTTGGTATAGGTGTAGGTGTTGGCATTGGAAATAATGGTGGTGAAAATGGTGGAGGAGTTGTTTGGGTTGGTGGAGGAACAATCAACAGTCCAAATCCAAAATCCTATGGATCTCAAGTACCAACAACAAATGTTAATAATGCAGCTTATACAGCACTTCAAGCTTGGAAATCTTCAATTTTTGATGATCCTTTAAAGATTTTAGATACTTGGGTTGGTTCTAATATTTGTTCTTACAAAGGAATTTTCTGTGAAAATAATGTTGTTGTTGCTGGTATAGATCTCAACCATGCAAATCTTCAAGGAACTCTTGTTAAAGAACTTTCATTACTCACTGATTTATCTCTTCTTCATCTCAATAGTAATAGATTCAGTGGAACTATTCCTGAAACATTTAAAGATCTTATATCTTTACAAGAGTTGGATATCAGCAATAATCAGTTTTCAGGTTCTTTTCCTTTGGTTACTTTATATATGCCAAGTCTTATTTACTTGGATATCAGATTCAACTTTTTCTCAGGTTCACTTCCTCAAGAACTATTTAACAAGAATCTTGATGCAATATTTGTTAACAACAATTATTTTGATGGTGAGATTCCTTCTAATTTAGGGAGTTCACCTGCATCAGTGATAAATTTAGCTAATAATAAATTAAGTGGGAATATTCCACTTAGTTTTGGTTTCATGGGTTCAAAAATTAAGGAGATTCTGTTTCTTAATAATCAGTTAACTGGTTGTATTCCTGAAGGAGTTGGACTTTTTACTGAGATGCAAGTTTTGGATGTGAGTTTTAATTCACTTATGGGTCATTTACCAGATACTTTATCTTGTTTGGAAAATATTGAAGTTTTGAATTTGGCTCATAATCAGCTTTCTGGGGAGTTATCTGATATTATATGTTCTATTAGAAGTTTGGCTAATTTAACAGTTGCTTATAATTTCTTTTCTGGGTTTAGTCAAGAATGTTCAAGGCTTTTTTTTAAGAATGTTGGATTTGATTTCTCAGTTAATTGTATTCCTGGGAGGAATATGCAGAGACCTCAACCAGAATGTTCTATTATCCCAGGTGGGAGCTTAAGTTGTCTCAGAATTCCAACACCAAAACCTCTTGTTTGTGGTTCACTCACTGTAAGTAGCTCTAAGCACACTAAATCACAATCTCCTTGATAGTTAATTACAGCGTATGAAGCACCGACACAGACATGGACACCAGACACGAACACATAAACACATAGATGCTGATTTTAGTTTGAAAAAGGTAAGTAATTGAAGTGTCGGTGTCAATATTGGTGTCCAACAAAACACGTAGTCAACCTGAAGTGTCAGGTACTACATGGATTACATATTGTTCTTGGCTGTTACATTAATTAGTGCTATCAATCTTGATGTAAGAATCTGTTAATTTAATTCTTTATAGATTTAGTAAGAATATTTGTAATTATACTTGGTTTGTATTGATAAGATATGTCTATATTTTGGAGTAGAAATATTTGCAACTAGTGAAAAGTCTATTATCTATATATCGGCCTCCTATAAAAGATAGATAATTTACGTTTCACGTGACATGTTTGATTTGGTTACCTTAATGTTCACTAGTTCATCACGGATTCTTCAACCTTTTGATTGCTACTGAACAGTGAAAGTCAAAAAGTTGGGCATAGATTTTCACATCAGAAGAGTTGTTAATCAAAAAACATAATAACACAAGTTTTGTACTATTAGAAAGTACAAAACATGTGAAAGATCAAAATAAGTCTTATCTGTAACATGAATCACATTAGAAAGAAGAAACTAGTACAATTCACAATCCCTGTTGTAACAAGCATAAATTTTTACCATGAAAAATTATGAACAGATATTACAACCAGTAAAAAGGGTCTGCGACCACAATGTAGGTTGCGACATCAACGTTTTTTTGTCTTCGCGACCACGAAGCGACTGCAATTGCAGCGACTTAAGCTATATTTACTGTGCCTGACCACAACAAGGCGTGGCAGCGACCTAAAACTTTGGTTACAACAAACAATCGCGAATAATGAATACAGATTGGAGAAGCCATTTGTATGTCAAGGAATATAATACATCGGGTTTGGGATTTTAAAAGAGCGCGAGGCGACTGCATAACCCCACAAATCACTCCATTGATCTCCAGAGCTACCATGGATCCTGTACCCTGCATTCACCAATTCTGCTCTCTTCTCAGATTTGTAAATAGTAGCTGGTTTGCCTTGATCAGAAAAGCCTCTGTTTCATAATGTTAACAAGGAATTTTAGTTGAAGTTTATTTACAACAGAACCGAACATATATATATATATATATATATATATATATATATATATATATATTGTAAACAAATAAACCAACAATTTATGCACCTTAAGATGAGTCTCTCCCAGTTTTTGTACCCTGCAAATAGAAGGTTTGCTTCAGTGGCATTCCTTTGTAACTCACTCCTTCCAGTTAAGAGAAATATCTTGAAGCCCAGTGTCTGAAGCTCTTCATATAAACTCAAACTAGATGGAATTGCTGGGGCATCAGCTAAGTTCACCCAATCATTAAAGGATACCTCATTGAAGATCTCCGACCTGTGCTCCAAGCACCAAAGTTTGATCAAGATAAACTCATAATGACCTAACCAAAGAAACTCATACAAAGAATCTTATGGGTCAAACAAGTCATGGTAAACCCAAAATGAACTAACCAAAGAAACTCATACAAACAATGTTATGGGTCAAGCAAGTAAATTTTGCAAGGTCCAGTTTGTTGGAGAATAAGACACACTTTGAAGAATAAGATGCATATTGGATAAAATAAAAACAACTATGTATGTAAAGTGGGAACCTTGAGTATCGTAACTCCCAACTTAATATACAAACCGATCTACTCCCTCAATGGGACTCAATCTTAAATGTTAATTTAGTATCGAAGCCCATTAAAAAAAAAAGAAGCTAATTAAGGCCCTAACTCTAACTTGAAACAAAAAAAATTGTACGATCCCGAGACACCTTTGAGGCACACAAAAAAGAGCACAAGGCGAGAAACAAAAAGAAAAAGAGGCAGTCTCAATAGGGCCTCCCCATTGGACATGAGGGGATATTGGAGAATAAGTCGCGCATTAGAAAGAGAAAAAAAAAGACAATTCAAATGTATATAAGGTGGAAATTTGAGTCCAAACTGTTCAAGACTTTTTGGACAATAAAGTAACTCTCAACTAAATATACAAACCAATTCATCCTCTCAATTGAGCTTAATCTTAAATGCTAATATAGTTACCTCTTTTACTTGAATTTTTCAATCGAATCTCTTGTAATTAGTTGTCTCACACTTTCACTCATTTTGCTAATTGATAGCAAGTACAAATGGCTTCTTGATAAAACTAATAACAACCACCTAAAGAGCATCTATGCATTAACCACCCAAATTCCATAGAAATGAGGGAGCCTTTGATATTTGGTAAACTCCTTTTTCTATAGAATCTTAGTTCAGATATTCAGCCCTCCCTTGGCCAACCAAATCAATCTGCCAAGACAACATAACCCTTAACGACAAGTACAGTTAAAGAAACCCCATCTCTTAAAAGATTCTTCTTTTCTTAATGGCTGGTTACATCAAGTGTTATTTTCATCAATGATCTCATTTAAGATCTTGTTCCGATCACCATACTAAAGCTGTATTTTGGTAAGACTTAACCAAATTAGTTTCAAATTACTATTTGACTTAAGGACTAAGGCTTTGTATGGATAAACAACTTCATTGAGCTCTTATAGCATAGAAGTGCTTATATATAAGCTAGATGTATAAAAAAAGATAAAATCAAATCAAATTGTTTTCCTATAAGCTATCTTGAACAATGTATGGAAATAAGTTGAAAATAGTTTGTTGACATGTCATAAGTTATAAGCTATCCCAAACAGTCTTACAAATTGTTTTCATATAAGCTATCTTGGACGGTGTATGGAAATAAGTTGTAAATAGTTTATTAACATGTCATAAGCTATTTTTATAAGCTCTCTCAAATAATCTTACAACTATTTATGACAGTAGATAAACTCAAATAAGTGAATCCAAACAAACTTTATCCTCTAAGGAAGCGCATTTAGAAGGAATTATTTAGTAATTGAAAGCTTACATAAATTACCTAATAACATAGGGTGCTTCTAGGGTGAGGGATCAACTAAGTCCCTCACCAGTGAACCACTAAAATTGATATCAGGATATACTTTAAAATTTCATAATGGTTGAAATTTAATACTCACGGTGATGGACTTAATTGATCGGACGATGGAAGCACTCAATATTAGTGATGGAAATCGGTATACTTAGCAATTCAATCAAAAGAAAAAAGAGTAACTTAAAGATCAATAATTAGTGGTTACCTAACCTCAACTCTTTTGGAATAACTTTATTGAATAAAGTTTACTCATACACACCCTAGGTACAGAGACCCTAGAAGATTGAATTAATTGAATTATTACTCAATATAAAACTATAAATAAAAATAGTGACCTTCCATTTGTGGGACCCCATAGGGACCATGAATGAATCAAAATCCAACGGCTAAGAAGTCACAAAACACAAAAACCGAAAACCACTTACCCAAAACCAACGGATTGATAATAAGGCACATTGGAAAGCAGCGTCTCATCGATATCAAAAACCCACGCGTCTCTTCCGTCACCGCCAAGCGTCACGCTCTTCGCAAACTCCGATGAATATTTCCCCGCCACATCGCAATCTCTCTTATACCGTTCTCCCACCATGTATTCCCCAACAGAATCCACACAACTCGCCGGAATCCGATTCCATGCCCCTACGTTGTTCACCTCCACCGCCAACCTCCAGCTGTCGCAATAATCGCCGGAAATGTCGTTTTCCGACGGCAGCTTGATGATCTGTTCCGAATGAATGTGACCGATTGGTGATAGTAATATTAGGAACAGGAATCCGGCACTGGAACCCATCGCCGGAAAATAGGGAAGCTTTTGGGGAAAGCGATTTTCCGGCGAGTTTGTGTGTTTCTTTTTGGTTTCTTGGATTATAACGGAAAGAGAAATGTATATTTGCGGTAATGAATGATGGTTCGTTTATTCAACGACCACGATTCGTTGTATTAAAATATGGTTATAAGATGCAGACACAAAAAAATGGCTAAAGTGCTCCGGGTCCATTATCTTTATTTAAAACAGTGTTTTAAAAACCGGCTCGGCTCAAACCGGATCGGGTTGTCCATTTTTTTTTATCAAATCTTTGAACTGTAATTGGGAGGGGCCGCGCGAACGCAAGCCCCCACTAGTGATTGCCATCTAGGTAAGTATGTTTCCCATTGACATACATCTTGCTTTTATATCTCATTTCCTCCATGTTCTGTTCATTCTATCCGATGTGGGACTATTTCTAAACTACTTAAAACAAAAGAGACTCAAAACCCTCAACAAAAAATGTCATTAGTGGGGTTTGAACCCCCGACCTAATGAAAGCAAATGTTGAGCGCTACCATGAGGCTACCAATCTTATTGAGAATATTATTTATTTCAAATATATATAATTGGTACCTCTTTTCCTAAAAGTCAAGTATGCTCATCCTCATGGCATTAGCTTGTAATATTAATATTATGTTTCAACAAACTTATTTAATATTAAGTATTTTTTTAAAGATTTATTTAATATTAAGTTGTTAACTTATGAAATTTGTTCTAAATATTTATTGAAGCATGATATGAACTTTTAAAATTTATTTAATATATACCAAGCAAATAAAAATAAAATAGGCATGGTGTGTAATTTTAGCAAATTAAGTTTTACAAGTATGAAATATATAGGTCCTAAAAATTTGAGAATTTTTTATATTTTAGTAGATATAAAATAAACATAGTTATTAATTTTACAGGGACGAAATTTATATTATATACTATATAGGTATTGAAAATTCTCGAAATAGAGACCGGGTCCGAGTCATCCGGTTCCGGTTTTGGTCATGCGGTTCAACTGTCGACCCTTCGGTCCGACCCTTGACCCAGTGACCCGGTACCTTCACCGAGTCGGTCACCGGTTCGAGTTTTAAAACATTGATTTAAAGTAACGATTTGGTTCTTTATCTTTTTTTTTGTCTCAAATCAGTCCTTTATGTTTTAAATTTTTGACACATAAATCCTTTTCTATTCCAAATCAGACCTTTATGTTTCAAATTTTTAACACATAAATCCTTTTTTTTGACACATAAATCAGCACTCTTAACAGAAAAGAATTTATGTGTCAAAAATTTGAAAGATAAAGGACTTATTTGGGACAAAAAACATAAAAGACTAATTTGTTACTTTAAATAAAGATAAGGGACCCCTGAGATCTTTAGGCAAAAAAATAAAACTTATTTTTTCAATGGCTTCTTCAATAATCTTCATAAAGCCAAATTTTCTACCCTCCAAATATTTTTCAGGTTGACTTTGAAAAAATTTCGCTCCAAATATGACATTTTTTAAGTTTAGCTCTTCTGGAGCTCAAATCTAGGGGTGTTCGTGGGTCGGTTTGGATCAGATTTGACCAAATTCGTTTCTCGAACTAATGATAATTATTCGATTTGGGTTGGTTCGGATTTTATATTTTTTCCTCCAAATTCCGAACCAAACCGAACCGATATTAGACGAGTTGGTTTGGATTTGACCCATGGGTCATTCACTAAAATATTAATTTTCTAAAATATAAAAAAACATTTTTTTATGAAATTCCAACACTTTAAATAGCTAAAAAAAATTAAAAATCACACGAAATCAAACTCAAATCCACTAATAGTCTTCCCATTCATAGTATCAAAATTTTACAACTTAATCATAAATTATTAAGGTAAAAATTCTAAGCAAATAAAATCGTGTGCATCTAAAATTACAAAATTGTTATGACGTAATATGAGTTGGTTCGGGTTCGCGGATTTGATTTTTAAAATCCGTTGCCCGATCCAAATAACTACGGGTTGGTTTGGATTTGTTCGTGGGTTGGTTTGGATTTGCCCGAACCACTGAACACCCCTACTCAAATCAAATCTCTCACCAATTGAATCACTAAAATTGACGCTAGGATAATGTGTAAATTTAATATTGAATCGATTGGTATTAAATCTCAACTGTTGATGAATTTTTATACTACATCCTATGATTATTTTTAATGATTCATCGGTGAAGCATATGATTTGCTCCCTCAATCTAGAAATACCCTTTTTTTGGTTTTATCCAGGGTGGCTCCGTACCCAAGGTGGGGATCGAACTCCCGACCCTTGGTTAAGGGAGGATCAGCCTCAACCGCTGAACTCCACACTCTCAGTGGATCTAGAACTACCCTATAAAATATGTTATATTTTACTTTTAGTTTAGTTATTTTTTTAGTCTCGGCAAAGTTTTTTTTATTCAAACTGGTGCAAAAAAAAATTTTTATTCAAATTGGTCCCGATAATATATAAAATATTTACTAGTTTTTATGTTGCTCATCAAATATTTTTTTTACCAAAATTAAAATCAAATATTTATATATTATTTCTTTGTTTTATTATTAGAATAATTACATATTGTATAAGGACCAATTTTAATATGAGCAAATTTTACAAAGGACTAAAATACAATAATAAGAACTGAAAGCAAAATGTGGTATATTTGTAAGGACAAAAAATAGATATTTTATAAGAACAAAACTTGAAAAATGCAATTTATAGAGGTGAAACTTATATTTATAACCTACTTTTTATAGGAGATGTTTCTTTCCCAAATATAAGAAAAATATGTTATTTTTAATGTTTATTTATTGTAGAAAATATCTATTTTACCCTTATTAATTAGAGACTTTTATGTTTTCTATGAGTTATTATCACATGGTGAAAATAAAATATTGAATAGAGCTTTCTATGATACTCGTTGAGTTTTGTTGGGTGTACTTTGTAGGTAAAATTAGTACAATATTTTTTTTAAAATACTTAAATATAAAAAATGACATATCCCAACGCTTATCATACCCAACAAAACTCAATGAGTATTGGAACTATACTATGAAAGTACTTTTTTTAATTGAGACCATTGATAGCTACCCACGAAGTGTCCCAACATTTTCAAGGAAAAACTAATCGCTGCTCGTGATTAGGATCAAATTTCGCACTTGCCAACACCAAATTTCTCCATTACGGGAATCGAACTTGGGAGCATCGGGTCGACTCCTATGTCTGTGTCCCATGGATCAATCGTGTTGGTTACAATGAAAGTACATTTAGAAGTTCATGTAAAAATTAAATGTAATAAATTTTTTTTACTCCAATAATAAATGTTTTTTTATAATGCCGATGTGTTGTTTGGTACAAACTGTTTTCAAACTGAAATTAAATTATACTCCCTCCGGTCTACAATATGAGAAAAAAATAGTGAGTTTTGGTACTTTTTGTGTGATGTGTTTTTTCTCTTATATTGTGAAACAAGGGGAGTAGTTCTCAAATCGAAATTGAGTAGTAATTAGTATCCTTTATTATGCCACACTAAACTCATAGTTTTACAATGATGATACATTTTATTCACAATACAAATGATTTTTTTTGCCTGTTTAGATTAAATGGCAAATAAACACCACGCACACATACTACCACTGCTTATACACAAGTTCAAACTTAGGAGTCGGCGTCCGTGTATCGCTGAAATTGTCAATAAAATGAGCAGGGAGGGACATACAAATTATTTTATAACAACACAAATGACTATCAAAATATAACAAAATAATCTTTCATAGTGTTGTGCGTCAATGACTATTGTCTTAGGTCATCACCTTGTCTTGCTATGCTGTGTTAATTTTGTGGAGGAAAATTGAGCAGAAGCCAAATCTCAAGAAGTAAGAGCAAAATGATATAGTACTGAATTTTAGTTTCTTAACTTTTTTTTTGGGTAAACCCGAGTATCCACCGCACAGACAGCAGTGACTAATCCGTCGCTCATTGTAGGTGCCTCGAGGGGCAGGGCAGTTGGCCCAGAGTTTCTTAACTTTTTTAATTCAACCAAAATGATTTTTTTCCCTCTACCATTTCCAATTCTCCAATAGTAATACCATCACAATTGGTCTAGAGAGGATGGAGAGAAAAAATATGCAGAAGTAGGATGTCTTCAAGTAACTCTTGTTCTAGAGACAAACCATGTCCAAAATAAATGTGTTTGGACTTTTCTTCTTCTCTCCATCATTCCATCAAAGAACTATATTAACCTAGAATATATGACTCTTATGTGAACCTAGAACTATATTAATAGAAAAGGGCTATTTTGTTATGGAACGACATAACGTTTAGTGAGTCAATAGAGAATTTTACATTCCGTTTGTTAATCCAAATTTGCAGTACACCCCTGATTGAATTAAATGAGAACACATTAGGTTCTGTTGACGAATGAAACAAATCTAGTAGTAGAGTGGACACATAAATAATAAAAAAAATGAACATCGTGAAAATACAAAGAAAGATAGATATGATGAAGATTTATGTATAGGAGTTGTAATGGTGATGATCCATCCTCTCCATAAATAAAAAAAACAAGTGTAGGAGATGGAAGATAAAAAAAAAACAATAATAAAGAGTGAGGAAATTTAATTGAGAGATGGAGAGAGGTGATGATGAAGAGGAAAATTGAAGTTAGAGATGTGAATGGAGAGGATCAAACTCATGCCTTTTTCGAGCTTTGCCCATGCATTCCTTTATTTTTGTTACAAAAACTAAAATCCATGTAATACATGCTCTGCCATTCACCTGAAGTTTTTATTTTAACTTTAGAATAACTTTCAAGTGCAACAAAATTAGACCAAACATAAAACAACACCCCATAAGAAATTTTGATGCAATGCCCCTTGTGAAGCACAACCGTAACAGAAACAAAAGCTAACACAACCAACACAATGCCCCTTGTGATGCAATGCTCTTCATTCATGTCTAATCTCTTTAACAGTTGAGGGAAAAGTCTAATTAAACACAATATGCTATCCTCAAACTTAAAACCCTAGCAACCCTTGAAACTAAATTCTAAATCAATAAAGTCAAACTGCACTTGATCACTTCCCACAAATTCTATTCAATGATACATAATTGAATAAACAGATAATAACATAATATGTTCCAACGGGGTTGTTCAATTGGTGAGTTAAAAGGCGCTTAAAAGAGTTTGACCGAGGTCTAGGCTTCGAACCCCGGCAAACTAACATAACTAAGACACTACTAACATTTGTCATTCAGAAAAAAGATAATGACATAACATGCGTCAAATAGGCAACATAATCCTTTTTCCTTTTAGTAGTTTAAGCCTTCTAAATTTCAATTCACAACAACCAATATACTAGTTTTCATTTGAGAAACAATGTACATGCCAAACTTATACAGAAGGTTCACCCAAATTTTCTAAGGAAAAGAGGGATGATTTTAGTAGAAGGAGATGGTGTACAGAATCTTCCGCCGTTGCTGCTTCTCAAAACCCGCAATAATATCATCAATGGACTCCTCCCATGATTCAGTAGCTTCAATCTATGCATAAAATATATCCTTAGTAAGCCATAAAGCATGAAAACACTAAAAAATGAGTCTTCTAGAAAACAAAACATGTGTAATTTTAAAGTTATTAGCCAATTTGGTCCCTGAAAAGTTCAATTTGTCCCTGAAATTTATAATATATCAACTTAATCCCTAACGGTTTATAAAAAAAAACTTAGTCTCCAACTTTTGCAAAAGTGTTTAAATTTAGTCCCTCCATTATATTAATTTGGCTTAATTACAGTTTTGGTCCCCCTATTATGACCAATTTTCGATTTTGGCCCCTGAACTTTTAATTTGACGATTTTGGGGCCCCTATTTTCCCAATTTGAAAAATCAAAGTCCCCCACCCCAATTTTGACTCAGTTTGACTGACTGATCCTACGTGGCAGCCCACGTGGACTGCCACGTAGGCACACACCCACCCCCCACCCCCCACCCCCCCCACCCCACCCCTTCTTCTTCCTCGTGAACCCCCCTCCCCCCCACCCCACCCCACCCCCACCCCCACCCCCACCCCCACCCCCCCCACCACCGACCCACCCACCCCACCCCAATCCCCCCCACCCCCACCCCCTCTTCCCCACCCCTCCCACCCCCCCCACCGTGACCCCTTCCCTTCGCACCTCCCTCTCTCTCGCTCACCGTCTCTCCCCTCCCCCCCTCGATTTCCCTCTCTCTCTCGCTCACCGTCTCTCCCCTCCCCCTCGATTTCCCTCTCTCTCTCGCTCACCGTCTCTCCCCTCCCCCCTCGCTTTCCCTCTCTCTCGCTCACCATCGCTCTCTCTCGCTCACCGTCGCTCCGTCGCTCTCTCTCGCTCACCGTCGCTCTCTCTGCGTCTCTCTCTCGCAGATCCGGTGAAGGGGAAGGGGAAGGAAGGAGGGTTCACGGTGGGGATGGGGGGTTCACGGTGGGGGTGGGGGGTGGGGTGTGGGGTGGGAGGGGCGAAGGGGAACAGTGGAGGGTGGGGGTGGGGATCGGTGGGGAAGACAAACAGTGGAGGGGTGGGGTGGGGTGGGGGGGGGGGGGGTGGGGTGGGGGGGTGGGGTGGGGTGGGTGGGGTGGGGGGGTGTGCCTACGTGGCAGTCCACGTGGGCTGCCACGTAGGATCAGTCAGTCAAACTGAGTCAAAATTGGGGTGGGGGACTTTGATTTTTCAAATTGGGAAAATAGGGGGACCAAAATCGTCAAATTAAAAGTTCAGGGACCAAAATCGAAAATTGGTCATAATAGGGGGACCAAAACTGTAATTAAGCCTATTAATTTAATCCCTCTATTTTGCAAAATGTGACTAAATTTAAACACTTGCAAAAGTCAGAGACTAAGTTGATATATTGTAAATGTTAGGGACTAAATTGAAACACTAATGTAAAAGTCAGAGACTAAGTCAACAAGTAGGACATCTATGGTGCATGAGAGACAAACCTCCTGACATAGATCTACAGTAAGCCTTGCTCCTATAGCAGCTTCTTCATGGTTATCTTTCACCTCCAAGTTGACTATCAACACAGTTTTCATCAAAACTTGTTCTCTATTATGGAGATCTACACATTGTTGAAATTATATGGTGGTCAAGGATAGATATTGAACTCAACACTGTCTTCATGCCACATATGTTTATACTACAGTATCTATATAGTAGATGACTAGATAGATAGCCACAATAACATCCATAGAACTGTAAGGATTTTGAAAATAATTTGACAGCTTTATAACAAAGTACTAAAAATAAAACAATTTCAGCAAAAAAAAACAGAAAATATAGTCTGTACCACCGTCCCATACAGCTTTCAGGATCAACGGGTGTCTCAACAAACCATGACGAGTCTTTTCACCGTGGTTTGTACTTCACTCACACACTTCCTAAGAACTTTCCAAGAGACTGCCTATCTCATAATTACTTCAAGTCAAGCACACTTAACATGATTTTCTTAATTTATTGGTTCTGAAAAAAATATGCATCTTCTTTTACAGAGCCTACAACTTAAGAACTCTATATAGTTAAGCGTATTTGACTTAAAAGACTTTGAGCATTCCCAATGGGGGGTGGTTGCCCAATAAGCATAGGTATATCACACCCCCAGTGGGGAAGAAAACTACCATAGTGCTTTTTTGGGGAGTAGCTTACACATATACCTGTCTCTTTGCAGGTCACACCGTTATTTTATATTACAAACTGAATTGTTGTTGAAATGTAATGATATAAAATTAATAGCGGGGCCTATTTAGTAAAAAAATTTAGGGATTGAGTGTTTATTAGGTACCTACAAAACAAAATTATAAACGGATGATTTGTACGTGTGGTCGTAGGACCCCTTAAGCACCCAAATGGGAGAGCTCCATTGTGGATGCTTTTATGAAATGGGTGACTGCTGCCCAAGACGTTACATAGTCAAAAGCTAAACAGTATGATACATCAAGTAATCAAGTATGCACAACTCTCATGCCTGGGAAACCTATGTATCTTGCCACTAACTGTTATGTTTGGGCAACATCTCAACTTAAAACCATAGCACCCTACTCGCTGATTCAATCTACAATATAAGGTGAAACTGAATTTTGCAATTTTCCGCAAAGCAAAATTATGTCGAAAAAATTACTCAACTTCAAACATCATATACCAGAACAGAACAACAAAAGTGAAAGGGACAAGAAGAATATTAACCTTCAACAACCATGTCAAATACTTTTTCTTCAAATGTAAATACAATATCAAAGGATCCATCAGCAGCATTATCTTGCCATCGTTGAGGTGCCAATTTGGTTGCTGCGTTTCTTTTCAGCATAGGCAGGATTCCATTTCGCTTGTAACTCCACTCTTGTCAAGGTTCCATACAATAGTAGAATTCAAAATTGCATTACCAACAAGTCCAACAGCAACATATGCATAAACTACTCTCCCACCATAGAAAACTCTAATACACAATATTATAAAATCCTAATCCTAACACTGGTCTTCAATCCTAATACAAAAAATCCACATCCCTCCTAGTCTCACAAGAAGTTCATGGTTTCATGCTGAGCACAACAAAGTCAGAACAGCAAAACTGAATGAGCAAATTAGCCCTAACAAATTAAAAACAGAAAAACTAAAATCCAATTGCTTTTGTTTTGCATGTATTTATTTGACATTCATACAAACACATCAAGTGCATAACATCAAACACATTATTTTCACTCATAGAAGACACTATTCATTCAATACTTACATTCCCTCATTCAAGCTGAAAAGAAAAATATATGTCCAATAAAATTGAATTAATTTAGCAAACAAAAATTGAAATTGAAGTAACTCCGCAAGTCATAATATGTGCTAACAAAAATCAAAACTTCGTGTAATTGAAGTAACCCCTAAATTTAATTATTTACTAGAAAAATCAAAAGGGGCAAGAAAAATAAGCCAAAGAAAGAGAAAAATAAGAGGATACAGTTCAGGGTCTTTTCTCCGAAGCTCATCAAGCATCTGTTTATAGGGAGTTCCAAACTCGTAGACATTTGGTTCTCTGAGGGAAGGACCAGGGAGCTTAACATGGGCACCTGTGCCATAAGAAGACACGTCGAAGCCCTGTCTCTTGAGAAGAAAGTGCGCCTCCATGCTTCTGTTCTGGTTCGAAGAACACACCATTGCATACCGAAACTTCATCGTCACCGATAACAAGTTCCTTTTTTTTGTTTCTTGTGTGAAATTGAACTTTTGGGATGTTGATGATCTGAACAGAGGTGGAGAACAACGGAATTGAAATTAGGGCATGAGAAAATTTGCTGCGGCCAGGAAACGTTATTTGATTAGTGTTAGGAAATGAAATAAATAGAATTTTTTTTTGTTACCAAAGCAAAAAGACAAACCAAAAAATCAGCACAAGGGACACCCATGGCGTTGGTGGAAATGAAATTAAAGAATTTTTTTAGGCTAAATTATAGTTTTGGTCCCCCTATTTTTAAAAATTCAGACATTTAGTCTTCCTATTTTAAAAGTCAGACATTTAGTCCCCCAATTTTAAAAAACTCAGAACATTTAGTCCAAAGGGTGCTTTCCAATTTTTTTTGGCTGATTTGTTTTTTTTTTTTTAAAAAGCTGACGTGGCACTCATTAAATGACGTGGCAGCTGACTCAGCTTGCACACATCATTTAATGATGCCACGTGGACCAGCCACGTCAGATATTATATTTAATTTAAGTAAACACTAATTAAATAAATATACTGTTAACTATTGTTATTAAAATTAAAATGATTAGTAATTAAATAAATGAAATTAAAATGGAAGAAAACAGAAAGCGAGGGGGAAGAACACAGAAGACGAAGAACAGAAAGCGAGAGGGAAGAACACAGAAGACGAAGAACTCAACGCGAACGATTCTCCACTGATTCTTCTTCTTCCTCTTCAATAATCGACCTCTTCATCACTTCTTCTTCAAACTAAGAATTTGTTCTTCGCGAAATTTGGTTTGAATCGTAAAACCTAAGCTCACAACCGAAAATCCCAAATCGTTTGAACCCTAAATCTTCTTTCTTCTCTCATTCCTCTTCTTCATCTTCTTGGTCGATTCTTCTCCTCTTCTTTCATGAAAGAAAAAGATTCACGCGATTTCTCTTATCATTTATCTCATTAAGTGTTTCAGTAGGAAGTACTGTGGTCCAATCCCATTTTTCATCTAAATCACTATCCACAGGTATGTCACTATCATCACTGATAGAATTTGTAGAGTATTCATCATCTTCAGTTTCACTCCCATCTTCAACTTCCACAGTATTCTCCTCTTTTCCCTTTTCCTTACACTTTTCCTTCTCCTTCTCTTGATCCTTCTTTTTTCCCTTTTCCTTACACTTTTCCTTCTCCTTCTCTTGTTCCTTCTTTTTCCCCTTTTCCTTACACTTTTCCTTCTCCTTCTCTTGTTCCTTCTCTTCTCCCTTTTCCTTATACTTTTCCTTCTCACTGTCAGCAGCCACTATTGGGACATCTGCAACATGTTCTCCATACACTTCAATTGATTCAAACCCCTTACAATCTTCAATGAGTTTCAATACATGACCATCATTATTTAGTGGCCTCAAACCATGTTGAATACTAAGTTTTGGATGCCTATACCATAGGCACTTGAAACTGATATAACCTAGGCTTTTAACCAACTTTGACAACTCAATATAAGACATCTCATCAACATCCCAACCCTGAGACATTTCATACACCTCTCCCGCACCATGATGTATTTTTAATTTGATAATTTGGAATTCTGGTGGCCTATAACAAACAACAACAGTCAAATAGCACATATAAAGGCACATAAAGCAATGACTAAACCTCAAATAGCCCCACTATCAGTTTCAATAAAAACACATGACAAAATAAGCAATACAATAAAGGCACATATAAAAGCATAACCAATACGGGACCACAAGCATAACCAATACGGGACCACTATAAGCAATACGGGACCATCAGCCAAATAGCACATAAATCAAAGACTAAACCTCAAATACGGGACCACAACAAATTTAGCAATATCAGAAACCTCAAATATAGCAATATCAGTCAAAGAGAATCAAATGTGATAGTTCCAATACCTCAAATATAGCAATATCAGTCAAAGATTAAAAATTCAGCATATCAGAAACCCATAAACCCACAATCCCTAAATCCCAACATAACAGATTCCACTTTCAACAAACACTAAACTAAAAACCCTAATCACTATCACAAAATATAAATACCTGGTACAATACTTCGCATCTTCTCTTGTAGCTCCTCCAACGCCTGGAATCTTCAATGTATTCGCCATCGAGTCATTACAGATGACCAAGGTTAAGATTTAGGGTTCAAAGGATTTGGGATTTTCGGTTGTGAGTTAGGTTTTACGATTCAAACCAAATCTGGGGAAGAAGAAGTTTTTAGTTTGAAGAAGAAGTGATGAAGAGGTCGATTATTGAAGAAGAAGAAGAAGAATCACTGGAGATTCGTTCGCGTTGAGTTCTTCGCGTTGAGTTCTTCGCTCTCGCTTTCTGTTCTTCGCTCTCGCTTTCTGTTCTTCGCGTTGAATTCTTCTCTCCATTTGAATTTCATTTATTTAATTATTAATCATTTTAATTTTAATAACAATAGTTAACAGTTTTTTTTACTTAATTTTAATATAATATCTGACGTGGCTGGTCCACGTGGCATCATTAAATGATGTGTGCAAGCTGAGTCAGCTGCCACGTCATTTAATGAGTGCCACGTCAGCTTTTTTTTAAAAAAAAATAACAAATCAGCCAAAAAAAACTGGAAAGCCCCCTTTGGACTAAATGTTCTGAGTTTTTTAAAATTGGGAGACTAAATGTCTGAGTTTTAAAATTGGGGGACCAAATATCTGAATTTTTGAAAATAGGGGGACCAAAACTATAATTTAGCCTACTTTTTTTAAGAGAGGAAGAAAAGTTTAACTTATTTTAATTGAAAACATTTTCAGCCAAGTAAAATGAACAACAGTGAAACAGTGAAATGAATGAGTGGTGAGAAATGCTGCCATTGAGGGTGGGATTGACTAAATTCTTTTTGTTTTATTTTTAATCAACATAAAGTAAAAATATCTTAGATATTTATAAGATATATTAATATAACAATACGGTTAAATGATAATTAGCGTTTTTCGGAATTAACATCGCATCGGATATTAAATAAATTATTCTAACTTGTTTTTAAAACCTTGACATCGAATGTTTTCAGATTCGGGTCATGGATAGGTAGGGGTGTTCAATAGTTCAGGCAAATCCAAACCAACCCACAATCTAATCCAAACCGATATGTTTGGTTCAGATATTTTTCGTGTTCGGGTCAAAATCGAATAAATCCAAATCTGCCTGTAGTTGTTTGGATCGGGCAACAGATTTGAAAAATCAAATCCGCGAACCCGAACCAACCCATATTACGTCATAACAATTTTGTAATTTTAAATGTACACGATTTTATTTCCTTAGAATTTTTACATTAATAATTTATGATTAAGTTGTAAAATTTATGATTAGTTGATTTGAGTTTGATTTCGTGTGATTTTCAATTTTATTATCTATTTAAAGTGTAGAATTTCATAAAAAAGTATTGTTTTTTATATTTTAGAAAATTAATATTTTAGTGAATGACCTGTGAGCCCAATCCAAACCAACTCGGCCAATATCAGTTCGGTTTGGTTCAGATTTTGGAGAAAAAAATGTAAAATCCGAACCAACCCAAACCGAATAATTATAATTGGTTCAGGCAACGGATTTGGTCAAATCCGATCCAAACCGACCCGTGAACACCCCTATAGATAGGGTTTTTAAGTGGGTTAATTTCGTTCGGCAGGTCAAAACGCGTCCAAATTCTGGTGGAGTTTTGGAACGAAATTTAAACCTCAATCTAATATAATATATTATGTTCTAAATCTACTTCCTGTTTGGTGAAAAGAGACCATAAATACTTTCAATGAATTTTATACAATATTTTTCTATTTTTTATTTTTTTTTGTTATATT
This sequence comes from Astragalus membranaceus, assembly GCA_039519185.1. Classification (NCBI taxonomy): domain Eukaryota; kingdom Viridiplantae; phylum Streptophyta; class Magnoliopsida; order Fabales; family Fabaceae; genus Astragalus; species Astragalus membranaceus. The sequence goes on along the minus strand of CM076853.1, from coordinate 39,209,166 downwards.
CAACTTTTTTTTGTTATAAAAAAACTCTTTTAATTAGAAAATAAATTAATACAATATAATAATTTCCTAAATATTTTTTTTGACCCAAAATAATTTCCTAAATATTGTCAAAAAATAAATTCCGAAATTAATATAGAAATTAACGTAATTTTGTTTTTAAAAGGTAAATGAGATGGGATAAATATAACTTAATAATCTCTATATATAAATGTTGAAGTGAGAACACGCTCACCATGCCTTCTCACGTGTGAAGCTATTTTTTTCTTTTTTTTTGGTTTTAATATTTAAGGTAAGTGTTTTGAGGTATTTTAGAGTTTAAAAAAAGATTTAACTGTTCAAATACATGTAGTTTGTTACTCAATAACTACTTTTGGTGAAGAAAAAAAAATTATTTCCTAATAAAATAGTAAAGTGTGATGCTAAACAGTGTTTTTTAGGGTATTTTAGAGTCTACAAAAAAAGTTTAGATGTTCAAATATGAGAAGTCTGTTCTTCAAAAACCGGTTAGGTGAAAAAAAAGATATAATTTCATGACAAAATACGTAAAGTGAGATGCTAAGCAATGCATTTTGGTGTAGTTTATGACTAAAAAAAATTTAACAGTTCAAATACGCAAAGTTTGTTTCTCAATAACCTATTTGGTGAAAAGAAATACAATTTAGTGGTAAAATACATAAAGTACGATGTTAAGCAGTGTTTTGGGATACTTTAGCGTTCAAAAAATTTAAACTCTTCAAATATGTAAAATTTGTTCCTCAATAACCGGCTAACTGAAGAAAAAAGATTAATTTCATGACAAAATACGTAAAGTGAAATGCTAAGCAAGTGTTTTGAGGTATTTTAGAGTTTTAAAAAAATTTAACTGTTCAAATACGTGTAGTTCGTTACTCAATAACTACTTTGGTGAAGAAAAAATAATTATTTCCTGATAAAATACGTAAAGTTTGATGCTAACCAGTGTGTTTTATGGTACTTGAGTCTACAAAAAAAGTTTAGATGTTCAAATATGAGAAATCCGTTCTTCAAAAACCGGTTAGGTGATAAAAATATATAATTTCATGACAAAATACATAAAGTGAGATGCTAAACAATGTATTTTGGTTATTACTAAAAAATATTTAACGGTTCAAATACGCAACGTTTGTACCTCAATAACCGATTTGGCGAAAAGAAGTATAATTTTGTGACAAAATACATAAAGTACGATGTTAATCAGTGTGTTTTGGGGTAATTTAGCGTTCAGAAAAAATTTAAACTATTCAAATATGCAAAGTTTGTTCCTCAATAACCAGTTAAGTGAAAAAAATAATAATTTCATGACAAAATACGTAAAGTGAAATGCTAAGCAATGTGTTTTTGTATACTTTATGGTTTAGAAAAAAATTTAACTGTCCAAATACGCAAAGTTTGTTCCTCATTAACCGTTTGATGAAAAATAATAATAATTTCGTGACAAAATACGTAAAGTGTGATAAATTGGTGTCTATAATTTTATCTTTATTTTATATTCGAGAACCGCGTTGCCGCATTTACTCTCACGGGAACTTACAACGTTTACTCCCGCGAGAACTGCAATCATATTTACAATAGAATTTCCATCTTCTTCTTTCAACTTTGTATAGTTGATTTTATTTTATTGGTGGTATTCATCCAACCATGCACGATACCCACGTGTTTCACTTTTTAATTGTGTTCTTTTCTTTCTAATTAAGAGTTAAGTTTTTATATTTACATTTGATGAATATGGATTATGTTATAGAAGTTCTTTAGACTTTTTATTCTTATTATCTATGGATATTCAATTTCATTGTCTTTGTTAATGTTCTTTTTTAATTTTATAATCTTCTTATTTAATTTATAGTTATAATTTAATTTTTATTCACAAGAACTTCTGCCGCATTTACAATAGGTCCCCCATCATATTCTTTCAACTTTGTATAAGTGCTTATATTTTATTGGTTGTTTGCATCAAACCCTACATGATACCCACGTGTTTCGCCTTTTAATTGTGTTGTCTTCTTTTCTTTCTAAATGTGGATTATGTTATTAAAATTCTTCAGACATTTTCTTTTCATTATCTATGGATGTTCAATTTCAATGCATTTGTTTAATGTTCCCTTTTAATTTTTTAATCTTCTTATTTAATTTATAGTTATAATTTATTTTTTATTCACAGCTATTAGACTATATATTTTACAAACCAACACCATTAGCCCAGTGGCATAGGCTACCCTGGGACATGGGGGTCGACCCGATGCTCCCGAGTTCGATTCATGTAATGGACAAATTCGGTGTTGACAAGTGCGAAATTTGCTCCTACTGTTTTGTATTCTAATCGTCTTCTCTTATTATAAATTTTACAACTTCCTTCCATTCCCATATCTCTATCCTCTTTGTTTCTTACTTGCTTTATTTAAGCTTTGGCTACCTTTGTTTAGAAGGTCTCTTTGAGATTGAAACAATCGCTACAATGTACTGGCCCATTGCAAAAAGGCTTTAGCTAAACCAAGTGCAGGAGGGGGTGAAGGCAGACCGATGAAAAGGTTAAGAAATGAAACATATCAAACTATTTACTCATTAATGCTTTTGTCAAGTTTAATTTATACATAAATATAATTTCCCTAAAAAAATTATTTCTGCACACTTTTATTTCCAACAACTATTTAATAAAAAAATTAAAAGTCCCCGTGCATAGCACGGGTGCTGAGGCTAGTACTTATGAATGTGTTGACAAGAGAAAGAACAACAGGGCGGAGAGCTTTGGATCTCTACTTCTTCTGATAAGGGTATCAGTTGCAACAATAAAAAAAATTTAGACGCTTTGAGGACTTTGGGGTGGTAGATATTTTGGGGATAAGGCTAAAGTTATAATTCACACATGACTGCTACATTTTGGGTTCTATTTTTTATACCCCCACTATACATCATACCCCCACAATGAAATTTTCTTCCCATTTTGCCCCCATATTTTAGGTGAAACGGATTTATGTAACAACAAGTAGATAAATCCGTTATGTATTTTTTGCATTACGGATTTATCTTTTTGTTAGATAAATCCGCAGTTAAATATATAACGACGGATTTATCTAATTGGTAGATAAATCCGTTTTGTAAAAAATACATAACAGATTTATCTATTTGTTACATAAATCCGTTTTGCAATTAATTAAAAAACTAAATTCAGCATTATTTTACAATTTTAAGGCAAAGAAATATTATATATAAGGAATATCATATAAAAAAACGCTGAATATTCGTGTAACCTCAATCAGAATCAGCTGCTATGTCAACAACTACAGGTGGATGAGGGGGTGGTTTGGGGACCGAAGCTAAAGACCCCCATAGTTGGATACGCCCTATAAAAGGATCCAACCATGTAGTTGTAACACCCCATTTTCATTTAAATGCTTATTTAATTATTTGTGTGATTCATTTGATTAGATTTATTTGGTAGATTTAATTAAATAGAGATTAAGTGGTAAAAATAATAAAAGAATTAATTATTATTACATGATTAGTATGGGTTGGTCCATGAGGGATTAGCATTAGCGAAACCTAAGTAGGAGGCCTTGAGTAAGGGGTGTCCAAGTTAATAAGTAAATAGCCCATGATCCAATCCCTTGGCATAGGCGCATACATAAGCAAAAAAACAAAAACCAAAAACCTAATCTAAGGGAGAATAGAAAGAGGGCGACGGCTAGAGGGTGAGAAGAGAAGAAGAGGGCGCTAATCACAAGAGAGAAAGAAGGAGAAAAGGGGCGTGAATCAAGACTAGAGTGGAGAGGGCTTGCGACTAGGAGGAAGAGAGAGACAAGGAATTCGTGGTCTTCTATAGCAAAGGTAAGAGTGGGATTTAATTCAATATAAGGGTTTATGAGGGATCTACATGTGGGGTTTTAGGGTGTCTTGATCACCATATTGTTGTCTTGAAAAATCGCATGCCCTATGATTGTGTGCCTTGTTGAGTAATTTGATGTATGCTTGATTTCCTCACATTCATATGCCTAAATGATATGTTGTTATGCTCATAATAATTTTATGTTGCTTTATGATGATTGGAATTAGATTGCCATATAATGAATTGTTGTTAAAATTCATGAGTGCATGCCCAATGTTTGGATAATGATTTTTATGATGTTTTAATTGGTGAAAAAAAAATTGGAGATGACCATGATAATTAGATGATCATGTTGGTGGCTGATTTTGGTGTTATATGATTGCATACATGCTGTTTGTGTTATGGATTTTGGTGATTAAACTTGGTAAAATTCAAAAGAGTGGTTCCTAGGCGCCTTAGGCGCCAATGTTGAGAAATTTGTGTTGCAGATTTTGGGGTCCCTATCCATGGGCACCATGCCCTTTTTATTTTGGTATGCTGTTGTTGCTGTTTTAACACTTGGTTTTCCCCTAGAAACCATTCCTTGCGAAATTTTGTTGGTTTTGGCGCTGCCCCTGTAGGCGCCTTCCTGGGCGCCAGGTTCCCTGTGGCTGGGCGCCAGTTTCTGCGCCATGTTGCCTATCTTGTTTTCTGTTGCAGTTTTTGGTTCCCCATGCCTAGGCGCCAAGCCATTTGTGTTTCCCTTGATGTTTTAGCCTCTGTCTTGGTGTGGAATACCTTGCCTAATTATACTAAGTTGTTCCAGTATGGCTCCATGTTGTTCCAGTGCTGTTTGGGAAGGCGCCCTAGGCGCCCATGCACATGTTCCCCTTGCTTGTGTCGCTGGTTCTGGCGCCCCATGCGCCCAGAACTTGTTGTTATATCGTATGTTGTAGGTTGGACCTTGCTCCTGGGCACTTTGTGCACTGTTGTGACATTTTGGTGGGTGCCCTGTCCCTGGGCGCCAAATCCTGCGCTGTGTTGCCAATTCTGTTCCCTGCGCCAGTGCCTGCGCCAGTTTCCTGCGCCTGGATCCCTGTTGCTGGGCGCCATTTTTAGGATGTCTTAGTTTTTCTCCTAAACTGTTTTCGAAATAACTTTTGACTCGGGAGTCCGATTGAGGCGTTTCAAAATGTTTTGGAAAGCTTATCCAGGTGCCTAACTGGATACTCTAATTTTAAGGCATTCTGAACTATTTTTCTAACATTGTTCCCTGGAGTTGTTTTGGTGTCCGGGATGCCCTTGAGGCGTCTCCAGTGTCTTTTTCAAAAAGTGGTCGTCAACCCTAAATGTTTTGGAAAAGTGTTGTGGTTGAGAGCTGTTAATTGCTGAAGATGTTGTGTTGTTTGTATTGTCGTGGGTACCGCCGAATGGCCCACACCTTTGAGCTGTTTTGTTGTGACGGCCGTTGGCCAGCGTGGTTCGATGTCGTAGGCCTATGGCCAGCGTTGTCTATATTTTAGGCCCTTCGGCCAGTGATGTGATTTAGGCCTATGGCCAGTGGCGTTGATGTGTGATTGTTTGACTGTTGTGCATACATCATTGAGTCACATGCATACCATGAACATTAGGCCTTGTGCCAACGACGAGAAAATTAGGCCTTTGAGGCGTCTCCGGTGTCTTTTTCAAAAAGTGGTCGTCAACCCTAAATGTTTTGGAAAAGTGTTGTGGTTGAGAGCTGTTAATTGCTGAAGATGTTGTGTTGTTTGTATTGTCGTGGGTACCGCCGAATGGCCCACACCTTTGAGCTGTTTTGTTGTGACGGTCGTTGGCCAGCGTGGTTCGATGTCGTAGGCCTATGGCCAGCGTTATCTATATTTTAGGCCCTTCGGCCAGTGATGTGATTTAGGCCTATGGCCAGTGGCGTTGATGTGTGATTGTTTGACTGTTGTGCATACATCATTGAGTCACATGCATACCATGAACATTAGGCCTTGTGCCAGCGACGAGAAAATTAGGCCTTTGGCCAGCGACGATATTTTAGGCCCTTGTGCCAGTGACGAAAATTAGGCCTTTGGCCAGTGACGTAGGTTGGTACCACATGCATGTGCATTGCTTGAGTCTCATATCACATTCATATTGCACGACTGATTGAATGAAGTTGTTTGGCCATTGTGATGTGTTGTTAAAGTGATGTGTTGTTGTGAAAGTGACGTGTTAATGTATACTTAGTTGTTATTAACTGTAAGAGTGATGTTGCTTGCTGTGATTAATTGATGTCTTGAGCTTTGTATGTGGTCTTTCATACACTTCCTATATTGTATGAAATCTCACCCCTTTTTGTGGTTGTTACTTTATAGGTGAGCCCGAGTGAAGATTGTAGTCTTCCTTTTGCCTGGTGTCGTCTGCTCTGATAGGTAGCACTTGGGGAAGGGTCGATTACTGTTTTTAATTATATTTCGGTTGATGTGGAATCTTTTAGTAATTGGTGCACTTTGCACTTTGTCGGTTGTTGATGTTTTTAACGATGTTGAATAGTTCCGCTGCATGTTTTGAGAAAACTACGAGGTTTTGTTTTACGTTGAAAAATGCGACACTCTTTTGGCGCGAAAAACTCTGATAAATTATGAATAAACGATGGGTGAAAAAAAGGTGTTACAGTAGTAGTCTCGTCCGATGAAAAACGCTCCCACTGAAGAGCAACTGGAGGCAATGGACACTGAGGCAAAAGCGAAACATGCACCCAATGAATGTTGTCAACGAAAAGAATACATATGATGCTGCGACTCTTACTAGTCGAATATGAACCTCTCAACGACAAATAAGTATATGAATCTCTCAACGACAATGAAACTAGGGCGACATTATACTTGGTAGCTATAATGTACCCCATCTCCGGCCTCGATAGCCACTTGTCTGCATCCTGGTTTCCCATATCCCTAACAAACAATGACTACTTAATAATTGGAAGTCGGCTATCCCCAAATAATTTAGTATATAGATCATAACATGAGCCTATTTCTTGAATACAGTCTTGCCGAATTAAAGGCCAACTATCCTCGCTAATATCAAGTCCAACAGCAACTGCTCAGTAGCCACAATTTACATCCCCAACAACATCAATAAACTCTGCAACGAGGGGTGGGTATGTAGAGGAACCAATGGTAATAATCGATGTGGTGAAGACTGTGATGAATGCTATGAGGTCCGCTGTGAGGTACGCTGTGAGAGTTTCTTTGAAGTCCCCTGTTATAGTGATAGTTGCTATGATACTTTCTTTAAAGTCCCTTGTGATGGTTTACTGACAGAATCTTGAGTGTTCTTCATTGCCTCATCCACATGCTCCCAATAAGAAGGGTCATGTTTCACATCATACATTTTTTTCTTCTTCTTCTTTGGGGCACCCTTTGTCTTAAGTTTAGAAGGTGGTGGAACCATAGAAGATGTGGTAGGAAATGTCAGCTCATCAATCTGCTTCTTGAACACAAACTTCTCCTCTTGGGTCATAGAATTAAATCGCTTCCATACCATCTCCATGGAAAAAGTGATGTCACAGTCATCAAATTTCTTTTGATTCTCATCCTCATCCATACCATCCAAACTCAGCCTACACCAAGGTTTGTCAACCACCTCCAATGGAATAGAAGTACCAGAAACATGATTAACACCAAGCTGACAAGCATAAGGCAACCCATGTGTCTTGCTAATGACGCACCCACAACGAGATTTGTCATACCCCACACCCGAGGTGGTTTTATCAGGCTCTTTAGCAATATGTTTTAGGGCATTTAAAAAGACCAACCCGCGTAGTTTCTTGTAGAATGGAGTATTGTGAGCCACCTCAATACGGTTGATACTTCTGTGAAAAGACTCCACAATCTTAGCAAAATGTAGATTAAGCATACCATTCATCGCTTCCCAACACCTACACAAGTCTCCTCCATAATTCCCTAACGCCCTCTTCAACGCCCAGTGGGCCGACTCAACCCTAAAATAATAGCAAAACACAATAAACTCCATAACCAAAAAAATAGCAAGTCAAAATATAATTGTAAATTAGATGACATACCTATTGGTGGTGGTATTCCCCAAGTGTGCCACCTGGTTAGTCCATGCCTCCACAAATCAATGTTTATGAGGAGTCAACCATGTGTCATGCAAGTACTTCAGAAAAAATGGCAAATCGACACATGACTGCTCCAATAGTTGCAACCGTTGAGAGTACTCAACCACGCCACAAGATTCAATAAGAGCGTGCCAAAGAGAGATCAGTGACTCTTGCCTATCCACATTGACATACTCTTTACACTTTGCCTTCACATTCTTAGTTACGTGCCACTCGCGAAGCAAATTAATAGAGGTCGGAAATACTTCATGAATGCCACTCATAAGACCAAGATCTCTGTCACACAAAAACACCTCAGGTGATAGGCCGTGTATATCAAATAAATATTTCAACATATGCAGTGCCCAAGTAAAATGAGACTCACGCTCATGTGCCAAATATTCAAATGCAATCGAGAAGGATATCTCAGTTGAAGTGACACCCACAATCTCCAACAGAGGTATTCGGTATTTGTTGGTCTTGTATGTGTTGTCAAGAATAAGAATCCTAGGAAACAATCTGAGCAATTTGATAGAAGTAGGATGTGCTCTCATGATGTCATTGACAACATCTGTGCCCTCAAATTTCCTGCTCCAGCATAAATACTTCTTATCTTCTATCAATCTCATCAGCTCCTGAATCTCAGTTCTAGGACCCCTCAGGGAACACCGGTACATGGTACGCTGCCTATATAGTTGGGACATAGAGGTCACATTACCCAAAATTTCTTCTTCAAATCATTCATACTATCTCTTGGGCAACCTTCAATGCATTGTGTTCATCCACCATAGCCTTCTCCTCCTTCGTTAACCGCCCAAAGAATGCGGTGCCGTTAAGGTTATAAGCAGCTCATGTGTGTGGAGTCCACATCTAACCCTCAAACCCCAACCTCCATCACGAACCGTACATGTAGCTCTCAACTTAAACAGACAATTATGCCTCTTTAACCCGATGACTCTAGACTTGTTGCTGAATTTCCCATGCTTCTCGCAACCAAAAATAACTTTATCTTTCGTCCCCCTTTTACCTCTAGCTCGGCAAGATCTAAGAATGATAACGACAACTCCGTTGGCTTTCCCAATGTCTCTGACCCAACGTACAACATCATCACGTGTTAGAAATAGCTACAAAATAGACAATTGTTAGTCAGTTAATTAATTAAATATCAACATACATTTGGTAAAAAAAATTAATTAAATATACAACTGTCGTCGTGAATGGCCCTGGTGTATCTACTGAGAACGGAACCAACTGCTCATCTGTATCCATATCTGTTTAATTTTAAATAAAGTAAAATAAATCTATAATTAAAAATGACTCGAATTTAGATATTGAGTTCACCAGTTGATAGGTTTACACTGCAAGCCCTGTGTTTTGAGAGAAAAGGACTCACATTTAGATACTGAATTCGAACGAACAACCAAACAAATCAGGGATTCTAGGTGATTATCCGATCGAATTCGAGGCACGAAACGATTGAACAAAACACGAAAATAACACCCAGAGAGGGGAGAACATCGTGAATCCTTCAATCAATCCAAACCGAGCGTTTTCGTAAAATAAAGCAAAGTAAAAATAAAAGACAAACTCATGCAACCCACGGAAATCAACCCCAAGAGGGACAAAACATCACGAGTTCCCCAAGTGCTGATATGAAAATTGCTTTAAATCGTTAAAAAGATAAAAGAGACAAGAGTGTTGCACTCGGTTGTCGAAAAAGTAATTGCATTTGAATTGAAAAGAGTTTGGCTCAGACATACATTGTTCACCGCTGTAGCCAGAGATCCTATGTGATCGGATGTGTTAGGCGTAATGGGTTACTAGATGGTATGAAATCTCCCTAAGTACATCGATTGAACTACTAAATGTGCGAACTGCTACGTTGCATGCCTTGGACACTTGTCCTTATTGAAAGCAGATAAAATAAATAACTAACTAATGATTGGAGATGATTGATGCCGTGTGTCTTCTGGCTTCTTGGATTCTTTACACTTGTCCTTGTTCTTTGAGCCTGATCGAGACAACTGCCTTAACTGCCTTGCGTCCTTGCGTGTGGTACTTGAAACTTCAAATCTTGCCTTCGAGAAATTTCATACGTCTTTCGGGAAAGTGGCTTTCGAGCGTGTATTTTCCTCCAACATTTGGGTTTGGCCTCTAAAGTCCTTTCAATCGTAGATATGAACTTTCGAGCCACTTCCTTTTCGAGCATAACTCCTTTTAACAATTTTCAAACTCGTCTTTAAATGCTATGTTGACGTGTCATTACAGCTAATTTCGAATCCAAAATTTGGCTGTAACAGCATGTGATACAAATCTCAAACTACTCAAGAGAGTAGACTAGGAGTGCATGTGTTTCGTTTATCATGTAGAGACGCACCCCTCACAAATGTAGTAAATGTTTGAGTTGATTGAAATTGAGCATCTTGAAGAAGTCTCACATTTCTTAGTTTTGCGAAGGAAGAGGGAGGCCAATGTTATATATATATATATATATATATGGGCTCAAGTTCTTCTTTACAAGACACACTAGTAAAAAACACCTTAAGTTTATATTTAGTTTTTTCTCCTCTTATACTCTTGTTTTAGAGTGTTGTGAGGATGTAGTTAAATATTTTTCTTTCGAGGGTGTGGGTGTATTGGGGTCATTGGGTGTTTGAGAGAAGTCTATTTGTTGTAACAATTTTCATATAGTGTTATTCTCCGGCTGTCATTAGACAACGGTTCGTGGTTTTTCTCCAGTTTTGGAGTTTTCTACGTTAAAATCTTGTGTTCCGATTGTGCTCATTTGATTTCTTTATGTTGTTTTTCCAAACAACTGATATTAGAGCTTTGGTTCGGTGGGGGTATTAATTTCTTAGTATGCTTTGTGGTTGCAACTTTGTCTGATCTTCCACATCAGAAAAGAAGTTTGATACCGTGAAAGTGTTGCTTGAAAAAGGTTCTGGCTAAGAAAGACTTGGTATTTAAGTGTGTCGATTATGACCCACCTCTCTTTCCTGAGAGCCTACTTGGTGTACGGTTTACACTATGTATACAGCTGGAATGTGAATTTTTTCAAGTGCTGTGAACTTTTACATAGAGAAATTTGAAGGAAGAATCAATTTTGGCTGGTGGAAAATATAAGTCAAGGATGTGTTGATACAATCGGGGTTGCACAAGGTGTTGTGTCGATGACTTTCGACATGTAGAAATTCTTGAAGTGGTTTAGCCTTCAAGTGGAGTATACTCTCTATGGTGGAGTATGATAGTTCTTTTAAACTATGATTATCAGTGTAGACAATGAAAGCAGAAGATGTCTCATGTATCAATTAAAATCAAGGTGGAGATTGTTGGAGTTGATTGAAATTGAACATCTTGAACAAGTCCCACATTGCTTAGTTTTGTGAAGGAAGAGGGGAGGCCAATGTTATAAATATGAGCTCAAGTTCTCCTTTTCAAGACGCACTAGTCAAAAACACCTTAAGTTTGTATTTGACTTCCCCTCTTATACTCTCGTTTTAAAGTGTTGTGAGATGTAGTTAAATATTTTTCTTTGGAGGGTGTGGGTGTACTGGGGCCATTGGATGTTTGAGAGAAGTCTATGTGTTGTAGCAATTTTCACATAGTGTTCTTCTATAGTTGTCAATAGACAACGATTCGTGGTTTTTCTCCTATTTTGAAGTTTTCCACGTGAAATTCTAGTATTCCGATTGTGCTCATTTTATTTCTCTATATTGTTTTTTTCAACCTAGATGTAGTCAAGACCTAACCTACCTTCTCACAAGTGTAGTCAAGGATGAGCACACCTCCTCATAATGTGATCATGTGCTACATCGTACTCCGTGGATATATGATGCATGTCATAGATGAACCGATTCAATTTGGATATGATCCGTGGATATCCAAATTCAAACCCAAAAATATTGGAACAAAATGGGATTATACCACATGTAAGCACAAACGCGATTAATTATATGAAATAAGAAGACTCACTTGGTTATCAATGGGAAAAAGCACAAAGCAAGTTTCTAAATAACATGAGAGCGAAGAAAATTTAGCTATCATAGCTACCATAAATTTCCATTCAATATTAAGCATGTATGTATTGAAAAAATTTCAAGACCAGACATTGAATAAATGTTTGTTTAGATGTCATATGTTAAAATTTCTCTCTATTTTTCAAAATACATTTACACATATACTTGATAGTCAAATTATTGCAACAGGCATGCATGATGTCTAAGAATATCTCCAAGGAAGATCGGGAGAAAGTGACTACCATGTTTGCAAAAACCATGATACTGATATAATTAAGATCATAAGAATGTGGAAAAGAAAACAATTTAATTAATGTAATTATTGTGACGTGCAATGCCAGCTAACTACTTGGTGCTGAGCATAAGCATTGAATATTTTAGTTTATTAATGTATGTTATTCTCTTCCGAGTTTAATATATGTTCAACAAATCTATAAGGTCTAACACAACTGGTTGTTAAGCTGGATATATACCATGGTTACTTAAGTTTGAACTCGAGATCTCCACTCTGCGTGTGTAAGTTTACGGGTGGTACTACTTCGTCTGCAAACAAAAAAAGTTAGTAATTAAGCATCTCAATTTAAGGATAGAGTATCACACGTCAATTTAAGGCATCAATTTTTTTCTAAATTCTTTTAGTAGACATGAAGGGAATCATATTTAGTTTCACATATATTTGGGTAATTAAACACCCTCCTTAAGAAAACAAAAAAATTAAGTGGTGTTCCGGATTGGACCAACCCCAATCCGAAATGGGCTTCACTCCAAAGGCCAATTAAGCGGTTCACTTACCACGCGCACCATTCAGATCTAACGATCGAGATCAGACCGAACAAATCAATCGATCGAGATCTCACCTCGGCCTGACCATAACAACATAACAAACTCTTCCATGTCAGATCCTCACACGCCCTAGGGATCCACGTGTAAGTCACCATCAATTACCTATAGTGATCCCACTTTGACATCAGGTACGTTTTTGCTCATTAACTTCCAGTCACCATCTCTCTTGCTGACTTTGGCATCAAAGTGTTACCGTGTACACCCCCACTGTTAGGGCTGTTCATGGTTACCAAAAAACTGAACTGAACTGACGAACCGAACTGAACCAAAACTAACTGAACTATTAGTAACAGTTTAAAACCGAACTGTTATTTTAAGTTCAGTTCAGTAACCGAACTGTTAGGTAAGTTCAGTTCAGTAACCGAACTGAACTGTTAAAGACTTAATTTCCAATCTCAGCACCTCCCAATTCAGTAACCGAACTAAACCCTTCCTCTCCAAATCCTCTCCAAACTAGCGCATCCCCAATCTGTAAATTGAAGGAATGGGAGGAAAGAAGCAATGCATATGAATACAAATTATGGCAACGTGTAGCTGCAAATTGGAAACTGGAAAAACTACATGTTGCTCAACAATCAACAAATCGAAAGCTTCCGATAAATTGAATCTCCCAAGAAGATCGATTTAAGAAACTACATGTTGCTCAACAAATCGAAAGCTTCAGATAAAGTGAATCCCCAAGAAGATCGATTTAAGAAACTGAAATCAAAAGCTTCAGATAAATTGAATCTAGCAAAGGAATTGGCATCGAAAGTTGAGGAACTTGAAAGAGAGGTAGCTAGACAAAATGGTGTGATCTCAAATATGGAAATGGAGAGGAATGATTTATGCATTTCAGTTGAGCATTATAAAACTAGATCTGAACAACTTATTGGAGAATCTACCGACTGTAACTGGTTGTTCTTCTAGAAGCTTCCTAAAGCTGCTCATCCTTTTTATTTTGTTTTGTACAGCTCTTTGCGTATACAGTTCGGAAATAAAAACTGTGAACCGAACTGAACCGAACTGTCAATGTAGTTCAATTGGGTTCAGCGAACTGTTACTACGGTTCAGTTCGGTTCAGTTCAGTTCTCCTCCTGAACTGAACCATGAACAACCCTACCCACTGTCGTGCTCCGCGGCATTACATAAGAACTCCGCCATCACAATCACCTCAACCTGGCCGGACTAGATCAAGTAGTAAGATAACATAGTTTTCTCCCCTTAAGTTAGTCCACTCAACTAGACACTAATTAGTTGGAGTTCAATTTATTTTTTCCTTAGCAGACAGTGGCTTGTTTCTCGTTAACAAAAAATAAAATGGCAGGCATGTAAAGACAAAAGAAAGAAATAGTGATATTGTATCGGGCATCTGATAAATAGCAACGAAAGCAAAAATGAGAGGAGGCACAAAATCACGTTAAGAAAAACGAGGAATAGTGTAAACAACCAAGGAGTAAGATTATACGCTTAATTACAATTTTGGTCCCCTTATTATGACCAACTCACGATTTTGGTCCCCAAACTTTTTTTTTGACGAATTTGGTCCCCCTATTTTCCCAATTTCTAAAATCAAGGTCCCCCTCTTAATTTGGTCAAAATTAAAACTGTATTTTCACTTATTATCCTACGTGGCAGTCCACGTAGGCGCACTGTTCATCTTTCTCTTCCCTCCCCCACGTGGCACTGTTCATCTTCCTCTTCCCTCACCCCTCCGTGAATCCCTCCCCCTCCTGCGAATCCCTCCCCCTCTGCGAACCCCTCCCCCTCTCTGCGAATCCCTCCCCCTCTCTGCGAATCCCCCCTCTCTGCGAATCCCCCGCTCTCTGTGAATCCCCTCCCCCTCTCTGCGAATCCCCCCCTCCGTGCGATGGCAGATCTCCCTTCGTTCTCTCCCTCTTCTCACTGCCGCAAACTCTCCCTCGCTCACCGTCACTCTCCCCTCTCTCTCAAACGCCGTCGATCCTCCTCCATCACCATCGCAACCCCCTCCCCTTGCTGCGAACAAAGTCGCGGTGGTCTCTATCACCGTTGCTCTCTCTCCCTTTCGTTCTCTTTCGTTTTCTCTCTCTGCGAAGGTTTCTCTCTCTCTCTCTCTCTCTGCGAATGTTTCTCTCTCCCTCTCATGGTGATGATGGTGAACGGCGCTGGGGGGAGGGGGTCACGGTGGGGGTTGTGGCTGTGAGAGAGGAGATGAACAGTGCGCCTACGTGGCAGTCTACGTGGACTACCACGTAGGATAAGTCAGTCAAAATTGACTTTCAATTTTGACCAAATTAAGAGGGGGATCAAATTTTACAAATTGGGAAAATAGGTGGACCAAATTCTTCAAAAAAAAAGTTTGGGGACCAAAATCGTGAGTTGATCATAATAGGGGGACCAAAACTGTAATTAAGCCAAGATTATATAAGTTAATAAAAGGGTAAATAAGTAATATATTAATTAGGGAGAGTGATTCCATCCCATACCCCCCAAATTGAAGGGGAAGAAAAGTGATGGTAAATAATGGAATAGGATGAAATGCATTCCAGTAGTTACCATTCCATTCCATCATTGTTTTAACTATCCAAACAATGAAACATCATACCACTCCATTCCATTCCACTTCATTCTATCCCATACCGCCGAATCAAACATACCAAAAATCAAATATGAAGACATAGCATATCATTAAACAAGCAAAATAACCTTGAGTGCAAACCCAATCAACATTTAAATAATGGCAAAACAACTTTGCTAGCTAGTCAACTATATGCATATTCATATATCATAATATCACATCATTAATGAAACTTGATGGGATTGTTCTATATATAACCAAATCATGCTTATCCTAAACACAAAACTCAAGCTAGTTAATTACAATCTCCTTGCATATATAAAACTCTTCACAAACCAACCATCCATGACAACCCCCTTAAATTTTCTATTACTCATAGCACTTTTGGTGCTATTATTCTCAAAGCCTTCTCTCACAATCTTTGTCAGCATCAATTGTGGATCATCTAAATCATTCACTGATGATAACAACATAAGATGGACAGGTGATGATGCTTATATTCAACATGGAGAATCTGAAGTTGTCTATTCAGGTTCTTCTAGTCCATTAAGCACTCTAAGGGTATTTCCAACTAGAAAGAAAAATTGCTATTCTATCAAAGTTCCAAAAGGAGAAAAAATTCTTGCTAGAGCAAGTTTTTACTATGGGAATTATGATGGAAAATTATCTCCACCTGTTTTTGATCTTCAATTTGATGGTAACTATTGGGCCACTGTTAATACCTCAAGTACTTATTATGAAGATTTTGAAGCAATATATGTGACTAAGGCAAATTTCACTAGCATATGTGTTGCTCAAACAAAGCCTAATCAATTTCCCTTCATATCATCACTTGAAATAAGAAGTTTGGATCCTGCAATGTATAGTCATTTTGATTCTAATCATGCATTGATTTTGCAATGGAGATATGCTTTTGGTGGAAATCTAACTATCAGGTATTCCAAATTACTATTGTGATGGGCGATGGCCAAGTTATTTTTGTGTTCTTATTATCTTCATACTTAAATACAAAAATCTCATTTTATTTTTTGTTTGTAAATATTTGGGTTAAATATTTTGTTTTTGGTCCCTGGAAAAGTTACGAGGGACTAAAATCTGATGCTTTCACATTAATGAAATATGCTAGGTACCCAAATGATGTGTATGATAGAATATGGACACCAGCATATGGTATCCTACTTGATGAAGTAAAAAGTGAGGTATTAAGCATTAACACAAGAACAGCAGAAGATCTTCCACCAAAAGAAGCACTACAAAATGCTGTTATTTCCTCAAGCACTAGAGAATACATTCAATTTATAAATAGACTTCCAACAGAGGAACTTCCTATTTACATCAATACATATTTCTCAGAAATAATGGAAAGTGAAGCTGGCAAAAGATCTATCCAAATGTACATAGACAATGTGCCATTTTCAAGTCCAATAGTTCCTCCTCTTGGAAGTGTAAAAGAAGTTTACATCACTAATGTGACAGCTTCAGCAAATACTAGTTTTACTCTACAGGCTTCTGATACTTCTACCTTACCTCCTATACTCAATGCTCTTGAAGTTTATACAATAAGTGATGCTTTAAATGCAGGAACGGATAGTAGAGATGGTAAGTTTGTTGTATTGTTATCAAAACATTGATATCTCTCTCTCTCTCTCTCTCTCTCTAAATGTTCTATAAGGGTGTGAAATATCATTAAAAGGGACAAATTTGACTAATACTCGAGTTCTATTTCAGACAATGGAATAATTTGTGGCTAGACTTTAGCTACCTTCCAATTAGAGGTGTCAATTTTAGCCCAGTCCAACAGGTCCGCCCAGACGGCCCGACATTCTGGATTGGGCTAGGCTTGCTAAATAGAGGCCTAGAAAAAGCTAAGCCATTTTGGCCCAGCCCAGTTGGCCAATAGGCCAGATTGGGCCCGCTCTTTTATGTTTTTTTAATATTTTTGTAGTTTCATTTGTTAAATGTTAGAACTACAAAAAACACAAAAGTGGGCTGGGCTGGGCCCGCTCTTTTATGTTTTTTTAATATTTTTGTAGCCCATTGGACTAGTGTATTGAATTGTGTTGGGCTACAAAAAACTCAACTAGTAGATAATTGGGTTGACCCAGCCTAGCCCACTTTTGTGTTATAGCCTATTGGGTCGACAACCTAGTTTGACAGCTTTACTCCCAACTAACTGTGGATTAGTTCAAGGGCCCTTATCTCTTGGATACCACAGAGCACAGACACCCTAAAGGGCATGCTACTAGGAAAAACTCATTTGTGGAAAGGTCACTAACTTACAATTTCTCTATTAACTTTTTTGTTTCGGACAATTGCTGGCTACCCACGGAGTCTCCCAACACTTTCTACGAAAGATTAATCTCCGTTCGTGCTAAGGATAAAATTTCGCACTGGCCAACACCAAGTTTGTCCACTGTGGGAATCAAACCCGGGAGCATCGGGTCGACTCCTCGTGTTCCAGGATAAATTAAGCCATTGGGCCAACGGTGTTGGTTAATTTCTTTATTAACGTGTGTATTCACAATTTTGACATTGTGTTTTTCTTTTATCAAAAAATAGTGGAAGGTTTGTTAAAATTGCGGTTGGCATTTGAAGTGCTAGTGGATTGGAGTGGAGACCCTTGTCTACCATTTCCTTATAACTGGGATTGGATTCAATGTACCACTGATGCCAAACCTCGTGTAACAGCTTTGTAAGTTAATTAATATCAGTTTTTCCAAATAAACCTATGATAATATGCATATATAATAAATTTATATAGCTAATAATTATGTGATTGGAAAAACATAGGAATATTGGTGGTTATACCTTGCGAGGCACACTTCCAGATTTCAGCTCAATGACTGCACTTGAAACCATGTGAGATATACTTACAAAAACACACATTATTTGTTCTATATATCTATTCTGAATGATCAACTAATATAGCTTTCTATGTATTTGATAAATTAAACTTTTCTGAGCTTTTGCAGTGATTTGCACAACAATACCATAGAGGGCCCTATTCCTATTTTTCTTGGTCTTCTGCCTAATCTCAAGACATTGTAAGTTTCATTCTTAAACACACTTTTATAAATATAACACATGATTTAAGTTCTATACATTGAAAATTTTTCTTATGCTTCATGCAGGAATTTGTCTTACAATAGGTTCAATGGTTCCATACCTGCATCTCTGGTGAATAAGAACATTGATATTGAGTAAGTTGAAATTTTCTACCCCATTTCATTATCAGTAAAAATTGGGAGGAGAGAAGTTTAGTTGATAGAAATGTAAGAGTGAAAAATTTATGGCGTGTATGAGTTTACGGGTGGTGTTTACCACAAAAAAATTGTCTCCCCATCTAATTAAAGAAAAAAATAAATATTGTATCATAAGTAGTTTCTAACTTTCATTCATTTGCTTATTTTAGCACATCAAATAATTGTCTTTCTGGAATGAAGTGTGAAGGTCTCATTAATGATTCTCCAAGTAAGCAAGCACCACCACCACCTCAACTGTTTTTAGGAGATTTACCAAATGATTCACCACCATTGCCAGAACTTCGTTCAGGAGATGAACCTAATGGAGATGGGAATGTGAAGAATAATAAGCTAAGCATATTATTCATAGCAGCTACTCAAACTTTGCTATCACTGCTTTTCATGAAGTTAATATGATTGAGAAGAAATTGTAGTTTTGTTGGATTTTTTATTACATGATTATCATGAGGATAATCAAATAATAGCCTTGTACTGTGTGTCTCGTTCTAAAAGTTGTTTCCAATTAATTTTTTTATGTAAATTTTGCATATGTATTCGAATGATTCTATGATGCATACAAGTGATCTGTGTGCCAGAACTTATTATACTCACATTATTTTATATTGTGCTAGATTAAAATTTCCAAAGAGATAATTTTTCTGTTTTAATGCCATTTTCCTGTAGATTCAGTATTATGGTACATAAGTTATATTGTGCTAGATTAAAATTTACAAAGAGTGTGTTTGGATGAAGTAATTTTAAAATTTTAAGTAATTCAAATACATCAATTGAATTCCCTTAAAAATATTCCCTTCATTTATAAATTTGTTTGATTGGATAGAGTAATTGCTTATTTAAAGTTGAGCCATTTTTAAAAGTTTCAAAAGTTTTAGGGTAAAAATATAAGTCTCCAAAGAAAACTGGTTTATAATGAGTTTTAAAAAACGCTGGGCAATTTACCAATTCTGAAAATTTTGTAGAACCAATTTGCAGATTTTGGAAATTTATAGGGACCAATTTTCAAAATTCAAAAAATTGTAAGGACCAATCTGCAATTTTTTATAATATTTTTAGAGACCCAATTGAAAATTTGAAAATATATAGGGACTTATGTTCAAAGTTTAAAACATATAGGGACAATAAATTTGTTTATTTTAGAAAATTATAGGACCATCGTAAGATTTATATTTTGACGGAATTTCAAATTTTCAAGTTTAAGGGATTTTGAAATTCCCTAAAATTAGATTTAACAAAATATCTCATGAAATTCCTTCATTTTACAAATTGTCCAAATTTATTATCCAAAGAAGTATTTTAAGACAAAGTATTGTAGTTTCCCTAAAAAAATTACGTTACCACAAAAATTGTCACATCCAAATAGACTCTAAAAGTTGACAATTAATGTATTTTTCAAAACATATAGCAAATAAAACTATTTTTTTAAACAAAAAGATTTGATACTCTTCTAATTTAGTTTGGCTGTTTTTTTTTACCCCTGTTGGACCCCATACCCCCTAAATAGACCAAACGAACCAAAATACCCCTAAAAAATTGTTAAAAAACGAAATCATTTCCCATTCCATCGTATTTCCGGAAAAAGTAAGTTTTTTTCCCTAAACATCCCGGAAATAGACGTATTTTCGGAATGTTTTCCGGAAATACCATTTTTTGAGGTATTTCCGGAAGGTTAAATTTCAGGGAATTCCGGAAATACCTCAAAAAGAGGTATTTCCGGATTTGAAATTTTGTTTTAATTAATTTTTTTTTGCTTTTTCAGTGGCAACCAGAACAGGAAACATAGAGCGAGGCGAGCATTCAGGAGCGGGAGGAGATGAGCAGTCATTCTGGCAGTAGGAGTAGGTTCCGATTGAGGACTAGACAGGCCGGACACGCGTCTGAGCGTCAGACAGTACCTCCGGTTTCACAACATTTCATTATTCAGAGGTTTGCTGCTGTGGGGGGATGTGGCGGTGCCGTATATGCCAGACAGGGTCCGTTGGCAGTTTGGATATGTCTAGCAGATTCCTGATCCACCTATTTCGGGCCCACGTCCATCTCCGGAGGTCATAGTACAACAGCTGATGTTCTATTAGTCCCCAGCGCGGGCTTTCAGGGACAGCGGTCGACGGACACCCGTCCAGGGGTGCTTGTGATGACGAGTACCTACCATGGTACTTCCATTTGTCTATTCCCCGCCTGACTCCGGCTCCGCCTTCACCTCCAGCTCCGCCTTCGCCTCCAGAGGATGCTGGTCCACTTCCCTTAGAGTCCAGGATGGAGAGAGCAGTTAGGCATGTCCAGGATGTCTATGATAGTCTTTTGGCACTCGACGGCATTCCTAGGGATGTCTATGATAGTCTGTTGGCTGCTTTACAGCTTTTGGACATTTAGCTGTATTATTTTTTGTATTTTTACTGTATTAATACTGATTATTATTGTTTATTAGTTTAGCAAGTTTCGTTACATTTAATTATTTCGCATAAATTTTTTTAGTTTAAAAAAAAATATTTTTTAAAAATTTCCGGAAATAAATGGCTTCCGGAAATACCTCTTTTTAGGTATTTCCGGAAAACACATATTTCTGCCTTCCAGAAATATCCGGAAATTTTTAAAAAATATTTTTTTTTCCACGAAAAATTAGGGGTATTTTGAATATTTATAGTAAAATGGGGGTATAGGGTCCATGGGGGTAAAAAAAAACAGCCATTTAGCTTTTATGGTCTACATTCAATTTAATCAATTGTGCTTTTTGGTTAGTCCATAATGGCTTGTTATGATCCATTCAATGATTTTAGACCCATTAATACTAATATGGATAAATATATAGATAAATATACACCACTTTTAGTCGTTTATTTTTTCTCTAAGTTTTATTTTGGTCCTTTATCTTTTTTTTTTGTCCGTTTTGGTCTCTGATTTTTTATTTTCGTTTCATTTTGGTCGTTGCCGTCAATTGAAGCTAACAGACGTCACGCTGTCAGTTAATTGTTGACGCGTCGTCTTAAGTGTCATGTATGACGTGTTATTTATTAAGTTTTTTAAATTATAAAAACAAAAAACAGAAATATTGCTAAAAACATAAAACTGAAAATTAAAATGGCAATCAAGAAAAACAAAATCATAAAAAAATAATTTGGGTTTCTTCTACCCAAGAACACAACCCCAAACCTTCAATTTCAAGTTGTGCAGAAACCAGAATCTTCAAATCTCAGAAGCACAACCTCTAATTTCGTGAAACCCCAAATTTCGATTTCGTTTCTCTTCGTCTTCATCTTTCGTGAAACCCCAAATTGGTGATCATCTTCGATTTCATTTCTCGTCATCTTCGCTGGTTTAGGTAACGATTCCGTGAAACCCAACAGATCCAAGATGAAGACGTGGCAAAACCCAGATCTGTTCATCTTCGATTTCGTGAAACCTCAAGGGGACAATTCCATGTAGATGATTGAAATGGTTTCTAGGTATTTTAGAATCCGGCTATTGCGTTAGTGGGTATCATTATTTTGCAAAATTTGAGCGTAAAAATCTCAGCTTTTTGTTTTGTTCTCTTTTTGTGGATTTTTGTTGCAGATGATTCGTCTGATGTGGTTTTTAAGTAGTTTTCTTTTATTCACCATGGAAGTGTTAATAACTTGAATCCTACGAACCATGGAAATGTTCATTCAAATGTTTATAACTTGAATTCTAAACCCAGATTTGTTCCTATGAGAAGAGATTGAAAGAATGTAATGTTTATAACTTTAATCCTTCGCACTTGTTTCTTCTTCTTTCTTCATGTGTTGCTGTGGGTTTGAGGGTTTGGATCTGAGGTAGAAGATGAGTTGTGAAGGTGAGGATGAAGATGAATAGATCTGGGCTGTGCTTTTTTAGTTTTAGTTTTAATGTTTTTAATTTTGTTAATTTCTGGTTTTTGTTTTTAAAAATTAAAAAACTTAATTGTTTATGTGTCATTTCATTTTGAATTAAATAAAACATTTATTTCCCACGTCATTTAATGAATGACACGTCATACATAACACTTAAGACGCCACATCAGCAGTTAACTACCAGCGTTGCGTTTGTTAGCTTCAATTGACGGCAAGACTAAAATGAAACGAAAATGAAAAATCAGAGACCAAAACGGACCAAAAAAAAGATAAAGGACCAAAATAAACCTTCAACAAAGATAAAAGACTAAAAGTGCTATTTAGCCTATTAATATCATAATCAATTGATGGACTTTGGACAATTAATATTTTGATCTATTGGTGGAAATTGGATGCTCTCAAGTACCGTGTCAAGTACGAGAGAGAGTGACACATAAAAAATAATAATAACATCTATTGTATTTATTATTTTATTGTATATGTCACACTATCTTCTACTTTGGAGACAACTACTTCAAACACAAAAAAATTCCATTGTGCAAAAGTAACTTGAATTGTGCAAAGTCTTTCCCAAACTTCAAATCAGTACAATTTCAAAACAAAAATAGACACACATCGTGGATTACGTCTGAATATTTATGCTTAAAGAAAACATGCCAAATAAACATGACATATTTTGAAAAATTAGTTAATTTTATAAAGATGGCTAGCCTCACATTTTCATAAAGTGGTTTCAATTTCTTAAAAAGGAATTTAAATAATTTTAAAACTATATAAATATTCATTATATCTACTTTTCAGTATTTATTTGGCTACAACAATTTTAGGGTGAGTGGATGGCGCCACAAGCCAAGACAGATAAAACTTTCAGACTCTTTAAACATTTATGAAGGAAATTACATTTACCTCGCTCAAGAGGACTAGTGAGGACTTGAACTTGGGACCCATCAGGTACAAATAATAAGTATGTCTGCCATATAACTTTAAAAATAAATTTAGAGTTTATTTTTTGTAAAAAATTTAAAATAATGAATTTTGAAAGTATAATAATATTTATTAATTATATTAGCTTCCAAACATGATGAAAGTATTTATTAAGAGAAGGTTGATGAATAACAATTACTAACAATATTTGAATGAATAAACAATTACTAACAAGAAGATTTAATGACTATTTAAACTACTGATTAATATTTAAAACAAATATTTCTTATTGATAATCTACTATTTAACTTTTACTACCACTATGAGTTATCACTGATATATAAAAAAACAAGGGATTAATATTTGCCAATGATAATTATAATTTTTGAAGACTACTATAAACCTACTATCTAAAAAATAAGAAGGCTTAATGACTATTTAAATTTCTAATCTTCTAATTTATACAAACAAACCTCCTATGAAATTACCAATTTGGATCTCTTATTAACAAGATACATATCTAATTTAAGGGTAAAAATGTCATTATCCTCTCTTTCTTTCTTTTTCTTCTTACACTCGCTTTCTTCATTTTTTTCTCTCTCTCTTCTTACACTCTCTTTTCTCCTTTTACTTTTCCCATAAACAATTCTTCTCTTTATCTTATCACTTCACTTTAGTTTTTTTTAACAAAATTTCTAAATTTATACAAACACTACTCTACAAAAATTACCTATAAAAATGTAAATGAGTCACACTAAAAAACAAAAAAAAACTATCGCCTTAAAATTTTAATTTTTCTCTCCAAAATCTGTTTACACTCTTATTTATAATCTACTATCACCTCTTATTGATAATCTATTATCTATCGTTTACTATCTACTATAAACTACTAATCAATTGAAACTATGAGATAATTGCAATAATATATAAAAAAACACAGGATAAATGCACTAATATATAAAAAAACACAAGATTAATATTTGTCATTGATAATTAATTTTTTTTATAATCTACTATTTAATTTTTTTTATAATCTACTATTTAACTTTTACTACCACTATAATCTACTAATCAACTAAAACAATCAATTAAAACCACAAGATAACTGCACTGATATATAAAAAACACGGGATTAATATTTGCCATTGATAATTATAATTTTTGAAGACTACTATAAACCTACTATCTAAAAAAACAATAAGGCTTAATAACTATTTAAACTGATTAATATTTAAAACACACGTGATAAATATTTGTCACTAGTACTTAAAAAATGACAAATAATTGTCACTGATATATAGAAAAACACTGGATAAATTTTCTGATTGATAATCTACTATCTATCTTTTACCTACTATAATATACTAATCAATTCAAATAATCAATTGAAACTATGAGATAACTGCACTGATATATAAAAAAAACACGGGATAGCTGCACTGATATATTTTTTTGGTCTACCCGTCCGGTGTCTAGGGGAAAGGAGCTGCACTGATATATAAAAAAAATACGGGATAACTACACTGATATATAAAAAATCACTGCACTTATATATAAAAAATATGGGATAATTGCACAACTTGTTTTTAAATAATACTTTTACATTTTTAGTTTTTAATATTTATCTCTTTTTTATTTGAAACTCTTTGTTTATCTACTTAAAATTTGTCTTTATTTTCACGGGGTAATGTTTAGACCGTTTAAATGCTGTCAAAATTTATTTATAAATAGAACACGACAATACCCGTGCGTTTGCACGGTATCCTACTAGTATTATTTAAAACAAAAAACAAAAACATCAAGGTATAGAAAAGAAAAAACGTGGAGGTTTGTGCGAGTTACTTGCATTAAATATAAGATTTTTTCTGGAATGGCGAAATTGACTAATACGCGATGATTACCCAATGTCATAAAGAGCAGCCAAATTTAATACCAAGTGAGGTGATAAAATTACAAACTCTTGTCTGATGTGAATATAAAATTGATTTATGTCAAAAATAATGATATTTTTAAAAATCTAATGTATAATTCACAAATTTTTTAAATATACCTTTTATAGTTATCGATTCTTTTAGAGATTTAAGACAACTATTAACTCTTTTATTTTAATTTCAATTATCCAAAGACAGCTACAAAGAGAATTATGTCAAAACTACAGAGAGAGTGTTTTAGTACTTAGCTAACACAAATTAGTTGTACCTTACTTAAAAAAATCGTACCTTAATTCATGTGTAACAAGGCAAAAGTACGAAAAAATTGAAACAAAAGAAGTATTTTTTAACAAGAAAAGTACATATATTTTCAACTATTTTATTTTGAATTCAATTATCCAAAAACAACTACAAAGAGAATATTTTAGTACTAAGTTAACACAAATTAATTGTAACTTACACAAAAAAAGTACATATCTTTTTGGTCCTATAAAATTTGAGTTTTTTATTTATTTTAATCCCTCAAAAAATTTGTTGTAACAAGGCAAAAGTACCAAAGTTTTTTTTTCCAATAAACAATGATTCATTGATCAGAGCATTAGAGATACTCAAAACCACAAATACAAAAGGAAATCAGAAATTGTTGATACAAGTAAGAGCATGATTGCTCCACCATAGTGGCGGAGACAAGCTAGAATCTCTTCCCACCCCAAAAATAAACCAACACCAAGACAAGTACTTGATATGCGGCATAACCGAATCAATATTGACTTCTTCTCCTCTAAAATAAACTTCATTCCGAGCTAACCAGAGACACCAACAAGTTGTCAACCAGAGTAAATACCTCACCTTCTTAGCTTTTTTCCCTCTACAAAAGTTGCCACATAGGATAAAGTGTTGAGATAAGTTATAGGAACTAGGCAGCTCAATATCGAGTCATCGCCCAACCTCACTCCACACCTTGTGAGAAAAATCACAATCTAGAATTAGATATTGGACTTCATCTCTGAAATTGTTACAAAACCGGTAATGAAGTAGTAAGTAATATCTATCCAAAAATCAGAATTTTGGATGGAATTGAAGTCTTCCAAAGGGCTTTATAATCTGAAAAATCGTTGTCACTAACCACTGGAAATGTTGGATCTGTTGATAGTAGATATTGGTAACAAGAGCGCACTGAAAAACGTTTTGAAGACTCTAAGTACCAAAGCTTTGAAATAGAAGGAGTGTTTTTTTTACAAGAAAAGTACATATATTTTTGGTCCTTATAAAATTAGAGTTTTTTTTTTATTTCAGTCCCGCAAAAAATTTTCATCCACTTTTGGTCCCCAACTTTTATTTTTTCATCAATTTTAGTCTCTCATAACTTTTAATAGCGCTTTTTTGACCTATTAAAAGTAATGAGGCACTATTAAAAGTCATGAGGTATTGTCAAAAAAAAAGTCATGAGGGACCAAAACTGATGAAAAAATAAACTCGGGGATCAAAAGTAGGTGAAATTTTTTTGAGGGACTAAAACAAAAAACTCAAATTTTATACGGACCAAAAACATATTTAATCCTTATTATTATTATTATTATCGGCGTAGAAAAGGAAATCGTAAATTATTATTATTATTATTTCATGAAATTATTGTATAATTACAATGAGTAATTAAGATTTTTTATCAAAACTATGAATAATTAAGATTAAATCAAATAAAATTAATTCTCATCAAGAAGTTTTATAGTCTTTTTTTTTTTTGGTAAATAGTTTTATAGTCTATATATGTGCAATGTGCAATTCTTTTTAGGCTTAAATATATGTTCAGCCCCTGCAAATATAGCCAAAATCCAGTTAAGCCCCTCTAAAAAAAAATTTAAAATGACCCTTATAAATATTAAATGTTTGCGGTTAAGCCCCTCTGTCAATTTTTCATGAAAAAAAGTTGAACATATAATATTTATAAAGGTCATTTTAAAATTTTTAATATTTACAGGGGCTTAAATGGATTATGGCCATATTTGCAGGGGGCTGAACATTTTTAAATTTTTAATATTTACAGGGGCTTAAATGGATTATGGCCATATTTGCAGGGGCTGAATATATATTTTTACCCTCTGCAAATATAAAAAATTAACCGAGGGACTTAACCGCAAATATTTAATATTTATAAGACTCATTTTAAAAAAAAATTTACAAGAACTTAAATGGATTTTGGCCATATTTACTGGGCATAAGATATATTTAAGTCTTGTTTTTACATATTTCTTTCCTTTGACCATTACACTAACACCATTTTATTCCCTTGACCGTTACTCTAACAGGGTCTCTGTTTTCTCTCTCTTAAAATCCCTTTCTCTCTCTCTCTAGGGTTTCATCCACTTATCTCCGCAATTTCCCGCAGGTAGTTTTCATACTTCATCTTCATTCATATTTCATTGCGCATTTCTTCCTTTTTCTCTGTTCATTCAACGCTCATTGCTTTCGCAGAGCGGAAAATGGAAGCAGCACGCGCAGCGTTAACAACAACTGTTCTTCCATCACCCGCCCGTCCATGTAAGCCGTCAATGTTCGTCGGAAGATCCACTGTATCGGTCTCCCGTTCCAATCTTCCGTTCTTCAGTAAGGTATCAAATCAATGCTTCCATTTTTTTGTTGAGATTTTGATTTTGATGTAGTTGCTAGGATTGCATTTTCTGTTTGTTATGTTGTGGTTGATGAAAATAGAGAATTTGATAAACCTCTAATGAAATCATTTCTTACTGGAATGCTTGTTCAATTGTATTTGTGGAAATGAACTGATGTATATATGATATATCTCTTATCTTATCTAAGTTTATGGAACCATGAACTTTTAAGGGCTCATTTTGTTAGTTAAGAATCAAATACTTCTTATAAGTATGAAGCTAATCCAAACTTGGCCTTAATGACGGTGTATTGTTTGAAGATGAGTTCAAAATTTGATTTGATCTGGTTGCTACTTGTTAGGGACACTCATTTTACTTGATTTCATTGTTCTATCATGAATGCTATATGAGAACAGGAAGTATAAGTTACTTATAATTTCAATCATATTATCTATTAGTTGTGAGTATGCTGTCTAATGACTTGTTTTACCATACTTTTCTCTTATGGTGCACCACTATTTTTTTTTTAAAAAACGTTATTGTTGGTGTTGAATTTGTATATTTGCATGTGAACATTTGATGATTGACATCCGATCTATATTGTATTTTTATTTGTTTGGAGTTGTTGGCTTACCGGAACAGCTACGTGTTCATTCTTCTTTCACTTTAGTAGTTAGCTTATTTATTTTCATACATGAAGTTTTACGGATTATTTGTATGCTTGCTGACAGTTGTTGGTGTTTGGTAGATACACATTTCTGTTCCGAACCCCAAGCAAGGTCATGGGAGACTCTCTGTTAGAAGTAGAAGGGCAATTGTGGTTAAAGCTGCATCATCTTCTACCGAGTCATCTGGATCAAGCTCCAATATTGCCCCACTGAAGTTGGAGTCTCCAATTGGGCAGTTTCTCTCTCAGATTTTGGTAAGTCATCCACATCTCATGTCTGCTGCAGTAGAGCGGCAACTTGAGCAATTCCAAACTGACCGTGACGGTGATAAAAAAATGGAAAAGCCTTCTGCTTCAGGCACTGACTTAGTTCTGTACAGGTTTGACATCTGATATTTCACTTTATCACCTTGTTTATTGATAGATTTAGGAAATTAGTTTCTTGCTTATTTGTAAAATTTAGATAAATGGTCCTTGTTTATCCAGAAATATATATATATATATATATATATATGTATATATATTTGTCCATTGATGCAAGGCCCTTACTTAATAGATGCTACATTTTACTTAATGGCCAAACAAATATTTCAAAGTATGCTTAGTTTTGTCAATGACTTGTGGTAGGAGTTTTAAGGAGGAATATTTGCTATAGGAGATTGGTTTCAATTAAAATGAATATTTAACTTGTGTCACATGGTAAATATTGTGAAAAGTAATGGTTTGTTTTTAGTCAAAAATTGTGCAATCCTTGCTTTGATCTATAGTACAAGTTTTAAAATATGTGTCTTCTCCATGTAATTTAGGAACTCTCCTGGATTTTATTTTATGACCAAGTTGAAGATGGATAGGTTTGTGTTTTTTTGTATGCTCAAAATGATTTCGGTGGAGGGTGGGTGTTTTTTATGAAGTATTAAATATTTTGAAGTTTTAAATATTAATGCAATAAATAATTTTTGAAATCAAACATTGCATAAAGAAGGGACCATGATTCTCTAAAGTCACAGTTCCCTACATTTACCTACATTCGCTTGTAACTAGGCTAAATTGAAGGGTATTTATGTCTTTTTCTAACTCACCAACTTTTTCTCCATGTTCTCTCTCATCCCCTTTTAACCTAAATAAATGCAAGTGAATGTAGGTGAATATAGGGAATTTGACTTTAGAGAATCCTAATCCAGATTTTATGCCCTGTTTAAAGTTTGCATTTCACGTACATTTCAAATAATTAAGTAACTGTTTGGTGGGGAAATACTATCCATCTTCTCATGGAGCAATCAATAATCAATGAATTTAACTTGCTCTATATAAGGTGTTGATTTGACTTGTGAAGTGGCTGTGATATACTGCATTTATGGTTGTTGATTCAACCATGTTTACTTCAAATCCTGCAAAAAAAATTTGCAAGCATGAATGGATTTTAATCAACAAGACAAGAACATTTATAAATGGTTGTTTCTTGCTGTTTTCTATTGGAAAATGTTTTGTAGTTATAAAGCAATAGATAGATGTGCTTTATCAAAAAGGAAAAAAATAAATAGGGCATTGACCAATTTGTTGGTTACAAATTTTCCAGAAGAATTGCTGAGGTTAAGGCTAAAGAGAGGACAAAAGCTATTGAAGAGATATTATACGCATTAGTGGTGCAGAAATTTATGGATGCCAATGTTTCTTTAATACCCTCCATAACCCCAAATCCTTCTGGTCGAGTTGATTCATGGCCAACCGAAGATGAAAAACTTGAGGAACTTCACTTGCCCGAAGCTTATGAGATGATCCAAAGCCATTTGGCTGTCCTTCTCGGTAACCGTTTAGGGGATTCAGCATCTGTAGCTCAGATCAGCAAACTCAGGGTAGGACAGGTCTATGCAGCATCAGTAATGTATGGTTACTTTCTTAAGCGGGTTGTCCAAAGGTTCCAGCTGGAGAAGGCAATGAAAGTTCTGCCTAATGTAGAAGAGGAGAATAGCATTAACCTAACTGTTGCAGACGAAACAAGAATCAATGGTGTGGAGGTCCCTTCACAAGCTATGTCCCACCCTCAAGTCTCTTCTTGGCCTGGTAATGGCATCAGTTCTGGCGAATTTGGTCACGGGACAACAGTGTCAAGGCTACGTTCCTATATGATGTCTTTCGATGGTGAGACATTACAGAGATATGCAACAATTAGATCTAATGAGGCTGTCAGCATCATTGAGAAACATACAGAAGCATTGTTTGGAAGACCAGAAATTGTTATTACACCAGAAGGGAAAATGAATTCTTCAAAGGATGAGATCATCAAAATTAGCATTGGTGGTTTGAAGAGACTTGTTTTAGAAGCTGTTACTTTTGGTTCATTTCTCTGGGATGTTGAGAGTTACATTGACTCAAGGTACCATTTTGTCCTAAACTGAGATCTACTCACTCCATGCATTCCTTGGGGTAAATTTCTTATGGCGACAGTACTTACCGATTTATTGGTACAAGTACAAATATTTTTCATTGTTTGATCTTTGTGTATAGGGACATTGAATCTGGCTTTCATTGCAAATAAATGGTTGTCTACTAGTCAGATATATGCTTCTTTATTTGTTTAGTCATTGTTATCGAATCAAATCCTTACAAATAAGTTTGCAGCTTTTGTTACCCCATTTTGAGTAATTTGGTGAGGTGTTGATGCTTTCACCCTTTTTTGTAATTTGGCTGTTAGATACTGATCCTTAACCAATCTACTGGTTTGAAAATCTTTACTTTATGGAAATTCAAAGTAAAGCCGCCTATAATAAATATGCAATGGGTTCAATCTTTTCTAGAACTCCACTATACCAACGCCTAAAGCTTTTTTAAATGAAATTATTTCTTAAAGATTTAATTTATGTATATATGTTTGGTTTAAAGAGATTTTATATAGTCAACTTATCATAATATGTACGCAAGAGCACTTGGATGTGATGGTAGGGGTTTATTCTAGCTTTACCAAGGTTTTAGGTTCGAATTCAACTTTGAGCATGCAACAATGTTAAATCTCTTGAGTGAGAGTTTTGTTGCCCGTTGTGTGTAGAGGTATCCAATTTATACTAGAAAAATAATTTTCTAACATTAAAACCGGTAATTGTAATCCCATGACTACTCTAATGTATCTTGAGCATAGACTATTTAGACTAATATACAAATAAAAAGATAGGTCGACGAACACTAAAAGTTTGATAGGATGCGTAAATTTCAACCAATAAAAAGGAATCTGAGAGAAAGAAAGTGTTAGAAAATATACACAATACTAGTATTTTTAAGGCTAAAGTGTTCTCGAGGTCATTTATCTTTATTTAAAGTAATGAATTAGTCATTTATGTTTTTTTTTCCTAAATAAGTCCTTTATCTTTCAAATTTTTGACACATAAATCCTTTTCCGTTAACAGTGCTGATTTATGTGTCAAAAAAAAGGATTTATGTGTTAAAAATTTGAAACATAAAGGACTGATTTGGGACAGAAAAGAATTTATGTGTCAAAAATTTAAAACATAAAAGACTGATTTGAGACAAAAAAAAGATAAAAGACCAAATCGTTATTTTAAATAAAGATAAGTACCGCGGAGCACTTTAACCTATTTTTAATTACACGATAATGTTGTTGTGCCTATCACATCACGTAAAATAAGATTTTGCATATAGTGACGACACGTGGCTATCAAATTGGTAATGGATTGGTGGCCCAACATTGTGGAGAGTTCGAGATCTCACACATTTGACCCATTCCTCTTCCATCCCAATCTTAAAATATTCTAGAACTCCACGTGTCATCCTTAACAACTTCCACTCAATCTTACATTTCTCACATAACCACAAACTTTGCTTCCCATCCTCTCTCATTTCTCATTTTTTTTCTCCCAAAACACAAAACAGAGAAAAACAACAACATAGGAAGACAACATTTCCATTCTAATCATCATTTAATTCAACAAACACCTTCAAACACAAAACATCTCATGTTATCTGCGAATCAAAAGCTATAACTGTTTTCTCTTTTGTTCTTCATCCACCACCTTCAAATACAAATATTATTGTTATATTCAGTTTTAGCTTCTCTTATATTTAGCAAATACAACCTTAAAAACTATTTTTACCTTAACAAGAAACAAAAAACATCTATTTGTTCTCATCTTGTTATGGTTCTTTCTTTTTTTATGAAAACTTTCCACAAAGAAGAACATCTTGAGAGGGAGTTTTCATCATCATTAGAGACTAAAAGGGTGTTTGAATTTTTGGAACAAAAAATGGCAACCGATGCATTTATATTGAAGGAAAGTGCGGTATTATCCGCAAGAGCATTGAAGAGTTTTTTCATGTTAGTATATGCTATTGTTATGGTGATTTTGTTACCATTTAGAGGGCGGAGAAGGGTATCTCCGGTTGAAAAATCCGGTGGTGGTGCTGTTGGCTGTGGTGGTAAGGAGGAGAAGATACAACATCATGAGTGTCACAGGAAAGGGGCGGTGGTGCGTGTTCCGGCGAAGATGGTGCCGTGGAAAAGTAGTATAAGTGTTAATAGTGGTGGTGTTGGTGGTGGTGCAGTGGTGGCGATGAAGGTGGCTGATCAAGTTATGAGGAGGGAATTGGCTATCAGGAGAGTTGTGGAGGATTGTGATGAGAAATGTAAGAGGGAATATTGGCTTTTGGGAACCAAAAGAGGTGACACCATTTTTACTCAATGCTGGACACCACTTTCTGTTAAGATCAGGTTGGTTTAGATTTGGATTCTTCAATTTTAGTTTATATATATATATATATATATATATATATATAATTTCATGCTTTGATATGGACATTTAAGCATTTTCCTTATACTGATAATGTTTGATCTCTTGATTGTTTTTTTGCTTGGAATTTTAAATTTCTGTTTTTTCTCTTATCTATTTTATGTTATTTTCTCTTTGATTAATCATTTTAGTTATATTTTATATATCAGTGGAATTTTAGATGTTTCATGTTGGTCACATCTCGAGCTTTGTTAATTTTTTAATTGCTGAAAAAATAAATAATTTGTTGCATCATAACATATTAACATCATTAACAACAACAACAATAACCAATCATTGTGATGTCAACTTTGTTTTCATTAAGGATGACAAAAACAAATGCATAACTTCATCATCAACAACAATTTCTGTTTTTATTATGGATCTTAAAGTTTTGACCTTTCAAAAACAGAGCTTATACCCTTTTATTTTATTCCATTTGTTTTTTTCCTCTTTATTTTTTATTCTTTGTGGTAGAATTTGAATAGCTAATAGGTTGTCTAATTTCTGCAGGGGAGTTGTTCTTCTTATGCATGGTCTTAATGAACACAGGTTAGTAATTTTGTGCAATTTCTAGTTTTGAAGTTATTCAATTTTTATAGAGTAAATAGTAATTTTGGTCCCAGAATGTGTGAGACGCTCCTATTAACTTATTATAATTGTCGAATGTATCGAAATTGCAAACATGTCCATTTTTTAATAATTTTAGGGACTAAATTGACAATAAAAAATGCATTTGAGGACTAAAATGACTAACAAAAAACACATTTGAGGACCAAAATGATTTACTAAGAAGATGCTTGAGGATGTGTTTGTCAGTGGCGGACCCAGGACCTGGGATCAGGGGTTCAAAATTGTGTATTAGGTGCAATTAGGTGCAAAATTAGGAATACTAATGCAAAATTTAAATTTCTGGGGTTCAAAAACAATTATATATATAGGGATAAAAATAACATATATTTTTTTCCTCAAGACCACTTGGGTCCGCCACTAGTGTTTGTAATTTCGATACATTAAAAGATTATAATGGTAGTGCTTCACACATTTAGGGACCAAAAATGACTGTTTACCTATTTCTATATCACTTTTCTTACTTTTTCTGAAGCCATCTTCTTTATTCTCTTGACAGTGGAAGATACAATAATTTTGCAAAGCAGCTGAATGCTAATGGCTACAAGGTTTATGGGATGGATTGGGTTGGTAAGTATGAACCAATTTATAATTTATAAGCTTGTATGAACTTTGAAGAATGCTAGTAGTAGTAGTTATTGCACTTATTCTTCATGATTTTTTGTTAATAGATCATTCTGTTTCCTATGTTCATGTCCTTGTCTGTGTACTAATATGAGAAACATAGTATAAATCTCACTAATATACTTTACATTCTGCTTGGTCTTGTGATCATTTTACATAACACTTGCATTATTTTGATATGAAGGGGGATTCATAGGCAAGATTTCTGTAGTTTCAAGATAAGAATTTTTTTTTTTGTGTTTTTAGTTAACTAAGGATAGAGAAATACTAGTGATAGTGACCACGAGTTTTTAGGGAGATTCCTCATTTTGTAAATGGAAGTACCTATTTGTCTAATTACAATTTGCATAAGTCATTATTTGTACTTCCGGTGATCCATATTCATAATATAAGAAACAAAACGAACTTTTCTTTGGTCACCATTTTATAAATGATGAATTCCATTTTAAGAAACAAGCACCATTATAACAAGTCCCCCACTTCTTATTGCATTCGCAATTTCAACAACATAGGAATGCTGACTTTCGGTTTCGAACTCGGGTGTGTCCGTGTGATAGTGTGTGCGGTGTTTATTTATCATTTCGCCTAAGCTGACCAAAAAACATTTAGATGCATTAAATGGTAGTTGTGTAAGGTGGTGTCATTAATTAGGACTTAAAGCATTATAAAGAGGGCATTTTTGGAAAGAAAATTAAACTTTTTGTCTTATCACTTTATAAATGATGAATTCCATTTCAAGAAACAAGCACTATTATAACAAGTCCTCCACTACCGATTGTATTGGCAATTTCAGCGACATGAGGACGCCGCTCCTGGGTTCGAACCCGGGTAGGTCCCATCTGATAGTGTGTGCGCTGTTTATTTGTCACTTCATCTAAACCGGCAAAAAAACGCACCATTATAAGAAACAAAGAATCAGAAATATTTAGATATTTAGATGCATCAAATCAAATGATGAATTCAACTTTTACCCCAATTTATAGGTTGTGTCATTAAAGCCTTAAAGGTGGTGTCAGAGGACATTTTTGGAAAGAAAATTGAAGTTTTAGTCTTCTCAATTGAGAATAGCTAGTTTCAATGTAATTATTTGGTGTCTGATGTAGTGGAAGGAGTATATTTTGATACTAAATTCTATGTCATCCTTTGTGTGGCACTTCCTCCATTTGAATTATAGAAGAAAGTCATCATAATTTTCCTTTTTGTTTTAATAGTTTAGCGATCATCATTTTTTCAACATGCATCTATATTTGGATGTTGCAGGAAGTTATTTGGATGCCTAATTGTGCGATAAAGTAACATGTGAAGCTCCTATTAATAAGTAAGCTTATATCATATGCGTCTATTGTGTCTAACTTGTATCTTTAAGATTGGTATAATAGCAGCTCATCATAGATAGATTGTGTCTCCATACTCCCAAAACAAATAGGTTATAGATTTATTCAGAAGTTGAGATTAATTTCATGTACATTGAATGTCTGTTCCTATAAGGACATGTGCTGCCTATTATTGGAATATACCTTGTAATTGTGTATTGCTTGTATTTGTAATAAGTAGCTGTCGAAATACTACCTAGTCGAAGTTATAGTTAGCTGTAGAAGTTGCAGTGTAATTAGTAACAGTAGAAGGTGTAGTTAGTAGTTGGCATATTGGGCCTAGTCGAAATATGGGTCTGGGCCTGACTTTAGGTTTTGTGTATAAATAGGGATCACTAGTTAGTGAATAATAATGCTTTTGATTGCCTTTTAACCTAATCCTATCACTTTACAGTCTCACTGTTTTATTGCTCCCTTTCCTCTCTCTAGCGCCGTCGCTCTCCCTTCCCTCTCCTGTCTGCTGCGCCGTAGAATCCCCAACAAACTGGTATCAAAGCTTTAAGATCCATGGCAGCGAGAGATAACTATGGTGGAGGTATTCCGGGGAGCCTCCCCATTTTCGATGGAAAGGACTTTGAGAGATGGTGTTCGCAGATGAAGGTGCTGTTCAGATATCAAGATGTACTTGACATCGTGAACGATGGAGTTCCACCCGTGGCAGTTGACGCCACAGAAGCGGTGAGAAACAGCCACAATGCGATGAGAAAGAGAGACGGAAAAGGGCTGTTTTTACTTCACCAGTGTGTCGATTCGAATGTCCTGAACCTGATCATCGACTGTGAATCAGCAAAGGCAGCGTGGGACATCCTCAAGAGCTCGTATGGCGGAGCAGACAGACTGAAGAAGATTCGACTCCAGTCGCTCAGAAAGCAGTTCGAAGCCCTGAAGATGTCAGAAGCAGAATCGATTGGCGAATTTATTACGAGGTTAGTAGCATTAACTAATCAAATGAGGGGAAATGGTGAGACTGTCGAAGAAGTGAAGAAGGTCGAAAAGGTGCTTCGATCCTTAACCGAGAAATTCGACTACGTTGTTACAGCCATTGAAGAATCCAAGGACCTAGATACATTGAAGTTAGATGAACTTCAGGGTTCCTTAGAGGCACATGAATTGAGGATAAGGCAGAGAAGTTCAGAGAGAGAAACTGAACAAGCCTTACTTTCATATTCCTCTAAGAAGAATTGGAAGGCAAGTAACAGGGTCGAAAGAGGTAGAGAAGAAGGATCAAGCAGTAAGCAGAATGATTTCGACAAGAAGAAGGGATCTTTCGACAAGAAAGGTGACCTGTCGAAAGTGCAATGCTACAACTGTCAGCAATTTGGGCATTATAGAAACAGGTGTAAAAACAAGAAGGTTTCTAGAGATGCTGAAGCCAATTTTGCGAGTGACAGTGACACAGACTCCGACTCAGATGGGCTAGTGCTGATGGCAGTCGAAGATGAGATTGAAGATAACACTCATCTTGACGAAATTGCTGAAAGTAGCGAGCAGAACAGTGTGAACACTTGTATAAGTGGATACACTTGTAATGCTCAAAATACTTGTGCTATGTGTGTGTGGCAGGCCAGTCGAAACACTGGGGATACCTCCAACATAGCCAGCAACGATGATGAGGAATTATCATTCATGACGACTATAGACCCAGAGTTGCTGTTGTTGAAACCAGATACAAATTCGACTGAAGAGAAGTGTGTCGAATTGCAGGTTGTCGAAGAACATTGCCTGAAGAGAACTGTCGAAGAATGTTTTGAAGAACCGACAACAATGGACTTAGAAGAAGTTCATGATCAGAGTGATCAGGATGTCGACGAGGTCGAAACTGAAGAGCCAGAAGAACCCATTGCTGTCGAACCTCTCAGAAGGTTGCAAAGGGAAAGGCAGAAATCAGTAGAGCTAAATGATTTCGACACAATCCCAGATTCTGCTGTAACTGCAGAGGGAGAGTTAACTCAATTCGAACTGATGGCTGAAGAAAAACCAGTGAGTCTGGAGCAAGCTCTTAGTCGAAAGGAGTGGAGGGAAGCTATGATTGATGAGTCGAAATCAATAGAGAAGAATGATACCTGGAAGCTAGTCGAACTTCCAGAGCAAAAGAAGGCAATAGATGGTGAAGTGGCCAAAGGTAAGGCAAAATTAGTAACCATTGAGAAAGAACCCTTGTATTGGGCACCAAGTATTGAAAGTTGCAGCCCGGTTCGACAGAGTGCGAAACAGCTCGAAAAGGGGCAGAACAGATCGAAAAGTTGCAGCCCAGTTCGACAGAGTTCGAAACAGTTCGACAAGGGGCAACACAGGTTCGACAGGGTGTGGGCAAGATCAGGCAACACACTTTGGGCACATGGGTGCCGAATTCCCCTCGACAGGAAAGATTCGACAGAGGAACAAGAACTCTGGCTATATGCAGAGTTGCCGCCTGGTCACTGGGGGCCAAAACTGAAGTGTCACTTAGCAATGACCAATGCATTGCAGAAAGGACAATTCGACAGAAACAATGACCAAGCCATTGCAGAAAGGAAGATTCGAAGAACTGAGGACAATGCTTGGAATGATGTCACGTAGCAATACAAATTAGGAGGGAATATTGGAATATACCTTGTAATTGTGTATTGCTTGTATTTGTAATAAGTAGCTGTCGAAATACTACCTAGTCGAAGTTATAGTTAGCTGTAGAAGTTGCAGTGTAATTAGTAACAGTAGAAGGTGTAGTTAGTAGTTGGCATATTGGGCCTAGTCGAAATATGGGCCTGGGCCTGACTTTAGGTTTTGTGTATAAATAGGGATCACTAGTTAGTGAATAATAATGCTTTTGATTGCCTTTTAACCTAATCCTATCACTTTACAGTCTCACTGTTTTATTGCTCCCTTTCCTCTCTCTAGCGCCGTCGCTCTCCCTTCCCTCTCCTGTCTGCTGCGCCGTAGAATCCCCAACACCTATAAATCTGTTCTGAAATCTTATATGTTTTATTCTCTAGTTTGGTAGATTGTGTGTTTTTTTTTTTGGCTCTCCTATTTTCAGTATTAGCTCAAAGCTGAGTTTTTTTTTCTTCTTTTGTTGTTGTAATAATCTTTAGGCCATGGTGGGAGTGATGGGCTGCATGGATATGTCCATTCTCTTGATGATGCAGTTTCTGATATGGTAAGTGTATATCATCTCATGCTTTGATATCAATACATATACATCGAGTCATATGAGGGTAATTGTTATACACTGTCGGTGTAAAGAGTTTTACACTGTCAGTCAATGTGGGACTTTGGCAGTCGATATAATACATAAATCGCTAGACTGTTGCTGCTTAAATTATCTTTGTTCTCATAAATACTACTTTATTATTTTTTTATAAACAGAAAGTATTTCTTGAGAAGATTCTAAATGAAAATCCAGGACTTCCATGTTTCTGCTATGGACACTCAACAGGTGCAGCAATTGCTCTTAAGGTATAAAATTCTTGAACCTTCTTCCTTAGAGACAAAGAAAAAAAGGTGAAGAAACTAATGAGTATTCAATGGTATATATTATTCTAGGCACTTCATGACCCCAAGGTTGAAGCTAGTATAGCTGGTGCTACATTTACATCACCTGCTGTTGGAGTTGAGACTTCTCATCCAATTTTGGTGGTAAGCATACCCTCCTGCTTCCATCTATTTTTTTGATTATCTAATGAGCTTAACAATTATACACTGACAGTCTGACAGTGTAAAAAAAGTTTCACAGACGTCCCGTCATATTTCATTATAGTGTCATATTGTAATACTTCATCTTAAAGTATCTGCATAAATATTTATACAGTGAGATATGATTGAACGTCTGTGTAAACTATTTATATTACCAATGTGTAGTTATTAACTTCGCGTATATTAGCAATACATACCAGTACAAATGAGAATGTATGTAGTTCAATAACTACATACTGACAGTGTAAATAAAGTTTTACACAAACGTCGAGTCGTATTTCGTTATAGTGGCACATTGTTATATGAGGATAATTGTTATACACTGTCGGGGTAAAAATGTCAACAAATTACAATCAGTGGTAAAAATGTTGTCATCAAACATTTTTAAGAATACGATGGTTATGATTGAGTGAGTGGAAAAAATCTTTACACCGACGGTGTAATGATTAAACGCACGTGTACTGTCAATGTATAGTTGTTATCTTCATGAATATGAGCAAGCTTATTTCTTCATCTCTATATTTTCTCCATTAATTACAGGTTCTTGCTCCAATAGTTTCATTTTTGCTGCCAACATATCAATGTAACTCAGCATACAAGAAAGGATTGCCGGTTTCGCGGGACCCGGAAGCTCTAATAGCTAAGTATTCAGACCCATTAGTATGCACAGGATCAATAAGAGTACGTACTGGCTACGAAATTCTTAGAATTACAAGCTACTTGCAACAGAATTTAAGAAAATTGAGAGTTCCATTTCTTATTCTACATGGAACTGCTGATTCAGTTACTGATCCTTTTGCTTCACAAAAACTTCATGAAGAAGCTTCTTCAACTGATAAAAGTATCAAATTATATGAAGGGTATTCACATGATTTACTCTTTGAACCTGAGAGAGAAGCTATTACTCAGGATATTATTCAATGGCTGAATAGTAGAGTATGAGTATGAGATTAGTTATAGAGCAGTGAGGGAAAATGGGAAAATTTCATTTCATCGAATTTTCAACCAAAGGAAAAATGAGCCAGCATTTTAATGATGATCAATTTTATTTATGGCTTTTAGAGATAAAATACCTGAAGTAATATACATTTATGAGGCATGTAATCTGTTTCATTTATTTAAAGATAGTTAGTTTATATTTTTCATTTGTCCTAAGTGTTGGAATCCTGATTTTTTAGGAGAAGCCATTTTATGTTTTTATAAACAGTTTAATCACGCGTTTATAGCGTTATAGCATAAGTGTTTATTATGTATAAGTTATTTTTAAAATATAAAATAAATTTTAATTATAGAAATAAGTCAAGAATATTTTATGGATATGTCATATTTTGAAAAAGTCACTCAAATAATCTTAACAAGTTCTTAAGTAAGTTTGAATAAATCATTCAAACATGTCATAAATGTTACAAAGAACAGCTTATTTTCCTTCATTTGGTACATGACTAAAAGGAGAGAACCTCGACAAGCCCAGCAGGTTGATTTTAAAGAGGGTGAACATGACAACAATACTGTTCTGTCTCAATCACCCTTCTATGCACAAGTTATGGCAATTTATTGTAATTATGTTAATATATCGTTAAAATTTTGATGTTATAATATATATATATATATACGGTCAGACTATTTAATTTAATAAAATTTTAAATTATAATATAGACATAATAAATATAGCGTTAAATATGTTTTTAGTCCACAAAAATATAGTAAAAATTGACACATTAGCAACGACACTTGAGCTTTGTTAGTGGAGACTAACACAGCAGAGACCAAAAATGCTAACGAAAAATAATGTGAAAACCAAAAGTGCTTAAAAAATTTAGAGGGACTAAAAACAAAAAAGACTACATGATAGGGACTAAAAACATATTTAACCCTATTTGTATTGGCCATCTATGCGAATTCATATTTTGAAATCATCGAATGATCAATGTTTCAAAATAAACACTTTTTTCTCAATATAAGCAACTAGACAATTTTTTTGTATAAAAAACGGCAAAATTACACCACGGGTCTTTTAAGTTATTTAATTCTAACAAGTTGGTCTTTTAAGTTTTTTTCGTACCACTTAAATAATTTAAGTTATTTAATTGTAACAAGTCGGTCATTTAAGTTACATAATCTTTTTCGTACCAACGGTGTACAGATTATGTACACCATTGGTCTTTTTTTTCATAATATGTACACACCTGGCAGTACCCGAAACTGTCCGGATATTACACATTATTTCCAACTTTCCTTATTTCAAGCTGCACTACTCTGCTGTATGTAGTGTGCTATCAGCCTATTATGTCATGTCATGTCATGTAGATTTTTTTTATTTAAACTTAGAGAGGTTCACAACTTCACGTTACCCAATTTTTTATTGTTTATGTAATGGATAAAATAATAATATTGTTTAGTTCTTCTTCTTCATCGTGAAAAAGCTTCATCTTATAGAAAAGTTACAGAAGAAAAATGGCAAATACTCATTCATCCTTCCATGAGCATAGTGCAACAGTGGTGTAGAGTGGTGCAAGTAGTTAAGTAAGGGTGTGCAATTAAAAAAATAGGGGTCAAAATAAATAAAATTAGGGATTATATATAAAAAATTTAAAACCTGAGAGTGTGCCACTGCACACCCTCAGCTCCACGTAGATCCGCCCCTATATATATATATATATATATATATATATATATATATATATATATATATATATATATATATATATATATATGATAGTAAAAATAAAAAACCAAAAAGTAGTCAAAATACATGTAAATAAATATTTATATAATTAAGATGGACAATTAGTTTCTCATGCTCCAAAGCAGTCATTTTGTTGTAGTCATATTCATCTTCACTTCCACCCCTACTTCATTTCTATATATGATTTCAGAAACTCATGGAAATGTTAATACATCTAACACTAAAGGCTACCATTACCGATCGTTTACGTTAGGATAAATTATTTCTTTAAAAAATTAAATGAAAAACTAGAAGAAAAAGTTAGCTGATCTGATCATATTAAGCCAATTTTTCCAATTTTTCTTATTGCATGGACTACATTACATTAGGTAACATTATGCTGACCAACACCGTTGGCTCAATGACTTAATCTACCTTGGGACACAGGGGTCGATCCGGTGCTCCCGAATTTAATTCCCGCAATGGATAAACTCGGTGTTGGCCAGTGCGAAATTTGATCTTAAGCACGAGTGGAGATTAGTCTTTTGTTAAAAGCGTTGAGACCTCCATGAGTAGCCAGAAATGGTCCCCACCAAAAAAAAACATTATGCTAATTTAATTGACAATTGGCTCAACGAACGGCACA
Organism: Astragalus membranaceus; assembly: GCA_039519185.1. Classification (NCBI taxonomy): domain Eukaryota; kingdom Viridiplantae; phylum Streptophyta; class Magnoliopsida; order Fabales; family Fabaceae; genus Astragalus; species Astragalus membranaceus. The sequence continues at coordinate 39,166,222 of CM076853.1, read as the reverse complement.
TTATCACCACCACAACAAGGAGGTTGAGGGATACAAATGCAATATTCACCTTTAAAGCAAAAGTCATCATCTCCTTTACAGAACTCTTCACAAGAGAGAGGGAGGGCATGTTCCTTCCTGATAATGGATAATTTATCTTTTGCTTAGATAAATCTGTTTAACAAATTTTACAGAGGTAAAATAAGATTAAAATAATTGGTGGGGGTATAACTTTATATGGTGGTGGTACAAAAAAAAAACCCAAAATTATACTTACTCTTATATATAATTACAATTACAGTATCAAATATGTAAAATTTATGACTCTATATATCTTTCATTATTTTTTTTTGGTAAATCAAGGTATCCTCTGCGCGCACAACTGTAGAGACTAATCCTCCGAGGTACTGAGATATATTTAAGGGGTTGACCTCTCCCACCAGGTATTTTTCCATACGCACCGGCCAGTGATCGAACCCTTGATTAAATTGGTGGTGTATTATTCGATTACTTGCTCTTAAAAATGTTGGATAATACATGTAAGAGGCGACAGGGGCGGCAATGGGGGGCGGCAATGGGAAGTGCGACAATTGCGGCCATCGTGGTTCATTTGTTAGTTGCGAGAAGTATAAATTTTTATACTTTATGTTGTTAAATTCTCATCTTTGGTGGTATGAGGTTTAAAATTGGAACTAGACCATTACCCGTGCGATGCGCGGGCAATAAAGTCTTGTGGATAAAAAGATCCCAATTCTTCTTGGAGAAATGCATGTCACTTGCATGACTAAAATAGATAATAATGGTATATCTATTAACATCCTGAGAATTACACAATAATGTCACAAAATCATGGTACATGACTACTGCATTACATTAACATAAATAAGAACATGAGTAATATTCAAAGTCATGTTACACACCAAAATAACTCTAGAATCATAAAAGAGAAATGTTGGAGAACAAATTGAACCAAAATGCGTCTTATATACATATTGTAGAAAAACTCGATTTCCCATTTGAACTATCAAAGAGACAAAGACCCTGGGTTGAGATTTTTAAAAAAACAAAAAATTAGGGATTTATGGTAAAATGGGGGTATGGCCGGGGTATAATAGGGGGGTTAAAAAACTGCCAATTTTGTTATTTAAAAATCAAGAGTCATGGCTGGAACGTTAAAAGTGATTCATTGTTTTCCACAAGCCTCTCCTCTCCAACGTGTTTTTCTCCTCTGCACAACCCTATCTAATTAATTTTAAACAACCTGTGACGGTTCCGACTGTAAGGGATAAACCGGAACAGTCATGGACTCATTCTAGAGGCTCCAATGGTGAAATGGTGCCCGGAGAAGATGAATCTAAGATAAATCCAGGATAAGTATTATCCTTAAATTGAGAGAATATAAGAGAAGGAATTTAATTGTGTAATGATTGATGATCTCTTTCATTAATGATTGGGTGGTTATATAGCCACATGAGAATACTATCATTGAGGGAATATTCCAGGAAAGTGTAGTACACACTAGTACTAAAATGAGAAGTGCAACAAGTACTAAACACTAGTACATTTTAAGACAAATAGTAAATAGTAAATTCCTACATTTACCCTGTTACAATACTCCCCCCTTTCAAACATCCTTATCCTTAAGGATGAATATTTTCAAGTACCATGTTTTAGAGGTAAAATCTTCCATTTGGTCAAGATCTTAGCAGCTCGAACACTTCCTCTTTGAATCATTTTCCTGTGCAAGACGGCTACATATTTTTCATTGGTGCAAAATAGCCAAAGTCTGGGGGCAGCAGCAGATTTGTGGTTGTTGTCCACCGGAAGTTCATCAGCTCTTGTTCCCACTATTATAGTGCAGTTGCGAATAAGGTGATTAAGCCGAACACTACCACATTCAATTTTCCTCCTATGCAATATTGCAACATCTAAACAACGGCTATATAGAGCCCAAGAATGTTCTTTGTGTTTTACAAAAGGTGCACCAAATAACTCATCACCAAGGGATACAGAAGCCACAAGTTGATTAGTTGTTCCAATTTCTCTAGAAAGTGCAGCAACATAAAAGGTGATCACAATTATATACCTGTCAAACTTTTTAATGTGTTTGACAATCCTTTCAATGTATAAGGATTCAAGGACACCTTGATCTCCAATGGAAGAAGCACTCACTGATATGCAAGAATGTGCCTTGGGAGATTCTGCAAGCTTGCAATATATAGCTAATATGCCTTTGATCATATCCTCGTAAGGTTTATTAGGTGCCACTAGAACATTGTGAGATTTTTTTGTACCAAGGTGTTCAACAAGACTGATTATATCTAATGAATAGCCTTGGACATACCCTATCATGGACACTGTTTGAGACTGGCAGGCACATAGAGAAAGACAGTCCTGCATAGATGAAAATGTTCTTCCAATTGCAATGGCTTCAAGCAAAGCCATCATGCTTGCTATGACTCCAATTTTAAAACCTTTACATGATATAATAACATGGAAACCAATTCTAGGAGGTTGCAACAGTAACACAAAGACCTCCACATCTCTCATGGGTGAAGTTTTCAAAAGATTTATCCCCTCCAAAGTTTTACTAACAATGTCAATTGGAGCAAAACAAACAAGCTCTTTCGTTTCTATAGAACCTGTCCTACTGACAGCCTCAAGTGTATAGCAGGATTTTCGGAAGTCATCAGGTAAGTATGGTAATGTAGTGTATTGAGTATTCGTCTCACTAAAAACCAAAATAGTATTTACCCCTCCATAAGTATGAGCCCATTTAAGAGCAATCTCATCATTAGAATTCACTTTACCACCATAATCGAAACTTGCATAAACAAAGATTGAGACATTAGCAGATGCGAAACTTAACCGTTCAATTAGTAGCGACACTTGTGCATGTTTCATGGAAGAGGAATTCCAGATTATCAACCATTCATCTTGCTCTAGATGTGTTGGGTTGAACTTCTCAAAATCAATCATAGGTAGGTTCTTAGTGATAGTGTGATTACCTTCAACAATGGATACTGACAAAGGCATATCATTACCCACATCCATGAGAAAGTTATGGATGTACGCAGCTAACATAAATTCCGCTGCCTCCTTGTTTTGCAGAGTGCCCTTCCCCTTATAGAAATAGTTACTGAGCAACCTTTCAACAAACATGTGGTGGTCAACCGATAGAAACTTGACCTTCGCATATACATTAGAATTGGCTATTCCACCACCGTAAAAATTAATATCATCAAGAGGAGAGAAGACAACATCATCAGAAACCAAATTCAGAAATACCAGGCCAACAATTACACCCTCTTTAGAATTAATAGAAAATGCAGAATTAATGAAAAGATTATGGAGCTTCAAAGGAAAAACGTTCCTCCCAGAAAGTTTTGATGACAAAATTAGAAACGAACCAAGTGCAGTAGACTGTGATACATTTGACGCGAACGAGAGCGTTACCTGTCCCCCGGGATCGAAGCATTTGGTGTTGTTGAACAGAAATGAACTAAGAGAGAGCTGCGCAAACCTCACCTCACTTAAGCAAGACCGTTGTACATCAAATGGCACTGTGGCTGCCGGCGCGAACGAAACGAACTGTTGTAGAGTGAAATTGAAGCATAATCGCGAATGAGAGTCAATCGTACAAGGTGGAAACGTCAGTGATGGGAACGCTGATGTCGTCGCTCTGCCGGCGTCGTAATTCTCTTCATCATGCGATTTCTCTGTTTCATCAACACCGATCGATTGATCGGAACCCCTGTGGAGTGAAGAAACTGCTAGAACACTTGTTAGGGATTCGATTGGGGAATTACAGTTCAGCTTCTGACCTTCTTCTTCTAGTTTCTCTTTTTTCTCAGCATTAACCCTTGATCCTTCAGATCTGATGACTTCAATTTCAGAAACTCTTGTTTGTTTGTAGCTTCGAACTAAAACAGGGGTTTTCTGTGTACGCACCGATGCTTTCTGGCAACTCAGTGGAATCGCAAATTGGTCACAAACCTTGCTGCACACATTAGCTTGGATCTTAGAGAGAAGACATTGAATCTGGTAATTTCTCACGCTTCTTAGTTGATTTTCTTGAGCATAAGAGTGCTGCTCCCCTTCCCATGAACCTCCAAAGCGATGATAGAGATCAGCAATATACTCATACCAGTGGAGATCGAAATGGTACCTTAACCTCATGTAATTTAAGTGCCATTGTAGGGCAAGTCCCTCTAAGTTATGGACAACTAGCCTCACCTTAGCTTCAAGAGGAGTGTTGTTCAGAAAGAAGAACTCCTCACACTTGTGTAGCCATTCATGAACTTGAAAACCATTGAACTTTGGAAACCCCATTGCGTTCCCAATCTGATTTCGCAGCATTTCTTCCATGGAAGCAGAGCACCAAGTCGATGCTTTGATACCAGTTGTGACGGTTCCGATTGTAAGGGATAAACCGGAACAGTCATGGACTCATTCTAGGGGCTCCAATGGTGGAATGGTGCCCGGAGAAGATGAATCTAAGATAAATCCAGGATAAGTATGATCCTTAAATTGAGAGAATATAAGAGAAGGAATTTAATTGTGTAATGATTGATGATCTCTTTCATTAATGATTGGGTGGTTATATAGCCACATGAGAATACAATCATTGAGGGAATATTCCAGGAAAGTGTACTACATACTAGTACTAAAATGAGAAGTGCAACAAGTACTAAACACTAGTACATTTTAAGGCAAATAGTAAATAGTAAATTCCTACATTTACCCTGTTACACAACCCGCCGGTTCATCAATTTATTCGAAAAACCAACCAAGTATCAGCGTCTTGCATTAGTTTCAAGATATGAAGGGCCAAAAATTAAAATATCGTGGATGGGAGCAAGGAGAGCATGTATACACTGTCCTGGTGGATAAACAACACTCTAGCGTGGCAACTGAGAAGCCAAAAACCTTTGTTCTTCTGTTTGCATGGAGCATTTCTTGTGCGCTGTCATGTGTTTGAGGAGACAAAATAACCTTGCTACAATATCAATTTTTCCACATAAAAGAAAAGAAGAAACATACATATATAGTACTGACCAATTATATGTCTTGTGTAACAAAACTCAAAGAGAGTGAAGTTTAAGTTCATATTCTTCACCAGTTCCTAGTAATTTTAGGAGGCCGTGGCATTATCAGATGCCACTCTCATTCCATTTTGGCGACTAACATCAAGGTCCACTTACTTAATTAAAATGAAACATCTGCATACATCATATTAGAGACTTTTACCCCATAATTTTGCTCTCTTTTCATTTAAAATTAATTGGAAGAAAAAACACCAGCTCCTATGCCCATGCTTATGCATCATTGCATCTTGATTTATTCTTGATGAAGTTACTGAAGATCGTGACAGCTAATTAATTTATTTTCAGTTTATGTTAAATTTTGCAATTTTTTTCAATTTTTTCACTGATGGGTGTTATTGAATAATTGCAGGGGTGCAGGAAATAAAGAAACACGGCCCACTTGGCCCAACCCACACTGCTTGTTCTGTTGGTATTTGCGGAAACCCAAATTTACCAACCCGGTTAGAAACAACAAGAACCACTGTTCTCTCTCACTCGCTTGTCTTCTCCACTTTCTTTCTTTCAGCTTCACACTGACTTTCTTTCTCAATGGAGCTCTGCTAGGGTTTCTTAGGAAACCTAGCAAAACACCTTCAATCCACAAACGAACACCAGCAATGGAAAGATCGCAGCTCCGCGATCAAAACCCCTCCTTCAGTTTCACGATCTGAGCTCTTTTCACAGAGACCCTAACTTCACGTTTCTGCTCCGATGGCTCCCTTCTCCTTGGGTTTTCCACCGGTCACCACCGTAAAGGTAAATCTGCAAATTGATCTTTGAAATCTTTCCTCTTTCGTTTGATACAACCAAACCCTAATTTCTGTGTTGTTCCTTTGTTTGTTGAACCACTGAGCACGTTGTGAATCTGAAACTCAGCAACTGGATGCAGCAACACACATAAGGTATCTGTTCACTCTCTCAGTGAATTTATGTGCTACTGTTTTTGATTTTTCAGAAACCCTAACACTGTTTTTCTCTTTGCAGGTTACCTTGTGATTGTTCTTGATGAACAATCACACCTTTCAAGCTTACACACAGCCTGAAAATACGGTATAACTTCCTTTCTCTTTAGTTCTTCTTTTCTTTCTGATTTAGTCACAAAATCAGATTACTAATACTTTGTTTTTTTCTTTTGCTTGCGAGGAAACTTCAACACTCTTGAAGGAAAACTCACCAAGAACACAAAGAAGTAAACAGAGAGAAGAAGAGCAAAATCAGAGGAGTTATACACTGGAAATGTAAAGGAAAAACTTTTTTATTGATTGTATATTGTATATTGTATGCTGTACATTGTAAAAGGTCATAAGACCTTATATAGGCACTAGGTAGTTGAATATGAGGTTGTTAAGTTGATTACAAGTTGTAACTAACTTCTTAGCTTCATAACAACTTATTAGTTAGAGAATCGACTGGTAAACGGTTAGTTGGCTTGTGTCTAACCGTTTACAACTTCCTGAGGGCATTTTAGGTTTTTATTACTAAAACCAATAGTTTATAGCTGTAGTTAAAAAATGATCGAGGACTTGCATCAAAGACCAAACGCATTTTACCTTTCGTTTGTAAAAAGATATCAACTCCAAATCAAAATTGAAATCTGCAGAAACTTTCAAATTATTTTTAACTTTGAGCTTGTTAAAAGATATCAACTCCAGATGGAAAATTTTAGTAAAAACAGAAATAAAGAAATAAAAAGTGTGAGAGAAAGGTAATTAAAAAAATTGATATCATCAAAAAAATAGAAAGTGTTAGTTTCCGAGGTTTGAACCCGAGACCTCCTTCTTACACACTCCTTCAATATCTCTTACTTCGCCAACTAAGCTATCTACTTGGGATACTTTTTACTCTTTTGGAGATAATAGATCCGAGGCCAGAGTCAGAGCAAATGGAACCACCGAAAAACACATAGATTGTGTAAATGGAGCCATCGGAGAACACAAATACAGAAATTCAGCCTGAAGGAATTTTATAAATAGAAAAAAGGTTTAAATAGTTTTTACCCCCCTACAAATATACTCATTATCCAGTTACCCCCCTGCAAAAAAAAAAGGTTTAAAAAACACCTTGTAAAATGTAACGTTATCCAGTTACCCCCCTGCTGTTAACTTTTCTGTTAAAAAAATGTAAAATGTAATTTTATTCAGTTACCCCCTGATGTCAGTGCCACGTGTCACCATATTATTGGGTCTCTGTGACACGTGGCACTGACATGCCACGTCAGCATCTATGTCACCACTGCCACGTGGCACTGACATGTGCCACGTCAGCAACCAATGGATGGCTGCCACGTGGCAGTGTTGTTAATTCAAAACAAATCTTTAAAATGCCTAAAGTGAGACTTGAACCCTTGACCCCTTACTCAGACCCACAACTCCTAACCATTGAGCCAAATTAGTACTTCTGATTATTAACTCATCTACTAATATATATTACATCATTGCCAATTAAATTAAAAAAAAAACACAGTTGTTCTTCATCATCATCATCATCATCAGCAAGCAAAACGATCTCTCCCTAAATCAATCAACAATTCCAGATCTGACAACGAATCAACAACCAAAACAAATCTACAGATCCGAAGATTAAAACATTAAACGAAAACGAAAACGAAATCTACGAAGCCTACGAAATCTACAGATCTGAAGATTAAAAGAAGCCTAAAAAACGAATGGGTAAACTTGCGTTTCTGGGTTTTGATTCTTGATGATTTTCGTGAAGGTCAGCGCCCAGTTATCAATGAGGTGCTGGCGGATGTTTGACAGGTTTTTGTGAAGCCAATCGTTCCAATCGCGGGTCTGGAAGAAAAAGGAATCGTTGTTGGAGCACAAGAGATTAAGCCAAATTGGGGAAATAGCCTGACAATCGCGAAAGGCATGAAACAGCGATTCAGTTTGAACACGTTGAAACAGCGATTCAGTTTGAAGAGAGGGTCGTGAATACCGGATGAAGAAGAAGCCACCGCGTTGAAAGCGGTCTTGGTCGTGAACAAACTGTCGTTGCTCAAACCGAAGGAGCAGGGAGGAACAAACTGTCTTGGAAAATCGTTTTGGGCAGCAACAGGCGCACAAGGTGGGATCGTTTTGGTTGCTGGTTGGGATCGTTTTGGTTGGGATCTGGAAAATCGTTTTGGTTGCTGGTTGGGATCGTTTTGGTTGGGATTTGCGTTTAGGGAGGGATTGTTGCTGGTTGATGATGTTGAATTTGGTGAGGAATGATGATGATGAATTTGGAAAATCGTTTCTGGGTTTTGATGATGAGAATGATCGTTTCTGGGTTTTGATGATGAGGAATTGTTGCTGGTTGATGATGATGAATTTGTTAATCCCAGTTTTGATGATGAAATTGTTAATCGAAAGGCGTTTCTGGGTTTTGATGATGAGGAATCGTTTCTGGGTTTTGATGATGATGAATTGTTTCTGGTTTTTTTTTTAATTTAATTGGCAATGATGTAATATATATTAGTAGATGAGTTAATAATCAGAAGTACTAATTTGGCTCAATGGTTAGGAGTTGTGGGTGTGAGTAAGGGGTCAAGGGTTCAAGTCTCACGTTAGGCATTTTAAAGATTTATTTTGAATTAACAACACTGCCACGTGGCAGCCATCCATTGGTTGCTGATGTGGCACATGTCAGTGCCACGTGGCAGTGGTGCATAGATGCTGACGTGGCATGTCAGTGCCACGTGTCACAGAGACCCAATAATATGGTGACACATGGCACTGACATCAGGGGGGTAACTGGATAAAATTAAATTTTACATTTTTTTAACAGAAAAGTTAACAGCAGGGGGGTAACTGGATAACGTTACATTTTACAAGATGTTTTTTAAACCTTTTTTTTTTGCAGGGGAGTAACTGGATAATGAGTATATTTGCAGGGGGTAAAAACTATTTAAACCTAGAAAAAATGAAGAAAGTTTGCTTTGCTGTGAAATAATTACCTAATGATAAAAATTCCCTTGAACGCACTCTCTCAGCTTACCCAATTCTAAGGGTCATGAATAGATAGTTATTACAACCAATATTAAAATGACTTAATTACTCTTCATTTTGTTGGACTTTTTCCTACCTAATTGACAAAATGGCGGAGGGTGAGAGTGTGAGACTTGGAAGGATGTTTCGTTTTAAAAAGGACTCTCATTTATGATGACTATATGTCATATGAAGGATCAGCCTCGTAACTGAATGATGTTCACTTTTCTGATGGACGTTCACTTTTCTGATGGCCTTGAAAGACCAAACAATATCATTATATTTTTATAGTTTCAATTACTTTTGAAACTTTAAAAATAATTGTCAAGAGAAAACTTATTTCCAATGAACAGTTTTAATTACCTCCTTTAACGTAAAGGAAAGTAACATAACTTCTTGAAAATATGATACAATTAAAACCCATAATATTTTGAAAATTACCCTTAGTTTTGGCGGACTTTTTCCGCCTAAACATCAAATATTGTATTCTACTTTTATATAAAAGATGATTATTGTTTTGGTTTGCAGTGGGGGTTTTATATTTGTATGAGTTTTGTAGGTTGAGTATGCAAAAATCAAACTCAGTTGGTATGCAGATAAGTCCAAATGAATCATGGCTATTCTTCAAGAAGCTTCTGTTCCATGTGGAAGGGGGCACATATACCCTCCAACACCTATAAAAAGACACGTATCCCATCTGCAATTTTAACATTCTATCTGTTTGTATCAATACTGCTGCTCAGAACTTTAAGTAACTGATGCAATGACCAAGCCATTGCAAAAGGGAAGATTTGAAGAATTAAGGACAATGTTTGGAATGATGTCACTTAACAATGTGAATTAAGAGGGAATATTGAAATATGTTTGTAATTCAATTGCTTAGATTGTAACTAGCTATATAAGTTTTCGACACATTCAGTTCGACTAGGTATATGAGCTTTCGACACCATCGACACTAACTATATATAAGGTGTCGAACCGTTACTAAATAATTTTTTTTTCCATTTTACAGTTTTCTATTTTTCTGTTATTTTCGCTCTCTCTCTCTCTCTCTCTCTCTCTCTCTCTCTCTCTCTCTCTCTCTCTCTCTCTCTCTCTCTCTCTCTCTCTCTCTCTCTCTCTCTCTCTCTCTCTCCCCTCTCCTCTCAAGGAGAATATCCCCCAGCAATTAGTATGCTCATTTGGTGCACTCCTTCAGTATCCCTTAACTCGCCAACTGAGCTACTATTGTTATCCGAAGACGCAACCAGATGAATAAATTATTTACTCAGGGACTAAAAATATGAACTTGTGTTACTCATATTTATAAAAATCAAATTGTGTGCGGATAAACTTATTTCTTATGGAATTTCTATTCATGGTTTGCTTTGCTACGACACTATTCTAATTTTTATTAGGGAGGATTTTTTATAGTTATAAATGGAGTATTCCCTTTTTTAGATTTAAATAATTGTTTTTTGGGGTTTTGTTTATTTTGCCTTGGTATTTTGTTTTGTGCATTGTAGTGTTGTTACGGATGTTTGTGGTTTGTTTTATTGAGAAGGGTATTGGCCAAGTCCTCTTTAGTCTATTTATTGTATTTCTTTTTAGGTTTAAATATATGTTCAGCTCCTGTAAATATGACCATAATCCATTTAAGCCCTTGTAAAAAAACTTTAAAATGACCCTTGTAAATATTAAGTGTTTACGGTTAAGGCCCTCGGTCAACTTTTCATCCAAAAAAAGTGACGTGGCTAACGGAGATGACGTCAGTATGACGTCATCAATGATGTCACGGCCACATGTCAAGATTTAATTGGGCCTCAATGCCACATGGCACTGAAAGGCACGTCATCAGTCCATGTCACCATTGCCACATGGCACTGACACGTCAGCAACCAATGGATGATTGCCACGTGGCGCTCACATGCTTAGTGAAAAATTAAACATTTTGATGAATATGGGGCTTGAAACCATGACCTCCAATTAGCACACTCACCCTCTTACCACCAAGCCACCTAAATAGTTGTGTAGAATGACGCAATTGTAAATATATATGAGTCTGACTTAGAGTACTAAGGATCAAATCTTTAGTAATGTTACTATATCGCATTATAGTCATTTTCCCATCAATAAAAAAATTTGGTGATCACACAAACACTAAATTGTGGTTAGTATATACTAACAATTGGAGTATTGTATAATGATCACCGAAAAATATAGTAATTGTTACTAACAAACTCCTTAATATCATAAGTGTTTGCCAATATATATTACTTAAATGCTAATAAAAAACAATGCAACATCACTAGACATCATCATCTGCAACGAAAACGCACGGATGAAGAACAGATCATCATCACAGCTTCATCATGATTTCCTTATACAACACAAAATTAATTGGTTACTTAAATTGAAAACGCAAAAAATCGAAAATGCACACATCTGGAATCGCAGAAATCGAAAATGGGTTTTGATTTCGAATCTGAAAAAATTCCAAACAGATTTGATTTCGAATCTGAAAAATTCCCATCGTTTTCGTATCATCCTCTGCATCGTTTTTCGTATTTCGTATTTCGTTTGTGTTTTGAAGATGAAGATCTGGAGATGAGAACGAAATCGATGAAGATCTGGAGATGGGGTTCGTTTGTATTTGTCCAAATCTGATTGAAAAAGAAATCAAAGCTAAATTAGAAAACGAAATCCAATTTTCATAATCAAAACAAAATCGAATTTGATTGAATCCTTTTCCAGATTCGTTTCTGAACGAAGATGATGATTGTTGAAGAAAGATAAATGAAGACGTATGTAATATATATCAACAGTTGCATTACGATACACAAGCAAATTCGTTGGTTTAGTGGTTACAAGGTAACTGTGTCACTTGATGTTTAGAATTTTTGGTGACAATGATCCTCGTCTTTGCCATGTGAGCGCCACGTGATGGCTGCTGACGTGGCATTTTGCTATGTGTTCATGATGATGTAGCGTTCAGTGACACGTGGCATAATGGTCCAATGAGATGATGCCACATGGTAGTGACATCATTGATTAAGTCATGCTGACGTCATCTTCGTTAGCCACGTCAGCTTTTTTGGATGGAAAGTTGACCGAGGGACTTAACCATAAACGCTTGCAGGAGCTTAAATGGATTATGGCCTTATTTGCATGGAGTGAACATATTATTAAGTCTTCCTTTTATTCTTCTTGTCAATAAAATGTAGGGGAGTACTTTTTTCCTACTGATGTTTGATGTTTTCCCTTATGGACAGTTTTACATCAAAAGATTTTAACGAGACTCCTATCTTTCTTTGATAAAAAATAGGCTAAATTATAGTTTTGGTCCCCCTATTTTAACAAATTCAGACATTTAGTCCCCCTATTTTAAAACTCAGATATTTAGTCCCCCTATTATAAAAAATTCAAAAACTAATGAGCCACGTAAGCATGCCACATAAAAAAATTAAAATTAAAATTACAAAAACTAAAAATATAATACAAAACCTAAAATTAAAATTAAATTAAAATTAACAACAATACAACCCAGAAAATCAGATGCAAGATCCCTTTGAACCCTAACTCCTAGAAAATCTCCTATCATAGCCACTTCGCTCACCATGGCAGAATCCTGCCTTCTTCCTTCACCCTCCTCACTCTTTAACAACAAAGCCAAACCCTCCTCTGTTTTATCACTTCCCACCAAACCCCTCAAACTCCACCTCTCGTCCCTCCATTCTTCTTGACACGCTCTCTCCCTCACTTCCAAATCCAAAACTCATCGCTTCTTCCTTCTCGATCCGCACCACCATCATATCCGATTCAACACTTATTACCAGCGTGGCCAGTGAAGAACACGAGAGTGGCTGAGGAAACCGAAAATGTTGATGCGAGCAAAGATGGGGACAGTGTTTTAGTTAAATATGATGCTGGTGTTACAAATATGAAGATTGGGGGTTGAAAGTTGAGACTTTTTGGGTTTTGATTTGTGGGGTTTTGTTTGGAGATGAAAAAGCGACGGTTGTGTTACAGATATGGAGATTGGGTTTTAGATTGGGGAGATGGAGGTTATAGGGAATCAAAGGAAAAAGAAGGAGAAAGAGTTGAGTGGAAGAAGAAGACGTAGAGGAAGAAAGAAGTTCTGGAAGATGAGAATAAGAAAATCTGGAGAAAAACAGTATGTTGTTGAAGTTCTTGATACGTTGATATCATCAAGTTATTTTTTTTATTGTCAAAAAAAAATTAAGTAATTTTTTTAATTTTTTTTCTAATTTTAAATATTTTAATTTTTTAATTAAACTTTAATTTTAATTTTAATTTTTTATTAAATAAATAATGACATGGCAGCCACGTGTGATGCCTACGTCAGCTGCGGCGTCATTTAATGAAGGCCACATAAGCAATTTTTTGGACAGGTCTCCAAATCAGCAAAGTAATATGAAAAAATCCCTTTTGGACTAAATGTCTGAGTTTTTTAAAATAGGGGGACTAAATGTCTGAGTTTTAAAATAGAAGAACTAAATGTCTGAATTTATAAAAATAGGGGGACCAAAACTATAATTTAACCTAAAAAATATTTTAAACATTCTTAGTTATACTATGAACATATCATGCTCTCTTACAATTTTACTTATTTTTTCACTCTTAATAGAAAAAATGTAATGATGAAAAAAAAAACGAATGCTTCATCAAAATGCATAAAAAAACATTTATAAACCCTCATTGGCAGGTACTCTCAGTAATGGTGAGATGTCTTCATCTATCTCCGACATTTTGGTGTTGAAGAATTTTGGGAGAACTATATACATCCTTCTAAGGGTCCTAAGATTAAAGAAGTTTTATGGCTCCCTCCTAGTTAAAACTAGATTAATAGCAGTTTCGACAAGGCTGCAAAGGATTGTCAAAGCTTGATGGGGACTGGGGTGTGGAGGTATCTTCAGAGATAGAAGTGCAGCAACTCTATTGCTTTTCTATGAATTTAGGATAGCTAAAGCCTTCCAAGTTGCTTTTTAAATAGCTAAATACCATGGTTGGACAAACCTTTGGATTGAGTGTGACTTCAAGATGGTGTAATTAATTCCTTTGCGAATTCATCTGTTGGCCCTTGGTGTTTCTGTTCTCTAGGACAATTGTTAAGTTACTGTTAGAGTTTGATATTTTATGTGAAAAAATGATACAAATATGTTATTTAAGAAGTTTACAACTTTGATTTCTACGAGTCTTTCTTTGCCTTCAGTAAATTTTAGTAGTTCTTTTACTTTACGTTGACATTCTAGATTTTTATTTTGAACCAAATAGTTCTTATTAATTGTAACATCCCTAAAATTTAAAGGTTCGATATAATTATTGGAGCGAAATAATTAATCGCAACTCGAGAAAGAGGTAGTCGAGAAATCCATGCCGAGCGGAAAACCATAGGATCTTAAGGGTTTTAACACCAAAAGCCTAGGATATATGGGCCAAAGGCAAAATGGTCATTTCCTCACCCATTTAGCCTTTAGCCCCTCACACTCTCACTCAACTGAGCCAACCTTAGACACCATCCTAACACCCCCAGCTGAAAAGATAGAAGGAAGCAAAAACAGAATAAGGCTTAAGAGAAAAGGGAGAGAGTGGGGCGAAGGAAGAAGGAGAGGAAGGGAATGGAACTTCCTTGATTCCCCATGCATGTGAGTCCTCCATAGTTCAATCTTTTCCATTTTCAATTTCCTTTCTTATGGTGTTGAGTTCTGGAACCAATTCATCCTCCTTCCCTCCTCACCATTTTTCGAATCTTGAAGCTCCAAGCTTGGAGAAGTGGAGTTTTGAGTGATAGATGACCTTGCATGTGCAGTAGGGGCTAGAGGTGAGTCAAATCTGAACTTACTTTATGAATTTGAATGTGTTCTGGAGATTTGTAGAGTTGCTGGTTCAGGGAGTTGGAGTACAATTCGTGGCTACAAGTGGTTGAAGTGGATGTGTTAAGTTCAACAGAAATTCTGGGTGAAACCGTATTAACCTACCTTCGGTATTTACATCGTACCTCCCTGTACACGACTCCTATGAAAGTGATTTTTGTTCCTCTGTAAGCTAGACACGAAATGCTTCAATATGGGCACAAGAACCATCGTGTTTCATTTGGAAATGAGAGAGATATTGTGTCCACAAGTTTCAGTTATGAATCTGGCCCAGTACTGAACCAGTCCCCTTGTTTTCGCGATAACTCCTAGAATACCGGTTGCATGCGGTTAAAACTTCCTCCATCAGAAAATAGACAAAATTATCTATGCAATGGGCACTGATTTGGGGAGTTTTAGTCACAAATTGACCAAGTTACGCCTGTTGCAAAAATGTACCCTGATACTGGAAAACAGAAAGAAGAGCTGGAAATGTTAATTCGTCGGATTTGGGATTCGAGTTGTCAAGTCGCGAGAGACATCAATTCTATACACGGAAAGGAAGTCAGTAGCAATAGGAGTGTTGGAGTTGCTGGGATTAAATTGGAGTAGTGGAGGTTGCTGTCTCGAGGTCTGACCAAGTTCGATGCGAGTTCGTGACTACGGGGATTGTTCGAGTGGTTACGGTCCGATCGTTCGTGCTCCGGCGTGATTCCTCAGGGACTCGTCAAACCGGTGAGTTTTACTCACGATTAGGAACATTACTATATTCTGAACTTGTTTCGTTTTGGGTTCAATGCGAAAATCTGACTTTCGAAACATTTTATCGAGTCGAAAACCGTTTTTGGGAAAATAGCGTTTTTACGGTTTTTCGGTAAATATATATGTTTCTATGGATGTGCTGATTTTAATGCTTTCGCTGGAATATGGACTGAATTGCTACTTATAATGTCTATTTTTAAGTCTCGACGGTTAGGAAATGTCTCGGGGTCGAATAGGAAGCGAAACGGTACAAAACGGGTTTTCGCAATGCTGTTTTGTTCACAATTCTGTCTCTCATCGCGTCGCGACCTGAGCCTTCGCGTCGCGACCTCCCCTTATTTTTGCAACGCAAAACTTTCTGTAACTTTTCGCGTCGCGACGGAACCAGTTCGCGTCGCGACGCTTTGCAGTATTCAGCAAAATACCCTGATTTTGTTTTCACAATAACTTTTGAACCGGGAACCCGATAGAAGTGTTCTCAGGTGCGTTTGAAAGCTTATTCAAAGACCTAACTACATATATAATTTGAATTATGTAATGCACTGTTTTAAAAGGTCAAAGAATGTTTTCAAAACCGAATTGTAGACCGCGTGTGAACATGTGATTTTTTTGAAGAACAAAACGAATAATTCGTCCAACTTGGTACCGTACTATAATGCCGGATGTCTAACATAGGATTCATCAAAACGGATTATAGATCGAGATTAGATATAGATTATCTAGAACTTAAGAGACGACCCAAATGCGGGTATGATATATTGATTATATCATGTTGGGTGACGACCCAACGAAATAGCATACTAGGAAGGGAAGTCATGAGCCCTCACCCTAGGCCCTGAAACGTTATGGCGTGGTCAAACATGGGTTATCGGGATTAGTGAACTGTTGCACGGCCAGTTTATGCTAAGTTAAGAACATGATTCGCCGGGATTAGTGAACTGTTGCACGGTCGGCGTTTCGCTTAGTAAGCTAGTGATTATAAATTAATCGACTAGGCTTAATAATATAAATGATAGTACTTAAATTACCGAGATTAGTGAACTGTTGCACGGTCGGTAATGGGCTATATTTATGTTGATAAATAGTTATATATATATATATATATATATTTAACTATGCGGTAATCGGTTTTAAAATCAAACCGAGTGATAGTGAGGGGACACGGTAGAACTCACTGAGACAAGTTGTCTCACCCAATCATTGTTGTTGTTTTTACAGAGAACAGGATATAAGGATAGCAGGTGGCACGGTTAGTTGTCAAGCTCGAGGAGAAGTTGGAGATGTGATCTTCCATCCATGTTTTAGATTTTTTTGATGTAGCCTCTGTATTCGGTCTTATGACTCGAACTTGTATAATTTATTTCATAGTTTCCGCTGTTTCTTGTAAGGATTTATATCTGAACAAGAACTTTTATACTCTGTTGTAAACCAAATTGTATATTTAGGTATTTCTTTGTTAAAGAAATACATGGGTGTTACAATTGGTATCAGAGCGGTTCGGCCTTGTCGGACTTAGTGACCTTCGGGTCGAGAGTATAGGATCGAGTTAGCTAGGGACTTAGACAATTACATGTTAGATCTTTTTAGTATATTATGTGACGTATTGGGTCAGGCAGGATCCACTCAATGTTTCATGTGACATTCGTGGCTGACGAGGGCGGGGAGTGATCGTCGGTGCCAAAAAATTGGCACGGCAAAGAGCGGCTCCTGGCAGCTTCTAGGCGAAGGGACACGTGAATGAACCGAATACGCATCGAAATGAGAGGGATCCTGAGGTTGTGCAGGTATGGGACTGTACAGTTGTAGGAAGGCTTAAAAGAATTGATTTGGACTACCTATACCAACAAGATGCATCTTCTTTTCGGGAGCCCTTCCCATAAGAACTCCATAGTTAAGCGTGTTTGACTTAGAGTAGTAGTGAGATGGATGACCTTCTGGGAAGTTTTCTAGAAAGCATGCAAGTGAGGACAAGACATGCTGGAAAGACACGTGTTGGTTTGTGGGAGCAGTCGACAATTCAGAAAGCAGTATGGGTTCATTTGCACGGGTAATTTTTAATAACTCTTTTACTTTATGTTGATGTTTTAGGAATTTTTGGGACCAAATTAACATATTTTGGGGACTAAAACCACAACTAAGCAAAAGCAAAAAACATCTCTAATGCATTTTTGGCGAATGTGTTGAGGGAATCAGATTCACTACAATCGGAGAATTCATTCATTCACGCAGCCAGACAATTTCAACTATCCAATTGATATTGGACAACGCTCAAAAACAAACATTTTTTATTTTCTTAAAAAATTAGTGATATTTAATAAGAATGAGAAGTGGAAATTGTTCACAAATAAAATTAGGGTATTGTTGGCATTACATAGTGCCTTATTTGCTCATTTGATTTACACCTAATGAATCGATACCAACAACTCTCCTGTTTTTTATTGCCCGGTTCTGATGCAGCATTGCCGGAAGTATTTTATTCTCTCTTTATTCTTGTGGAAAGTATGCCATATAGTTACAAAATAATAAGTAGTTTATTAAATAAATTGAAAGCATAGAAAAAATAATCAAAGAAGCTTCAACTTTGCATAGAAAAACAGAACAAATAAAGGTTTGGTTTTTAGTCACTTTACTCGCTTATCTAAAAAAAAAATTAGTCACTTTACTCAACTTATAAGGATATTTAATTACCAACTCTTCAAATTTATTGATGCCGGCTTTTCTTTTGCGCTTTTGATGTTTATATAAGCAGGAGTTCGCGGTGAGGATTAGTTCGGTTTTGAGCAAAAAAGTGAGTCAAACCACAAGATAAATATATATATGCAGTTTGGATTGGTTCGGTTGGTTCGGTTTTTGACGAAACAAAACAATTTATAAATCCGCCAATTTAAAATAAAAATTCGCCAATCTAAAAGGTTCTGCCAAGTTGCCAACAATTAATCAAAGTAACAAACATAAGGTTCTGCCAAGTGCCAACAATTAAATTAAATCAAATACATTCAACAAATTGAATACTATATTACTCAAAGAACAAGTCTAAGAATTTAAATTGCATATCCGGATGTACATATATAAAGGATTAAAAACGAATATGATGACATTAAACAACAAGAGCATGAAGGATAAGAGGCACAATCTAATTACAAGAGACTATTAAAAATGAATCTCACACACTGTCAAAACAGTCACCAAAATCCTACAACATGGAAAAAGAAAGTCCAGTGTCAGTGTCATTATTTACAAGAGGTTATTATCAAGTAAAGTTTATCACAACAAAACTCTTCTCTTACTTTCTCCGTAGTTATCAGAAAAGGCCATTAAAATCAAGGTTAAGATAATCAAAATTGCACTGATAATTAAAAAACACCACCAGCCATTTGCTGCGCAGTGATAGCATCTTACCTCTTCCAGAATTCTCTTGAAAGTTTCTCCAACTTCAATGACCATCTGTTGTGGAACTTGATGACCGTCAAAGTCAAACAACATACAACTGCAAACACAAAATGCAGTTATTATAAAATTAACTCTACTAAATTTTAAAGCCAAAAACAACATCATCTAACAAGAACAGCATCATCAATAATGAAATCTAACAAAACCCTAACACTAACAATTAATAAAAACGATCTGATATGAAACCCTAACATTAACAATCTAGTAAAAATGATTTGATATGAAACCCTAACACTAACAATCTAATAAAAACTTCATTAATTTCGCAGTGAACAACGAATCTAGTAAAAACGAAAGTGAGAACGAATCTGACAAGAACAAACCTAACATTAACATTAACAACGAATCTAGAACAAATGGAAGTGAGAACGAATCTGACAAGAACAAACCTGTGTCACAGTTAGGGGTGCACAAAACATCCGGTTATCTAAATTTATCCAAATCTATGTCCAAAACCATTTTAAAAATGACCATATATTTGGATTTGGTTATGTCCATATCCATATTATTTTTTGGGATTGGATATGGATGTCCATATTTTATAACTAGATAAAATATCCATATCCAATCAAACTTAACCAAGCCCATTGACCACCGTTGACCGCCGTTGACCACCGTTGACCACCGTTGACCGGGGTTGACCGCCGTTGACTGCCGTTGACCGGCATTGACCACCGTTGACCGGCGTTGACCGCCACCAGAACTCCGCCACCGGCCACCACTAGAACCACCTCCATATATAAATATGTATTTATATTTATATTTATATATATTATATAACTATTATATTATAGATATTAAAAATATAAAAACCGGTTAAAAATTCAAAATCCGGTTAAAAATTTAAAATCCGGTTAATAATCCAAACACCGGTTATAAAATCTGGTTATGGATATAACCGGTTAAATAACCGGTTTTGCAAAATAATAACCAGTTACATTAATTTGGTTATGGGACCAATTATATAAACCGGATATTTAGTGGTTATGGATTGGTTTTTTAACCATGGACATTTTGTGCACCCCTAGTCACAGTGAGAACGAACGAACAGAAATGAAAGAAAACAAAGGAGCTGAACCTACGAAAACAGCGAACAGAAGTTTCGCAGTGAACGCCTGAAGTCCTGAACAAAGGAACTGAACCTATGAAGATTCGCAGTAAACGACTAAACGCAGTGAACGCAATGAACAGAAGTTTAGTGAGTCCCGTGAGGGAGATGGGGTTTTGCAGTGAACGGCAGCAGCGTGAGTCGTGTGAGGGAGATGAGATGAGATGTGTGGGTTTCTAAATCTGATCTGATCTGATTAACCTAACTGAAAGTGAGTGAGAGATGTGTGGGTGGGTCTGTCTGGGTTGGTTTGGGGTATGAGGTTGGGCTTAGTCTGCTGCAGCCTACAAGTGAGTAAGCCTACTGGAAAAAAAACAGCATTATATATAGCATTTTGCGGTTTGGTTTGGTTTTGTTCGGTTTCCATTATGGAAACCGCAAACCGAACCGAACCGCGCGGTTCAGTAATAAAAAAACTGAACAGAACCAATAAAAAGCGGTATTTTTTGGTTTTCGGTTTGGTTTGGTTTGCGGTTTTTTATTGGTTTGGTTCGGTTTTGAACACCCCTATATTTAAGGACGTGAATAGAGACCCTGACTATAGTTGAAGTAAGTGTGTGTTATTAATCAGAAAAAACATATATTTTAAGGAGGTACTCTTTGAGGTAATTTTTTTCCTCCTGTATATTTTTCCCGGAGGTTTTGCTCCATGCAAGATATTGTAATGGTTGGAGTACCTTTGTACTTCGCTTTACATATAATATCTTTTTCTAATATTTTTTTTTTGAAAAAACACATATAGTAGCATAAAAAAGATGTAATTTTTTTTATTACCGTGTTACTGGTGTATCTATCGTCGGCTTTGACTCGAACCAAAATCGTGTATATGGCAAGGCCAACTAGGCCATTGCACAGAGTAGTTTTTAGTAACTCTTTTACTTTATTTTGACATTTTAAGAATTTTTGGGACTAAAGGCAAACAATAACATCTACATAGTCTGGATACGCGATACGATATGATACGGATATGGGGATACGAGAAAATTTTAAAAATCAAGATACGATGCGACCTGGATACTTTAATAAAAAATTAAATTAAATTCAAATATATAAAAATGAAAACATAATATACAAACATAACTAAAGATAATAGTAAAGAGATATTCACTTTACTAATTGACAAATGCTCATAATAAGAAAAAAAAGCGCACACAAAAAAGCGGACAAAAAGGAGCCACAATTTATCTAGAAGGTAGTAACTCCTTTTAGGAAAAAATTGCTAATTGACATATGTAGTAACCTATTTTAGGATTTAATATTTTATTATAGTTTATTTTTAGGATACAAATTAAAATCACTCAAAAAGGAGTCACATTGGTTGTCAAAAAAAGAAAGAAGCCCACATGTCGTATCTCATGTGTATCTGTATAAGCCTGCCGTGTCCTGGGCGTATCTGTATAAGCCAGCCGTGTTCTAGGAGTATCGGTCACGTATCCCCCACGTATCAGGCATTTTTCTTTTAAAAAAATAAATGAAAATTCCAGGATACTCCAAGGGTACGTACGTCAATGGCGGATCCAGAAACTTTTGACGGTGGGGGCAAACAATAACTAAATATTTTTTTAAAAAAAAATATTATAAATATTTAAAAATAAATATTCTCACAATAAAAAAGAGTATATACCTAAGCTGATACAAAAAAAAAAGACTAGTTTGATTAGTGTTTAACTTTTTTAATGGTTAAGTTAGTCCTTTTCATTTTATAGACCGCAAATAGGTCTTGTTTTTTGGTAAAAGACTTTTTTGCAGTGGCGGACCCACTCACAGCTGGGGGGTTCAACTGAACCCCCTGAAAAAAATTGCACTTACCGCCCTATATAAATAACCTAAACCCCCTGAAATGTTCTTTTGAGCCCCCTAAAAATTTTAAATTACACTAGTTGACCAAGTTTTGCACCATTTGACACTGACCTTAAAAAATTGACACCCCTGACCCCGGGCGGGGTCCTGGGTCCGCCACTGCTTTTTTGAGCCTCAACTCCTAAACTAACACAAAATGCTTGGGTTTTTCATATATTTAGCTAGTGTTAGAATAAACCAAAACAATACAAATTAAAAAAATAAAAGAATAAAATACGTTCTAATTACTCTCTTATATCTCTTAATATTTTTTACAAACATTCAAAAAATAATTAACTTATATGGGGTTTCAAATAAAAAATTGATAAAAATTAAAACTAAAAATGTAAAAGTATCATTTAAAAACAATATGTGCATTTATCCCGCGTGTTTTATATCTCAGTGCAGTGTTTTTTTTATATATCAGTGTTGTTATCCCATGTTTTTTTATATATCAGTGCAACTATCCCGTGTTTTTATATATATCATTGCAATTATCCCCGTATTTTTTTATATATCAGTGCAGTTGTCCAGTGTTTTTTTATGTATCAGTGCAGTTATCTCATAGTTTCAATTGATTATTTGAGTTGATTAGTAGATTATTGTAGATAGTGAAAGATAGATAGTAGATTATCAATAACAAATATTTATCCCGTGTTTTTTTATATATCAGTAACAATTATTTGTCCTTTTTTAGGTATTAGTGACAAATATTTGTCGCGTGTATTTTAAATATTAATCAGTTTAAATAGTCATTAAGCCTTCTTGTTTTTTAGATAGTAGATTTCAAAAACTATAATTATCAATGGAAAATATTAATCCCGTGTTTTTTTTATATATCACTGCAGTTATCCCCGTGTTTTTTATATATCCGTGCAGTTATTTGGTAGTTTCAATTGATTATTTTAGTTGATAGTAGATTATAGTAGATAGTAAATTTGTTAGATAGTAGATTATCAATAAGAAAAATTGTTTTAAATATTAATTAGTAATTTAAATAGTCATTAAGCCTGCTTATTTTTTAGATAGTAGGTTTGTAGTAGTAGGTTTCAAAAAATTTAATTATCAATGACAAATATTAATCTCGTGTTTTTTTATATATCAGTGCAGTTATCTCGTAGTTTCAATTAATTATTTTAGTTGATTAATAGATTATAGTAAATAGTAAAAGAGAGATAGAAGATTATCAATAAGAAATATTTATTTTAAATATTAATCAGTAGTTTAAATAGTCATTAAATATTATTGTTTTTTAGATAGTAGGTTTATAGTAGTCTTCCAAAAATTTAATTATCAATGACAAATATTAATCCTTTGTCTTTTTATATATTTGTGTAGTTATCCCGTGTGTTTTTATATATCATTGCAGTTATCTCATAGTTTCAATTGATTATTTGAGTTGATTAGTAGATTATTGCAGTTATCCCGTATTTTTATATTAGATTATTTGAGTTGATTAGTAGATTATAGTAGATTATTGCAGTTATCACGTGTTTTTTTAGATAGTAGTTTTATAGTAGGTTTCCAAAATTATAATTATCAATGGTAAATATTAATTATAAATTGTCAAAAAAAATTATAAATATCAATGGTAAATATTAATCCCGTGTTTTTTTATATATCACTGCAGTTATCCCGTGTTTTTATTTATCAGTGCAGTTATCTCGTAGTTTCAATCGATTGTTTTAGTTGATTAGTAGATTATAGTAGATAATAAAAGTTAGATATTAAATTATCAATAAGAGATATTTGTTTTAAATATTAATTACTAATTTAAATAGTCATTAAGTCTTCTTGTTTTTTAGATAGTAGGTTTATAGTAGTAGTCTTCAAAATTTTTAATTAAAGTAGTGTTTGTATAAATTTAGAAATTTAGTTAAAAGAATTTAAGTGAAGTGATAAGAGAAAGAGAATAATTATTTATGGGAAAAGTAAAGAAAAAAGAAAAAAAAGGAAGAAAGAGAGTGTAAAAGAAAAGTGAAAATGAGGAAAGAGAGTGTAAGAAAAAAAAGAAAAAAAGAAGAAAGAGAGTGTAAGAGAAAAGTGAAAAGTAAGAAAGAGAGTGTAAGAATAAAGAGAAAAAAAAAGAAGAAATAGAGAGTAATGACATTTTTACGCTCAAAAATTTGAGGTGTCTTTTAGATAGAATGAGATTTCGTCCCAAAAAAAACAACTTTGTCGAAAATCAAACTATCCATTTGAAATCAAGCTTTATCTGAATTGGAAATCATACGATAAGAGAATCCAAGCATTCACGCGGTGAGCCGATTTCAACGATCCAATTGAGATTGACCGGCGGCTGACAAAATCAAACATTTTTCTATTTTCTTAATAAATAAATTTGAAATATCAAGCTTTAATCTAAACCGTCAGATCTATATATTACGGATACGATAGAAGCAGCTTCATTATTGAAATTGGAATGACGTTGCCACAAAGTACGTTTGGGTTAGGCAGCCAAATTAATTGAATTAAACGCGTTGACACGTTTTGTCTCTCTTCTTTCTCTTTGCTTTCCATTTCCATTTCTCTCAAGTTTCTCTACTTCCAATTCCATAGAGCAAGATGGCTACACTGACTCTACCTCCGGTTCCTCCTTCCCCCAGAGATGATGCCACTCAACTTTACCGTGCTTTTAAGGGTACTCTCTCTCTCTCTCTCTCTCTCTCTCTCTCTCTCTCTAAATTTGTTGCTGTTGTAGTTTGCATGCTTGTGAATTCTTCCTAATCAACTGTTTTGTTACTGCATCCATCATTAGGGTTCAAAATTGGGATCAATAATTCATGTTTGTCTCTCTAATGTAACCATAATAGCCTAGTAAATTTTGTTGGTCCTCTTTAATAACAACATTTTCTACCTTAATTGTTAACTTTTTAAGGCTAATTATGATTTTTGTGCATGTAAATAGAGATTTTTGTTATAAGGAGTAATGACTATTTCCAAATATATACATATAATAATATTTTGGATTTGGTGACTTTGAGAGGTTGTGACTTTGTTGACTTTAGGATGGAGAATAAAATAGAAGAGGGTTTTTTTGGATCCATTTCTTAACATTTACATTCTCTGTGCTATAAAAAGATCTTTGGACAAAAAGCCTTGAGACAAGTTCTAATCATGTATGTTGTTAACTATATATTTTGGAGGATTTTTTCATGTTCAGAAAAAAATTGTACTGTGATCTGTGGTTGCTTTCTAGAGTATTATTGTCTGAATGATACTTTGTACGAAGAGATTGATTGCGAAGAATCTATAGATACTCTTTAGAACTTGTTCTAACTTTAATTTGTGCCCTTCTTTGAGACCTTTATATGAGTCTAATTCTGTGGTTTCACAGGATTTGGGTGTGACACTAAAACTGTGATCAATATTCTTGCTCATCGAGATGCTACGCAGCGTGCTTACCTCCAACAAGAATACAAAACAACATATGCAGAGGAGCTTTCCAAACGCTTAGAATCCGAGCTTAAGGGAAAGTTAGAGGTATTGAATAACTAATATAAATTATGAACTCCTTTGTAGGTCGTGGTCATGAAGTTTATAGTCAGTGATCATGGATGGTTTTGTTAATCATTCACTATTCTCTGCTGATAAAATTTCACATTGCCACATCCCTTGAAATTCTTATGTTTATCTCTCTGATATGAGAAATTCAATTCAATTTAGGCACACATCTACATAGATCAATCGAATTACATGTATTCTTAAATGAGACACACTACTAACACAGTTTTTGTTTCTTCTGTATTCTTTGTTTATTTTTTAAATGGTCAATTTAATTGCCTTATTAAATGGTTATGTTTCCTGCAATATTTCCTGATTTGTCATTGTCTTGTATATTTCTTTTTATCAGACTGCAGTTCTTCTTTGGATGCATGACCCTGCGGGACGTGATGCAACTATCATTAGGCAGGCTCTAACTGTGGACAGAAACCTTGAAGCTGCTACTGAAGTGATATGCTCACGCACTCCGTCGCAGCTACAGTATTTAAAACAGCTCTACCATTCCAAATTTGGTGTTTATCTTGAGCATGAAATTGAATTAAACACCTCTGGAGATACTCAAAAGGTGAGGTTTCTTTTTTTAACATCTATGAAAAGATCCTAAGCTATAATTCTATGTGCCATTGCCATTTATCTTACGCATGATATGAAGTTTAGAGTTTCTCAAATTACTATCGGTGTTTACATGTTTGTGTTGTGTCTGTGCTGGAACTTCACAGAATACTAATACCTACATGTAAAAAATTTGCTTCAGATTTTGCTTGCATATATAAGCACTCCTCGCCTCGAAGGCCCTGAGGTTAATAGAGAAATTGCTCAGAAAGATGCAAAGGTTCTCTACAAAGCAGGGGAGAAGAAATTAGGAACTGATGAGAAAACTTTTGTCCATATATTCAGTGAACGGAGTGGGGCGCATTTGGCAGCCGTTAGTGCTTACTACCACGACATGTATGGTCACTCGTTGGAGAAGGTATCTTAACCATTTCAATCTTATCACTTTATTTCTTTCTTGAGATATTCATTATTCATGCTGAATCTATATCAGGCTGTAAAGAATGAAGCATCAGGGAGTTTCGGCCATGCACTTTTGACAATAATCCGATGTGCTACGAACCCCGGAAAGTATTTCGCAAAGGTATTCCTTTCAAGTTTTAATGCAGTGGCCACAGTTTTTGTGTTCAATATCAGTGTGTTTGTGTTTTCAAGGCAGGAAACTATTATGAAAGGGTTAATATTTTCAAAACCAGTTTGTGCTTTTCGTCTTACTCTAAAGCTTTCGAGTTGTTTCCGATTTTTAGTTTGCTTGTCCGCATATGATAATTGGACACCCCATCATGTTGTAGACTAGTTATTGAGCTTGTACTTTCAGAAACAAATGATCTTATGTGCAAATTTGGATAGACTTTTCAAAGAGTAGTTATAGAAAAAGAGATATTAAAAAATCCTGCAATAATTGAGTTTTCAAAACAATAACTTTTCTTATAAGTTTTATAAGCTGAAGTTAGCTTTTACATCTCAACCATCTTAGAATATGGGTTGAGCCTAACTCAACCCTACGAAACCGGTTTATAAGGTGAGGGATGTCTTCCACTTATAAACTCTTTCAGGCCATATCATATCTGACGTGGGACTCTTAACACACCTCCCTCACGCCCAGGACTGGACAACTGGAGTGTGACCCGAGTTACCTGATAGTGGATGGCCCAGCGAATCTTGATAGGCTCTGATACCATCTTAGAATTTGGGTTGCCTCCCACTTATAAACTCTTTTTCAGGCGATATCGCATTCGAGGTGGGCTTGAAAACATGTTAAGAATCATAGGATTAGATGGCCATAGATCATATCATAGGAGGGGAAGAGAGCATAGGTATATTAATGAGGTAAAAACTCAAAGGGAATCATATTGATTGAAAAAGATGATTAAAATGAATACATTGTGCTCTATATATTCAAAGCTATCTGATTTAACTTCTCCGTAAGTATCTGTAGATTTATAAGAATTTTCCACAAGTTAAGAACTAAAAATTTATTTTATTTGAGAAGCTCTCATTAGCTAGAAGCTAATCCAAAATGGGCATATGTAGGGGAAAATGTGAGATACAACATATCAATGGATTTTCCTTTAACGTTTGTAGTAAGAGGAGCTGGAGTATCCTCTGAAGTGAAAATACTATGAATTAACCTAAAAGTCTGCAACTTTTCTCAATACTTCTGTACTTTCTGATGTGCATGGAATTTTTGGTATCAGCTTATTCATTTGGATTTGGTAGTTAGGTGTATACTCTATTCTTTATGTACAATTATCTACCAATGTTTGAAAATTCCAAGATTAGGATTACTGATTTTGAGGGAAATGGTTTAGCAAGCATGAGGGAACTTTTTAAATGTCTTAATTCCAATATACAAATTTGTATATTCATAATTTGGCCACCATTTTCAGGTGCTGTACAAGGCAATGAAAGGTTTGGGGACTAATGACACCACACTTATAAGGGTGATTGTAACAAGGACTGAGATAGATATGCAGTATATCAAAGCTGAATATTCAAAGAAATACAGGAAGACACTGAATGATGCTGTTCACTCGGAAACTTCCGGTGACTATCGGACTTTTCTTCTCGCACTTTTGGGTCCCAATCATTAGTAAAGATGTTCAATCATGTCTCATTTGGTGAAAAAGAGTCAGACTGATGTTTTGTTAATTATGGCGAGGTTTTAAATTTGGTAATTTGTTGTGCTTTCTAAGTGTTCTAATTCACATTTCATAGTTGAAGGATTGTTATTTGTTGTGTATGAATACAATCAGTTGTTGTCTCCTTTCTTGTTCCACCCGGTGTTTTAAAAACTGAACGGTTGAATCGGTTAAACCATGACCCGACACCTTCCATAGTTCGGTTATTTCAGTGGTTCAACGCAGTTTTATTCGGGTTTGAGCAACCTTGACTTGGAGGTCTCGCCGGTTCAATGTCCGGTTCGGTTTTCAAAATATTGGTTCCACCATAAAAAAATAAAACACATAAGTAAAGCTTGTTACGAAGAAAGGGGGAGACAGAGAATATAATTGCTTGGTTGAGTATAAGAGAAATGGAAGTGGCAGATGCCAGGTTAGGGACAGTCTCTATTGAAGAGATTTGGCTCCTCTAAATTGAGTGAAGAGTAAAGTAATTTTAACCAACATTTTAAGATCTAAACGAGAGACAAACTTGAGACTTTTGGGTTACGGTTCAATTGGTTCACTCGGTTGATCCAATGATTGAACTGGATGACAAATAAATAATACTAAACTTTAAAGAAAAACTAAAAAGTAGTCAAATAGCTGTTCATAGTGGATCAACTTAGGTTTTGACGAGGACCTCCTAACTCAAAGAAAGGAAGCACAAAAAGGAGTGGTTACTAGAAGCAAAGCAAGAAAGCTTGAAGAGGCATTGAGAAGAGGATTAGCTCTTTGTTGATTCCCATTGGAGGAGAATCTAATGAAGGAAAAATTTACCAAGTCCTATTTATTAGTGGCTAGTCCTTATTAAAAAAATATATTAGACTTGTTTTCTTTTCTATTTTGTAATTTGTAATAATTGTACTTTGATGTATTTTCCTTTTAGAAACCTAGTATTTGCTCTAAGGCATTAGGTTGTGATTAGAAACTTAGGGTGGTGTGCTTAGTAAATTGCCAAGAGTTTTCTCTCGGTTGCCAAGATCCTAATATTGGCCAACTTAACATTTTGGAGGTAGACTTTGATGATATAGAAATTATGATTCTGAGAGCATAGAGTTTTCTCTCCCTTGGTTCTTGGAAGAACTCAAGTGGGATCTTATCAATAGGCTATTCATCCCCCTTGTGGCGATCACGCACCGACCTTATCATCTATCCTTAGATGTGGCGATCTTCACTCCATCTCTATCTTCTTTCCTTTCCATTTTGTGAGTTTTAATTCCTTCATTGTTCTTATTTTCGTTGATTGAGTCAAGAAATTGAAAACCTAATCATAGAAAAGATCCTAATATTCAAGATTATCCTTGAATTTCACATCAGGTTTGATTCAGTTTGACCTAGTCTTTGGCAATTCAACTAGATTGTGGTTCAAATGAGGTGAACTAAATCGTCGAACTGGTCGATCCACTATTGAACGGATTGAATTGATCGATTTAGTTTTCAAAACCTTGATCTTAACCATCAGTTATGATTTGTTATGCATATGCATGTAATATTATCTAATGGTTTTTGCATCGATGATTAGGGGTGTTCAGTGGTTCGGGCAAATCCAAACCAACCCACGATCCAATCCAAACCGATATGTTTGGTTCGGATATTTTTCGTGTTCGGGTCAAAATCGAACAAATCCAAACCAGCCCGTAGTTGTTTGGATCGGGCAACGGATTTTAAAAATCAAATCCGCGAACCCGAACCAACCCATATTACGTCATAACAATTTTGTAATTTTAGATGCACACGATTTTATTTGCTTAGAATTTTTACCTTAATAATTTATGATTAAGTTGTAAAATTTTAATACTATGAATGGGAAGACTATTAGTGGATTTGAGTTTGATTTCGTGTGATTTTCAAATTTTTTAGCTATTTAAAGTGTTGGAATATCATAAAAAAGTATTGTTTTTTATATTTTAGAAAATTAATATTTTAGTGAATGACCCGTGAGCCCAATCCAAACCAACCCGTCCAATATCGGTTCGGTTCGGATTTTGGAGGGAAAAATATAAAATCCGAACCAACCCAAACCGAATAATTATCATTGGTTCGGGCAACGGATTTTGTCAAATCCGATCCAAACCGACCCACGAACACCCCTATCGATGATTGAAATTACTTAGTTTACACTTTAAAACAACTTGCCCACTTTAACTTTTGAGGAAGCAGTTTGTTAGATAAGTGGGAAAGGAATGACATATCTATATGGATTGGAGAGAATAGGTTAAAGTGTTGTAAAAGTACATTTGACAAACTAAAGTTTGTTAGGATGATATTAATCAAAATTACCTTTGAAACATTGAATTTTTGGGGTTCGGAAAGGAAAAAATAATTTTACTATTAACTGCAAAAAACTCCAAATTAAAAAAAATGCTTTTATTTGGAACATGATTAGCTTCAATGAGAGGGAAGAGGTGTGTAAAAAACCTGAAAAAGAACAATGAGATTGAGAATTGTTTAACCAAAACACAGAACGTCATTACTGTGGATATTGCTGAAATAAATGCAGACTTTTTTTGAATGAATAATCTAAACCTTTTTTGACAGGTTAATGACTAAACTTGAAAAAATGTAAATAAAATAAAAATAATGGTGAAACAAGAGCAAACAACATTTAATTGTCAGTTGTCAAAAAAAACATTTAATTGTCATATGAGCCAATACTCAAATGTTCCCTGATATGTGATCATAAATTATTCCTTTGCCCCACTGTGATAGAACAATTATAAGATTTCTTTCAAATTTTCAACTGTGTTAGTTATTTCTTTACCAACATACCCCTGGTTATTTACATAATTTTTCTTTAACCTGCAATAAATACCTTGTTAGAAACATAATCTCTCTCTCTCTCTCTCTCTCTCTCTCTCTCTCTCTCTCTCCCTCTCCCTAGCTAAGGGACGTGAAGGAGTTGCAAAGTTGCAAGAAGGAGGTCCAGGGTTCAAACCCCGAAAGCTAACATTCCCCTCCCCCACTAACATTTGCTTGTAAAAAAAAAAACAAATTTAATACTACTGCCATATACAAGTATGCTCAATCAAAATATTATAGACATATTCCGGTAATTGATGTATTTCATTGATGTTAGCTTAGTTTATTTCCATTCTTTATGTATACTCCTCAATTTCACAACAATTATTCTTGAGTTTGTCAAAAAAAAAATTCATTCTTGTTATATTTCATTTAAAAATTCAACTTCATTATCGAAAAGTTAAATAGCACTTTTGGTCTTTTATCTTTGACCAAAGTTTCATTTTGGTTATTTATTTTTTTTCTTCTGGTTTTGATCCATTATCTTCCATTTCTGCGTCATTTTGGTTCTTTTTTGTGTGTTCTATCCATTGAAGTTAACAGACACCACGCTAGCAATTAACTGAAGACATGACGTCTTAAGTGTCAGGGCTGACAAGGAATTCATTAAATGATGTGGCAAATAGGGGACTGAATTGAAACTAATAAAAAAACATAGGGGACTAACTTGACAAAAACACAAAACAGAAAAATAAAATTAACAAAAACAAAAAAGACTAAAACATAGATCTGAAAAATCACTCCTTCTCCAACTTCATCTTCCCCGGCAAGCCACCACCACCTCCGGCGAGCCATTTGGAGAGACTCTACTACAAAATACTATACTCTCTATCTCTTCCAATCTTCGCACGCTGATTTCGTTCTTCAACTTTGCAATCACAATTGCAGAACCTTCCAATGACTGCCAACGTAAATACGGCGAGCAACTCAAAAGTGCCAAGGACAAGTCTGGGGTCACTTCTCACCTCTCTTTTGAATACACACAAATCAACCACTCTTCAACTCTTCGTTCATGATTTTTCAACTCTTCAACTCTCCGTCCTTCAACTCTTCAACTCTTCTCAACTCTTTTTTCATGGAGATTCAACAAAGCTAGAAGCTAAAGATCTAAAAAAACACAAACAACAAGAAATGGGCAGAGGCAAAAATCGAATCAGATTTGTCCAGTTCTCGTATGTACGATCTGTCATCGTCTCCTCCGACCATTCATTCGACCGAACCAATATCCAAGCATGTAAAAATCTAAACTTTACCCATCAACTACCCGATGGCACCACCCCCAATTTCTCAAACTTAATTCCTAACCTCTCCCTCAAACTAAGCCGGAGACAAACTTGAGACTTTTGGGTTACAATTCAACTGGTTCACTCGGTTGATCCTATGATTGAACTGTATTGCAAATAAATAATACTAAACTCTGAAGAAAAACTAAAAAACAGTCATTTTGAACAGCTCAATCCAGGTCAAATAGTTGTTCATAGTGGATCAACTTAGGTTTGATTCGGTTCGACCTAGTCTTTGGCAGTTCAGTTAGATTGTGGTTCAAATGAGGTGAACTAAATCGTCAAACTAGCCGATCCACTATTGAATTGGTTGAACTGATCGATTTTGTTTTCAAAACTCTTATCTTAACCATCAATTCTGATTTGTTATACATATGCATGTAATATTATCTATTGGTTTTCGTATCAATGGTTGAAATTACTTACTTTACACTTTAAAACAACTTGCCCACTTTAACCGTTGAGGAAGCAGTTTGTTAGAAAAGTGGGAACAGAATGACATATCTATATGGATTGGAGAGGATAGGTTAAAGTCTTGTAAAAGTACATTTGACAAACTAAAATTTGTTAGGATGATATTAATCAAAATTACCTTTGAAACATGGAATTTTTTGGGGTTCGGAAAGGAAAAAATAATTTTACTATTAACTGCAAAAAAACTCCAAATCCAAAAAAAAATGCTTTTATTGGGAACATGGTTAGCTTCAATGAGAGGGAAGGGACCTGAAAAATGTAAAGAATAAAAACAAAATTTTTAAATTTTTAAATTTTATAGTAAAAAAAAACTTTTAATAGCAAT
Source organism: Astragalus membranaceus (assembly GCA_039519185.1). Taxonomy (NCBI): domain Eukaryota; kingdom Viridiplantae; phylum Streptophyta; class Magnoliopsida; order Fabales; family Fabaceae; genus Astragalus; species Astragalus membranaceus. The sequence continues at coordinate 39,133,078 of CM076853.1, read as the reverse complement.
TTTTTGGGTTCTTTTATAGCGCTTATAAGTACAATTAAAAGTTAAGAAAGACTAAAAGCATTGGTAGAGGAAAATGTATAGATTAAAAGTGAGTGAATTTTTTTTATAAAGACTAAAAACAAAATATTTAAATTTTATAGTAATTAAAAACATTTTTAAACTTAAAAACATTTTTAAACTTAAAAACAGTTGCTTTTATTAATTTCATTGGCCTCGTTGACAGTTGACACATTTGTCCCTCTTCTTTCTTTCTTTCTTTCTATCTCGGCTTTCAATTTTCTCTTCTCTCAGTTTTCTCTGTTTCTAATTCTTCTATAGAGCAATATGGCTACACTAACTGTACCTCCAGTTCCTCCTTCCCCAGAGATGATGCCGCTCAACTTTATCGTGCTTTTAAAGGTTCTCTCTCTCTCTCTCTAAATTTGTTGCTGTTGTAGTTTGCATGCTTGTGAATTGTTCCTAATTTACTGTTTTGTTACTGCATCCATCATTAGGGTTCAAAATTGGAATCAACTATAATATATTTTCATGATTGGTTATAGTTCTTTCTAGTCCATAAAACTATATACCATTTGGCATTTTGATAAGGAGTAAGAACTATTTCCAAATATATACATATAATATTAAGGATTTGGTGACTTTGAGAGGTTGTGACTTTGTTGACTTTTGGCTATTTTAGAGAGAGAAAGATGAGAGATAAAAAAAATATAGATGTTATATGTTTTAATTGGAGGACATGAAAGGGGAGAATAAAATAGAAGAGGTTTTTTTGGTTCCACATTCTTAATATTTACATTCTCTCTGGGCTGTAACAATATATTTGGACAAAAAGCCTTGAGACAAGTTCTAATTATCTATGTTGTTAACTTCCTACATTATGTTAAATGTTTTTTTGGTGTGAACCGGGTATTCTCTGCGCACAACTGCAGAGACTAATCCCTCGAGCCGGGTAGGACCACAATGGGCGGTAAAGCTCCCCCTCAAGAGATTTAACGCTGCTGCATTCCCAAGGCTGGATTCGAACCCGAGACCTTGGTTAAGCTGGAAGAAACCCACATTATGTTAAATGTTTACAACTACTAGATATTTACCTAGCTTTCTATATTTTGGAGGAATTTTTCATGGCTTCTCTTCAGAAAAAAGAAAGTGTACTGTGATCTATGGTTACTTCCTAAATCCTAGAGTATTGTCTGAATGATTCTTTGTACAAAGAGATACGCTGTGAAGAGTCTACAGATATTATTTAGAAGTTGTTCTTTGTTTAATTTGTGCCTCTCTTTTTTTTTGACAGGAAAACATCTCATTCGATTGATAGAGAAGAGAGAGAGCCCAATGCCTCATTACAGACAATAGAGTTAACAGGTTCAGGGACATACCCCTGCCAAAACGTTGAACCTATTTGCAAAGCTACACTAACAAGTGCATGAGCAGCTTGGTTACATTCCCTACGAACAAAAGAAATCCTAGAATTTGGGATTTGGCCTAACAAGGCAATAAAATCAACAATTATGGGTTGAATAGCAGCTACAGATTTCAAACCCAAACAACAGTTAACAACAATCTCGACATCACACTCAAACCAGCAATTAGACAAATTGTTTAAGCTAGCCCAGTTAATAGCCCACCTAAGGGATATTGCTTCAGCTACAGTTGCATTTGGGGACCCTGTTTGCTTGAGCACGGCAGCATGGCGGACAGCTCTATGATGGCTGCGGACAATGAAGGTCCAAACCGAGACACCATCATCAAAGCACCCAGCATCCGTGTTGATTTTCAACGAACCAGTAGGCAGGCCGATCCACTTCAGATTACCAGCAACAGGCCGAGGCACAGCAGCAGGCTTAACTTTTGCCAGATTGAACTCAGCCACAAAATCACAGCTGCTGGAGGTGATAACTGTTGGAATGAAAACAGATTGGTTAAAAATAAGATCGTTTCTATGCTTCCAAATTTTCCACAGAGTGACACAAAAGAGTTGCCTAGCCAGAGAGTCATCAATTGTAAGCCAGTGAAGAACCCAATTCATAAATTCAGAATGCGGTGGGATTCTAATACCAAGAGGAGAATAGAACCAAACCATTTGGGTAGGAGAGCAGTTCATAAATAGGTGACTAGCGGTTTTTACACTTGAACAGCAAATTGGACATTGGGTATCTAGTTGAATTCCTTTCCTTTCCAATCTACTCCTAGTAGGGAGTATATCCTTAGACAATCTCCAAAGAAAATTTTTCACACAATTTAGAACATTTGAATTCCAAATGTGTTTCCACAAGCTATTGTTCCTAGAGTTAGAAGATTCAGGAATTTTCCTCAGGCTCTCTTCCTTCAATAAGTGATAGGCAGACTTCACAGAGTATTGGCCATTAAGCTCACCGTGCCAAACCAACCTATCAGAAGGCAGTCTCCAAGAAATAGGGATATTGATGATTTGTTTAGCCTCATAATTGTTGAAAATATCAAAGATGAGCTGCCTATTCCACTGCTTAGTATCTCTGTCAATTAATTGGCTCACAGTAGCATTAGAATCCAAGGTGTTGATGGGACTACAAACCTTAAAGTTGGCTTGCTTCGGGAGCCAATTTGCATGTCAAATACTAGTTTTCTCCCCATTTCCAATAAGTCACCTAGACCCTTTTTCAATAACTCTCCTTGCACTAAGAATACTTCTCCAGGCATAACTTGGTTGGAACCCCACTGAGCCATACAAAAGATCAGATCTAGGGTAGTACCTACCGTTGAAAACTCTAGCCATGAGGGAAGAATCATCATCCATAAGTCTCCAACATTGTTTTCCAAGTAAAGCGCTATTAAAGTCACTGAAACTTCTGAATCCCATACCACCTTTTGCTTTACTAGACCCCATCTTGTCCCAGCTAATCCAATGAATTTTCCTCTGAGCTTCAGTTGTGCCCACCAGAATTTAGAAACAAGAGATTCAATCTATTTGCAAGTTCCTTCAGGAATCTTATAGCAGCTCATAATGTAGTTTGGAATTGATTGTGCAATAGCTTTGATAAGAGTTTCTTTTCCCACTCTTGATAAGCACTTCTCCTTCCACCCTTTGACCTTCTTCCAAACTCTATCTTGAACTAGGGAGAACACCTCTTTCTTTGATCTACCAAAAACCACAGGAAGCCCAAGGTATTTAGCATGATGTGTCACAGCCTTAATCCCTATCTTGTTACATATCATTTCTTTCTCTAGGATAGGCATGTTTCGGCTATATGACATATCAGATTTATCAAAGTTGACAAGCTGCCCCGAAGCAGACTGATAAGAGTTGAGAATAGAAGTAATGGTTTCAGCTTCCTTGGAATTAGCCCTAGCAAACAGAAGGCTATCATCAGCAAAGAGGAGGTGAGTAATCTGGGGAGCACTCCTAGCAATCTCAATACCATGTAAATTGCCCGTTTTGGATTCATTATGGAGCATACCCGAGAGCACATTAGCACAAAGAATGAACAAGTAAGGGGACAGAGGGTCCCCCTGCCGAATACCCCACTCCGGAAAAAAGGTTCTACTAGGCTCGCCATTAATGAGCACCTGGTAAGACACTGAGTTGATGCAAACCATGATCAAGGAAGTGGTTTTAATAGGAAAACCAGAATGATTAAGCACAGCTTCAATGAAAGGCCATTCCAATCTGTCATAAGCCTTCGCCATATCTAGCTTGAGAGTCATCATACCTTTCTTGCCCTTGGTCTTCTTCTTAAGCCAGTGAAAGCACTCCATAGCAATTAAAGCATTATCAGTAATGAGTCTTCCCTTTACAAAAGCACTTTGCTCAACATCAATGATACTAGGAAGAAGGCTTTTTAGCCTATTAGCAATAGATTTTGTAACAATTTTCATAACAACATTACATAGGCTAATAGGTCTAAATTGCTTAGGAGAAGAAGGATTCTTACATTTGGGGATCATAGCAATGAAGGTTTTGTTGATGTTTCCCGGGGAGCTGCCATTATTCAGAATATCAATCACCATCTTGGATACATCATTCCCCACCACATGCCAGAACTTTTGGAAAAAGAGAGTAGGGAGCCCATCTGGTCCAGGAGCCTTTAGAGGGTGCATTTGGTCAATAGCATCTTTAACTTCTTCTTCAGTAAAAGCTTGATCACACCAACTAGCTTGTTGAGAAGAGATTTTCTTTTGAATATTGCTACAAGCTTGCTCAACATTCTCAATATCAGAAGAGGAAAATAATTCAGTGAAGTAATTAAGAATAATCCTTTCTACATTTTCTTCACCATGCCACCAATGTCCATCTTCGTCTTTAAGCTTCTTAATGGAATTTGTTTTGCTTCTTTGACTAGCTTTCCTATGAAAGAACTTAGTATTTTTATCCTTATCCTTCAGCCAAATAGCACGGCTTCTTTGTCTCCAAGTCAATTCATCAATTCTAAGAAGCTCAGCATGCTTAAGCTCCAATATCTATACCTGGCCAAATCATCACTGCCCCCATTCCACAAATCAGAATTGTTGAGCAGCTTCTCTCTCTTTGCCAAATCCTTCCTAACCTCATTAGTTTTGTAGCCTTGGAAGTCACCATCAACAACATGAACCCTAAACAACTTGTCCTGACAAGATCTACCACTACCCCTCCAATTCCTCTTGACCACATCTTTACAAATAGGATCCTTAGTCCAAGTTTGCTCAAACCTAAAGACATGGAACTTCTTCTTAGCTCTAAGGTGATCGTGATCCTCCAGATTAATCAATACAACACTGTGGTCAGAACTGAACTTGGGAAGATGAGTAACTCTGATGGGAGAGAATCGGTTACAGAAATTGTCAGTTACAAAAGCTCTATCCAGCCTACATTGGATATTATCATCACCACTTTTACCATTAGACCAAGTGAAGGGGTAACCAGCAAAACCTAAGTCCAGTAAGCCACAAAGGTTGATGATGTCCCTACTCCAACGAAATTGCTCAAAAGATCTAGCATTGCCACCAATTTTCTCAGAAGCATCAACAATATCATTGAAGTCTCCAAGACACAACCAGTCATTTACCTGAGGGTCAACCAGACTCTGAATTAGCAACCAATTATCTTTTTTGTGGGCTTCAGTAGGAAAACCATAAACACCTGTGACCAGACTGGGCTCTTCATCAAGATCAAAAGAGCAAGAACCATGAATGTGATTTAAAGAGTAAGAGACAGCAGTGAATACAATAGGATCCGACCAAAAAAAAGCTAGACCACCAGCTCTATCCTTACCAGAACCAGAACAACCAACAACTAAACCAGAACTGTAACCACATTGGATTTTCACCTTATTCATTTCAGTAACCGAAAGCTTTGTCTCCATAAGGAACATCATATGAGGATTTTCAAGTTTTTTGAGCCTCAACAAGGCTCGAATTGCCTTAGGGTTCCCCAACCCTCGGCAATTCCAACTAATGATTTTCATTGGTGTAGGAAGTGTTGGTCTTCCAACACTCCCTCTGGTACTTCGTTATCAACTTCCATTCTAACTGTCTGTTTCTTGTGGGTGCCCTCAATGATGTCATCAATGGAGCCCTCAGAGATCATCACATCATGCAACGTCCTTTTCCCCCTATTTTACCTTTGTAGTTCTAGCTTTCCCACCTTTTAGCCTTACCTTGAAATCTAGTCCACTGTCTCTTGCTTTTTGGCTTGCTAGGAGTAGCCTCAGTAATAATAGTTTTAGGAGGAGATTTAGGTGCCAAAACAAAAGTGCCAAGAGATTCAGCCACCTCTTCAATGTCAGCAAGAGGATCCACTGACTTACATTGATTAGTTTCCGGAATCCTCACAACAACCCTTTGAGACCTTTATTTCATTCTAATTCTGTGGTTTCACAGGATTTGGGTGTGACACTAGTGCTGTGATTAATATTCTTGCTCATCAATATGCTACGCATCGTGCTTACCTCCAACAAGAATACAAAACAACATATGCAGAGGAACTTTCCAAACGCTTAGCTTCCGAGCTTAGTGGAAAGTTAGAGGTATTGAATTACTAAATATTAATATAAACTATGGCTATGAACTTCTCTTTATGTCATGGTCTTGGAGTATATATCATTCTCTAGTGAGTCTCTGCTAATAAAATTTTACATTGCCATATATCCCTTGAAATTTGTGTGTTTATCTCTCTTACAAGAGAAATTCAAATCCATTTAGGCACACATCTACATAGATTAATCAAATTACATGCAATATTTCCTAGTCAGACTTATATTTTTCTTTATATCAGACTGCAGTTCTTCTTTGGATGCATGACCCTGCAGGACGCGACGCAACAATCATTAGGCAGGCTCTAACTGTGAACAGAAACCTTAAAGCTGCTACTGAAGTAATATGCTCACGCACTCCGTCGCAGCTACAATATTTGAAACAGCTCTACCATTCCAAATTTGGTGTTTATCTTGAGCATGAAATTCAATTAAACACCTCTGGTGATCATCAAAAGGTGAGGTTTCTATTTGTAACTTCTATGAAAAGAACCTACTAAGTTATCATAATAAGTGCCATTCCCATTTATCTTAAGAATGACATTGAATATGTGTTTGGTGTCCAACACTGACACCGATACCGACACTTCAATCACTTCATTTTCTCAAAGAGCAGTGATAGTTAGTACGAATTGAGTTGTACGAAATGTAAGAAAATCAAAGCATAAAATTAGTTTTAATAATAACACCGCATGCCACGTGATTGCTTGAAGCTGCTTTTTCACCAACCATAGATTTCGTTTCATAATTTCAATCATTTCTCTTTCTCAAATTATTATCGGTGTCTACATGTCTGTGTTCGTGCCTGTGCTGGAGCTTCACAGAAAACTAAAACCTATATGTAAAAAATTTACTTCAGATTTTGCTCGCGTATATAAGAACCCCTCACCTTGAAGGCCCTGAGGTTAATAGAGAAATTGCTCAAAAGGATCCAAAGGTTCTCTACAAAGCAGGGGAGAAGAAATTGGGAACTGATGAGAAAACTTTTGTCCACATATTCAGCGAACGGAGTGGGGCACATTTGGCTGTCGTTAGTGCTTACTACCACGACATGTACGGTCACTCGTTAGAGAAGGTATCTTGCTCACTTCAATCTTATCACTTCAACTTTGTTTCTTCCTTGAGGTATTATTCAAGCTGAATCTATATCAGGCTGTAAAGAATAAAACATCAGGGAGTTTCGGCCATGCGCTTTTGACAAAAATCCGATGCGCTACAAACCCGGGAAAGTATTTCGCAAAGGCATTCCTTTCCACTATAACTTTAGCTATTCCTTAATTCCAATATAGAAAATTTGTATATTCATAATTAAGCCACCATTTTTCAGGTGTTGTATAAGGCAATGAAAGGTTTGGGGACTAATGACACTACACTCATTAGGGTGATTGTAACAAGGGCTGAGATTGATATGCAGTATATCAAAGCTGAATATTCAAAGAAATATAGGAGGACACTTAATGATGTTGTTCACTCGGAAACTTCTGGTCACTACCGAGCTTTTCTTCTCTCACTTTTGGGTCCCAATCATTAGTCAAGATGTTCATTCATGTCTCATTTGGGGAGAAAAATTGCGCTGTGATGTTTTGTTAATTATGGTGAGGTTTTAAATTTGGTAATTTATTGTGCTTTGTAAATGTTCTAATGAATATGCAATCTAATTTCAGTTGAGGACCTGTGTATGGTCATCATAATTCACATTTCACAGTTGAAGGATTGTTATTTGTTGTGTATGAATACAATCAGTTGTTGTCTCCTTTCTTGTTCCATCCGATGTTTCAAAAACCGAACCAACCAAACGGTTGAATCAGTTGAACCTTGACCCGAAACCTTCCACAGTTCGATTATTTTAGCAAGTCAATGCAGTTTTATTCAGATTTGAGCGGTTGAACCTTGACCTGGAGGTCTCGCCGGTTCAATGTTCGGTTCGATTTTCAAAACATTGGTTCCACCAGAAAAAAAACACATTTGTAAAGCTTGTTATAAGGAAGGGGAGAGACAGAGAATGTAATTGCTTGGGTGAGTATAAAGGAAATGCAAGAGTCAGATGCCAGTTTAGGGATAGTCTTTATTGAAGAGATTGGCTCCTCTAAATTGAGTGAAGAGTAAATGTTATACCCCAATTTTGTCCGCTCTCTTTCTTATTACGGTCCTTTTTATTTAGTTCACGTGTCATAAGTCCCAGGTGACATTACTACGAGAAAAGTTTGCGACTCATTCATTTCGTTTGATTGGATTGAGATACCTTTTCATCTAATTGGGCGCGTGCTTTCGTAATTGGGCTTATCGACGGTTTTTTTGTTTTAATTGGGCCGGATTTTAGCCACTTATTCCAGTTGGGCCTATCTTTAATCATGTGATGTAATAGGCCGGTTTCTTCTAATTGAGCCTCATTTTAACGCATTGTTTGATTGGGCCCAATTTTCGTTCTTGGTTCTGGCCCAACTTCACTTTGTGTCTATTCACTTAATTTTTAATAATAAAAAGATAAATCAAAAAATCACCAACAATATTAAATAAAATCAGAATTAATTTACAATAATCCCAAAAAATCTAAAATAGAAAAACACAAAATAAAATCCAAAAAAAGTAGAAGACGAAAATACAAAAAAGGATCAGCTGCTCTCTGGGCTTGTTCTTGCTTTCCAAGGCTTCTTAATAAGCTCGATACCTGAAACGAAAACGAAATCGTCAGTCATAATTTTTGATTACGTTTCACACCTATAAAAATCAGCACAATTCAGACCCAAAGGACACACAGAAAACGGATACAAAATAGATAGAAATTCAGAGCAAAAATTAGGGTTTCATGTTGAAACCCTAATAACAAAACATCAAAATTCAGAAACAGTAAGCAGCAAGCAAAGCAAAAGAAACAGCAACAGAAAAGCGGCAGCAGCAGGCGAATTTAAGAAGCTGGAAAAGAGGTTGGTCTCCACTGTTTCTTTCTCGTTGTTATTCAGTTCATAATAGGCTGCCTTGTAGATAATGTTAATTACAACATGAACTAATAATTTGAAACTTGATACATACACATGAAATAAGAACCGAATTTCAGCTTCATATTAAAAACGTATAAATTAAGGTTTATTTTCGTAAATAGATCAGGGTACAACTAATAGTTAACAGGTTCTAAAAGAAGAGATCAGTAATCTTTTTTCTTAGTTAGAGAATTAGCAATTAATAAGAAATCCTTTTTACTTAGAAAAATTTACCACCGATCCGAAATAGGTTTAGATTATTTTAGAAAATTAGGGTGTCCCTGAAATCTGTTTCTCTGAAAATCGGTAACCAAACAGTAGCAAAACGTATATAAATAGGAAGCCAAAAATCAGAACAGAATAGGAAAGAAGAAAGAACATAATCGAAAAACAAAAAAAACAACAAAACAGAGTAAAACTCATCTCAGGCCACCGCAGACGGTGGTCGCACGCCGTGAACCGTCGCCATGGCTCCGCCGGCGTCGCTTTCGTCTCCCCAAACGCGCCGTCGTCGCCACCATAAGCCGTCATTCTCCCAATCTCCGCCGTTATCCCCTTCGCATCACCGTGAACTCGTCCATGCTCCGCCCCTTCGCAATCGCACCTTCAACGCCGTCGTCACCAACAGACGCCGTCGTCGACTCTGCCGCCGTGAAGCTCCTTCGCATCGTCATCGCACAAGACCAGTCAGTCCGGTTCGGTCTCCTTGCCGTAAGCACAGTCGCCTCACGGCGCCATTGTCACCAGCGCGTTTCTAGCAGCAACCCGTCCGGCGCTGTTCCCGCCGCCGTCTCCTTTTCCGCCTCCGTCAGACTCTCCCTCCACTCTCCCTCTTTCCCTTTCCTTCTTCCTCTCTCCCTGTGAGACTCCGAAGCTCCTCTCTCTCCCTCTCCGCAAATCTCGTTCTCTCTCTCCGCGTAACTCTCTCTCTCTTCGCGCAACTCTCTCCCTCTGAAAAAAACCTTTCTCTCTCCACCCTATGGCCGCTGCGGCGCAAGTGAGGGAAGAGATTAGAAAATTAGGGTTTCACTGTCAAATTACCCTTTTATATACCTATCCTTTTATTATTTATTTTAAAAATCAAATATTCTGATTGATTTTCTGCACCCCTTGTTTTAATAACGCGCACCACCCTGTCTGTAAACCCATTTCCTAAACTATCAGCCCACAACCCAAAAGTGAAACGTGGGCTTATACTTTTCACACCCCAGTTTAATAATACAGCCATCTGCTCTAACTGCACTCCTGTTTTAGCAATGCAGCCCCTTTTCGTTTTTTTTACTTCCTTCTTTTCAAAACAATTTCTATTACAAAAAGCTATAGATGAATATTTCATTTTCAAAAAATATAAATAGGGGACTAAGTCGACTGTACAGTCGGGTTAGTCTGCTTTTTAGGTCACTAATGAACCGTTACGGATCATGGTCTAAAATCCCTATTTAAAACGAACAATTTCTAAATCAAAATAAACATAAACACGTTTCCTCCCACAAATCAAATTCTCAAATTAGGGGACTAAGCCGACTGTACAGACCGGATACAAACTTCCCCACGCATAACCGACTCCCGAACCCAAATCTGGTCTCAAGGACCCTTATCCATTCAAAATGGGATTTTCCAATGTTTGCCCTTAAACTAAACTTTGGTGGCGGCTTCATTTTTGAACCTTCGAGGAATCCTCACCCGGATTTTTCGGTCGCTACAGTAAAGTAATTTTAACCAACATTTTAAGAACTAAACCGGATACAAACTTGAGACTTTTGGGTTACAAATCAATTGGTTCACTCGATTATCCTATGATTGAACTGGATGACAAATAAATGATACTAAACTTTGAAGAAAAACTAAAAAACAGTCATTTTGAACGGTTCAATCCAAGTCAAATCGTTGTTCATAATGGATCAACTTAGGTTTGATTCGGTTCGACCTAGTCTTTGGCAGTTCAGTTAGATTGTGGTTCAAATGAGGTGAACTAAATCATCAAACTAGCCTATCTACTACTGAATTGGTTGAACTGATCGATTTAGTTTTCAAAACCCTTATCTTAACCTTCAATTTTGATTTGTTATACATATGCATGTAATATTATCTATTAGTTTTCGTATCAATGATTGAAATTACTTACTTTACACTTTAAAACAAGTTGCCCATTTTGTATGGGAACATAATGGCACATTTGTATGGATTGGAGAGGATAGGTTAAAGTGTTGTAAAAGTACATTTGACAAACTAAAATTTGTTATGATGATATTAATTAAAATTACCTTTAAATCATTGAATTTTTGGAGTTTGGAAAGGACAAATTTTTTTGCTATTAACTGCAAAAAAACTTCAAATCCAAAAAAAAAAGCTCTTATTTGGAACATGATTAACTTCAATGAGAGGGAAGGGGTGTGTAAAAAACCTGAAAAAGAGCAATGAGATTGAGAATTGTTTAACCAAAACACAGAACGTCATCACCGTGGCTACTGGCTACTGCTGAAATAAATCCAGACTTTTTTGTAGAAGTTAATGACTAAACTTGAGAAAAATGTATATAAAATAAAAATAAAGGTGAAACAAGAGCGAACAACATTTACTTGTACTAACCGGTAGGTTACCCGTGCATACGCACGGGTGCTATCATGTTATTTTTATGAATGAATATTCAAATAGTCTGAAGATTACCCTGTGAAAATAAAGATAAATTTAAAATAGATAAAAAGGAGTTTCAAATAAAAGATAGATAAATATTAAAATCTAAAAATGTAAAAGTATCATTTAAAAACAGTTTGTGCATTTATTCCGTGTTTTTTTATATATCAATACAGTGTTTTTTTATATACCAGTGTTGTAACATCCCCAATTTGGCTAATTTCATTAATCGAAATTAACAAGGGGTCATAATTAATTAATTAGCCAATTTAAGTAAATTAGTGTAATTGAGAATATATGATAGCTAAATTAATTATTGTTATGTGAAATTGTGCATTGTTGAAAGATTGTGTGATTAAATTGAGGTTTAAGTGGGAAATTAGAGTGCAAGGGTATTTTGGTCATTTACACTTCATAAGACAACAACCAGAATTTAAGAAGGGGTTATAGAGTTAGTGGTTGATTAGAAGTAAATTAAGGTGATGAAATAAGTTAAGGGCAAATTGGTCTTTTTGCTTTATTTTAAAAACACCACCAGCTGAGTCATTAACTCACCACTCACTCCTAAGTCAAACACACACACACACACACACACACACACACACACACACACACACACACACACACACACACATTCACAAACTTAGAAAGAGAGAGAGCTTGAGAGGGAGGAAGAGAACCGTGAGAGTGAGCACTGCAAAAAAAACAGGATAAGCGACGGATTTTAGCGACGGAAACCAAATCCGTCGCAAAATTTAACTTAGCGAGGGATTTAGCGACACATAATTCCGTCGCTAAAATGGCACGTTTTGTTTTAAAAAAATAAATCAATCCGTCGCTAATTAACAAATCTGTCGCTAAAAATCCGTCGCAAAAATGACGTGACCGTTGCCAGTTCTTGGAATGCGTGAAAGAATCAAATCCGTCGCTAAATTTGAATTCCGTCGCTAAAAAATGACGTGACTGTTGGCAGTTCTTGGAATGCGTGAAAGAATCAAATCCGTCGCTAAATTTGAATTCCGTCGCTAAAAATCCGTCGCTACCCTTATTTTTTTCATTACCACCGTAAACCCTCCTCACTTCTCTCTTCACTCCTCTTTTCTCTTCTCTCACTCATTTTTCTCTCTTCTCTCACTCATTTTTCTCTCTTCTCTCCTTCAACCTCCAACAACCTCCTTCACCACCATCTCTCCGCCACCATTGCGCCACGCCACCACCATAATCTTCTCCATTTTCTCTCACTCACCAACGAAACCGTCTCATTTTCTCTCACTAACGAACCGGTCTCCCCCTCTCCCCTCATTGGTTAATCTTAAAAAATAGTCTTATAAGCTACAAAATATTGTTTCAAAGGTTTATTCTTTTTCTCATGGTGCTCAGTTTTTTCGCTTGCAGGTATAGCGACTGGTGGAAATGGGTTGCAGTTAATGATAGAGGAATTCTTTTGGTTTTGGATTGGAAGGGCAAGTTTCTGTGAACCCTAAATCTATTTATCTATTTATTTGCTTTCCATTTATGATTTAGGGGCTGATTCATTTTAGTTGTTATTAAATTGAAAAAATCTGATGTCTGATGTCTGCTGCTAAGTGGTTAACAACACATTGAATTTTCCAAGATTTTACTTCATGTTGCCGTTGGTTCACTGAATCTGCAATTTTCCCACAGAATTTATTTGTTGTCCATCTTTATTTATCTCGAAACTAGACAGAAATCTCTTCATTTTCAACACAAGAATGACTTGATTTGGTTAAGTTTTGAGGGAGAAATTAACCCAACAAGTTAGTGTTGTGAATCAGTGGGAAATTTTACCTAGTTCCATTGTTTTGGCCATATCTCACTAAATACCCATTATCCCAGCTCAAAACCAAAACCCACCGAAACTAGACCAAATTTCCTTCATAATAGACCTTCGATTTGGTGAATTTGGTGAAGCATTGAGTCAGATATGCATGATGCAAAACTTCTCACTATTGCTGGAAAAACAGAGTTTTGAAAAGATTTCATTAGCACCTAAATTCCATCTCTCGGGTGTGTTATGGCAGGAGCTGGGACATTATTCTGTGGATGTAATAGGAGCCTACATTATATTTTGGGAGCTTTAGAGTGAAGATCAAAGGGTAAGGATAGCGATTGGAGCTGTTCGGGTAGATTGAGTTCGAGTTAGAAAGCGTTTCGTATAGTTCGTGTTGATTGAAGCCCACACTTGTTGCTCGTGTTGTTGTTGTTGTGATTTCATCACAATGAGGTGAGTTCTATATTCGCTTAGGGTTTTGATTTTCGAAATTATGTTTGCATGTTTCATAAATCGAGTTGTCCTGTTTCTGTCTCATCACATTGCATAAAAATCGTATTTCGGAATTGTAAAATTTGGTGTTTTCGGATGAATGATCAAATGAGTGATTGATATGAATTGTTTGATGATGTGTTGTTGGAATGGAAATGTTTGTTGTTTGATACTGAAACAATGCAGGTTTAAGTTGGGTATCGATCGGAATAAGATTCAGAATCGATCGGAATGTGAAGTTCACACGAAAACAGGATTTTTAGTAATGCTGATAAGTCAGCACGACCCGTGCTGATCTTTCTGTCCAAAATTTATAAAACATGTTCAAATCCATTCTAATCGACTCCAAACCTTTTCTAACCCCTTCCCCAAGCTTGCCCAACGAATGTAAGACATGTATACCATGAATTTGATTAGGATTGAGATGAGATGATATTAAATTGAATTGTCTTGAGTCGTAATTAGTACAAGCGAGTGCACAAAAGTTCATGTTAATTCAAGGGACTGTAAGTCCATCCAAGTCAAGTTAATGTTCAAGTATTTATCCATGACATGTAAAGTATATAATTCATATATACATCGAGGATAGGGTGACGACCCTAAGTTATTAGCATACTAGGGCAGGGAAGTCATGAGCCCGAACCCTAGGCCCCTTCCATGTAGCCCACTTTCCAAGGTCAGCGGAATTGGTTGCACCGAGAACCGAGGAAAAGAAAAACTGTTCAAAGTGATGTGCTAAGAAGAGGACAGGACATGATACGTAGTTTCCAAGAATTGGGCTACGAGTATTAAGTAATGTGAGTGCCTGTTTTGATGAGTTATCATCAAAAGTTTTAGTTTTGTTCAATATCAATGACCAGGAAAGTCAACTCAGATGTATGCCATGTTGTATATCTTGATATTTCTCTGGGTTAGAAATACTGGGGTGTTACATTTGAAATATTAGGGTATTACAAGTGTTGTTATCCCATGTTTTTTTATATCAGTGCAGCTATCTCGTGTTTTTATATATATCACTGAAGCTATCCCCATAGTTTTTTATATATCTGTGCAGTTATCCCGTGTTTTTTTATGTATCAGTGCAGTTATCTCATAGTTTCAATTGATTATTTGAGTTGATTTGTAGATTATAGTAAATTGTAAAAGATAGATAGTAGATTATCGATAAGAAATATTTATCCTGTATTTTTTATATATCAGTGACAATTATTTGTCCCTTAATTTTTAGGTATTAGTGACAAATATTTGTTACGTGTGTTTTAAATACTAATCAAGTTTCTTGTTTTTTTAGATAGTAGGTTTATAGTAGTCTTTAAAAATTATAATTTTCAATGACAAATATTAATTCCGTGTTTTTTATATATCACTGCAGTTATCTCGTGTTTTTTTATATATCATTGCAGGTATCTCGTAGTTTCAATTGATTATTTTAATTGATTAATTGATTATAGTAGATAGTAAATTATAAATTGTAGATTATCAATAAGAGGTAATTTTAGTAGGTAATTGATTACATTTTTATATCTAATTTTAGTAGAGTAGTATTTGTATAAATTTAAGAATTTAGTTAAAAAAAACTAAAGTAAAGTGATAAGAGAAAGAGAAGAATTACTTATGGGAAAAGTAAAAGTAAAGTAAAAAGAAAAAAGAAGAAAGAGAATGTAAGAGAAAAATGAAAAGGAGGTAAGAAAGTGTGAGAGAAAAATCAAAATGAGGAAAGAGAGTGTAAGAATAAAGAGAAAAAAAATGAAAAAAGAGAGTGTAAGAAGAAAAAGAAAGAAAGAGGGGGTAATGACATTTTTACCCTTAAATTAGATATGTGACTTGTTAATAAGAGATCCAAATTGCTAATTTCATAGGAAATTTGTTTGTATAAATAGATAAATTTAAGAATTTAGTTAAAAAAACTAAAGTAAAGTGTTAAGAGAAAGAAAAGAATTAGTTATGGGAAAAGTAAAAAGAAAAAAAGAAGAAAGAGAATGTAAGAGAAAAGTGAAAAAGAGGTAAGAGAGTGTGAGAGAAAAGGAGGAAAGAGTCTGTAAGAAGAAAGAGAAAAAAGGAAGTAAAAGAAAGAAATAGAGGGTAATGACATTTTTACACTTAAATTAGATATGTGTTTTGTTAATAAGAGATCCAAATTGGTAATTTCATAGGAAGTTTGTTTGTATAAATAGATAAATTAGTTAAAAAAACTAAAGTAAAGTGATAAGAGAAAGAGAAGAATTATTTATGGGAAAAATAAAATAAAGTAAAAAGAAAAAATGAATAAAGAGAATGTAAGAGAAAAGTGAAAAGAAGGTAAGAGAGTGTGAGAAAAGTGAAAAGGAGGAAAGAGAGTGTAAGAAGAAAGGGAAATAAGGAAGAAAGAGAATGTAAGAAAAAAAAGAAAGAAAGAGAGGGTAATGACATTTTTACCCTTAAATTAGATATGTGTTTTGTTAATAAGAAATCTAAATTGGTAATTTCATAGGAAATTTGTTTGTATAAATAGATAAATTAAATTAGATGTGTGTCTTGTTAAGAAGAGATCCAAATTGGTAATTTTATTGGATATGTGTCTTGTTAATAAGAGATCCAAGTTAGTCCAAGGGGTAACTGAACTTGGATCTCACCCAGGGCCGGCCATTGGGCTGTTTACTTTGTGCTACCGCACAGGGCCTCAGCCAAATCCAATTTTTTTAGGGCCCCAAAAATGTATAAATATGAAATATATATATATATATATATATATATATATATATATATATAGGCTAAATAGCACTTTTGGTCCTTTATCTTTGCTCCAGATTTCACTTTGGTCATTTATCTTTTTTTTGGTCCGTTTTGGTCCCTCATGTTTCATTTTCGTTTCATTTTGGTCCCTGACGTTAGTTTTTGTTAACCGACGTCACGTTGACAGTTAACTGCTGACGCGGCGTCCATTTTTATTAAATGAGGTGGCAAAAAATATATTATATAATTAAATTAACAAATTAACAAAAATTAAATTAACAAATTAACAAAATCATCAAAGGTTCAATGAATAGGAACACGGTCTCCAACCTCAGAATCTCCATTTCCTTCTTCCCATTTCCTTCTTCCCATTTTTTAATCCCATTTCCTTCTTCCCATTTTTTTTAATGTTTCTCTTCTTCTTATTTTTTAATCCCATTTCCTTCTTCCTATTTTTTAATGTTTCTCTTCTCAGAACAAAAATCAACAAATTAACAAAATCATCAAAATCAACATTTCCTTCTTCCCATTTTTTCCCCTTTGTATTCTTCTTTACCGTCTCCAACTACGATTGGTTTTTTGACAACCCAAGAAGAACGATGGGTTTTGAACTCAGATTCGTTTTGAAGAACGATGGGATTTTTGAATCTCAGATTCGTTTTGAAGAAAAAGATTCAGATCTTAAAACTTTAAACGATTCAGATCTGAAGTTTAAAACTTAAAACGAATATAATACAAAACGAAAACGAAAACCCAGATTTGCTAAGTTTCGTTTTGCTGAAAAACGAAATCTGAAGAAGAGGAACGAAGAGGCAGAGAAACGAAGAAGAGGAACGAAGAGGAAAAGAAAGGCAGCGAAGAGTGAGAAGAGAGAAAACGAAGAGAAGAAGAAAGGCAACGAAGAGTGAGAAGAGAGAAATCTCTTCATGTTGATGAAGATGAAGAGGAACAAGTTCAATGAATAGGAACATTGTGATGAAGAGGAACAGGTTCAATGAATAGAAATCTGGGTTTAAATATTTTAATTGTTTTAATGTTTTTAAGTAATTAATGTTTTAATATTTTTAAGTAATTAAAAAATGAATTTGCTGATGTGGAAATGACTGTCACCTATACCTGCCACGTCATTTAATAAATTGAGGACGCCATGTCAGCAGTTAACTGCCAGCGTGGCGTCCGTTAGTCAAAACTGACGTGAGGGACCAAAATGAAACAAAAACGAAACATGAGGGACCAAAACGGACCAAAAAAAAGATAAAGGACCAAAGTGAAATCTGGAGCAAAGATAAAGGACCAAAAGTGCTATTTTACCAGTAATATATAAGTATTTATTAATGCCTAAGTTGCATACACAAATTACATTTATATAAATTAATTATAAAATATTTAATTTTTACCAATTATTTGATAATTTGTTGAAAAATAATTACAACTTTGAAGTTTCAATTTGAATTTTTAGTCAAAAAAAGAGTTTCAATTTGAATTTAAATTCTTCTTGCTAATTGCTATTTGTTCGTCATACTTTACTTGGTTAACTTTTTCCCTTTTAAATTGAAATGATTTCTCTCTTGGTACTTATATGTCTATTTGACTAATGTAGCTGACCGACTGGTGGTTGTGAAAGTTTCTTGCTCATCCCCGTTCCTATCACTACCGGAAAATGAAATTATTGGGATTGAAATGTACGAATCTCGCTATGAGAAGCTAAGAAGAAAAAAAGCTTGAAGAGATAGCTAAATCTCAAACTGGGCCCATATTTTAAGATTTGAACAGGGACTCCAAATTGTTTGGGACGACCCTGATCCCACCCAAGGTCTCGGGTTTGAATCTTGAGTGTGGCAAAAACTCTGTTGGGAGAGGAGAACCACATTGGCCGGCAAAGCTTGAAACTCGTAGTCATCGATAAAGTTGGTAAAAACTACGCACCAATGACATGGTAAGAAAAAAACAACATTTACTTGTCATATGGCCATATGGGCCATTTAACTACTCAAATATTCCCTGATATGTGATCATAAATTATTCCTTTGCCCCACCGTGATAGATCAATTATAAGATTTCTTTCAAATTATTTCTTCACCAATACCTCGGATTATGTCACATAGTTTTCTTCAACCCGCAATAAATACCTTGTTAGAAACATAAACTAATTCTCTCTCTCTCTGTCTCTCTCTCTCTCCCCTAAAGGGTAAATTTGTAAAATAATACTCTCTGTTTCAAATTAATAGTTGTTTTAGCCAAAGTAAAAAATTCAATTTAATTGTTGATTTGTCATTCCAATGCATCATTAATTAAGTCTTTTCAATTTTACCCTCATTAATTGTTTTAACTTTTCACCAACCAAAGACATTACCAACATACATTTATTAATTGATGAGGTTAATTTAGTAAAACTACCATGTTACTTAGCCAATTTATTTCTTTTCTTAATCTTTGTGCCGAAACCTTAAACGATTATTAATTTGAAACGAAGGAAGTATCAATAGTCAACAAATGTAGTACTACTACCAATTTTTGTGATTCTCGCGATTTGGTCAACGGGGTCCTATATTTAGGCTCTGTTTGGCATGACTCATCCTCTAGCTTATAGCGGATAGCTTATAGTGGATCAGCTTGTTGTAACTGTTTGGCATAGCTTTTAGTGTTTTTTCACTAGGTTATATAGTTTTTTGAAACAAGCGTTTGAACTTACAGCTTATAACATTTCATTTTTTCTCTCAATTTTACCCTCATTACTTTAACTAAATTCCTAATTTATCCTCCATTAAATGAATTTCTCTCTCATTTTTAAGCATTAATTACAAATGTCTATTTACATAATTTTATATCTATAAGCTACTGCAACCGCTAATTTTACCAAACACTTTAAATCCAATCTGTTGGCTTATCCGCTATCAGTTCATCAATTGTAAGCTTGCTTATTCGCTATCCACTAGCTTATCGACTATCCACCACTTTTTGCCGAACAGAGCCTTAGAGATTAATGGAGTATTATAGACTTAAGGTGACAGTAAAGTTATCAGTTCGCATCTACAAGGCTGTTTTATCAAAATAATATAGACATATTCTGGTAATTAGTGTTTTTAATTGATGTAACTTAGTTTATTCCCATTCTTTATGTATACTCCTTGATTTCACTTTTAGACTCTGTTTGGAAAAAATAGAGGATAGCGGGTAGGTTAATAGACAGTGAATGAGCTAGCGGATAGCGGATAAGCTAGCTGATAGTAAATGGTGTGTTTTGTAAAATTAGCGGTTAAACTACTTGATAAATATAAAATGACATAAAATGACATATTTAATTCATGATAAATGTAAAATGATATAAAACAAATTTAAGAAAAATAATAAGAGTAAAAATGTCGAAAAAAGTGAGACATTAAACGCTATTCGCTCAAACGCTACTTGAAGTAGCGTTTCCAAAACTGCTAAACGCTCCCCGATAAATGCTAAATGCTAGTGCTTACTAAATACCTGTATTGTGTTGGAGAAATTTCCAAAATATATATTTGGAAAGATACAATTGGTTAAATACGATTAATGCTATTAAAAAGGCATGTTATTTCGTTTGGCTCAGTGGTTTAGGTGTGTTGCTTCGGCTATAATGGCATCGGTTCGAATCTCATAGTTGACATAATTTTGGAAAATCATTTTATTTGTTTTACATGCGTGAAAATTAAAAACCAACAAAGGTGTTGGCTGGGATTCGAACTCACAACACATCAGTGAACAAACACATCCTTTAACCGTTGAGACAACTGTTATATTGTGTCATTTACTGAACGAGAATCATATTTAATGGTTTTGTTTCAGAATTGTAAAGACTCTTTTATGAGTTGTTTCCCTTCACCAAGTGGCACGAGTTTCTCTATAAATAGAGACACTTTTGGGCAGATAAACATACGAAATTCATATATTTGTATGCCAAAATTTTCCCAAAATTATATCTAAGTCATTTCTTCTTTTCTCTAGTGCACGAGAGTAATTGAGGAAACTTTGTTCTGTAAACTACCATTGATCGATATGCTTGGTGTGGGTATGCAGACCATATCAAGGAACTCCATTGTATCCTGAAGGGGATTCGCTGATCATCCTATTGCATCCAATCTAGAGTGATTGGTGGGGGCGAATCGAACCTAAAGCTTAGTGTCATACACGCCTTGGAGTCTAATGCAATGATGAATTTAATTACCTTCTCCTTGTTATTTATCTTACATGTCATTCACAATTATTGTTACTAATGATCTTCTATGTTTTATTGTTCTTCTTAGTTGCAGCATTATTCCCACCAACAAATTGTTCTCACATATTGGTCACTTGGTACTCAAATACGCTAGCATTCTTGTATATTCATCAACTAATGATACAAAGTATCTGTTTAAACCAAGTGAAGGCACTTCAAATGGACAAACATATGAGTGCACTACTCCTAAAGCATGAATTGCTCTTAGAGGTACCTCAACTGTGAATGGAAATCTGGATTGCTTGCTTCTCAAGCACACGTCACAAGTCTTCTCAGGTGTCACTGTCTTTGGAATTCCCAACACCAAGCTCTTAGAAATCAAATGGCCTAGGCTCCTGAAATTCAAGTGCCCCAACCTCAAATGCCACAGTAGGCTCTCACCTTCAACATCAGTAGTACTAAGACATTGTGTCTTAGTGGCTTAGATGCTCACCTTGAAGGTCCGGTTCTTGCCAAGAGGTGATTTTAAAATCAATTTCATTTGTTGATCAAATAGTTTTAGTTTTCCATCACAAATGGTAACCGAAAAACCCTTCTCAATGAGTTGGCCAACACTCACTAAGGGAAATAGATTTGTTCCGGTTCCTTAGCCCCAACACAAAAACAGAGTAATGCGTTTTTACATGAAGCTCGTGTGAGAATTAAATGAAAGGATAGAAAGCATATAATGAGTTATTTATATGTTTGAAGAAGATAGAGGAAATAATTTTACCTTTTTAAAGAATGATAAACTCAAGATGAAAATTTCAACTTTATCAAATGACATAATGGAGTCCTAGAATACCTTGACAAAACAATGGTTGGATCAAAAAGTTTGTTAGAACACGAAACTGCCTGCCATTTATCATTCAACTCATTCCAAACCAACAACATCTTATTATTTTTGAATAATGTAGTAGAAAACCATGGAAGCAGAAAATGGCGTGCACATCTATATCAAATGGTTTGGCACTCATCTCCATTTGATATAATAAGAATCAAACACAAATTAAAGTGATAAATAAATAGAACCATCAAATTGCAATATAGTGTAAATTACTACGTACCCTAGCACAGCCAAAACTTGATCAGGAATACCGACCTCGAAGTAAAGCAAAAACAGGAAATATATCTATCAATATCCGATCCTACCAAGCACAGCCAAAACTTGCGACTTCGAGCCCGCCTCGACCAACTTCGCGTTATCAATACCAAACTTCTTCGGATCTCTCCAAGGAATCAGGTCGGCAAGGTTCGTCAAGATCGCCAAAGATTCCTGTTCTTTGTCGCTCAGCCGAGCTAAGCTGACCGTATAAGAATTGGGACGGCGGTTAAAGTGGGAAAGAGACCACCCAATGGGAAACTTAGTGGACACCAAGGATTGCCCGTCATCACTATATTTACCCAGGTAGCTCACAACCACATCATTCACGGGCTCGGCAAAGAAGAATTTATCTTTCCAACTCCCCTTTAGAGAGTCGGAGTAAAGCATGAAAACCTTGGTATTCCTCCTGGCCCTGAGACTCACATGCTCCCATCGATCCTTAGTCCATTCCTCGTGACGTCTATTTATTTCGAATAGAAAGAAAAACAGATTAATGGAGACCGGCCTCTCCAAGTGAATGCACATCAGCTCGAAAGCCCGCATGAAGGCCCAAGCGTTAGGGTGGATTTGAGTAGGAGCGAGATTCAGCCTTCCTAAAACCTCATGCTGAAAGGCGGTAAAAGGAGGTCGGATGTTCATATTAACGATCGTCACCTCGTACACCACGAACTTAAGGGCTGGTGCCCAGACAGCGACATGTTGACCATCTCCCATGCCTTCCGCCCTCCGGATATGTCCTTTCCTCCTGGAAATTAGTTTAACGATGTGGCTCATATCATCCCCGGCCTTGTACTCAGATTGGATCGCCCTCAACGACTTCGACACCCAGGAGTATTCCCGTTGGGTACTTAAGGGCATCAACAGGGGAACGTCGACCATGCCAACCCCCGTGCTTGGATACTCGTCGGAGTTTCTTTCGGCAAGATCTTCTTCGTTGTTCCGACCTTCAGGAAAGCTCCTTTCATTATTCCGACTTTCCGCGAAAGCCCCAGCCTCGACCTCAGCTTCACTGTCTTCAGAGCTCCAGCGAGAGTGGGTGCTCCCTTGTTCTTCCCCATCAGCATCAGACTCATCCGACTCAATGATTACCAAGTCTGCAGAACGGACCTCGCCCGGGCGATCTTCCTCCATCATTTCGTTATCAGGAACCTAGGGGGAACGATCTTCCCCTTGGAAGCTGTTGGGAGCCGAATTAAACCCTTCGTGAACGTCGGGCTCAGCTGAGCTAAGGTTATCGTTTCGGACCCCTTCCGATTCTCTGGGATCGGAAGCCATCAGTTTGGCAACGTTTGGACGATCTGTGTCGGTAACCCGGCGGGTTTGTTTTGTTCTAGCCAGATCGCACCTGCAGAAATGGGGGCATGCCAAGTCAAGTTATGCGCGGAACAGTGGGTCCACTACCAAGTCGGAACCCGACCTGACGACCCCCACTCCGTTCTATCGAAAACGTGCAAACAGGAGTGCCGGCAAAAGCACATGCGAAAAGAAAAAAAGAGCTACAAACAGACTAACCTTGGAATTTGGAAGACCGGTAGAGCTGATCCTGCTCGCGCAAATGAGCCGAAGGGTAGAGACTCTCGCCCCAAAAAACAAGAAGGGAAGATCGGACACCTAACCACGAAATTACGACGTTAAGATCGGTTCCCGAAGCAGTGTGCAAGAAACCAATGCAAACCAGTGAGCCCCTCACTCATATTTATAGTATTCCACTAGCTGCAAATTGGGCCTGGGCCTAAACGACAGGTCCAATCCGTAGCACCTAGCCTAGGCGCACGAATCAAGGCACCATCATTACGCCACTTCATATCAAATGACACGCCCCGTCAATGTCATTGATGACAGCGCTGAAATCAAAGCGTCGCCATTATGAAGAGAGACCTCGAGTTACTCGGTTTCACTTCATGCGACCCTCGGAAGGTCGCCTCGGACAACTACCATCCGCCGGTGAACTCCCCCAGAGCACTCTGTGCTCGGTCCAAACCTCAAAGTTACCCCGGGCTGGTGGCGACACACTCACCATAGTGTAAGATCAGTCTCGGAACAGGACATGTTTTGCAAACTGGCAAGACTGTTCCGGTCTTTAAGGATACCTCTGACCCAAGCAAAGCATCAAGTCAAGCTCGCCTAAGGGCAAGCCGACTTGGGGGGCAACTGTTATGGATTGGGCCTCTACAACACTTGTACTAAGGCCCAATACCAAAGTCAAACCCACCTTTCAACGGTGAAGATCAAAGACCTAAATCCGATGGCTTTGGATTCTTAAACCTATAAATATGCATTCATTGCTAGCATTAAAGGTACATACTTTCCAATCCCCTCACTTGTAATTGACTCACTCACTGACTTGAGCGTCGGAGTGTCATTGCAGGTACCACCCCACCTCGGATCGGAGCATCAGCCCGGATTGACCAAGATCTCAAATACCAACTATCTCGGATCGGACCTGGTATTCAAGATCGGATACCAAGTCAGGGATACGATATCGAACACAAGGCTTGTTCAGATTCATGTGCCCCTAATCCTAAATTCATGTGCCCCTAAGCTACTTTGCAATTCTTCAATTTTTAGAGTGCTTAGGTCCTTCAATTCTTCAATTCCCACAACGATGAAATCGAATTGAGGATTTAGGGTTCGGAGTACCTTTTCAACAATGATTTGTTCAAGGATAGCCTCGCCACACAACTTCATTTGGTTCGTCATCGTAATTAACCTAGAGGAGTAATCCACAATCTTCTCATTGTTCTTCATCTGCAGAAATTCGTACTGCCTTCGCAATGATTGTAATCAAACTTTTCTCCACCTTCGCATCGCCAGTGTAACGCCGCACCAGAGTGTCCCACGCATCCGTCGAACACATTTGCATCAACACATTGATGAGTGTAGAACAACATTTTGTAATCTTTCTTCCTCACCTCTCTATGCGCATTCCTCTATGCATCAGTTGGGTTAGCAACCAACGCATCGTAGCCTCCATTGACGATCTCAAGCACCTCTTAAGCACCGAAGAGAACTCGCATTTGAGTACACCACCGGTCCCAATTCTTTCCACCAAGAGTTGGAATATGCGTAGGAAAAGATCTGTTGCCGTTCATCATCTCACTTCGCTCGTGTTTGTCGCTCACAATCGCTCATGTTTCACACAAGAATCTCTCTCACATATACTTAAAATCTATCCCTCTGATACCAATATGTTAGAGTTGTAGAGAAATTCTCTCTAGACTCATCACACACACACACACACACACACACACACAGAAAAAAACAGAGAGAAGGAGAGGGCTTAAGGAAGGTGAATAACGGTTCCTGTTATTCTATTATTCTCATCGTAACTAAATTAGAAAGGAATTCAACTAACAAACCAGATTACAAGTAACAAAGTAAAGGGACTTACTTAACCATGAACTAACAAAAAAAATTAATATAATGCTTGCCTTATAAACAAAGAGAGCAACCCTTTAATAGATTTCAATATTTTGAAGAGAGATTAGTCTCTAACTTACTACAAAAATATCGAGCTCACCCAAAAGTTTATTTATATATATATATATAGGGAGCGTATCTAGTGAGAACTAGTTCTCATCGTGAAAAATGAGAACTCTTAATTATAACCGTCAGATTAAAATTAACGGTTCAGATTACGTCATTAATTAGAAGATCTTGTGTGATTGTTTCCTTATTAATTGAAGATCACACAATATCTTGTAATTAATGACGTAATTTGAACCGTTAATTTTAATCTGACGGTTATAATTAAGAGTTCTCATTTTTCACGGTGAGAACTAGTTCTCACTTGATACGCTCCATATATATATATATATATATATATATATATATATATATATGAGTCTGACTTAGAGTACTAAGGAATTCCTTAGTAATTGTTACTAAATGGTATAATAGTCATTTCCCCTTCAATGAAAAATTGGGTAACCACACAAACACTAAATTGTGGTTAGTATGTACTAACCATTGAACTCTTGTATAATGGTTAGTAGCTTATACTAACCACACAAACACTAATTTGTGGTTAGTATGTACTAACGATTGGAGTGTTGTATAATGGTCACCGAAAAGTTTAGTAATTGTTATTACGGAATTCCTTAGTATCATAAGTCTTTGCCATATATATATAGGGAGGATATCAAGTGAGAACTTTTGGAGTTAATTGCAACTCTCCATTGCTGCACACACAACAATAACACACACAGATACAGAGAAAGAGAGCACACACGGAGCAAAACTGAGAACAAGAGAGGAGAGAGTAAAAAACTGATTATATTGTGTAAAACTGAATTACAAGTGGTATATACTTTCAGTTGAAAACTTAACAAACTTAATGAACTCTAAATGAGAGTCAAATGAAATTAAAATGCAATTACAGTAAAAGTAAAAATGGTAAATCAGTAAAACAATATGCATTACTTCTAACACCATCCCTTAAGGCATATTGTCAAAAGTGATGACTCCAAGTTCATCTCTCAGCTTGATGAACTGATCAGTCCTGATAGTCTTGTTGAGCAAATCAACAAGCTGTCTCTGAGTGTTGCAGTGAGCAACTTCCAGTACTCCATTCTGAACTTGATTTCGCAAGAAGTGAAACTTTGTGTCTATGTGCTTGCTTCTCCCATGCAGCACTGGGTTCTTGGCAAGAATTATAGCAGACTTGTTGTCAATCATCATCTTCACTGGTGTATGTACTTCAAGCTTCAGTTCCTGCAGTAGATTAATCGGCCAGATTGCTTGGCAAGCAGCCACAGCTCCAGCAATGTTTTCAGCCTCACAAGTAGATAGTGCAACCACTGATACATGAACAGGTATCCTGTAGTACTCCTTCGGTCTATTCTGTCTCCACACCAATCAGAATCAGAATAGCAGAGTAAATCAGCAACAGAGTTTGCTGCATCAGATGGAAAAATGATTCCATATCTGAGAGTTCCTTTGATGTATCTAAGGATCCTTGTTGCTGCCTGATAGTGTGACCATTTTGGTTTGCTCATAAACCTACTCACCACCCCTATTGCATAACATACATCAGGCCTAGTGTTGCATAGATACCTCAAAGAACCAACTAACTGTTTAAAGACAGGTGCATCTACATCTTCACCATCACTGTCAGGTTCAAGTTTAAGATTTGTTTCTGCCGGTGTAATTGCAGGCTTGCAATTCAGCAGCTCAAATTTCCTTAGCAACTCCATTTCATACTTCAATTGATGTACAATAGTACCTCTAGCTGTGTACAAGAGTTCCATCCCTAGGAAGTACATCATCTTGCCCAAATCAGTCATTTCAAAAGTATTCATCAGTACTTTCTTGAATTTATCTACCTCAGAAGAACAGTTCCCAGTCAAGAGTATATCATCCAAATAGAGGCAAACTAGGATCATATTGACTTTAGGTGTGTGTTGCACATACATACCATACTCCAGTTCACACTTCTTGAATCCTTGTTACTGAAAGAAGGAATCAATCTTCAAGTTCCAGGCCCTAGGGGCCTGTTTTAGCCCATATAGGGCCTTGTGCAGTTTGTACACTTTATCCTCCATGTTCTTCATTTGAAAACCCGGAGGCTGAGTCACATAGATCTCCTCTTGTAGAGGACCATTCAAGAAGGCAGATTTCACATCCAAGTGCAGCAGAGGCCAATTCCTGTTTGTAGCTACAGCAAGTACCAATCTTATTGTCTCATGTCTGGCTACGGGTGCAAATATTTCACAGTAATCCACTCCAGGTTTCTGTAGGAATCCTCTAGATACCAGCCTTGCTTTGTGCTTTGCAATTGAACCATCTGGTTTCAGCTTTGTTTTGAATATCCATCTCACACCAATGGCTTTCTTATTCTTAGGTAGAGTGGTTAACTCCCAAGTATTGTTTCTTTCAATTGCTTCAAGCTCTTCCTCCATTGCCTTCACCCACTGTTTCTCCTTAATAGCTTCATCAATGGTGACAGGTTCAGCATCTACCAGTAGAGCAAACTGTATGATCTCTCCATCACTGTCCACAGCATTATCTTGAATCAATTCATACTCTGCCAGTCTTCTTGGCAACTGTCTAGTTCTCTGTACTCTTTGACCCTGTACTGGTGTTGCATATTCACCCTCTGATTCACTCTCAAAGTTCAGCTCATCATGCATTTCATTATCCTGCACCTCATCTACTGGCATTGTATCAGTAACAGTAGGCTCTGCAGTATCATCTTCTGCAATTTCTAGTGTAGTTTCAGCACTAGAACTCACTTGGGACTTACTCCAATCCCAAGTTTCTGTTTCCTTCACCAAAACATCCCTACTAATCTCTATTTTATTAGTTATAGGGCAGTAAAGCTTGTAGGCACCAGTGGAGTGGTAACCAACAAGTAACATGATCTTGCTCTTATCATCTAGCTTTTTTCTTGTTGCATCAGGTACATGCTTGAAACACACTGTTCCAAACACTTTAAGATGTCCAACACTTTGTCTTTTTCCTGTCCATTTCTCAAGTGGAACTACTCCTTTCAATTGTTTTGTTGGACACCTATTAAGCAGATATGCTGTAGTAGCAATGGCTCACCCCACAGTGTGTGAGGTAAGTTTTTCTCCTTCAACATACTCCTTGCCATATCAAGCACAGTCCTGTTCCTTCTCTCTGCAAGACCATTATGTTGTGATGTATACAGAGCAATCACCTCATGCTCAATCCCATAATTATCACAAAATTCCTTGAACTCCGTGGAGTTGAATTCTCCACCACCATCAGTTCTGAAAATCTTCAGTTGATGTCCACATTGTTTCTCAGCTTTCACCTTAAATTTCTTAAATTCAGCAAACACCTCATGCATGAACTTATTGAGTGCCACCCACATCATTCTTGTAAACTCATCTACAAAGGACACAAAGTACTTATTACCCCCAAGAGAAGGTACTTCAAAGGGTCCACACACATCTGAATGCACCACTCCTAATGCATGAGTGGCTCTAGGAGGCAGTTCAGATGTGAATGGCAGCCTTAATTGCTTTCCTCTCAAGCAAATTTCACATGATTTCTCTGGTGTAACAATCTTAGGCATTCCCTGTACTAGGTTCCTTGAATTCAAATGTCCCAAACTCCTAAAGTTTAGGTGCCCTAATCTCTTGTGCCACAATGCACTCTCCTTCTCTCTGTATATTGCACTAAGACAGTTTGTTTCTGCTGTCTCTATATTTACCTTGAAGATTCTATTCTTCTCCAATGCTGATTGCATGATCAGTCTCTTCTCACAATCATACAATCTCATCATATTGTCTTCTATTTTCACTGAATATCCTTTTTCCAGCAACTGACCTACACCGATCAGGTTACTTTTTACCCCAGGAACATACCATACATCTTCTATTAACACTGTTCTGCCATCCCTCAGCTTCACCAGTGCATCTCCCATTCCTTCAGCAGTTAAGTACTCATCATCAGCACACCTAATACGAGTTCTTTTGCCGGAATTGAAGTTAATCAGCCACTGTTTGTTCCCAGTTAAATGATTTGAGCAGCCTGTGTCCATATACCACCAATCAATCACCACTCCTTTAGAATTTGTGGTCACCATCAGCATCACAGGTTCATCCTCTGACTCTCCTTAAGCTATGTTAGCTTCTTCAACCTTATTCTCCTTATTAGACCATCATTCATCAGCAAAGTGTCCTAACCTATCACAATTGAAGCATTTAATCTTTCTCTTATCAAATTTCCCCTTCTCTTTCTGATACTTCTTGCCTTGCTTTTCACCTTGCTTAGATGATTCCGATTTATCACCACTATTATCACTGTTTTTCTTGTTCTTATCAAGCCATGCTTGTTTCTTATTCTGCCAATTATTTTTCTTCCAATTTGACTGTGTATTTGTATTTCCCTTATTCACAGTCAAAGCTTTCAAAGCTTGTGCAGTTTCACTAACTTTGGCTCTCTCAACTATTAACAATTCACGTGCCTCTAATGTGCCTTGCAATTCATCAATCTTCATAGTGCTAGTGTCTTTTGATTGTTGAATTGAAACCATAATGAAATCAAAAGAAGGAGATAGAGATCTAAGTACCTTTTCAACAATTACTTGCTCAGTAATTGTTTCACCACATGTCTTCTTCTCATTTGTGACTGTGACAACACGAGATATGTAATCTGCAATCTTCTCACCATCCTTCATCTCCAAGTTCTCATACTGCTTCCTGAGTGACTGCAATTTCACCTTCTTCACCGAAGCATCACCACCATAGCACCTTACCAAGATATCCCAAGCTCCCTTCGCTGTAGTTGCCTCCGAAATCTTCTCAAAGACCTTCGCATCTACACACTGGTGGATATAGAACAGTGCTTTCTGATCCTTCTTCCTCATGTCGCGTTGAGCATTTCTTTGAGCTTCTGGTGCATTCTCCGGCACCAGCGTGTAACCGTCGTTCACGAGCTCAAGCACATCTTGAGCACCAAACAGCACACGCATTTGAATGGACCATCGGTTCCAACCGCTTCTGCCGAACACCGGTAACTTCGTATTGAAGCCGCCGTTGTTCATCTCCGATCTGTGTGCAAATCACTCAAATCTCACTAACTCTCGTGTTTACCCAACCCTGAGAATCAAACACAGTGATTCTCTTCGATTTCACGCTTTGATTCAATGCGAATCAGAAGAACAAAATCGCACACACCTCGCGTACACTCGTGTTTCCCTAATCGATCGCAAGAACCAATGCTCTTTGATACCAATTTGTTGGAGTTAATTGCAACTCTCCATTGCTGCACACACAGCAATAACACACACAGATACAGAGAAAGAGAGTACACACGGAGCAAAACTGAGAACAAGAAAGGAGAGAGTAAAAAAGATGATTATATTGTGTAAAACTGAATTACAAGTGGTATATAGTTTCAGTTGAAAACTTAACAAACTTAATGAACTCTAAATGAGAGTCAAATGAAATTAAAATGCAATTACAGTAAAAGTAAAAATGGTAAATCAGTAAAACAATATGCATTACTTCTAACAAGAACTAGTTCCCACCGTGAAAAATGAGAACTCTTAATTGTAACCATTAGATTAAAATTAATGGTTCAAATTACGTCATTAATTAAAAGATATTGTGTGATCTTCAATTAATAAGGAAACAATCACACAAGATCTTGTAATTAATAACGTAATCTGAACCGTTAATTTTAATCTGACGGTTACAATTAAGAGTGTTCATTTTTCACGGTGATCAGAACTAGTTTTCACTTGATACGCTCGCTATATATATATATATATATATATATATATATAATCTAATTGCACCCGATGCTATGTACAATGGTCTGAAATAATTGTACCAACTGTCACTACTACTGGGATGTTTGTGGGGGCCATAGTACTCCTTTTATGTCAAATTTGGCCAATATCACATTTGAATTTCATCCACAAAATGAGATGAGACACTATATATAAGAACGATATTCGATTTCCAATATACCTAAATGTTTGTTAACGTGATTCCTATAGCTTATAGCTTTTGAATATGCTTCACTTAAGGTTACAGCTGTTGCAACTTATTTTTCCATCAAACATCATGTCAGTGGATTAGGCATATCTTCTATTAACTAAAAAGTAGGGCATAATGCAACCCACAATCACAACATCAACATGTTAATCACTGTTTCAAGCAACGTGATATTTTCCTATCATATCTTATTTATTTGGAATTTTAAGGCACAAAATAGCTTTTTGCATGAATGGTTTTGTCAAAAAGTTGTTAGCTTACTTATCAAAGAGAGCTAATAATATATTCTTCATATCTTTCAGTTTCACACCCATCTCTACTTTTTTGCTTTTGATGATCCCTTCATCACTTGTGTGTACAAGTTATGGCTAAATTAAAGTGAAAGCGAATCACACGCATTCTAATTTATCATGTACGTAATTCAAACTGTTAGATCAAGATTAGACGACTCATATTTGACTTTGTAAACTGGTTTCAAAATACCAAATTAGGACGTGGGTCGTCTAATCCTTGATCGAATCGTATTGAACTGTGAACTTTCTCGATTGTTGGGTATCTCAATCTGTAAAGTAATCACGGAACAACATACTAATTATTTTCAGCGACAAATACTAATTAGTGGTTAGTTATTATGTTAGTAGGGTGGCCAGAGATCGACCCCTTGACTCCTTACTACTTTGATTCTTTAGTGTTCCTTAACTCACCACCAAGCGAACTAGCTAGCTGACTAACAAAATACTAACATATATAACAGCTATCAAGGATCAAGATGAGCCACAAGAAAGTTGTATATATATATATATATATATAAGAAGGGAGAAAAGGAAGGGAAAAAAGGGACAGAAAAAAAGCCTTATAATACATTTGATTCCTTCTTTTCATCAACTTTTACTTTTATCTATAAAATATTATATACTGACTAACACAACCTAATAAACTTTGGCTCAAAAAAGAATATACAAAGTTGCTTAGGTTTGTGGAAAGTGACATCTTCCTCCTGATAATTAGAAGCACTACCTAGCTAGCTATTTATATATCTGTGCATTAATTGAACTTTTTAGTCTTTTGGCTAGTAAAGTGATCCATGAATCATGTAAAGATTAAGTAGTTAAAGTTAGGCATGTTCATTGGTTTGCCAATTTGATCTCCCTAAGGTGAACTCCAAGCTTGGAATATTGTCTAAATTTTGATCCTTGAAGCTTCTTGATTGCATGCATGTGCTAATTCCCTGCACAAAAGTAATCATTTTGATCATATATATAGAGTGAAAGTAGAATTGTGCAAAAGGAATACATTTTTTTAAAAGTTAAGTTTCCAAGCTATTAATTAGTATGTAAGGTAGGAGTGGGGATTAGGGTTTCAACCTGGGGAAGCTTTCCAATATGCTGAGATGATAGGATTTCTTCTGTGTTAAGCTCATCCAACTCTTGGGAACTAGGTTGTGTCCACGTTCCTTTACTGCATGCCAATCATTCCAGGGAACAAAAGGAAGTAAATGAAGATGAACTATATATCATATATACTACATCTGGTTTCATTAGTAACATTAAATGAAGGGTAATTTAGGAATAGTAACATTAAATATGGTAGAAGCAGTTAACATTTGCTTATATTTTAGGCCATTAAACATAACTTTTTTTTTTTGCTTATATCCAAAATCGGAGGGAGTGCATTGCTATGAATATATCAAGAAATGTTATTGATTTTTTTGGCTAGCAGGAGAGTCTAATTTAGTGTTAGATTTACAAAAAGTAATCACAAATACAATAAACTTACTACAAAAGGGCATATACCCTCATCGTTGTTCCCCATGCGCGTGCGCGTGCCCCTGTGCCATGTGCGCTATGGCATGTGCCCACACCCTTGTGCGCTGGTCATGGGTGCCACTCACTTTCGTGGAGCATTGGGCACTCACACGGATTCCATGAGCCCCTTGTGCCTTAGACATTGGGAAGGGGATATGTCCCCTTCTCCCCATCTTGGGCATTGAGGAGGAATGCTATGTGTCCTAGGGCTCAGATGCCATGTGACCTCGCCCCATGCCACTTGGGTGCATGACACGGATGACATGCCCCTTCCTTCTCATGCTTGCCCAATCCCTTTAAACACATGTGTGGCATTGTTTTCAATGACACATGTGAAATACTCACGCAACTATGATTCGGGAAATCGGTAGACATTGTGATGCTCTTCTTTGAGTATTGTCGATATTATAAGAAACACACAATGTAGTGTCCTAACAATAATTTGAGTCCCTTTTTCCACATAACAACGTTGTTCATTGGCGGAAGTGCTTGAAAATTCATTATGTTAAAATCTTTAATTAACGTATAATGAAAAGATATATATTCATGTATTACTCTTTTCAACTACATATTTCATGGATGTTTTCAAGATGTATTTTGCATGTGTTATTCAATAATTTCAAGTTAATATCTTCATTGCACATAAAGAGTTGAGTTAATAATATTCTTATACAAGAGAGTCTGACTTAGAGTACTAAGGAATTCCTTAGTAATTGTTATTAAAAGGGCATAATAGTCATTTTCCCATCAATACAAAAATTCGGTAACCACAAACACTAAATTGTGGTTAGTATGGACTAACCATTGGATTGTTGTATAATGATTAGTAGCATATACTAACCACACAAACACTAAATTGTGGTTAGTATGTACTAACCATTGGGGTGTTGTATAATGGTCACCGAGAAATTTAGTAATTGTTACTAACGAATTCATTAATATTATAAATTTTTGCCGTTTTATTTAAAAGCAAAAGGATGTATATAAGATTTCTTGTACCTCTATAAACACCTTGAAAAAGAGAAAGAGTACTACCCTAAATTTTATTGATAAAAAAGGAAAGTCAAGATTATACCCCAAACAATGAGGGATCTCGACCCATACTTCACCACTAGGACCTCGACCACGAGGGATCTTTATCCACCAAGAGTCACCATCTCCATTTTTCTATTAAGCTAAGGTTTGGGTTGCTAAGTTCATTATTCATTAACCCTATATCCCACCTTCACTTTTGGGTTTAGGCACCTCGAACAACTTAACCTAAGAGATCTTTGTAATAGGACCACTTGTTTCCACACCCTAACCGGCATATATACCTGAACTTTGACTTCTAGTTATCAAATTTTATAGTTTAACTATTTTTTTTTAAAAAAGAGTTCGGTCAAATTTAAAACAACTTAAATCCAATCTAACTGTTCTAATTGCAATAGGTAGGTAGAATGATAATTAATTCATTTGAATTATCAATCCTAGTGTTTTTAAAATCACATTTTAGAATTCCCTCTCTCTCTCTCTGTGTCTCACTCACTTTATATTTATATATATATATATATATATATATATATATATATATATATATATATATATAGAGAGAGAGAGAGAGAGAGAGAGAGAGTCTGAAAATTATATGAATAGCTCATATTGTTTTAATTATATGTAATTCTAATAATTCATCATAGTTATATGATAACAATAATTATTCAGGTTAGCAATGTTGCTATAGCTAGTGCAGTTGTTTGTATTTGTTGAGAACATTTGCGATGTAATTTGGGGATACTCTTTTTCCTCTTCAAATATTTTTTCCAATGGATTTTGGTCGTTAGAAGGTTTAACAAGGCCCCTTATTATTAAGGTTGCAACCCCTTGTACAACCATTTAATAAAATTTAGCTTATCAAGAAAAATATGATAACAATAATTAACTTTTTCAGAGAATGTCTTGGTATAGCACCTCTCTCCATATATTAATATCTAATACTTATGTGTCATCATATTTGTTATGATTGTTATAATTATCTTTATAAGGTTGGACTCTTTTCCTTTGGGGTGAATAACTACTTAAGAATTGTGCTATATGAGGTGAATGTTAATAATATATTTTTATGCAGTTTTAATGTAAATTTTAATGTTAGATGATTTTCATTAATTCATTAAACAAAAATTTAACTCAATAGTAAATATATCAAAGATCTCATTATCTTTTTTACATTCATATATATTATCAAGAGAAAAAAGATAGAATAATGGGAAAGAAAAGGGGGGAAATTGTAAAATTTGCTCTGTGAGGAGGAGTGGAAAATAAAAAGAAAAGAAAACTCAATTATAAAAAAAGTACTTCTTGTGAGGAAAAAAATCTTAGGTATGACAAAAAGTTTTTACTATTTTCCAATTTGTAAATAAATATTGTGCTGAAGTTAATTAGCTGAAAGAAATGTGCCTAATTTTTTTTCTTTGCTTGTTCAAAAAAAACTTATATCTCATTCTAGCTTTTTTCTTTATTCTTTTTACAAATTATAATTGCCTAATGCATCCCTTTCTACACATTACACACACACACACACACACACACACACACACACACACACACACACACACACACACACACACACACACACACACACACACACACACACACACCATATTTTTGCTGTTAAAAAATGCATCCCTTTTTAATTTTATTAATTTCTTATTTTCACCCAAATTTCCCTCTCTTTTCTTTCTCTTTTTTTTTAATTTTTTTCTCTTTAGGCATATATAACTAATCCCATCCACTCTTATTTTGTATTGATTCCTTTATATTAGCATCATTTTCTCTGCCCATAGCCTCATAGTAATAATTAATGGATGTCTGAAAGAGAGACAGTAAATTGAAGTTTACTACCTGTCTTTCTGACTTTGAAGTAACCCTATATTGCAGTACAAATGTGAACACTTAGAAATTTTTGCATGTGAGTCAAAGCTGACAAAGGCCAACTCAATTATGGACTTGCATTATTAAGATTTAGGGAAACCAATTATATGTGAGAATGTCCCAAATCATAATATTAATAATAAGCTTTGCTTGATTTTTTATTTGTTCACCAAAAATAAAAAAATGAGGCTAGATATATTGTTGCATTTCCTATTCCAATTTTGTGTAGAAATGTTCTAATAATTGTTATTAATCATTGTAAGAGTTTTCTACCTAAAGATCCTACACACTTTTGTCCTATTAGTTGACTCAAAATTTAAATTAGAAAACTAGTACCAAGCATTAATCTGTGATGAGGCTAGAATACAAAAAAGTACAATTTCACAGAAAAAAAATGAAATTGAATGCCCTTTTATTGGGTACTAAAACATGCAATGATATAGATAATAGATAGTCAAAGAAAGTAAAAAAATAAAGAAGTCAATATAGAGAGGAAAATCTGTTGTTCTAAAAGTATTGAATAATGAAAGCTATAGTACCCCTTTTATGCTTATTTGCATATAATCACTGAAATTTCACCTAGTTTCAGAAAAATTAACTTTTATACAATTAAAGAAGGTGAATGACATTGTACCAAAAAGGGGTATCAGCCATATGAGGAATTGCTATACTTTGATCATCAGAAAAAAGCATAAGTGGAGAAAATGAAGGAAAAAGCAAAAGTTGTCAGAAAAAAGTACTTTTGTGTTTATGAAAAGGATGGACTTGGCTTGGGCTATATATCTGATTTTCCAATCTAATTTATTAAACTCAACGAATCTATCTTTTTTTTTTTTTTGAAAAATCAAAAATTTTAGTAATTTTTTTTTGGGTAAACCAAGATATTTCTTATGCGCGCAATTGCAGAAATTAATCCCTCAAGTTACTGAGATTCATTTAAAGAATTGACCTCTCTCATCAGATGATTTTCCATACATTAATTAATTTTATGTTAAGTAAAAAAGGTACTTAGTCCTGCATACAAAAACCTCCCTGAAATTCAGGAAAACAGTCAAAACCAATCATACTATGCATTAAGAATTGGCCTGATCGTTTGGTTCAACCTGTTGAACTCGAAATCGACTATGTTAATTGTACAGTTATTTTGGTGGAACTCTAATTTATATTTGTTTAAGTGATTTATAGCAATTGAACCACGGCTTAGAGGTGTAAATTATTATATATTCTGTTTCGTTCTTAAAACATTGATAAAAACTCTGAGAAAAATAAAGTAGGGTTACCTGGAAGAAGAGTTAGCCCATAGATTGCTGGAAGTGTAACCCATATCATGATCTAGGGATGCACTACAGTTCTTATTTTGATTATGTGTTGGTGTTAGGGACATGAAATTCTCATCTCCATCTGTTATGTTATGTTGCATTATACAAACATTAATTAAAATTCATAATCATAGTATATTTGGAAAAAAAAAAACTTTATATAAATCTTCTACCCAGTTGTACTTCTATATGTTGAAAAAATATTAAATTTACACACTTAATCAAAGAAAACATTATTTAAATATGGATGAATTAATAGTCATAAAGTCTTGTGAGGGAATCTTCACAGGAATTGAGTAAAAGTGGACTAAAATATGGAACAAAGATCAAGGAATTAACTAATTAATTAGTATAAATATTATATTAGGTAAAATACTAATATAAGAAGCTTTCCTTTGGTGATTTGAATATGAATTACCTGAAGAAGCTGCTGGCTTGTCAGTGTTCTTAACAGTCCTATACATCTGCAGAAGCCAAAAAAGGACAAAAAAAGATAAATATATTAATAAATAATAGAGAGGAAAAATCTGAGTTGTCTATGAAGATTGAAGAATAGTAGTAATAAGGGTAAAATATACTCAAATCAGTCATCAGATGCTTCTTTTTTTTTTTCTTTCTTTTTTCTAAGGGTTTGTTTAATGACCACGAGGTTGATGTTTGGTGAGGTAAGTAATTGCTTCTATTATTGAGAAATGATGGCTACTTTTCCTACTTTTCTCTTTCTATCTTTCTTTCTTTATCTCTCTCTCATGAAAAGTAGAAGTTGTCTGGTTCTGTATATCAAAACAAACACCCTTCAACTGTTCATTCATTCATTCACTGCATTGTCTTGCCTCTTGTGCCACTTATAGATAGATAGACCTAGTACAAAGTCCACACACACATACTCAACCATAAACATAAAGAGAGCGTCGAAATAAGAGATCAACCAAGTTCGTATAAGAGTCAAATTAACCACTAGATATAATATAATACGATAGATATGAGTGATTGAGATTGTATTAACCAGAATAAAATCTCAACTATAATATTTTATAATATATTCTACGATCAATTTTACCAATACACCGGTGCGGGACTTACTTTATATTTTTGTTTTAGATGTGAAGGCATGGGCAAGATCCAGAGTTTTAAATCTCAATCGCACATAGCGATCCATAATATTGAAGAGAATCACGGTCAAATACAATCGACTCAGTCATAATAGCGGTCACTTTATGACTCAAAACACATCAAAAAACCATGATGTTACGATTCAGATCGCAATTGCAGACCTTTTTTTGAAAGACAAGTGTATGAACAAAATTGTGTGAGTCATTTACCTGCAAATGGCTTTTGACATGAGCAAGTGTTAGATCTTTGACATCCATAAGCTCAAGAACTGACTTAGGAGTAGCCCCTATACAATCCAAACATAAAAAACAAAGATTAATTCACAAAAAAAATCAAAAAATAGTAACAACTATAGAACTAGTTAAAGAGAAGAAATTTACTTTCATGGCCACCAAGAAGTTCAACAGCATGAACAAAACGATTATGAAGAGAACTAGTCCATCTCATTCTTGGAGCTCTCATATTCCTCTTACTTTGTTGTCTTGCTGGCATCATTCTTGACCTCAAAAATCCATTTGAAAATTGATCAGAACTTCCAATATTCCCAAACTGATTCTGATGTTGCTGAAGATGATTATGATGATGATGGTTCAAGTATTGAAGTTGCTGAGATCTTAAACCCTCCATAGTTATACCATTAAACCTTGAATTTGGCTTTATTACATTTACACCCTCAATACCATTGTTACTATTACAAGGAGCTGAAGTGTTAGTAGAATATGAAGAAAAGTAGAGAGGTACTCCATTAAAGGGTGTAATTACTCTTATACCCTCAGAAACCCCATGATTTGTTTCTTTTTCTCTTACTCTAACAAAGTTTCTTCTCCAAGGGCTTTCAGCTTCTGAAGGAGTTGTTGTTGTTGTGAGATTGTTGGATAGGGAAAGTTGTGTATCTGTTTGAGGGTTATTATAACCTTTGATTGAACCATCACTATGTGATTTAAGAAGAACAACATCATCAACATCATCATCATCAGCATCATTTCTCCATATATCAAAGGATGAATCACCTTCATTTGTAGTACAGATTGAAGATGGAGCACTGTTTGGGAGACTAATGTTAAGAGAAAGATCAGGAATCTTATCATTCTGATGCATATTTAGTATAGTATATAGTAAGAGAATAGCAGTGATAGAAAAAAGATAGAAAAAATTCTCAAGGACTCAAGTGGGTGGGTGTTTGTTTATTTATTCCTTTACCTATAATACTGATTGATTATATAGAAAGAGAAAGAAACCCTTGAAGGAATAAAGAAAGAAGAAGATGAAGCAAGAATTTATTAATTGTAGTAGATAAAACAATTAGTGTTGCTTGAAAAAACACACTAAAAAGAGGACCCTTTCTCATCAGCTTCACAAAATAGACATCCTTTCATTCAGAGAGAGAGAGAGAGAGAGAGATATGTGTGGTGGTGGTGGATAAATAAACAAAAAATATAAAGAGGAGAGAGAAAGAGAGATTGTTGTTGAGGGCAATTAAGTTGAGTTGAGAGTATATATAGGAAAGTGACAGTCCAACAATTTCTTTCTTTCTTTTTTGTATCATATATTCATATCATCATCATTATCATCATAATAATAATAATAACTCTCCTTTTCTTTTCTACGTACATATATAGGAGTAGTCAATACACGCAAACACTGCAAACTTAACTGCAGTTGTGTGAATAATTTTTATTTCCATTATTCCCCGAAGAGGACGGGTGAAATAATGACACAAGGGATCGTACTGTTCTTTCAGTACTATTTCTAACTAGTCCATAACCATTGGTTTTATTGGTAATTTTAGTGATATGAGATCTCGATTTTTGAGTTCGAACTCAGATGTGTCTGTTTGATAGTATATATGTTTATTTGTCATTTCGTTTAAGTGGACAGAAAAAAACTTTCTAATTAGCTCTTTTGATTTCACTTAATAATTCTCTTGCATAATAATTAACCATACAATTAATTATATGGGCAATTTTTTATACCAACCAAAAGATGAACATGTTTTCCATGAGATCTATAATTAGCACAAATATTCTGATTTAATGGCATATGTTTCGTCACCAAATATAATTGCTTTCGGTTCACATTGGCCTCAAAAACTTAGTGATTTTTTTTTTATAAGTCTTAGTGAATGTTTGTTTTGGCTACGTGGGTGAAATGGCTAAGTGGCTTGACATCGAGCATTTGTGGGTTCTCACTAACTCGGGTAAAGGACGGTGTTTATAGTATGACCAAGAAATGGTGTTTGTGATTAGTACTTGAAACTGGAGAGCATAGCGGTAAAACGATTTCTTCTAAATGATTGTGGATATGCAAATGTACCACCCTTCATATCTAATAAACTAACCATGATATAACCCTTCAAATAAATTAATAGCTGCAAGAACAAAAATATCTGAGAGGAGCTGCTGCTATATATATAGTTCAACCACTCCATCATGTTTGCCACCCTAGTCCTGCTGTTTCACTGCACCCTGACATCCTTGAAACTGCCTGGACAGCCATGTTAAGAACACCAAGCCCTACACTGCAAACCAGAAAGAAAACAAATACCATGTAAAGCAGGACTGGACAGTCTCTTGACAATGTGAGAGTAAGTGTCACACTTCTTAACTATATATATAACTAACCATTGTTCATGAGTGATTGGAGTCGCATTTCTTAACCACGGCTCACTCGAGTTGAGGAAATGTCTCACATTTCTCAACTATGACATTAATTAACCAGAGTAGGTATAACTATGGTCCATTTGAGTTGTGGTAAATGTAAAGTCATTAATTATGAGTATAAAACTATCACTTAATAAAGAAAACAATTTTAGAAATAAGCTAATCTTTTAACATTATTAATCAATTGATAATAGTTGGTTTCAAGGTCAATCTTTAGTATGAGAGATGTAGAGATTTGTTTCTTATAATATTTTTTTATCAAAGATTTGTTTTTTATAATATGGAATAGAGGCAGTTGTCAAAAAAACATATGGAATAGAGGGACTATTAATTTCTCTTACTTTCTCGTTATTTACTTTCTCGGAATGGTATTGTCTTCAAGAACGAGGATCCGAGGCGAATATTGATTATGTCATCACAGATATCAAGAGCTTAACGTAGAGTTGGTTTGTTTATAGATTGAATTGTAATTCGAATTTGTCTATTAGGTCTTGGTGGACTAACCCTCTCCAGTGGCTAAACAATATGTAATTATGATGTTGTTTGGATTCGAGAACCCCTAGTGCTCCGTTAATGAATTATTGTTTATCTAAAAAAAATCTCGTTGGTCTCT
The DNA here is from genome assembly GCA_039519185.1 of Astragalus membranaceus. NCBI lineage: Eukaryota > Viridiplantae > Streptophyta > Magnoliopsida > Fabales > Fabaceae > Astragalus > Astragalus membranaceus. The sequence continues at coordinate 39,091,266 of CM076853.1, read as the reverse complement.
CTCTCTCTCTCTCTCTCTCTCTCTCTCTCTCTCCCTCCCTCCCTCCCTCCCTCCCTCCCTCCCTCCCTCTCATTTTTCAATCTTCTTATCTTATCTTTTGTTATTCTCTCTACTCACGGGTTCCTTTTTTCTCACCTTCCTCTTTCCTTTCTCGCTCCCTCTCTCCCTCTTTAGAATGTTTAGTTTGTCTCCAACTCTTCTCTTGCAATTTTTTTTCTTAGTTTACAATTTGTTTTTTCTTTCATCACATTATTATTTTAAAGCTTTTCATTTCAAGGGCTTCCTTTCTCCAACTTCCATCACAGGAATTGTGTATATCATTTTTTATTTGTTCATTTTCTTTTTCTACTATTCGTTGTTATATTTTTGTTTGTCTGTGCATTGTCTTTAAGCAGTTTCGTTAAAGAAATGTTGCATGTTGTTGATATAATTTCATTGTCATTAATTAACAACTCCGGCGAGGAAACATTGCATGTTGTCTGTTACGGCCCAAGATGAGAAATCAATTGAATCAGAGGATGATGAGTCTAATCATGAAGAGGAAGAATTTCCAATACCTCAAGTGAGAGCTAAAAGAAATCGCGCCAAGCCCAAGTGGACAAGAGACTATGCTATGACACTCAAATAGGCCCATTAGTAAAGATGACTCTAGAATATGTATTCCCATTTTAATTTTCTTTCAATTCTGTCTTTTATTTTGTTTTAGCATTGGATAAGAATGACAGCTGTCCCTAGCTGGTCACAGGTGTCCTTACTCTACTATTTATGTTGCATTGAATGAAGGGAATACATCATCAGAATATTTTATGAGAAATGAGTTGTTTGTTTTATCCTTTTGTAGCATAGAATCGAATCTTCTCTCTCAATTTCAGTACTGACCTTGCCTTCCCAAACTCAGAAAACCTAAAAATCCCAAATCAGCTCACTCACACTCACAGCCCTGACATTGGTGCTTTCATTGCTCTCTCGACCTCACCCGATCCTTCCTCTCGCGTTCATCATGAGTACGCCACCGCCACCACCACCCACACCCAACACCGACGATATCACCACAACCCTGAACCAAATCCTCCAAAACCAACAATCCTTTGAAACGAATCTCAACCTTTTAGCCACCGAGTTTACTACTCTTCGTGCTCGGTTGCCACCACCTGGGTTTACCCAGACTCACCATTTCACGGATCCACCGCAATACAACTATCGTCCATCCTCCATTAAGCTGGAACTCCCACGATTTGACGGATCTGATGCTCTAGGATGGATCTTCAAGGTCAACCAGTTTTTTGATTTTCATCAAACTCCTGAAGATCAGCGTTTGCGAATGGCGTCGTTCTACATGGAAGGTGACGCTCTAGCGTGGTTCCAATGGATGCATTCGAATGGCCAACTTCTGTCCTGGACTACCTTCCTCCGTGCCGTCGAGCTTCGCTTTGCTCCGTCTCAATACGAGGACCCGAAGGGTGCGTTGTTCAAGCTTTGCCAAACTGGCTCTGTTGGTGAGTACCAAACTGCTTTTGAATCCTTGGCTAATCGTATTACTGGTTTAGCTCCTCAAGCATACTTGAGTTGTTTTATTTCTGGCTTAAAACCTGAGATTAGGCGTGAAGTTCTAGCTTTCCAACCTATTTCCATGTCTCAGGCAATTAACCTAGCAAAACTGCAGGAAGAAAAACTAAATGACAAATCCACTACACTTCACAAACCCCCCCCCCCCTCTCCAATAACTATCAGCAACCAAAACCATTTTCCTTTAAACCCTCAGTCACTTCAACCACACAGAAACCCAACCCTCAGCCCTCCAAACAAATCCCTGTTAAACGCCTGTCACCAACTGAGTTACAAGTTCGTAGAGAACAGGGCTTGTGTTACAATTGTAACGAGAAATTTGTCCCTGGCCATAAATGTAAGCCTCATTTTCATTTGCTAATAGCTGAACCTGAGGACCCTAACCCGCCCACAGAAACCTTAGACCAGATACTGACCCAAACAGCCATTTCTCCAACCAAAGAAAATGACCCAACTCACACCAACCCACCTGCTCAAATCAGTTTTCACGCTTTAATGGGTCACTCCATTCCCCAAACCCTTCGTGTTTTAGGCCGGATTAAGAATCACTCTGTTATTGTGCTCATTGCACTAGTGCAAAAATGACATTAGAATTAGACATTTAAAGTCAGGCGCTCAGATGCCTGACTACATAAGTAGACACGGTGGCAAACTTGTAAATAAGTGGCAAAACTCGCGAGTATTAAGGTCAAGCAGATACGCGCCTGACTTCTAAAGTGAAGAAATAGGGAAAAAATTAGACTTTAGAAGTCAGGCGTGTATTTGCCTGACTACATAAGTGACACGGTGGCAAACTTGTAATTAAGGGTGAAATTATTTTTTTCTATTTTAATACTTTAGAAGTCATGCGCTTGTATTCGCTTGACCTCTAAAGTACCAAAATAGAAAAAAATAATTTTCACTTACGTGAACCCTATCTCACTCTCAGATCTCACTTCTCACTCTCAGATCTCCGTTTTCACTCGTGTTCTCTCGTGTTCTCCACTCTCAGATCTCCACTCTCAGATCTCCGTTTTCACTCGTGTTCTCTCGTGTTCTTCACTCTCAGATCTCACTCTCACTAGAAGTGTAAACGCAAAACACAACACTAAACAGAGGGAAAGAGAGAAACGTTCGAGAGAGAGAGAGAGAGAGAGAGAGAGAGAGAGAGAGAGAGAGAGAGAGAGAGACTACCGTGAGAGGGAGATGGTGATTGAACTCGTAATGAGAGAGAAGTCTGGCGGTGCGTGACGGCGGAGGCAGTGCGACGCTTGCGGTGGTGTGAACGGCGAAGGTATGGTAGTGCTCTCTGGAGAGAGAAAGAGATGACGGAGGAGGAAGACGGTGATTACAGCGGTGGTTGCGACAGAGGTGACTTCGACTTTCGCTCTCACTGCTCTTCTCTTTATTCATACTTTATTTTCTTCTTCCATCTATCTTTTTAATAATATAAGATGAGTGATTTATATGGTTTTGGTTGGGGAGGGATGAATGGGTTCTGGTGTTTTGAGTGAAGGTTTGGATTGAAAGAGGGTTTTGTGAGTTTAGCGACAACAGTGTTGTGTTGTAAGAGAGTGGCTTAGATCTTATTGTTGTTACCACCTGCCCTTTATATTCTGAAACTGCTCTCCCTCCTTCAGTCTGTTTTGAGGCTTAATTTATAGAAGGATTTGCCTTGTATATTGTACTGTGCTGTTCATTTTGAATCAGTTTCTCTGTTTTGTATTTGTTTAATCAGATTTTTCCTTCTTCCAAGCTCTTGCTCCATTCACGAGTTAGACCTTGTTTGACAATAAACTGCTGCCTAATCTTTCTTTGTGTGTAAAAAATTGGACAGGTTCTATAGGCCAGAGATTCTCCCCTATTTGAAGCTTTGAAGTCTAGTCTACTGCAGCACTAATTTGGCTCCTTCTTCTGGTCATTGCAACGAGAATAAAAAATTGAATAAATAATGCTTATGACATTCCAACTTAGAACAGGTAATTGCTCCCTATATTATAGTTTATTGAATCTGATTAATATTTTAGAACATATTATTATTCCTAGTGTATGTATTCTTAGAACATATTATTAGTTACTGACTTTGTCCATCTACTTGACTATTATTTCTTTGTAGGAAATTTGGAGATTCTGCAGCTTGTTTATTTAATGGATTGGAGGAGGAAATTCTGCAACTTTTGTTTTATTAAATTTAGAATGTATTGGCAAAATGACTAACTATTATTCTAGCTTCAGTTACTATAATGGTCATTGCATCTTGGTGTCTAGTAACAAGAAATCACAGATATAAAGTTGAAAGACAGCTTCTGCAAGGGAATAGGAACTTAGACTGGGAAACTAGATACAAAATTGCTGTTGGTTCAGCTCAAGGTCTAGCTTACCTTCATCATGATTGTGTTCCTACAATTCTTCACAGAGATGTTAAGGGCAATAACATACTTCTAGATTCCAAATTCGAAGCATATCTCGCAGATTTTGGTCTTGCAAAGCTAATGAATTCACCAACTTATCATCGTGCAATGTCTAGAGTTGCTGGTTCCTATGGCTATATTGCCCCAGGCAAGTAGTTTACTTGACTCTTCTTTACTGTGTCTTTGCCTTATTTATATCACTATAAATTAATGATATACCCTTTCAAAATTGTTTATGTACTAGTAAATATGTATTCTCTATTTGTTCCATGGCTTATTAGAATTTTCATGCTCCAGTTTGGGGAAACTTGTATGTTGTGATTTTAGTAGTATCTACAAAATTGTTTTTACTTTGACATAATATATTAGTGACTTAGCCATATGATGATGATGATGGCAATATATCTTTTATGCAGGTTCATTCCGCTTCTGCTGAGCATTGTAACAAATCCTTACAAAGAGAAATCAGTCCTCAAGTTTGTGATATTCCATGAGGCATGTTTATATCAATATTGACTTCTCCTTAACTATCCAATCTTCATTCTTATTGTACTGTTCTAAATGGATTTATCAGACTTTATCAACTCATGCCTTTGATTGACTAACTAACTTTAACTTGATCCTGGTGCTGTTGCTGTCAAGGACCACCCTCAGATCGTCGTCACCGTCGTCACCTTCTGTCTCAGATCGCGTTGCTGTTGCAGAATTTCAAACCCTAAAAACACACACCTGTGATTTTTGTAAATCTGATACTTAGGGTCTTAATCGGACAACCAAACTAAGGTAAAAACCTTATTATTTTTCTGTTTATGTTCTTCTTGGTTATTTTCTAACATGAACCCTAATTTGGTTCTTTGATGTTTGTGATTGTATGACTGAGGAACACGACGATCTTCACACGCTGAGAAGTCACGAATGAGAAATTCTGAGTTTCAGGTAAAACTCCCTTCTTCACACGCTGAGAAACTCACGAATGATAGTGTTGTACAAGAAGGAGCACAGTATGAGAATTTTTTGGTTTCTATATTTAGCACCATTATTTTGTTTCTATTTTGAATTTAACCACTTATCAGCACCTTTTCTTTCTATTTTTTATTATGCTTCAGCAGAATTTTTTATTTAGCACCATTATTTTCTTTCTATATTTAGCCCCCCTTGTTTAATTATGCTTCAGCAGAATTTTTTATTTTGAATTTAACCACTTATCAGCACCTTTTCTTTCTATTTTTTTTTTTGTATTTAATCCCATAGGATTATTGGGTTTAGGTTCATGCCGTGTTTTTTTCTTCCCTTAGTTTACTCTGGGTTGCTCCATAGCACTAGTTGATTGATTGGTTTCGGGGAAACCTTTGATGCGTAGTGGACGTTTTGCTACCCTCTTGTATATTTGGCATCTTAATCGCTTTTTAGAACTTCCCAAATTTTCAAGTTTCAATTTTGAGGTCCACATGTGTGGAAGTTTCTGTCTCTTTATATTGTATTGATAATTGAAGCGGTGTTGTACAAAACACTGCATTGGTGATTGATTAATTGTTTGTTTGTTTGTATATAGGCTAGCTTTCCATGCATTTGATTGTCAACTTTTCATTTTCTATCTGTGCTTCTCCTGATTGAGTGCTATTGAATCCAGGAAGGAATATTTTGAGATTTCATGGGCAGGCTTGAGGGCTATGGTTGAGCCATCCTTTGCGGAGAGGATGTTGATCAACCATAGAGATTATCTTACCAATGGCAACATTGTTACCTCCAGTGCTGTCAATGTGACGGAATCCGAAGTGTTGACTGCAGATGGTCGTCGGATTGTATATGATTATCTTGTTGTTGCCACTGGCCATGCAGATCCTGTACCCAAAAATAGGACTGAAAGACTTCATCAGTATACAGCAGGTAAATTTGAACATGTACTAGCAGGGTAACAAAAATATATGAATTGATATTAAACCGATGCAAAATATGTGGACAATTAGCTGAGACTACATTACCATAAAGATTGTCTTTCAGTGTTTCTGATATTATAATTGCTAAGCTAATCTTTGAGTAGAGTAAGTTACCTCCTATATTCAGGTAGGCTAATCATTACAATTGGCTGTGATGTCTTTACTACCTTGTATGACATGAATCATTGTAAGGTTTAAGTATTTGGAATTTTATGTATTTTGTTGTTTTTTTTTTATTCAATCATATCATACACTGACATTGCTCATTTTAGCATAGTGTTTTGTGCATGGTTTTATAGAATGGGTTCAATGAGTAAAGAAATTTGAGTGTTAGCATGTAAAATGTGAACTTCATTTTCTTTGGCAGAAAATCAAAAGATAAAATCTGCTCTTTCCATTCTGATTGTTGGAGGAGGTCCTACTGGTGTGGAACTTGCTGGAGAGATAGCTGTTGATTTTCCGGATAAGAGGGTTACACTAGTGCATAAAGGACCGAGGCTGCTGGAATTCGTAGGGGCAAAAGCTGGTGATAAGGCTCTAAAATGGTTGAAATCAAAGCATGTTGAGGTGAAACTAGAGCAATCAGTTGACTTAGACGATGTCACGGATGGACACAAGATATATCGAACTTCAGTTGGGGAGACCATTTAGGCAGATTGTCATTACTTATGCACGGGAAAACCACTTGCTTCGGCATGGCTTAAGGAAACTGTGTTGAGGAACGACTTGGATGCTCATGGAAGGATTAAGGTAGATGAAAATTTGAGAGTCAAGGGTCGGAACAACATTTTTGGAATTGGAGATATTACAGATATCCCAGTAAGTGCTTGCTTATTAGCAACATATTCTGTTTTTCCATGATTGTATATATAAATCATAATCACCCCCCTTTTATAACACACTCAACAAGTTACTTAGTCTTGTGCTTCACCCCCTTTTATAACACACTCAACAAGGAGTGGATTCTGTACCATAGACATTCAGAAAGCTATATGCAATAATAAAATATTACAAATACTAGCTTAATGTAATGGTTCTTTTACAGGTTTCTTCAAGCAGCTTATCTGGTGGTGTTCTCTTACAATCTCCATTCCTGCGTGATTTTGATGAAAGGGAGATATTTTGCTTGTATCTATACCCTGAAAATAGCCAGGATAGAAAGGTTTGTTGCAATATTATTCTGTTAATTTTTTGCATTCAAAAGTGCAATTTACTTGTGATTGTTAGGCAGAAAAGCTAAATAAGGCTGGCTGGTTGCTGGTTACCTTGCAGCTTGTATGTATGCTTTCTACAATTCTCTTCCCCTTATATGAACAAATGAAAGGATCTGCTTGTCCTTTGCTGTTTTATCTAAGCAACAGTAATTTCATCTAGAAGAATAATTGTTTGTTAATGTAGACATATATTTATATTTATGAAACTGATTAGAAACATATGAAATTTGGTCAACTTTCACTGGTGCATTACCTCCAATCAAGCTGCCTTTAATTTTCAAGCAAATTTATAATGGAGCATTCCGTCACATGATAGGTTTTTAGGAAGGATGTGGTGTTCATAGTTGATATAAGTGCAAGCATGAAGGGAAGTCCTCTTGAAAATGCAAAGAATGCACTACTAGCATCACTCTCTCAACTAAACTCACTGATATATGACTCCATGGCCCAATGGATAAGGCGCTGGTCTACGGAACCAGAGATCTGGGTTCGATCCCCAGTGGAGTCGCTTCTTTTTAACGAAAAATTTGTATAACCAGGGTGTATAGATTAAACCAAAATTTAAAAAAAAAAAAAAAACTTTTAAGGTCAGGCGCAATAATGCTTGACCTTAAATCATACATACGAAGTCAAGCAATAATAAAAGCTTGACCTTAAATAATACTTACGAAGTCAAGCAATAATTAATGCTTGACTTTAAATCATACTTACGAAGTCAGGCAATAATTAATGCTTGACTTTAAATCATACTTACGAAGTCAGGCAATAATTAATGCTTGACTTTAAATCATACTTACGAAGTCAGGCAAGAATAAATGCTTGACTTTAAATCATACTTACGAAGTCAGGCGCAATAAACGATTGACTTTAAAACATACTTACGAAGTCAGGCGCAATAAATGCTTGACTTTAAATCATACTTACGAAGTCAGGCTATCGCCTGACTTTAAAACTCCAGACATACAAAGTCGACTTAATAAAAGTCAAGCGCCCGCCTGACTTTAAATCCCCTTTTCGCCTGACTTTAAATCCCTTTTTTGCACTAGTGTTGATAGTGGTAGTACTCAAAACTTCATTCAAGAAAGGGTAGCCAAACAATTAAACCTCACATTCCAGAAAACTACACCCTTTCAGGTTCTGGTTGGTAATGGTGAAGAGCTGCTTTGTTCTTTCATTTGTCCTAATATTGCTATTGTCTTGGATGGTCATGAATTTGTGGTTGATCTGTTTGTATTGCCTATTAGTGGTACTGAGATGGTTTTGGGTGTCCAATGGTTGCAATCCTTGGGTCCAGTACTTACTGACTATTCCTTATTATCCATGAAGTTTGTTCAACAGGGCAAAATTATTGAAATATCAGCCTTACCTCACTCCCACCCACAAGCTGCCTCCCTCCACCAATTAAGAAGAATGATGGCCACTGATGCTATTGACACCTTCTGCCAATTCCAACTTGTCCAATCCACACCACCTCATTCCCCTCCTAGTGATACAAACACTGACCTTACAACCCTGTTACAAGACTTTCGGTCTCTGTTTGCCCAGCCGGCTACAATACCTCCTTCCCGCACTATTAACCATCACATTCCCCTCATCGAAGGTGCAAACCCAGTCAACATACGACCTTACCGTTACCCACAATTTCAGAAACTAGAAATTGAGAATCAGATTCGTGATATGCTTCAACAAGGACTAATTCAACACAGCTCAAGTGCCTTCTCTTCTCCTGTTTTACTAGTTCGCAAAAAGGATGGTAATTGGCGTTTTTGTGTGGACTATAGAGCACTTAACGCCATTACCGTCAAAGACCGGTTTCCTATTCCTTCCATAGAGGAACTCCTTGATGAGCTCTATGGAACACACTGTTTTTCCAAATTGGACTTACGTTCTGGCTATCACCAAATTCGTATGGACCCAAATGATATTCATAAAACTGCTTTTCGAACTCATCAAGGTCACTACGAATTTTTGGTGATGCCTTTTGGGCTTTGCAATGCCCCTTCTTCCTTTCAGGCAACTATGAACTTAATTTTTGCTCCCTACTTACGCAAATTCGTCATTGTGTTTTTTGATGATATTTTAGTGTACAGCAGGTCCATGGAAGAGCATTTACAACATTTAAAGACTGTTTTTGATTGTCTATTACAGCATCAATTTTTCCTCAAACAGTCTAAATGTATCTTTGCTCAATCCACCATCAACTACTTGGGTCATGTGTTATCCTCTCATGGCGTTGCACCTGAGGCCGAGAAAATTTCTGCTATGACAGCTTGGCCGATTCCTACTACAGTCAAGCAACTTCGTGGTTTCTTGGGACTGACTGGTTTCTATAGGAAATTTATTCATCATTATGCCTCCATCGCTCAACCTTTAACTGAACTTCTCAAGAAAGACCGTTTCCAATGGACAGATGAAGCCACTGCTGCCTTTGAAAAACTCAAGTTAGCTATGACTCAAGCACCAGTTCTTGCTCTTCCGGATTTCACTCAAGAATTTGTGATTGAAACAGATGCTTCGGGTATTGGCATGGGTGCAGTATTAATTCAGAATGGTCATCCAATTTCATATTTCAGCAAGAAATTTTTCCCCAAGCTCTTGAACTCTTCTACTTATGTGAGGGAGCTATGTGCAATCACTTCAGCTGTGAAGAAATGGCGTGCTTATCTTCTAGGACGCAAGTTTGTGATCTACACGGATCAGAGAAGCCTTCGTGAACTAATGACTCAGATAATTCAAACCCCGGAGCAGCAATTCTATTTGTCCAAACTTTTGGGGTACTCTTATGACATAGTTTACAAACCGGGTGCACAAAATCGTGTGGCGGATGCTCTCTCAAGGGTCCATGATACACCAGAATCTTGTTTGGCCTTTACAATACCTCACTGCACTTTTCTAGATAGATTAAAGAAGCTTGTAGCTGCTGATCCTGCTTCTCAGCAGCTAATCAACAACATACAGCAGCATCCAGAGACTCATCCAGATTATAAGGTACAAGATAATCTCATTTTTTACAATGCCAAACTGTTTGTCCCTGAATCTGCTGAAATTAGAAACATGTTACTTGAAGAATTTCATGCTTCTCAAATAGGGGGTCATAGTGGTATTCATAAAACTTATGGTCGTTTGAAAGAAAATGTGTTTTGGGTAGGAATGAAAAAAGATGTTACTCTGTTTGTCAATGCTTGCTCTGTTTGTCAACAAACCAAATCACCTACTCATCTTCCATATGGTCTCTTACAACCATTGCCCATTCCTACTAATGTGTGGGAAGATGTCTCCTTAGATTTTATCACTGGACTCCCTTCATTCCAAACTTTTACCACTATTCTAGTTGTTGTTGATAGATTCTCTAAGGCTGCCCACTTTGGAAAACTTCCCACTAACTTCACAGCTGTATCTGTTGCTGAATTATTTGCTGCTATGATTTGTAAGTTACATGGCATGCCTAAGAGTATTGTGTCCGATAGAGACCCTGTTTTTCTGAGCCATTTTTGGCAAGAGTTGTTCCGTTTAAGTGGTACTAAGTTACGTATGTCTTCGGCTTACCACCCACAAAGTGATGGTCAAACTGAAATTGTTAACAAAGCCTTGCAACAATATCTTCGCTGTTTTGTATTTGAGCAACCAAGCAAATGGGGAAAATTATTGCATTGGGCAGAGTGGCATTACAACACTACTACTCACTCATCCACGGGTTTCACTCCCTTTGAGATTGTGTATGGAAAAAAACCCCCAACTCTGACCAACTATGTTTCTGGTTCTACAAATATTGAAGCTGTGGAAACTACAATGGCTGATAGAGAGTCTGTTCTTACTGTTTTACGCAACAAACTGCTGAAAGCTCAACAGACAATGAAAGAGTATGCTGATAAAAAACGGGTCCCTCATCCTTTTCAAGTTGGAGACTTAGTGTTTGTGAAATTGAGACCACACAGGCAGCGTTCTTTAGGTGTGCAAAGGACTCATAAGCTCAGTAAACGATACTGTGGACCATTTCAATTGCTTAAATCTGTAGGTGAAGTGGCATTTGAGGTTGATCTTCCAGCTCAAAGTAAAATTCATAGAGTGCTTCACGTGTCACAACTAAAACCTTGCAAGGACATGGCTGCCAAACCCTTGAAACTACCTCCTGCTGCTGTCAACAACTCACCAGTTATTGTCCCAGCTGCTGTGCTGAATAGCAGAAGCCGTAATGACATCACTGAGGTATTAATTCAGTGGGAAGGACTATTTCCAGAAGATGCAACTTGGGAGAATTTTGAGGAGCTGAAATTGAACTATCCATCTCTACACCTTGAGGACAAGGTGTCTGTGCAGGGAGGGCCAGTTGTTACGGCCCAAGATGAGAAATCAATTGAATCAGAGGATGATGAGTCTAATCATGAAGAGGAAGAATTTCCAATACCTCAAGTGAGAGCTAAAAGAAATCGCGCCAAGCCCAAGTGGACAAGAGACTATGCTATGACACTCAAATAGGCCCATTAGTAAAGATGACTCTAGAATATGTATTCCCATTTTAATTTTCTTTCAATTCTGTCTTTTATTTTGTTTTAGCATTGGATAAGAATGACAGCTGTCCCTAGCTGGTCACAGGTGTCCTTACTCTACTATTTATGTTGCATTGAATGAAGGGAATACATCATCAGAATATTTTATGAGAAATGAGTTGTTTGTTTTATCCTTTTGTAGCATAGAATCGAATCTTCTCTCTCAATTTCAGTACTGACCTTGCCTTCCCAAACTCAGAAAACCTAAAAATCCCAAATCAGCTCACTCACAAATGTTGCATGTTGTTGATATAATTTCATTGTCATTAATTAACAACTCCGGCGAGGAAACATTGCATGTTGTCAAGATAAATAGTTTTTATATTTTGTCTTTATAAATCAATATTTTGTTTTAAAGTCCCGGTGAGCAAATATCCATGTTGTCAATTTTTTTTTTTATATTTTGTCTTTATAGAGGTATATTTTTCTTTTGAGTTCAACGTGGAAATAATACATATTGTTTGTATAATTTCATTACTTTTGATTCTGATTGAGAATTAGAATCATTATTTTTTATATTTTGTTTGTATAAAGTCTTTTTTTACTAATGAAAATTTTGTTTTTGATGAATCTCACCAAAAAATATTTTTATTGTTGATTAATTTATTTTATTTTTGAATGTTGTTTTTACTGTCTCATGAATGTCTTTATTTTTGATAAATAATTGTTTTACTTTTCTGCTCGACGAGAAAACCTAACATGTGGTTGGAATATTTTTTTATATTATAGTCTTCATAATATATTTGTTTTTCCTAAATGAATATTTCACTTGGAGTCCTAGCGAGAAAATATTCCATATAAGTTGTCTCGACCGAAAGACATTTAATTATGTTGCCCGTATAATTATACTTTATATTTTAAATATCTTTGTTTTTTCTAAATATATTTCTATCTTCTAAGTCCCAACACTAGTATAGGAAAGGAATACAATACCGATTAAATAGGACCTTCCACATCGATTATTGAATGGAGTGGTTCCCACAAGTGTAGTAAGTTGGACTTCTCACGCTGGTTTGTTTAACAACCGTCATAGAATAATCGGATTAAACGCTTAAAAAACTGACAATATGTGGTTTGTAAGTTGGTTATCAAGCCGGCGTCAAAACCTTTTTTTTATAAATAATACATTTTTTCTGTTTTCAATTCAACAATTTTGAAATCAATTAAGCAAGCACACAAATTATAAAATAAGAATATGGAAAGTAATAAAAAAAAGTAGAACCCAATAGTAAGAAACAAACTTATTGCAGGTAATTCTCATGCAATATGTGGGTTTGTAATATAAAAGTACCAAATACAAAATCACAATGGAAGATATACCAACCTAGTTGAAGAAGTTTTAAACCATGAATTTGTATACCTTTGTATTTTGGTATGAATTTTATTATTCATTGACAGATGGAAGGGGTTAAGGAATTGAGCGTTCAGATCACGAGACACTGTTAGAATCTATACAAGAATATATGTATAGATATTACCAAAGTCAAACGACGGACGTTCAATTCCATAAATCTCCTCTATCTGACAATGGATAATAAAAATCATGCATGTCAGAGTATAATAGTGTATAAATTGAAGTTTTGTAACTTCTTAACGGGTTGATTGGATGGTACTGAGTCTAATGGGTTTATTAATGCTAGAATTTTAAAATTTGTATTTTATTATTCTATCTTTTTTATTTACCTATTTCTACAAAAATATTTAGTATTCATTAAAATATCATATAGTAAGTTCCAATTATAAAGATTAAAAGTTTGATAAAACTTATAAAGACTAAATTAAGCTTTATTAAACAATATTAAATTCAGTGCGCAGCGGTGTTGGCCAGTGCAAAATTTGATCCTGAGCACGAGCAGAGATTAGTCTTTCGTTGAAAGCGTTGGGACACTCTGTGGGTAGCCATCTCTGGTCTGAACCAAAAAGTATTATTTGGTTTAGTTGTCAAAAAAATTGGCTTATACTTTATTTAATTTATCTATATTGAATTTATTAATTTTAGCTCGTCAATGGTAGAGAATATATATGCCGACAACATGTCATATTTTCTTATTGCACTAGTAACGAAACAAGCTAATGTTTTTTGAATTAACACTGGTTTAATGAAACAGTTGGTGTTAAACACAAACACGGTGACATTTTTGTAAATAAAATATAATATCTCGTTTTAGCGCGTTACATGCATCAAATACAAGTCAAATGTTAGTAAATACTCGACGTGGATACGTTACAAGTTTTAAACGTGTAAAACGCTTACCTTTCCATGCTAGTTATTTACTAATAACCGCCATGGATTCTTTCAGCGAATTTTAAACATATAAATACTGACAATACCGCCTTCAGAAATCTTAAAACGGAGACATTTCCACACCGGTTGTGTGTTAATATTTGTTAGTCTTTACACAGATATTAACGTCAGTCCACCCTTTATTTAGTCCATTCTCTCATTTTTCAAACTCAAACCCTAGCTCGCATTCTCTCTGTCTCCCTCATGCTCATCATATTCTTGTCGTCCCTCTCCGCCGTCATCGTGCCATTCTCGATGGAGCTTGGTGTCTATGGTAGCACCTCAGTAGATTTGTGTTGGATTTTTCTTAGCAATAGTTTCTTGGTTCATCTTCTCTATACATAAGGTTCTTTTTTAATTGTGTTTATTTTTCTTTGCAATGGTAGTTTCTTGGTTTATTAATTTTTTATTTTTAGTTGTGTTTATATCAACATAGATTACTATACATGTTTTAATATTTATGGATCTATATGTTTTTTATATTTTCACCAAAAAAACATATCTTTTTTTTTTTATGTTATATGTCTTATGTTTAACATAAAAAAGATATGTTAAACATAAGAGTGTCCCAACGCTTTCAACGAAAGACTAATCTCCGCTCGTGCGTTTTGGTTCAGACCATCGTTGGCTACTCACTGAGTGTCCCAACGCTTTCAACGAAAGACTAATCTCTGCTCGTGCTTAGGATCAAATTTCGCATTGGCCAATACCGAGTTTGTCCATTGCGTACTGAATTTAATATTGTTTAATGTTGATTTTACTAAAAGCTTAATTTAGTCTTTATAATTTTTATCAAATTTTTAATCTTTATAATTGGAACTTACTATACGATATTTTAATGAATACTAAATATTTTTGTAGAAATAGGTAAATAAAAAAGTTAGAATAATAAAATACAAATTTCAAAATTTTAGCTTTTAGGTATCTCGATCATATCTTTATCTTATATGCGAGGTGGCAATACGCAAACAAATTTTTTTGCCAAAACTTCAACAAGCTTTTTTTTTTTTTGCTTTTTTATATTTGCCCTTCAGCAACCCTTTTTCTTTCTCTTTTCAATATTTGAAGTGTGTGAACTTCATCATTTTTTTTCTCTTTTTCATATTTGAAGTGTGTGTTTTTAGGTATTTTAGGATTCAGAAAAAAATCTAACTGTTCAAATACGCGTAGTTCATTCTTCAATAATCGGTTTGGTGGAAAAAAAAATAAGTTCGTGATAAAATGCGTAAAGTGCGATGTTAAGGAGCCTATTTTTGGGGTACTTTAAAGTCTAGATAAAATTTTAGATGTTTAAATATGGGAAGTTTGTTCCACAATAACCAGTTAGGTGAAAAAAAAAATTCATGACCAATTACGTAAAGTGAGATGCTAATTGGTGTGTTTTTGTATACTTTAGGGTTCAGAAGAAAAACTAAACTATTCAAATACGCGTAGCTCATTCCTCAATAACGGTTTGGTGCTTTTTTTCTTCTCTCTTTTATTATTTTAGAGTTTCGCAAAAATTTTAAATGTTTAAATAGACGAAGTTTGTTTTCCAAAAATTGTTTGCGTGAAAAAAATAATAACTTTGCGACGAAATATATAAAGTGTAACGCTAAGTAGTGTGTTTTTGAGTATTTTAGAGTCTAAAAAAATAACTGTTAAAATACACGAAGTTGGTTCCTCAAAAACATGTTTGGTGAAGACCAAATATAATTTTGCCAACACGTGTATAGTGCGACGATAAGCAATGGTATTTTAGGTACTTTAGAGTCTAGAAAAAAATTTAGATGTTCAAATATGTGAAGTTTGTTGCTCAATAACTGGTTTGGTGAAAAAATAAATAATTTTGTAACAAAATATGTAAAGTGCGATACTATGCAGTGTGTTTTGGGATACTTTAGAGTCTAGAAAAATATTCAGATGTTCTAATACGCGAAGTTCTTCAATGGCCAGTTTGGTAAAAAAGAAAAAAATAATTTCATCGCTAAATACCTAAAATATGATGCTAAGTAGTGTATTTTATGGTACTTTAGAGTCCGAAAAAAAATTAAATGTTTAAATACGCTAAGTTTGTTCCTCAATAACCAATTTGGTGAAAAAATTAATTTAAATGTTCGAATAACCAGTTTGGTGAAAAAATTAATACATAAAGTGGGACACTAAGTAGTGTGTTTTGGGGGGTACTTTAAAGTTTAGGAAAAAAATAACTGTTAACATACGCAAAATTCGTTCCCTTAAAAATCCATTTGGTGAAAAGTAAAAATAATTTACTGACACGACACGTAAAATTCGACGCTAAGCAATGTATTTTGGCGTACTTTAGAGTCCATAAAAATGTTAGATATGCGGATAGCACCAAAATAATTGTTTCCTTTTTTTATGTGATTTGACCTTTGCTTCTTTTTTCAATGAAAAATAAAAAAAAAATATGTGACGAAAGACATAAAGTGTGATGCTCGATATTGTGTTTTGAGGTGCTTTATATGCCATAAAAAATTAACAAAAAAACTAACTTTTTAAATAATATGTGAAATGTGATGCTAATCAGTATGTTTCGGGGTACTTTATAGTCCATAAAAAAATTTAGTTGTTCAAATACGTGAAGTACGTTCCTCAATAATCAGTTTCATGAAAAGAAAAAATAAGTTAGTCACTAAATACGTAAATCTCGATGCTAAGTATTGTGTTTTGGGGTAGTTTATAGTCTAGGAAAAAAAATTAAATGTTTAAATACGCTAAGTTCTTTCCCCAATAACCAGTTTGTTGAAAAATTAAATAATTTAAATGTTCGAATAGGCGGAGTTCGTTTCTGAATACATAAAGTGGGACACTAAGCAGTGCTTTGGGGACTTTAGAGTCCAAAAAAAACTTTAACTATTAACATACGCAAAGTTTGTTCCCTCAAAAACCTGTTTGGTGAAAAGAAAAATAATTTCGTGACACAACACGTAATATTGAGATGCTAAACAGTGTATTTTGAGGTACTATAGAGTCCATAAAAATTATAGATGTTCAATACAGACAATTCGTTCCTAAATAATTGGTTTGGTGACCAAAAATAATAACTCATAACAAAATATGTAACCAATGAGATTTAGTTACCAAATCTTTTGGAAACTGCTACATGTTATCTCTGTTTATTAGTGCTTTCGAGTGGCATCAAAATAGGTCTAGAGTTGTATGCATTTAACACATCAAAATTAAGGATCCACGTGCATCGCACGGGTGTTAAGACTAGCCTAGTTTAATTACCATAAATTTATAGCAATAATAATTCATCAAGATTTTCATATTTCATATTTATTAACTATATTTTTTTTAGAATTTTTACATTTATTAGTTTGTTTAACCATTAGTTCTACCAAACACCAACAAGGAACCAACATCGTTGGCCCAATGACTTAATCTACCTTGAGACACGAGAGGTCGACTCGATGCTCCCGGGTTCGATTCTCGCAGTGGACAAACTCGGTGTTGGCCGGTGCGAAATTTGATCCTAAGCACGAGCGGAGATTAGTCTTTCGTTGAAAGCGTTGGGACACTCCGTGGGTAGCCAATAATGGTCCATACCAAAACAAAAACACCAACAAGGGTTGGTCCAAGTGGTAACTGGACTTGGATCCCACCCCAAGGTCTCGGGTTTGAATCTTCGGTGTGGCAAAAACTCCGTTGGAAGGGGAGAACCACACGAGTCGGCAAAGCCGAAAACTCGTGGCCAACCAGATTCTCCGGCGTAGATTAGTAAAAAAAAAATAGTTCTACCCAACACATCATTTGTTATCCACCATCTTATTTGTTATCAACTATAAGTTCATAGCTATCCATCAACTTATCCGTTGTCCACTATTAACTCATCTGCTATACGTGAGCTAATTTATCTGTCATTAACTATTTTTTTATCAAACAATAATATAATATTTTCATAGTTTATGAATTACTCCCTCCGTCCAATATTACAGGACTTTCTAGCCAAAATTTTTTGTCCCATAATACATGACTTTTTAGAATTCCAATGAAACATTAATATTTCTTTCCTACTATACCCTTCATTATTTAATAATATCTCTTTCATAACTCTACTAATTTATCTTTCCAATATCATCATTAATAAGGTTAATTTGGTAAACTAACTCACAATTTTTCTTTCCCATAAAAAATTAACTACTTTTCTTCATATGTGTTAAATGACCCAAAACAACATATAATACGGGACGGAGGGAGTATAAGTTGGAGAAAATAGTTAATTATCATATCGGTAACACGTGTCCATGTGCTTGATTTATAAAATTCTAATCCAATAAACCCTCAAGGGGTTGGCCTAGTGTAGCATGATAGGAGTTATATTCGAGAGGTAAATGTAAATACTTTCGTAAATACTCAAAGAGCCTGAAGGTCTTCTCTACTTTAGATCGTGGCGCCATCCCCTCACCCTAAATTTTATATATTAAAAAAAAATTCTATCTCAATATTAAGTGATTCTATCGATAACAATAAATGAAACGGTGGTTGCAACAGTAGAACAAAGAAATGTTGATTCGTATCGTGGACCCCATTGACCTAAATGTGTGAAGAGATACCAAGACACATAGAGATAGAGAATGAGGGCCTAAAGGGTTTGTTTGCTTCCATATATTTGTCATTGTAAGCCTTATAATTTCAAATTCCTTTGTTAGTTTCTTAATTCCTTTTCATTCTCCCAAATATTCCCTTTTTAATCCCCCCCAACAACTTGTCAAGCATTCTCCCTCACCCCAACATAATTTTCAAATTATTGTCAAGAGACCAATAATATCCTAATTGGCTTTTATCTTTGGTTCAAGTTCAACGCATTCATACCCTCTAGACTAAAAATATCCTTAACTGTTGAGGAATCTTCACCGACAAATCCTAAATCTTATGCTTAAACTTTTCTAGTGTAGTTTAATTTACCAATCGAGTTGCTACTTAATAAATTAGTTATTAAAATAAAAAATCATTTAAATAAAAAATAAATTATATATGAAAAATAATTCTTCCTGTTTATATAAAAAATATAATTCTTCTAACTTTCAAAAAATTAATAATTGTTCGGTAGAAGTTAATATTACAACTTTTTTTTACAAGAAGCTTAGTGCATTTCATTCTTGATTAAATCACAAATACACGAGGGAATATCAGAGTAGTCTTAAGGAATAGCTGTCAACAAAGTCACCCCCTACAAGGGAATGAGCAACCTTGCTAGCATTCCTCCTAGCAAACTTAACATGAGGGTTACAACTGCAAAAAGAAAAATTGGTCTACAAACTTTGAGTGAAGACCCAAACTCAGAAATAAGAACATTCTTGAAATTAAAAGTGTTAACTACATATTTTGCATCTAACTCAAAGATGACATCTTTATAGCTTAGCTCGCGGACCCAATTGTACTAATGCCAACCTTATTCACACCAAGGAGAAGGACTCATCAACATTACACTTCACCCATCCCGTTTGCAGCTTAACCCAAGCATTGGGCGTTGCGCCCCTAACAGAAGACGTAGCTTAATTGCCCAGTTCACGGGCATCAGTCCACTCCATAAAAAGCTTGTTCCCAGCCCAAATTATAGTAGCCGCCTTAGCAATTCTTAATCTCCCACAACGCTCATTTCGACTTTTCAATAAGCTCGACATGGGACATGCACCAAGCCACACCATCGCTTGCACTGAGAGCAGTAAGGACGGAGAAGAAAACTGCAGAAAAGTTGTCAGCAAAGACCGAGAGTAGTCCAACACGCGGCTGCCTTAGTACATAAAATAAATAAATGTGAGAAAGATTCAAAAAAACCAAAACACCACGGGCATCTGTCCTCCACATCTATGTGTCTATGTGCCAAGTTAGAACGCGTAGGTAACACATCACGACATAACCTCCAAAGGAAATGTTTCACTTCAGGAGGGATCTTCAACTTCCACAAAGCACACCAATTCCACTGAACTTGTAAGTTGTAACTAACACTCTTTCCATGAGAAGCATGTACGCGCTATAGACAGTATAAACCCAGAAGGATTCAGCCACCAAATGTGTTGGTCCTCATCCACAGTACCGAAAGACAAGTCTTCAAGATATGACCTGCAACAAAGGGAACATACAAATGATTGATGAGAGTAGGATTCCAAGTCTTGGTCCTAGCGCCATCAAATCTGAGACTCGGAGGAACAAGTTAAAGTGGGGGGAATCTATCTCGGCGATGAAACTGCAGCTCACCAACTAGCGATCACCAAAGACATTAATATGAGAATCATTGATCAGCGGCCGTACGCGGGTCAAAATAACTAAAAGATATAACATGTAGTACATGGTAGTTAACATTGGTAGTCTCACAGAGACCTCTAACTTAAAGGTTACCAAAATCAAGAACGAAAATAACAAAAAAAAAGGGGATTTTTTTAGGAAAATAATTCCAGTTTAACGAAAAAATCAATTAACGAGAGACAATCAATCCATTGGTGTCATGTGCGTTTCTTGGAGTTATCATCAGTTCTAAAGATTCGTGCCGATTCGTTCAAAGTTCTTGATTGATCATAAGCTAACCAAACAAACGTTAGTCAGTTCATACGAATTCCCTCTGGCTTATACAAGTATCAAGGCAGAGTGCTCAGTCAATCAAGACAATGAACAAGCGTCACAAAACATGACTAATGTCATAATTGACTTTTATCAATCCAATAAACAAGCATCGTATACTCTATCAATTTTTATCCAAACTAAATTAAACAAGCGACAAAATAGTTCGAACACTAAATGTTGCGAAACAGAATCATGATTAAGTGATAAGCAAAATTGAATCGTAAAACAAATCATGTAAGCAAAACACCGAATTAGAGTAATTAAGAAAAACAGAAAGCGAATTTACAACAAGAATTACTGAGATGAAATTGATAGAGAAATAATTAAAACTGTAAAAACAAAGGTGAAGAAGATGAAGTGAGTGAGAGAGGGAGGGTCCACATCAGTTAGCCAATTCCACGTAGGAAAGCCACGTCGATAAGAAATGCCACATGTGAATGTCACATCAGAAAACAATTTGTCCACTCAGCAGCAATTGACGTCAGAGACTATTATTGCAAACGGAAAAATTAGTGATGGACTAACACACCTATTTATGTTTGTAGGGACTAAACATAAAAGGTCTCCAATTTTGTAGGGACCAAAAACATATTTATCCCTTAATTTAATTCCAAATCAAGTTTCAACTAAATTCATCAAAATCCGTCTTTTCTCAAAATGGAGGGTTTACTAGACATGGAAATAGAAAAAAAGCAAAGAAGATAAGGAAATATTCTATAAAGAAACAAATGTAATACAATACAAGCTTCCACTCTTTTCATCTTCTTTTTCCTGTGAATATCCAATATTAGGGTTTCAAGACTCTCCAAAAACACTTCAGAAAATATTTGAAAAATAATCCGAATATCCATCCTTTGAAAATAAAAATTTAGTCATATTTTCAGTTTTTTTTGACAACAATCATATTTTCAGTTTTTGAATGCTACAAACTGATCGCTATTCTAACAAAATTTTGTATTTTACTTTGGTTGTATATTATCAAAATATTTTTCAACATATATATATATATATATATATATATATATATATATATTATCAAAATATTTTATTTGGGTTACGGAAATTTTAGGGTGAAGAGATCGCGCATCAATTCAAGACAGAGAAAATCTTTAGACTCTTTGAGCACTTACAAAGAAAAATATATATACCTCACCCAAGTAGTGGGGATATTTGACAAAATATTTGCTTCCTTTAAAATAACTTTGTTGGTGATATATATATATATATATATATATATATATATATATATATATATATATATATATAGTCGCTTTATTTGAATAAAGAAATTTAACAACCTAGCTACTAGCTACTAAAATTATGCTCATCAGTACTATTAGGACATCACGCCAAAGCAAAAGGCAGGGGCCAGTAACTTGAAGAGACTTGTGCTTAAATTTTATTGAAGGACACAATAAATGGTTAGGACCAACTTTGATTTTTTTTTTTATGAGAATCTTCTTTTTGGCTTGAAGGCCGTACTTAGTTAGATTTGACAAATTCGTTCCATTCGATTAAGCTTAACAGAAATGATATTCAGCCAAAGAATTAAGCCAAAATACAGCCAAAAACAGCAATACATACGGTGGGCCCACCATAGTAATTTAAATGAAATAAAAAAACAAATTATTAGGTTTTACAAAAATTAGTCACTCCCACGATCTCTCACACACAACTCTCTGTTCACGCTAACCCCTATTCTGAAACTCAACATCTCACGAAGGAGTCTCACCTCACGCACTCTCTCCTTCAATCTCGCATTGTCTCCTTCAATCTTGCTCAGCCACCGGAAATACACACTCTCCCCTTCAATCTCTCATTATCGCACCACCGTTAATCACGCACTGTCGCCATCAATTTCGTATTCTCGCGGTCACGAAAGGTATTCTCACCGGAAACTGTTGATGATTCGCCAAGTCTGACCTGAAGAACTGCGAATCCTAAGTTTGAGTCAAGTAAGTGTCTTTAGTATTTCTGGCTTGTGTAATCTAAATAATTTCTAAACTTTAATGATGTTATTCAAATGGGTTAACATTAAAATCTGTTATCATGGGTTATGACCTAGCAAAGAAAAACATTTGACAAGCAGCTTGGTCTAAGACCTACAAAAGTTGGTTAGTTGGTGTTGGCATTTGACTATCTGATTCAAAGTGACGAAGTAGATGTCAAAGTAGAAAACATTGACTTGCCCTTACTTCAACTGTCCTATTTAGCACTGAAATAGTTCCCTGTTGTCCTTTTACAGTTAGATTTAAAGAAATAAATGTGATATACCAGATTGGTTTATGGCTTTGAAAAGTTGGTTAATTGGGGTAGTAATGTGGCTATCTGGTTCAAATGGATTACGTACATGTCACACCAGAAACATTTGACTTATACTTACATTCATTGTCCTATTTAGCACTTAAATAGATCCCCCATGGCTCATGTTGTTTGACAGTGAGTAGGAAATAATAGCATGTGAAAAACCAACTTGAAAAACTTGGTTAGCTGATATGTTAAGATGGCTTTTTGATTCAAAATGACCAAAAAATGTGGCACATATCAGTTAAATAGTGTCGTCATGCTATTTCATTGTAATGTATTGCTGACCATTGTAATCTTTTGGGTTTATCTATATTATTACATTTTGTATGAACACAATATTTGGTGTTCTAAGGCACTCATATAGTTCCTCTCTTTTGTGTTGTAAGGTGGTTTTTCGTTGAAAGTTGTTAATTATATGCCGCTTAAAAAAACCTTACATTAAAAGAGTCATATAGCACTCATATAGGACCCTCAAGCTGTGAAAAAACAGGTTGGTCTATTTAGCACTAAATTACTATCCTCATATGCTGTTTCACAGTAAGTACCACGAGAAAAGCATCTGAAAAACCAACTTGGTTTATCGGCTAAAAAATATGGTTAATTGGTATTGTAACTTGGTAATTAGATTCAAACCAAGCAAAATATGTGCCGCTTGACAAATCTTTGACTTATCTTTGGCAAATCCCTTGGTCTCTTATTTAGGCGTCTTTAACTATGGAAGTTGTTAACTTCAGCTTGGAAACCCATTGACATAACGAAGTCTTCATGTTTTTTGGAATTTCTTGTTGCTGCTTGAATCTGTTGCAATTCACAAATGGTTCTTTTGGTTTCTTTTCTAAGTTTGTCAAATTGTGGTTGCCTAAGAGATTCTTAACAATTATTCATTCTTGCTTTTTAACTTACAGGTAAGTGCAATGAAAATTGCTAAATTGAAAAAGTTGCCTAAGAGAAGGGTTTGAGAATGATGTTGTATTTAAGTGCAATGAAAATTGCTAAATTGAAGAAATGATGATTGAGGCAAAAAGGAAAACAGTGTTCATCGTCTCTCGCAAAACAACTTTGCTCTCGTTCCTCCCTCAACGAAAACATGGAAGCTCCCACCCTCTTTCGTTCCTCCCTCAACCTCTGCTCTCACCCCTGACCTCCTCCCCCGGTAGTCGTCCGCCGCCGTAAAGACCACCACTCTAAGAAACACGCTTCTTCTTTTGTTCCACGACTCTTTGATCACTCTACTTCACCATCCAGCACCATTGTGAGATCGTTCTCTTCTTCAAGATGATGGTAGATTAATTGATGGTAAATTGTTTGTTTACTTCTTTCAATTAACACGATTATAAGGTTTCTCCAAGTATATTTTGTAAATTAGCATTTCTTTTTGTTTTGTTAGGGTGCTTCAACATGATATAACAAAAAAAACAAGAAAACCATGAATGTTTGTGCTATTAAGGACATTTGACTTTGTGTTTGTATTCTGGTTACTCGTTAGAAAGAAAAGACTGTGAAAAATCAGCTTGGTTTATGACATCCAAAAGTTGGTTAATTGCAGTTGTAATGTGGCTATCTGGTTCAAATGGAGCATGTACATGTCAGAATAGAAATCTTTTAGTTATAGTTACATTAATTGTCCTATTTAACACTTAAATAGAGTCCTCATGTTGTTCATGGTGAGTAAGGAAGAATAGCATGTGAAAAACCAAGTTTGGGTTAGATTGAGCCCTCTTGTCCTTTACTGTTAGATTGAAAGAAATAATTGTGAAATACCAGATTGGTTTATGGCTTTGAAAAGTTGGTTAATTGGGGCAGTAATGTGGCTATCTGGTTGAAATGGATTTTGTACATGTCACACCAAGAACATTTGAGTTATACTTAAGAAATTGGGGTTGAAAAGTTGGTTAATTGGGGTTGTTTAGCTGATATGTTAAGAAATTTCGGTTTACATCTATACACTATATTAAATTTAATATAAGCTATACATAATTGGATTTTATTGTGCAGTACGGCTGTGACGCCGACATCTAAAATTTCATGGAGGGTAGTGATACATTCGTTGAGGGTGATAGTGCTGAGGCTGAAGGTATAACAGTTGACAACCCCAACAATGACAATACATGTTGGGAGCCAACAATCGGGATGTGTTTTGCTTCATTAGATGAGGGGATATCATATTATGGTGAGTATGCTTTAAAAAAAGGAGTTGGATGGAAAATTAGAACATCAGTAAAGGGAAAGGATGGGGCAATCAACTACAGAATTCTGTCATGCTCGAGAGAGGGGTCTAGCACGCAAATGTAAAAAATTCCATGTTCATTGAAGACAGTTCCGACTAGGGTGAGCAATTGTCCTGCCAAGATATGTTTCAAGTTAGAAACAGATGGAGTATGGTATATCAAAAAATTTGTAGATGAGCATTGTCGCCAGTTGAGCCCCACAAAGTCAAGGTTGTTTAGGGCAAACAAGAAAATAAATCTGCATGTGAAGAGAACAATCCAAATCAACAATGAAGCGGGCATGAGGATCAACAAAACTTTCCAATCTCTTGTTACAGATGCAGGAGGGCATGAAAATATACCATTTTGTGAAAAGGACGTCAGGAATTTTGTCAACAAGGAAAGGCGTTCAATTGGTAAAGGCGGTGATGGGAAGGCGTTGATTAGTTACTTTTATGAAATGAGGGAACAAAATTCAAATTTCTTCTATGATCGTGATCATTGAGGGTCAAGCGTAAAGGTTGTCCTCCTGCAAACAGAAAAATATCTATAGTTGAGAAAGCTGTTAAAAAGAGAGTGAATAAGCGAACCAAGCGAGCTAATGACAAAAACAATACGGAGGTTTGTGTTGTTTTTTAACAAATTATGTATTAAGCATTAAACTCCATGTCACATGCATCTTACTGTTTTTTGTATAATGTGTAGGCGGGCAATATTGGAACCGTGGGTATGGAAGTCAACACCGACATTTGTGTGGAATCAACTGTTGAGGTTACTACTGGTGGAGATGTGACGGAAGCAACTACTTTGGTTCGTGTTCATTATAAGATTTTACTAAAAGTGTAGACAATGCAACTAACAACTTTAGTTCCTCTTGTCAGGCATGTTGTTTGATTATCTGTTATTAGAGTTTTTATTTATATGTTCATGTTGTTAAACAAAATAAGTGATTATTAACAGGTAGGAGGTGATCATGGAACTTTTGGCCAACATGGAAATAGACTTCACGGGATTGTCACAATTGACTACAAATCCCTGACTTTAGCTTGAAGGATACTCCATGCATATTAATGGTCATGAGTATTTTTTGTTGTAATTAAAGATATATGTATATTAATGCTCATGAGAAATTTTTGTTGTAATTAGACATATATGTATCTTTTGATTAGTATTGATGTAAATGTTGTAAATGACATCAGGTTCATGTTTTGATACACTTTGTATAGACAGTGTGTAATGTTGAAGTTAACAGGTTGCTTAATGTTGTTTCACAGTCATACATCAAAGATATAGTGCCCTCATGCTGTTTCAAAGTGAGTACCAAAGGAAACCATCTCAAAAACCAGCTTGATGTATTGCCTATAAAAGTTGGTGAATTGACGTTGTAATGTGGCTATCTGTTTAGAAATTAGGAAGTACATGTTACCACCCAAACCTTTGAATTGTACTTACTTCAATTATGATATGTAGCAGTTAAATAGTTCTCTCATGCTCTTCACAAGTGAGTACCACGAGAGAAGTATCCGAAAAACCAACTTCGTTTATGGGCTAAAACATACGGTTATTTGCTATTGTAAGTTGGTCATTAGATTCAACTCGAGCAAAATATGTGCCGCTTGACAAACTTTTCTGTTGGCATTACATTAATAGAGTCATACATCAATGATATAGTCAGATATTCACATAGGGGTTAGGTCATCTCCTTTCATTTGAGTAGCCAAGACCAATGACCAAGGTATCCAAGAAATTCACCAACTTTTTTAACACAATAGCCAACCCACCTTAGTCCAAAACCATTATGATATATGACTGTGTGGATACATGGGACACCAAATAAGGGTACTCTGAACCTTGATATGTCAGATATTCGCATAGGGGTTAGGTCATGTCCTTTCATTTGAGTAGCCAAGACCAATGACCAAGATAGCCAAGCAATTCACCAAGTTTTTTAACACAATAGGCAACCCACCTTAGTCCAAAACCATTATGACATATGGCTATTGTGTTAAAAAAGTTGGTGAATTGCTTGGATACCTTGGTCATTGGTCATGGCTACTCAAATGAAAGGAGATGACCTAACCCCTATGCGAATATATGACATATCAAGGTTCAGAGTACCCTTATTTGGTGTCCCATGTGAACACACAGTCATATGTCATAATGGTTTTGGACTAATGTGGGTTGGCTATTGCGTTAAAAAAGTTGAGGAATTGCTTAGCTACCTTGGTCATTGGTCATGGCTACTCAAATGAAAGGAGATGACCTAACCCCTATGCGAATATATGACATATCAAGGTTCAGAGTACCCTTATTTGGTGTCCCATGTGAACACACGGTCATATGTCATAATGGTTTTGGACTAAGGTGGGTTGGCTATTGTGTTAAAAAGGTTGGTGAATTGCTTGGATACCTTGGTCATTGGTCTTGACTACTCAAATGAAAGGAGACGACCTAACCCCTATGCGGATATATGACATATCAAGGTTCAGAGTACCCTTATTTGGTGTCCCATGTGAACACACAGTCATATGTCATAATGGTTTTGGACTAAGGTGGGTTGGCTATTGTGTTAAAAACGTTGGTGAATTGCTTGGATACCTTGGTCATTGGTCTTGACTACTCAAATGAAAGGAGATGACCTAACCCCTATGCGAATATCTGACACAGTTAATAAAATCTCATCATTCAATATGAAATTTACCAAAACATTCAAAATCAATTGATACCGAAGGAGCATTTGATACATAATCATTGAGAAAATATCAATTACAGTTAAGAAATGTACAGCTATAGCCACTCCAAAATAACAATTAATAAATGTACAGCTAAAGAGGCAGTGATCATCAGGCTTTATTTCACAAACAGTCAAACCAATAGGCTTCAACTTCTTTCCGAGTTTCTCATTTTCAACCATACGATCACTTATAATGTCGTTCTGCTCTGCTTGAATTTTCTGTTCCCTGTCGATTTCTTGTTGAGCTTATTTGTCGCGCCTCTGAAACGATCGTCACAACATTGTTAACAACTTCCCCTTGAACAATGATACTCAGTAACTCTTCAAAACGGGTGCACTAAAAAATCACAATTATTTAAATTGTCAATTTATTTGAAAGGCTTGAAAAGTGTTAAATGAAAAACCTGAAAATCAAAAAGTGTTATCGTAACACAATACCATTGCCAAATCAAGCAAAAACCAATTCTCATTCCTTTCGTGTTCCAATGAGTCCAACACATACATATTTCTTTCGTGTTTGTTTAGCACGTAGCACACCCAATGCCCATTAAACACGGCTGGTGCAAAAATCAAAAACATGTATACAAGTTAATTAGGTAATTTTCATAATTTGAACATGTACAAAAATGGGACCCAAAGAACTCCAAATACACGCTTACCAAATTGGAAGACCGTAAGAGATAAATGGGTTTTCCCGGGAACTTATGAAATTCCAAATAATCTTTCAAAGTCCAACGCTTTTGGGTCCCATTTTGGAACATTGGTAATTCACGAATAACTTTATCCTACATTATAAATCACTACGGTCAGTCAAACTGTATTAACAAAATGTCCCCTAAATGAAATGGCTTCAATAAAAGAGTTTTAGATTTCCTCACAGCAAAGAATGAATTAAATACGAAACGGCTGACAGCACCCATTCATTGATGTTATGAAACAATAATCCATTTGAACCAGATAGCCACATTACTTCCCCAATTAACCAACTTTCCAAAGCCATAAACCAATCTGGTATTTCACATTTATTTCTTTGAATCTAACTGTAAAAGGAAAAGAGGGCGCTACTTCAGTGCTAAATAGGATAGTTGAAGTAAGGGCAAATCAATGTTTTCTACTGTGACATCTACTTCGTCACTTTGAATCAGATAGCCAAATGTCAACACCAACTAACCAATTTTTGTAGGTCTTAGACCAAGCTGCTTGTCAAATGTTTTTCTTTGCTAGCTCAAAACCCATGAAAACAGATTTTAATCTTAACCCATTTGACTAACATCATTAAAGTTTAGAAATTATCCAGATTACACAAGCCAGAAATACTAAAGACAGTTACCTGACTGAAACTTAGGATTCACAGTTATTCTTCCGTTCAGACTTTGAGTTGGCAATTCTTCAGCTCATGCTTGGAGAATCATCAACAGTTTCCATGGAATCCAAGTGATGAGAGATGAGAGAGTGATAATGATCTGGAACGAAGACGAAGAAACATATGTTGCGGTTCTGCTATCTCTCGCGATGCTCACTATTGCGGTGGAGGTGCTGCGTTCCTAAACATGGTGTTGGATGGTGAAGTCAAGTGATGAAAGAGTGGTGGAGATGTGGAAATGGAAACCTAAAAACGTGGAGAAGATGATTCTGCGTTAATTTATTTTTTAATTATCACACAATTTTTCTATTTTATTTAATTTATAAACAGTTTCTATTAAAATAAATATTAAATCTTATTTAAAATCCAACTGGGTCCCACCACCGTATATTTGGCTGATTTTGGCTGGATTTTTTGGCTGAATAGCATTGTTGTAAACTTAATTGGGTATTCCGCCGCGGTGAACAAACTCGGTGTTGGTCAGTGCGAAATTTGATCTTAAGTACGAGTGGAGATTAGTCTTTCGTTGAAAGTATTGATACACTCCATGGGTAGCCGTCCGAACCAAAAAAAAAATACTTAATTGGGTATTATACTCAAGCTTGAAGTAAAATTTATGAATTCTTACCTACATGGTATAGTATAAGTGATGGTATAGTATAAGTGGTATAAACTTGGGCTCTTTAACTATTATTTTTTTTTATTCAACCAGATCACTCATACGAATTTTATGCTAAATAACTGCTAACCCTATTTTTTACTATTGCTTTAATCTCCACCACTACTTGATAGAGAAGAGTCCTATCAAACTACAAGGAAGAACGACGACCACGGTCAACAGACCCGTCTATAAGCCTGTGCAGGTTGGGCTACGGCACAGGGCCTTATGCCCTTATCCCAATACCACTTTTTTAGGGCCCCAAAAAAATTGGTATATCCATTCATCGTTTGAAAATTAGTATACGAAATTTGAAGTTGTATTGAGATGTTATTTACAATTTAAATAAATAGTTTGAATTTTTGGTGATTCATTTGATAAAAGCATAATTAGAAGCCTAATTTTTAAGATTTGAATAGGGCCTGCAAATTGTTTAAGACGATACTGACCGTCAACTATCTGATAGTAGCATACCAAACAAAAAAAGTTGTTGTAAAGAAATAAGTGCATAGAGGTTTCTTGTAGATTACAGGACAACACACAACAAAAGTCTTAGTCCTAAGCAAATTTCCCCTATAAGGGGTCCTATCCAATATCAACTGCTAAGTAAAAGTGGTAGCTTGACGAGGGAGTATAAGACTAGGTGTCCGAGACATTATTTAGAAAAACACTATACTCAAGCGAGGTCCTATTTAGATAAACAGCTTAATTAAGTACTCAAAGTATAACCGCTTATCATATAAGTGTGCAAGTTATATATTTCTATGATAAAAAATATAAAAAAGTCAAACTATTTTCATATAAACTATAACTTGCTTTTATAAGTTATCATGGAGAGCTTATGAAAATAAGTTGAAAATAACTTATAGACATGTCATAAATTGTTTCTATAAACTCTCTCAAACAATCTTACAGATTACCAAAAATAGTGAAATTAGAGAAGGAAAACTAATGACAGAAAATATGAAATTTACTTGATTCCCTTACTAAATTTTGTGGCGCTTAAATTAGCGTCGTATTTCGACTTTTTCATCCTTAATTTTGGTCACTAAATTAGTTTTTTCTACTAGCGACAAATACTTATATGGCACATGATAATCTCAAACAAGTCAATTTAAATAGGCTCCAATTTAACAATTGATCATGATACCTACCAATTCGCCTTTCATATGTGTTTACTTCTATGTGGAAAAAAATTCATTTCGAATGAATTGGTTTTTAAAAAAAATTGATTAAAAGTGAGCCTAGAGTATAAAGTGATTTATATACATTTGGATACTTTCACTTAAAAATTAGTTGAACAATAAATTTGAAGCAATCATCTTTGGAGACAAAAGCTCCAAATCATGACTTCATATTTGAACTCATGACAATACTAATTAAATAACAAATATCGTTGGCCTAGTGACTTGATCTATGTTGAGACACGAGAGATCGACCGGTGCTCTCGAGTTTGATTTCAACAGTAGACAAACTCAATGTTGGTCAATGGTCAGTGCGAAATTTAGTCCTAAAAACGGATAAAAATTAGTCTTTCATTGAAAGTATTGGATCGATACTCCGTGGGTAGCGATACTCCTTGGTAATGGTAAAAAAACAGCACTATTAATGCAAATTAATTGCAACTATTAATGCAAATTAATTGCTCTATTCTTTGAAGAAAACATTTCCAGCCAAAACACATGATTCCAATGAACTAGAACAGTTTCATTGTTCATCCTTGTGTCATACTGCTGGAGCAGCCTTGGAGAGGGGCCAGAGTTGAAAAATGGTGCAAATTCCAAAGCAATATATGGAGGAAGTGATAAAAAAATGATTTTGCAATCAATTGCTTTATGATTAAAGACTAGAAAAAGATATCAAAAGGAAATAAAAAAGCAAACTCTTTTGTTCAATTCCAACAACCTTTTGACACCAATAAAAAAAAGTAGAGTAGGGTAGGGCATCAGAACCAATCTTTCTTCCTTTTTAATAGAAAAAAATAAATAAGAGGTTTTGCTTTGTCCTTCTGCCGATACATCAAGCATTTGCAATTGAGGTTTTTCACTTTTTTTTGTTAAACTTTTCTTTTTTTTTTATTCCATTTTTGACTTTTGTGGTTAGCCTCAATATATAGCTTGAGGGATGCTATTGTAGGAGACAGAAAATAAAGTGAGTGAAAGAAAGAGAATTAATAAAGATGCATAAACTGGTTGTCACTCAGCTTTCACATCTCTTGAATTTGTTTGGGATTGGATGGAGACTTTGCATTGAATTTGCATGGCTTTAGCTATTCATATAAGACGATGCAATCTAAGCTAACCAAAGAGTTTTCCTTACTTTATTTAGTTACCCCATTTTTCATTTTATCACTTATATGATCAACATATCGTAGCACAAGTGGCAGATCTTTGAGCTAGTTAATTATATGGTCAACGGTTTGATCATTGGGTTGTGCGTATAGAAAAATATCTGGTGGGAGAGGTTAAACACTTCAAGAATTACTTGATTTACTGGCGGTTTCTTTGCGGCGGAATTAATCCGTCTGTACTGCTCCGGCGGATTTTAAATAGTTAGCGGCAACATTTTTCCCACGAAAGCTTTCCGGCGGAATATGGGGAGTTTCCGGCGTAATATTCCGTCGCAAAAGTGTTTCAGAAAAACGAAAATAAAAACCGACGGTAATGCATATTACCGGCGGTTTTTTGGAAGAGAGGGAAATTCAAAATTTGAAAATTCCGCCGGAACGTTTGATAAAACCACCGGAAATAATGGACCAAATAAACCGCCGGAACTGTGCAATTACCGGCGGTTTTTGGGAGGAGAGGGAAATTCTAAATTTAAAATTTCCGCTGGAAATGTTGATAAAACCGCCGCAAATTATGGACCAAATAAACCGCCGGAACTGTGCAATTACCGGCGGTTTTGTGGAGGAGAGGGAAATTCGAATATATAAATAGCCCTACGACTATAACTCCATTTCCCATTCATTCATCTTCCCCATTCCAAATTTCTTCAACTCCATTCACTCATCTTTCATCTTCTCCATTCATTCATCTTCCCCATTCCAAATTTCTTCAACTCCATTCACTAATCTTTCATCTTCTCCATTCATTCATCTTCCCCTATTCCGAATTTCTTCATTTCATTCACTCATCTTTCATTCTCCCCATTCCTTCATCTTACCCATTCCAAATTTCTTAATCTCCATTCACCCATTCTATTTCATACACTTATTAACTCTCATATTCTATTGTTCCATTCCAAATTTTGGCTCATTTTGACGTGTTTGCAAATTTTTCACGGTATGTTTTTAAACAAATATTAGTTATAAGTTTTATTTTATATTAATATCATATATGTACTTAATTTAACATTACTAACTTTATTTGTTTAGGATTCGGTTGGAGGAGCTTGAAGATATTTTTGTTGGAGGGACTTTGGTTGGAGGGACACTGAGAATATAATTTGGATCAATCAGAGACTCATCTTCAGTTCTGGTTAGTTATTAATTAAGTTGTTTGTTATTAGATATTGTTGTGACATGTTAATAATATATATGTTTGGATAGTAAAAAATTACTTTTATTTAGTAAAACATGTTAATAAATAGCTATTGTAATCAGATATATGTTTAGATAGTGAAAAATTACGTTTATTTAGTAAAACATGTTAAAAAAATTATGTTTATTTAATAAAACATGTTAAAAATAATATTTATTTTTTACATATATATTGTACTAAGATATATGTTTATATAGTGAGTGATTAAAAAAATTACGTTTATTTAGGGTAACATGTTAATAAAAAATGTTTTTTTGGTGATAAATAGTGTAACATGCTAATATAAAATGTTTTTTATGGTGCATTTATTATACAAGATAAAAAATATATCACATTATAAATATATTTATTTTTTACATATAGATAGTAATTAATGATTAGAAAAATTACGTTTATTTAGTAAAACATGTTTATAAAAAATTAATTTTATAAGGTGTAACTTATGTTTGTTAAAAAATATTAGTTATTTAAGTGTTATGTTTATGTTTTAACTTTTTTTAATTAGAATTATTTAAAATTTATAGTTAATTATTTAGTAAAAACATGTTTATGTTGTAACTTTTTTTAATTAGAATTATGTTGTAATTTTATATGGTGCATTATATTATACAAGATAAAAAATATATCACATAATAAAAAAAAATATTTTGTATTAGATATAAACAATATGTTGGTTATGTTTGTTAATTAGAAAGTTATAGGTTTGTTAATTAAAAAGTTATAGGTAATTATTTAGTAAAAAAGTGTATATGAAATTAAATATATATTTATTTTTTACATATTGATAGTAAATGATTAAAAAAATTACGTTTATTTTAGTAAAACATGTTTATAAAAAATTAATTTTTTAAGGTGTAACTTATGTTTGTTAAAAAATATTAGTTATTTAAGTGTCACGTTTATGTTTTAACTTTTTTTAATTAGAATTATTTAAAAAATATAAGTTATTTAAGTGTCATGGTTAGCCTCAATATATAGCTTGAGGGATGCTATTGTAGGAGACAGAAAATAAAGCGAGTGAAAGAAAGAGAATTAATAAAGATGCATAAACTGGTTGTCACTCAGCTTTCACATCTCTTGAATTTGTTTGGGATTGGATGGAGACTTTGCATTGAATTTGCATGGCTTTAGCTATTCATATAAGACGATGCAATCTAAGCTAACCAAAGAGTTTTCCTTACTTTATTTAGTTACCCCATTTTTCATTTTATCACTTATATCAAATATCAAATGACATATTCCACATCAACATAGCATAGCACAAGTAATAGATGTTTGAGCTAGTTAATTATATGGTCAATGGTTTGATCATTGGGTTGTGCGTATAAAAAAATATCTACTGGAAGAGGTTAAACCCTTAAATAGATCTCAGTACCTCGAAATATTAACCTCTTTAGTTGCACGCAAGAGATATCTTTTAGGAAGGGTTGTTGCGAAAGATACACCTACTTATTATACCGAGAATCTATGTTACCATATAATTAGGAATGACATGGCGACATAGTATTTCAATTTCCATTGATAAATTTTCGAGCAATACTTACATACAGTACTTATGGTATTGTATATCCTGTTCCAGAGACAGGTTGTCAATTTTTTTTTGGTAACTGGCATAATAAGAATTAATAAAATTACTGGCATAATAAGAATTAATAAAAATACACCCTCTAGGTAGTTTGTAGCAATTAACTTGTTTATTATGTGAAGAACAACAAGACCATTCTAGAGTACTGTATCTAAGTTTTTTTCTAGTTTTTCACCCTTTTGTCCCTTTCTTTAATTTCTAAACCATTTAAATCCCCTGTTTTTTTCCTTCCTTTTCTAAACCATTGTAACATTTTATTTTTTTATCCTTTTTTTCTTTCTCTTAAGATAGATGGAAATCCTCTCTATAGAGTGTAAACCAATTTTTTCACATTTTAATTAAATCTATTATTTGGCTTATTTGTTGAATTACATGATTGGTTCAATTCAAGTTTTATAGAATTAATCCAATTTTACTGGAAATCAACACCCCTACAAGGTGTTATCAATGGTAAATTTGGGCTCATCAAAAATATAAAATGGTAACTTTGGATTCTGAAAGAACATCAATAATCATCATGTATTTTTTTTGTTACAATGTAGAGACAAAAAAAGAAAAAAAAGAAGACTTGGAAAACTTGGTATCAACCGAGAGTAGACTCTCAACCTTGGGGGGGGGGGGGTGAGTTCCAAAAGTTGATATCATTTTTTTAGCAAAAAAAGAGATATGAAGTCTCGTTAAAACCTTCTGATACAAAACCATCCTAAGGAAAAAAACATTAAGAAAGAAAAATAGTACTCCCCCTAAATTTTATTGATAAAAAATGGGAAAATAAATAAAAACATGGGAGGACTAGACCAATACCCATGAGCATAAACAACATTACAACTGAAAGGAAATAAAAACAATTCTATAAATATGCACAAAAGCATCACTATAATGACTCTCATCCCAACCAGGTTGGCACCAAAGCCATTAATTAACAATCAGTTGAAGCACACCAAAAAAAGGAAGCAAAAGGAAAACCCAATTCATTGAAAGAAAAGTCCAAGAAAGAGATTAACAAAATCTGTAGCTAAACAAGAGTCGTTGCAAATGAGTTTATCATTAATATCAAATGTGTTGGGTTATGGTGCTACTGCATCGTATGCATTCTGTCTAGATCTTATCATGTGCTATAGCATCGCCTGCAGCATCACTGCGTGGATTTGTTATTTTCTGTTGTGACAGTTATTTCTGTTTTAAGCTGATGTACCTGTTTCTGTTTTGGTTCAGTTTTAATTAGTTAATTAGTTAAACTGATGTAACAGCTTTGTGGGTTGGGGTAGTTACGAGCTAGTATATAAAGCTCCACCTTAGGGGGTTTTAGGCATGACTTGATCATTAGATCATTATCACATTTCAGAAAATAGAATTGGGGAAACACTTGTGAGTGAAAATCCGAGAGATCAATGAGTGGGAAACACCTGGGTGATTGGGTTCATGAAGAGCATTGTCTAAGTGCTTTGAATGTATCATGTGGTGTAACTCTTGATCAAGATAGTGGAAACCTTCAAGTCGGATTCTGTCCCTCAGAGTAGGAGAATTAACTCTGAATTGGGTTACCATCTTGGGTGTTCATTTTCTCTATCCTTTATCTCTTTCTATAATTGTTTTCTTAGTTTTCATATATCATGTCTTAACAGTGCTGTTGCAACCAATGCTGCAGCACTGTGCAGTTATTTCGCATATTGTGTGTTCTTAATTTTCAGGTTCTTGACACGATTAATCACAACAATTGGTATCAGTAGCAAGGTTGAATCGGTCTTGGAATCTTGGTGTCAACGAAATACGAAGTGGACAAGTTCAATGGCAAGAACTATTTCGGTTTGTGGCGATGCTTGCACAACAGTGACTGGTTGGTGCATTAAAGGGTGAGAACGGGTTACCTTCGAGACTCACTGCAGAGGAGAAGGCAGAGGCAATGGAAAAGGCTCATGGAGCGCTTATTCTCAGTTTGGTTAGTAAACCACTCAGAGAAGTCATTAAAGAAACAACTCCAGCAGCAATTTGGCTCAAGTTGGAGAGTCTTTATATGACAAAATCTGTTGCAAATCGTCTCTATTTGAAACAAAGGGCATTTGCTTTCAAGATGCAACCTGGAAAATCAGTGGAAGATCACATTGATGAGTTTCACAAGATCATCCTTGATCTTGAGAACATTGACATCAAGATTAAGGATGAGGATCAAGCAATTCTTTTGGTAAATTCTTTGCCTAAGTCATATGAAAGTTTATGTGACACTCTCTTATATGGCAAAGAATCTTTATCACTTGAAGATGTTCAATTCGCATTGATGTCAATGGATATGAAAATGAAATCAGAGATTAAAGAAGAGTAAATTAAGTAGTGAAGGGTTGTTTGTTAAGGGTAACTTTGAGAAAAATGGTACGAAACAAAAGCAATCCAAACAAAAAAATAAGGGTGAAAACAAGTCTAAGGATAAAGATAAATCCAAGAAGAAGTGTTATCAATGTGATAAGATGGGGCATTTCAGAAAAGATTGCCCAGAGCTAAAATCTAAGAAGAAAGGTGAAGAAGATGTGGCAAGTGATTCTATTGTCACGGATAGTTGCCTATGTGCTGATGTTTTAATGGCAATGTTAAGATTTCGGCAAGTGTACCGAAACGTTGCAAGTAATAGTAAAAACGGTAAGTACCGGTCGTATCCACAGGGATTGTGATTTATTATCAATATGCAAATTATTAATCCTAGGTCGTGACACTTGTGATAAAATTGGTTTATTGTACCAACGAAATGGAAAGTGCAATAACATAAGGTAAGATAGAAGCGAATTGGGATTGACTCATCTCCCCTCTACTCTTATATGACCTTCAGCCACTCTCAAAGCAATTATCCAAATCATCCGATTCAATTCACTAAATTAGGCTAAGGACAATCCCTTGCCTCAAAACCCCTTTTACCCTAAGAGTTACCCTAATTCCTTAGGTGATTCATGCCAAAGGGTAAAGCATTGAACTCAAGAAATAAAGAATTCACTCACACAAATTCTCACTCCTACGATCATCTATGGCGACCTAAAGAAATAAGAATTCACGAAACCCAACTACATATTCCTATGATAATTCAAGTCGTGACCTAAACCTAGGGATGTCAAAACGGGCTTGGCCCGCCGGGCCGGCCCGTTGGCCCGCCAAAAAAAGGCGGGCAGGGCTAAGGTTTTGATGCCCGCCAGCCCGCGTTGCCCGGCCCGCTTCGCCCGCCAGCCCGCGGGCCAAATACTGTGGCGGGCCAAACGGCCCGTTTGCGTTTTTTTTTTTTTTTTTTAAAATTCAGTGTTAATTGACGGGCCAGCCCGCCAGCCCGCTAGCCCGCTGGCCCGCC
The DNA here is from genome assembly GCA_039519185.1 of Astragalus membranaceus. Lineage (NCBI taxonomy): Eukaryota > Viridiplantae > Streptophyta > Magnoliopsida > Fabales > Fabaceae > Astragalus > Astragalus membranaceus. Next base: position 39,053,040 of record CM076853.1, on the reverse strand, counting down.
AGCCCGCCACTTCGCGGGCAGGGCATGATTTTTTAGCCCGCATGCTGTAAACGGGCCGGGCCGGGCCGCCCATTTTTTCGCGGGCATTCGTCTTAACGGGCCGGGCCGGGCCGGGCCGCCCGTTTTGACATCCCTACCTAAACCCCAATTTCCAGCGAACAAACCCATATTCCTATGGTGATCATAAGCCTAGATCGATACAAATATCATATGTACTTGTAAAGCATTAAGAACATAAGGCATAGGCAATGGATAAGGTGGACAAAAACTTGACTTGACCATAACAAAGCATTCATACAAGAGTTTTAGGAAGAGTTATCTCTCCCAAATCAAAACTATCTAATTACATGGCATAATAGGGATAAGATTAAAGAGTAGAAGAAGATTACATAGAGATGGATCCATGAGAGCCTTCAAACCCTTGTTCCCAAGGTGTTGGGAGGGCCCCAAAATCGCCCCCAGCTGCTCCTCCAAACCCTAGAACTGATCCCAAACCGAAGAGAGTCTGAAAATTCGCAAAACTGAAATATATATTTGGTCTTCGGCCACACATCGCGTCGCGATGGTGGTTGGTCGCGTCACGACCTCTGGCAGAATTGCTAGCTTGTGGCGCGATCGTTCTTCGCCGCTGGTGCGAAGGCTGTCTGATCTTTTTCCTTCCTTCTTTTCTCCGTTTCGTCACTAGGCAAGTGTCTGGTTTGCTAGTAGACGCTACATCAAATTGAAGGATTTTCCATGCATTTTGTTACAACTCCACACTTATTACATAAAACTAAAAATATGCCAAAACCCTTAGCAATTGGCTGAATCAAACATAAAATCACCGAAATTTTGGCTGTAAACTGAACGATAATTATCATATAATAATGAGTCAACAGGCAACATCAAGTCTTAATGAAGATTAATGGGTTCAAGATACAGGGTGTTCTATCATATGACCCCTAAGAGAGAATGGTTCATCGGTCTTAAGGAGGTTGATGCCGGAAGTGTCACTATGGGTAATGTTATACCCCAATTTTGCCCGATCTTTTTATCGTACTCGTTTTAGTCTCGTATCACAAGCTCATGGGTTTCGAACACTGTTTTGCATTTAATTCGAACCAGTTTGTCCAATTGGGCCTATGCCCAACCTTTTGGGCCTAATTTTGTTAGCTTGCCTAATTGGGCTTACGCTTAGCGTTTCATACCAGTTTTTTTAAATAAATGGGCTTATGTCTAATGTTTGCCTAAATGGACCTGTGGCTAGATTGGACCTGATCTTGAAATTTGTTCTAATTGGGCCTTATTTCAGTTTTGATTGGGCTTGGCCCAATTTAATCATTCTCTTTCATTTTTGACCCAAAGAAAAACAAACAGTAAATCTGTCCATAGCAAATATAATAATAAAAAATCAATAAAATTTACAAATGTTTACAATAATCCAAAAAATCAAAATTAATTTTAAAAAAATAATATAAATCCGAAAATAATAAAAAATACAAAAAAATAAAAGAAACGAAAAAGAGCAGCAACAGCAGTTTCCTAGCTTCCTTGGGCCTGTTCTTGCTGAGCAAGTTTTCTCAACAAGTCCAAATACCTGAAAATGGAAAGAAATGGAGAAGGATCAGCAAAAAACCCTAATTTTTTACCTATATAAACAAGTTGCATTCAGAGAGAAAAGGAATTGACACAGACAGGAAATACAGAGAATTCAGAACCAAAAGACTAGGGTTTTCACATTGAAACCCTAATCGCAAAACACTAAAAGTTCAGAAACAGAAGCAGCAAAGCAGAGGAACAGCAGTAGCAATAGGCAGCATTCAGCAACAATACGAAATCAGTTTTCATCCAGGAGATCAGGTTTGGATTGCTTTCTACTCTTATACGCTTTTTTTATTTACTAGAATAATTTAGAAATCTGAAATATAATATTAGAAGGGTTTTGAAAACTAAGTAGAATTTAGAATCAATGTACAGTAGGATTAGAATAGAATTAGTAAAAAAATTTAGAACAACGTAAGAACATTGAATCAATGTACAGAACAAATAAAAATTAGGGTTCCAGATTAGCCTCTTAAGTTTTCAGAACAAATCAATGTACAGAACTAAGTAGAATTAGGTTTTCAGTTTAACATCAGGATTTAGGGTCTAGGAAGACAGAAAAAAAAAAAGAAAAAAAAACCAGTCAGAGTCGTACCAAATCCGACCACCGTAGACGGTGGTCGTCCCCCCAAAGTGCACTGTTGCTGTCGTTTGACGCACCGTCACCGTTGACTCCAAGCGCAACACCGTCAGCCCTCGCCCCTCCTGTCACCGTTGGCCGTAAATCACTCAGAGAGCAAAAAAACAAACGGTAAGAAGATCAGAAGCAGAAAAAAGAAGAAGAGAACCGTAAAAGCAAAAAAATAGCGAAACTCACCTCCTTAGAGTCCGACCACCGTAGACGGTGGTCGATGGCCGTGAACCGTCGCTTCCCCCAAACAAAAACACCGACGTCGGCCAGAACACACCGTCGTTCACCTCTGGCGCGAACAACACCCACGTCGTCGTCCTCCTCCTTCTATCTGTTCCCACTCACCAGTGTTCCAAAATCATCACCGCCGCCGCAAACGCCACGACCACCGTCCGTCGTCATCCCCATCTCCGCCGGTCACCACGCCCTTCTCTTCCCCCTTTCGTGTTTCTCTCACCGTCTCCATAACCCTCTCCCTCCATATTCGTCGCTGGAAGTCACTCCCTCTCTCCACCGCAAATTTCGCACATCACTCTCTCTCTCCCTATTTTCGTGAAACGGCGCAGCTGGAGGATGTGAATAGGAAAGAAAATTAGGGTTCCAGAAATTGGGTTCCCTTTTATAGTGTTGGGCTATTATTTGTTTTTAAGTTTTTTTATTTCTGATTACTAATCACACCCTACGATTTAACACGGACACCCCACTAAAAGGCCCATGAATTTGTGGACCAGTCTACACATTGGGCTGCTGCTTTTCACACCTCCCTTTTTTAATAATACAGCCATCTGCTCTAACTGCACCCCTGTTTTATTAATGCAGACCCTTTTCGTTTTTCTATTTATTTCTTTCCAAAAAAATAATTTCTTTCACATAAACATATAAAAATAAATAGATAAATATTTCATTTTCAAAAAATATAAATAGGGGACTAAGTCGACTGTACAGTCGGGTTAGTCTGCTTGTTAGGTCACTAATGAACCGTTACGGATCATGCCCTAAAATCCCTATTTAAGACAAAATTCTAAATTAAAATAAATACAAACGCATCTCTTTCCACAAAACAATTTTCAAAATAGGGGACTAAGCCGACTGTACAGACGGGTTAGTCAGCGTTCTAGAATGAATGAGCCGTACGGCTCACGAATCCTAAAACCCCTATTCAAATAAAATCAAACCACCACACTTCAAATCATTTTTCCAAACTCCAAAAACTCTATTTTCACAAAGTAGGGGACTAAGCCGACTGTACAGTCAGGTTAGTCATCGTTTTAGGACAAATGAACTGATCACTCAGGAGTCCTAAGATCCCTATATTAAAAAATACCAACCAACAAACGTTTTTTTTACCCAAGAACTACGTGTGATTTGATTCTCTACCAAGAGATACGTAGGAGCAGAGGGCGGCCGACCTCTGTCAATTGCACTAATAAAAAACCTTTTTTAGTCTTCTCCTAAATAATCATTTTCTCAAATAAAATATCAATTTTCTTCTTTCTTTTAAATTCACAATAAAAGGGTAAAAATAAATGTTTTCAAAATTAACTTTAGCTTCTACAACTAATTAGCAGGTAACCTTCCTTACGAAGGATGTCGTGGGGGGCTAATACCTTCCCCACGCATAATCGACTCCCGAACCCTTATCTGGTCTCAAGGACCCTTATCCATTCCAAAGGGGATTTTCCAATGTTTGCCCTTAAACTAAACTTTGGTGGCGACTTCATTTTTGAACCTTCGAGGAATCCTCGCCCGGATTTTTCGGTCGCTACAGCTGGCGACTCCACTGGGGACATTTTAGAGAGTCAAACCTAGTCTAATTAGTTGTTGGATCAGTTGTTAATTTAATGTTTCTTTTTACCCTTCCCTTTCTGTCCTTTATTTTATCGCATATTATATTGATATGAAAACCCTAGGATAGAAGACCACTTTTCTGTATGTATGTTTGTTTGTTTTGCAGCTTGGGGGGCATTCTTGATATTTTGCTCCTTCACACACTCCACTATCACACTTTTGCACACACGTGAGAATAGTCCTATGCCCGGACTGGAGAATAACCTAAGTTAGAACGAGACTGCGTAGTGATGGCCTACCGGATGTGCGTCCTGTTGGGTGGTCACGAAAGTCTCACCTAGAGTTTGGTCCCTCTTGAGAATGCTGGCACTTCTAATAGCTTGCCTATTGTTGTTGATCAGTGTTCTTAATTGGGGTCGTTGGCTCTAGGAACCTTATATAGGACTCTTTAGAGCTACCCTTTGAAAGATTCACTCAATAGACGAGCCCTAAACCTATTCTCTAGGGAATCCTCGTAGGACACAAAGGAGCCTCATACCCCTGCATTCAAACAAACACTGATACATTTTTCCGATCTTCTTAAAAAAAAAAAATTCAAAATCATATGTTGTTTTGGCAAATTATTTTTTAGCATACTTCATGCATTTTTACCTTTCCCTTTTGCATGGCATAAAAAAAAATAATAAAAAAAAAAGTTTTTTTTTTACATTAACATTTCATTTTTCATACATTTCTATAACCGCCAGGGAATTGTAGGACTTTCTTTCTGACAAGATGGATCAAATATTTGCATTAATAAAATAAGTTTCTTTCAGTTCTGCGTCGAACAGAAACCTAGAATTTCCCCCGGCGTAACACAAAATCATACATTTGCATTTCATGCACATTCATTCATTCATCCATTCATGTACTTACGTAAAGAAAAAAATTGAAAAAATAAACAGAGAGAAAAAGGGCAAGCTGGTTCATCAACATCGCTACCGGACTCGTTCTCAAGCAAAGAAGATGGCCGAAGAGGATAATCAGGCTCTGAGAGAAGACATGGCAAAGTTGAAGGATCAAATGAGCGAGATGATGGTATTGAAAGATCAAATGGCCGAGCTCATGAAACTCCTCGAGAAAAAAAGCGCAGACGAAAATGCCTCGGCGGGGAATACTGAGAACAATGCTTCAAGCCTTCCTCCTCCCAGCTCCGAGACTCCATACACCGCTGGAGTGAATGTCCAAGGCTATCCATGGCCCCCTTACGGCCTCCCAGCCGGTTATACTCCTCCTACCATGGAGGTCAATTCAGAGGAAGGACCTTCGGGAGTCGCTGAACCTTCAACTCAAAATGCAAATGCAGAAATACCGCGAGCTCACTTCTCGAGTCCTACGACTATACCACAGGTCATTCCACAGAGTCATACTCTGTCACCAGTAGTAATTCATCATGCTCCTTCACCCAATGCGAACTCCGCTGCAATGCCAATGGTCCCTCCCCACTACAACATGAGAGGACCCACTCACAACTACTCAATGGAGGACTCTCAGCCCAAGGATAAATATCAAATGCTTGAAGAGCGCGTAAGAGCAATCGAAGGATCCAATGTCGGCGCAAGAGACGCATACGACCTATGTCTCGTCCCAAATGTAGCCATCCCTCCCAAATTCAAAGTGCCAGACTTCGACAAATATAGAGGTTCAACCTGCCCAGCAAGCCATCTGACCATGTACTGCAGGAAAATGGCCGCATTCGCACATGATGACAAGCTGCTCATCCATTACTTTCAAGACAGCCTAGCTGAGTCAGCTTCGAATTGGTACATGCAGTTGGAACGTGCTCACATTAGATGTTGGAAAGACCTAGCAGACGCTTTTCTAAAGCACTATAAGTACAACACTGATATGGCACCTGATAGGACACAGCTACAGAATATGGTGAAATGGGATAACGAGTCCTTCAAGGAATACGCTCAACGCTGGAGAGGATTAGCAGCACAAGTAGCACCACCTTTGATGGAAAAAGAAATGGTAACAATGTTCATGGATACTTTACAGTCGCCCTTCTACGACAGATTGGTAGGGAGTGTATCCTCAAGCTTCTCGGATATAGTCATCATAGGAGAGAGGTTAGAGAATGGTTTAAGGAATGGAAAAATTGCACACAGCTTCACCGGAACTAATAGCCAGAAAAAGTCTTTCGCTGGTTTTCCCAAAAGAAGAGAGGGGGAAACTAACGCAATCACTGGAGCCGGAAAACCCTCCTACACTAAACCGCCACAAGCCTATCAATTCCCTACCCAAACGCCACCAGCCTCACCTCACCTTCCCAGCTACAGACCACAAAATTATCCAGAGAGAAAGCCTGTTAGCTTTGACCCGATACCCATGTCGTACACAGACCTGTTTAACCATCTCATCGATCACAACCTAATCACTCCCCGCCCGATGAGGCCCATTGAACCTCCTTTCCCGAGAGGCTATGACCCGAATGCCACATGCGAATTTCACGTAGGCGCAATTGGGCATTCAGTAGAAAACTGCAAGGCACTGAAACATGTGATTCAAGATCTGATCGAATCCAAATGGTTGAGCTTCAATGAGGATGCTCCGAACGGAGGCGCTAACTCTTTGCCAGGGGCATGAGAAGTCATCCGTCCGTGCTTTTGAAGGCGATCAAAGGGCTAAAAACAACATCATCAACCTTGTGCGCCTTTGTCCTGCAACCAAAGCACTTATGAAGTGGGAGATTGTTGATTTTCTTGTGATTTTCAGTTCAAAGTAATGTTATGTAATGCAAATCCTATGGCTCCGCCCAAAGCCTTAGGACATTTCAATAAGGGCACGCATGTTTCTTTCCGATATAAATATTAATAAAACAACATTTTGAATTCTCCAACAAATTCCTTCTTTACTCATTTGCTCGCTTTACTTTTTCTTTTTTCAATTTCTACTAACGCAGACCTAAATAACTTGTCCTTGAAAATAACAACGCCGGTAACTCATGTCATAACGTTGATCGCCCCATTAATCAAACAAAGGAAGATGTTGAAGATAACTGGGAAACTCTTTCAGAGGTGATGAGAATAATGGAACAAAAGGATAAAGTGACCTAGCCTCGTGTGGAATCAAACGAAATGATCAACTGGGGCACAGAAGAAGATAAAAAGGCGTTTAAAATTAACATCACACCAAAAGGACAGCAAATCAAGAAATTTCGACGCCCACTGATGTAACAAATTCGTGATTGTCAAGAAGCATGGTCTGCCGTTACGGCTTTCCTAAAAAGATCGTCACGGACAGTGGTGAAAGGGCTATGCAAGGATTCCAAGTCGAGCATCATGATCCCTTCCCATACCGCCCAAAAAAAATGGGGCAGTTACAGCAACAGATGAAGAATATCAGGGATGATGGTGACATTTCACCAGAAATATGGTCTGCCGTTACGGCTTTCCTAAAAAGATCATCACGGACAGTCGTGAAAGGACTACGCAAGGACTCTAAGTCGAGCATCATGATCCCTCCCCATACCGCCCCAAAAAAAAAAGTGGGGCAGTTGCGATAACAAACAAAAAATATCAGGGATGATAGTGACATTTCACCTTACATGGAGATCAGACCTTGTTCATACTTCAACAGGGGCAACCCCGTTCGATGGGAGTAGTACTTTCGTTAAACCTCACCAAATACAAGAACGGTTGTCTTATGTCATATCAGAAAAGAATAAAGAAAGCTTAACAGAAGCGGATCCTTCCTCAACAGTTTTAAGGAGACTTGGTGCCCAAGAAAGTCTCACCCAAAAGGATTCCCGCAGGAGATGGAGCGCGAACTATAAAGGACCTTTACATAGTAAAAAAAAAAAAATCATCCTCTGGAAGAGCCTTAATTCTCACAAAAATGGATCAGGAAGACATCCCACTCCCGGCAAACGCTGCCTAAAAAGGGAATATATGAAAAAAAAGAGAAAGAAAATCCAAGCAAAAATGAGCTCGCTAGGTTGAAAACCCAAAAGGGCGACCTAGGCAAAAGTTAGAGCGACCCGGTGGATTGAAAATCCAAAAGGGACAATCCAGGCAAAAATTAGGGTCAAGAAGTTGGACTAAACAAACATTGGGGCAATCAACACTTCCAAAGGTCAGATGATGAGTGATTAAGGTCGTGAACATGGGTGGCCAGCACCGTTACTTCAAGGACACTAACTACCGAGAAGTCTGCTTAGTATTTCAGCTTTCCTATTCTTTCAATAAAATTGCTGACATAATCTTAAGTCGGTGTGCCTTCTGCACATTTGGCCTCCAATGTCAATATCAAACACTTTCCTTTCTTTTTACTTCCGTCTATTTTTGAAATGATGTTTTGTGATAATTGATACTGGATTGTGAAACATGTGGCATAATCAAAAGCATTACAATCATTACGAAATTTCCGAGAATCACAAAAGAGATATAGTCTTTCATTAAAATACCTATAAGGAAGAAAGGAACCGCTGGAATAGAGCAATAAATCGATCATCTCAAATGATAAGTCCCAGTCATGCGCAATTAACTTAGCAGTACGAATGCACTTGATAGCCTCATGCCGGAAGTCCTGCGAGTTGAAGGACCAGCAAAAAGAGAAACCCAAAAAGAAAAGCAAAAAAAGAGACCAAAAAAAAAAGAAGGCAAAAAAAAAAAGGCCAAAAAGAAAAGCAAAAAGAAGCAAAGAAAAATAAATAAGAGCGAGAAAAGGAAAGAAAGCAAGAGCGAACCACTCCATATTTCATTACATATGCATACATTACATGCATGTCATATGCATAACACATGTTGCATACCGACCTCAAGTGTCGACCCTTTCAGTTTGTTTTTATTTATTTATTTTTTTTTAAACACGATAAGTGCTGACCTTAATTCAGCAAACCAGATCGTAATGTTAACACCGCGAGCCCCAGCGCTCCTTAGACCTCCAACGGTCATCCAATCCAGATCGCACGTCGGCATCGAGCACCGACGGATCATCCGGCCCCAGGCCATTCAGACTAGCTGTGTCAGCCTAAGACATAGTGGACGTCATTCGTGATCAGTTCTAGACCTGATCTTATTAGCGGCCGCTCGAAAAAGGCCACCCTCGGACCCCGGCAGTCCTTCAAAGCCCCAGTGCACTTTCGGACCCCAATTGGTCCTTTAGGGTTTAGGCAGCCCCTTTGAGCCTCAGTGCTCCCTTAGAGCCCAAATGCTCTTTTAGAGTCCCAGTGCTCCGCCAGATCCCCAGTGTTCGTTTCTTTATTGTTCTCGGTTAACACGCCAAGTGTTAATCGTCCCTCTTTTCCCTAACTCATCTCCCCCCCAAGCGGGCAAAATTAGAGTCTATCCTATCTTTATTTTTATTTCTACCACGAAAATCTGAAAACCATTCACCTTTTCTGGTAAAATATAAACAAAGAGGGGCAGCTGTTATACCCCAATTTTGCCCGATCTTTTTATCGTACTCGTTTTAGTCTCGTATCACAAGCTCATGGGTTTCGAACACTGTTTTGCATTTAATTCGAACCAGTTTGTCCAATTGGGCCTATGCCCAACCTTTTGGGCCTAATTTTGTTAGCTTGCCTAATTGGGCTTACGCTTAGCGTTTCATACCAGTTTTTTTAAATAAATGGGCTTATGTCTAATGTTTGCCTAAATGGACCTGTGGCTAGATTGGACCTGATCTTGAAATTTGTTCTAATTGGGCCTTATTTCAGTTTTGATTGGGCTTGGCCCAATTTAATCATTCTCTTTCATTTTTGACCCAAAGAAAAACAAACAGTAAATCTGTCCATAGCAAATATAATAATAAAAAATCAATAAAATTTACAAATGTTTACAATAATCCAAAAAATCAAAATTAATTTTAAAAAAAATAATACAAATCCGAAAATAATAAAAAATACAAAAAAATAAAAGAAACGAAAAAGAGCAGCAACAGCAGTTTCCTAGCTTCCTTGGGCCTGTTCTTGCTGAGCAAGTTTTCTCAACAAGTCCAAATACCTGAAAATGGAAAGAAATGGAGAAGGATCAGCAAAAAACCCTAATTTTTTACCTATATAAACAAGTTGCATTCAGAGAGAAAAGGAATTGACACAGACAGGAAATACAGAGAATTCAGAACCAAAAGATTAGGGTTTTCACATTGAAACCCTAATCGCAAAACACTAAAAGTTCAGAAACAGAAGCAGCAAAGCAGAGGAACAGCAGTAGCAATAGGCAGCATTCAGCAACAATACGAAATCAGTTTTCATCCAGGAGATCAGGTTTGGATTGCTTTTTACTCTTATACGCTTTTTTTATTTACTAGAATAATTTAGAAATCTGAAATATAATATTAGAAGGGTTTTGAAAACTAAGTAGAATTTAGAATCAATGTACAGTAGGATTAGAATAGAATTAGTAAAAAAATTTAGAACAACGTAAGAACATTGAATCAATGTACAGAACAAATAAAAACTAGGGTTCCAGATTAGCCTCTTAAGTTTTCAGAACAAATCAATGTACAGAACTAAGTAGAATTAGGTTTTCAGTTTAACATCAGGATTTAGGGTCTAGGAAGACAGAAAAAAAAAAGAAAAAAAAACCAGTCAGAGCCGTACCAAATCCGACCACCGTAGACGGTGGTCGTCCCCCCAAAGTGCACTGTTGTTGTCGTTTGACGCACCGTCACCGTTGACTCCAAGCGCAACACCGTCAGCCCTCGCCCCTCCTGTCACCGTTGGCCGTAAATCACTCAGAGAGCAAAAAAACAAACGGTAAGAAGATCAGAAGCAGAAAAAAGAAGAAGAGAACCGTAAAAGCAAAAAAATAGCGAAACTCACCTCCTTAGAGTCCGACCACCGTAGACGGTGGTCGATGGCCGTGAACCGTCGCTTCCCCCAAACAAAAACACCGACGTCGGCCAGAACACACCGTCGTTCACCTCTGGCGCGAACAACACCCACGTCGTCGTCCTCCTCCTTCTATCTGTTCCCACTCACCAGTGTTCCAAAATCATCACCGCCGCCGCAAACGCCACGACCACCGTCCGTCGTCATCCCCATCTCCGCCGGTCACCACGCCCTTCTCTTCCCCCTTTCGTGTTTCTCTCACCGTCTCCATAACCCTCTCCCTCCATATTCGTCGCTGGAAGTCACTCCCTCTCTCCACCGCAAATTTCGCACATCACTCTCTCTCTCCCTATTTTCGTGAAACGGCGCAGCTGGAGGATGTGAAGAGGAAAGAAAATTAGGGTTCCAGAAATTGGGTTCCCTTTTATAGTGTTGGGCTATTATTTGTTTTTAAGTTTTTTTATTTCTGATTACTAATCACACCCTACGATTTAACACGGACACCCCACTAAAAGGCCCATGAATTTGTGGACCAGTCTACACATTGGGCTGCTGCTTTTCACACCTCCCTTTTTTAATAATACAGCCATCTGCTCTAACTGCACCCCTGTTTTATTAATGCAGACCCTTTTCGTTTTTCTATTTATTTCTTTCCAAAAAAATAATTTCTTTCACATAAACATATAAAAATAAATAGATAAATATTTCATTTTCAAAAAATATAAATAGGGGACTAAGTCGACTGTACAGTCGGGTTAGTCTGCTTTTTAGGTCACTAATGAACCGTTACGGATCATGCCCTAAAATCCCTATTTAAGACAAAATTCTAAATTAAAATAAATACAAACGCATCTCTTTCCACAAAACAATTTTCAAAATAGGGGACTAAGCCGACTGTACAGACGGGTTAGTCAGCGTTCTAGAATGAATGAGCCGTACGGCTCACGAATCCTAAAACCCCTATTCAAATAAAATCAAACCACCACACTTCAAATCATTTTTCCAAACTCCAAAAACTCTATTTTCACAAAGTAGGGGACTAAGCCGACTGTACAGTCAGGTTAGTCATCGTTTTAGGACAAATGAACTGATCACTCAGGAGTCCTAAGATCCATATATTAAAAAATACCAACCAACAAACGTTTTTTTACCCAAGAACTACGTGTGATTTGATTCTCTACCAAGAGATACGTAGGAGCAGAGGGCGGCCGACCTCTGTCAATTGCACTAATAAAAAACCTTTTTTAGTCTTCTCCTAAATAATCATTTTCCCAAATAAAATATCAATTTTCTTCTTTCTTTTAAATTCACAATAAAAGGGTAAAAATAAATGTTTTCAAAATTAACTTTAGCTTCTACAACTAATTAGCAGGTAACCTTCCTTACGAAGGATGTCGTGGGGTGCTAATACCTTCCCCACGCATAATCGACTCCCGAACCCTTATCTGGTCTCAAGGACCCTTATCCATTCCAAAGGGGATTTTCCAATGTTTGCCCTTAAACTAAACTTTGGTGGCGACTTCATTTTTGAACCTTCGAGGAATCCTCGCCCGGATTTTTCGGTCGCTACAGGTAACAATACAACATGCAAGGTAATGGGAATTGGTTCCATAATGTTGAGATCAGAAGATGGTACACAAAGGGTTCTAACAGGTGTGAGATATATTCCTAACCTAAAAAGGAATTTAATATCTCTGGGCATGTTAGAAGAAAATGGGTGCTCTTTTGAGTCTCGTGATGGTATCCTCAAAGTCATGAAAGGGTCGACAATTGTGATGGAGGGTTACAGGAAACATGGAATCTACATTCTGAAAGGTAGTGCTGCCACAGGATGTGCTGCTACATCATTAGAATGCTGCAGCACGACAGTGCTATGGCACCAAAGGTTGGGTCATGTTAGTGAAAGGGGAATGCAAATACTTGGCACAAAGGGAGTCCTTGGTGAAAACAAGGTTGGAGATCTACCTTTCTGTGAACATTGTGTTCTAGGGAAAATGCACAGGGTGAAGTTCTCCAAGGCCAATCATTCCACAAATGGAGTTCTTGACTATGTCCATAGTAATCTATGGGGACCAGCAAGGGTGACTTGACATGGAGATAATAAGTATTTTATTACTTTCTTAGATGATTTCAGTAGGAAGGTTTGGATTTTTTTCTTAAAAGTAAAGATGAAGCTTTTAGGGCCTTTAAGGAATGGAAAATCATGATAGAAACCAAAACTGAAAGGAAAATTAAAACTTTAAGAACTGATAATGGCTTAGAGTTTTGTAATGAGGAATTCGCTAGCTATTGTAAAGATCATGGCATAATTAGGCATAAAACTGTTAGAAATACTCCTCAACAAAATGGACTAGCCGAAAGAATGAATAGGACCATTTTGGAAAGAATGAGGTGTATGTTATCTAACTCTAGTATGCAGGTAAAGTTTTGGGGAGAAGCTGCCCATACAGTATGCTATGTCATTAACATGAGTCCTTCAACATCAATAAATCTAAAAACTCCTCAAGAAGTGTGGAATGGCAAGATAACTAGCTATTCATTCTTGAATTTTTTTTGAATGTATTGCCTATTATCATGTTAATGAGGGAAAGTTGGTTCCAAGGGCAAGAAAATGTTATTTTGTAGGTTATCCAGAAGGAGTCAAAGGCTACAAGGCATGGTGCATAGAGAGCAACAAATGCATCATTAGAAGAGAAGTAAAATTCAATGAAACAGAATTTTACAAGTCATCTAGGAGTGCAAACGATCAAGCTACTGATAAGAAAGAGCTTGATAGTTTTGATTTTGAGGTGGAGCACAGTGAGCAAGACAATCATCAAACTCAACCAGCAGAACAAGTCACTGATCAAAACAATGAGGAAGCAGACCTTGTTGATAATGAGCACACAGAAGAGGATGATTATCTTCTAGCAAGGGACAAGGATAGAAGGAACATTAGGCCACCTACAGGATATGGATTTTCTGCAGATATGTTTAGTTACGTGTTGACTCTCAATCATATGATGTAAGTTATGTATTTTTTGGACCAATTGTGCAAGTTTTTCATTGTATCACAGTCATTATCTGGGGATTTAGCCTAGTTTTAGATAATTGTAGTAGGAAGTTTATTTGTAAGTAATTCCTTCATTTTTGGAGCTAAATGGGACTTGAAGACCTCTAAATTGGTTGTGGCATCATTCGGCGAACCAGACACTTGCCCGGAAATGCAGCAAAATGGAGGATTTGATTTCTGTTCAATATCGCGTCGCGACCAGGAGGAATTTTGCAAGCCATGACTTTCTGTCTTATTTCGCGTCGCGACCAGGAGGGTTCGCGACGCGACCTGGAGCAGTTTTTGCGATGCCAGATTCTTCTGTCTTATGTCGCGACGCGACGGGCACGGGCCGCGTCGCGATGGTGCGTGAGAATTAGGGTTTTTAAAGCAGTTTCAGCAATTTTTCAAGGTACTTCGTCTTGGGATCTGAGCCACATTTTGGAGCAGCTGGAGGGTGCGATTTTGGGGCCTTCTCACCACTTGGGAACAAGGGATTGAAGGTTCTAATGTCTTCCTTTATGTTTGTTTTCTATTTTATGTTGGTTTCTACTCTTAGGATGGATTGTAACTAATTTGCTTAGATTAGGGAGAGATGAATCTCCCAACCCTATCATGTGAACCATTGTTCTAGTCAATTCAGTTGTTATTCGATTTACTTTGTCTAAATACCTATGTTCTTAATGCTTTTCAATTACATATGATAATTGTGATGATCTAGGCTAGTGATTGCATAGGAATATTAATTAGTAGCTGGAAATTGGGTAATTAGATCATCTGCTAGTAATCAGCATAGGGATATGTGATGGCTTAGGTGAATTCGTGTAAAATTCTCAATCGTAATGCATTACCCTTTGGCATGTCTCACCTAAGGAATTAGGGTCACTCTTAGGGTAATAGGGGTCTTGAGGCAAGGAATAGCCCTTGACCTTAATTAGTGAATTGAATCTAGAAATTGCATAATTAACTTGAATTGGCTAAGGTTCATGTGATAGGCGAGGTGAGAGGATTCGATCCCTAGTCGTTTTTCTCGTATTATTAATTCACGTTTGTACTGTTACTGATTACTCAAATTACCAAACCTTTACAATCTAAGAATTTACAATTTTGCTATTGTTGTCAACGCGCAATCCCTGTGGAATCGACCGGTTACTTACCGTATTTTATAACTTGCAACGACAATTGGTACACTTGCCAAAAGTCTTAACAAGTTTTTGGCGCCGTTGCCGGGGATTGTTGACTTTGTTGTCGACAAGGCAAACGAGTTGATTCTAGATTTTTAGTTTTTGATTGTTTTTAGTTACTTAATTTTGCTACCTGTTGGTTTCTTGAATTTGTTGACGTTTGCTTCAGTGTTTCAGAGATTTGTGCATGCAGAGCAAGGGTCCACAAGAACTCTTGTTTGAACCGGAAATTGAAAAACTAGCAAAGGCAATTCGAAGAAAGGCTAAGCTTACCAAGCAGCAAGCAAGGGAATTGTCACAGGTACAATCAACCTCTACCTCGATACCTGAAGATTTTTCGAGTGAAGAGGAAGAGATGGCTGATCCTCCACCTCCACCACGACGTACTCTAGGTGACTTCGGGCGAAGAAATCAAGGTGCCCAAGCATTAGCATTTCAGCCAGTGGGCGTGGCCCAGTTTGATATCAAATCCTCTGTGCTCACAGCCTTGAAATCAAAGCAATTCTCTGGGTCGGATGCCGAAGACCCTAATCAGCACTTGTTCCAATTCTACGAGATATGTGGGACTACACACCCTGAGGGAGTAACCGATAGTGAAAAGAAGGTCCGGCTGTTCCCTTTCACTCTCACAGGGAGGGCCAAGGATTGGTTGAACACTCTCCCAGGGACAATCAACACTTGGAATGTCCTTGAGAACAAGTTCTTGGAGATATTCTTCCCAATCTCCAAGTTCATAAGGAAAAGAGCTGATATTTCCAATTTTACACAGGGAGAGTCCGAATCGTTGTATGATTCTTGGGAACGATTCAAGCTACTACTCAAGAAGTGTCCCGGCCATGGCATAGAAGATTTTCTCCAGTTACAAACCTTTTGCCAAGGGCTGAGACCACAAACAAGAATGATGTTGGATGCCTCAGCTGGAGGATCCCTAGGTACCAAGACTTGGGAAGAAGCCAAGCAGTTGGTTGAAGACATGGCTTCCAATGAGTACAGGATCCAAAATGATAGGGGTGCTGTAGGAAAGAAAGGTGTGCTGGAGCTTGATTCAAACAGCGCGGTGTTGACCCAACAGAAACTAATGACCATGCAAATCGAGGCTCTCACTAAGCAGTTAGCGGCAGCATGTGAAGTAGGTTCCAAAGCCCCAGCAACAGTACAAGCAGTGCAAGCAGGTGGGTGCAATTGTTGTGGTAGGGAGTCCCACGAAGGTGATTGTGCAGCTTATGGAGAAGCATTGGAACAGGCCAACTATATGGGAAACTTCCAAAGACAAGGGGGGAATCCATTTTCTAACACCTACAATCCAGGGTGGAAGAATCATCCCAACTTTTCTTGGAAGAATAATGCTGAAGGCACGAGTTCCAACCAACAACAGTCTCAGGCACCTACAAATCAACAACAGAAACCACCTTCTCGGTTAGAGGATGCATTGACACAGTTTATGCAGATGACCAAAAATACCTTCCAAGCTCAAGAGCAGGTAATGAAAAACATGGAGAAAAACCATGAAGCATCAATGAAAAATTTGGAGGTACAGATTGGTCAATTATCGAAGCAACTTGCGGAGACATCCAAAAGTGGCTTCCTTGCCAACACTGTGGACAACCCGAGGAAGGAGAATTGCAATGCCATTTCTCTGAGAAGTGGTAAGGAGTTGGAACCGTCTGAAGTAACCAAGCCCCGGGAAAAGAAAACAAATGAAAAGAGTGAGGGAGCGGGGAAAGACAACCCTCAAGTGGAACCCAAAGAAACCCCATCGTACATGAACTGCCCTATCCTCAGGTAAACAAGAAAAATCAGAAGGATGAGCAGTTCTCCAAGTTCATGGAGGTGTTCAGAAGCCTCCAGATCAATATACCTTTTGCTGACGCCCTGGAAAAGATGCCGGTCTATGCGAAGTTCATGAAACAGTTATTGACCAAAAAGAAAAGGTTGAAGGAGAATGAAACGGTAGCGTTAACAGAGGAGTGCAGTGCTATCATTCAAAACAAAATTCCCCCTAAGCTGAAAGATCCAGGAAGCTTCACCATTCCCTGTGCAATTGGTGATGTGACTATAGATAAGGCCCTCTGTGACTTGGGGGCAAGCATAAACCTAATGCCCTTGGGAATGTGGAAAAAGCTTGGGGGAGGTGAAGTCAAATCGACTCACATGACCTTGCAACTGGCTGATAGGTCAATAAGGCATCTGTATGGTATTGTGGAGGATGTCTTAGTAAAGGTTGGAAAATTCCTCTTCCCGGTAGATTTTGTGATTCTGCGTTTGGATGGTGACACCGAGGTCAAGAGTTCAATGGATGGGGAAAATGACATCCCCTTCATCTTGGGAAGACCTTTCCTAGCCACCAGTAGAGCTGTCATAGATGTGGCAGATGGGACTGTGAAGCTGAGAGTGCAAGATGAAGAGGTGACCCTAAAAGTGATCAAGGCAGCAAGAAAGGATGAGAAAAAGGAAGGGTGCTATAGTGTTGAGAAACCCAACATCAAAGCCAAAAACAGAATGCGCACTCACTCGCCACCAGATAAGTCATCCAGCGAGTGGGTAGATCTAAAAGAAGTGGTGGGTGAGCCTAGCTGGAAATTCAACGGAGAAGGTTCTGAAGGAGCTGTGAATGGGGCGTTTAAGAAGCCAAAGGCTCCACCTGCGCCAATGTGAGATATCTTCTGAACCGTCAAGCTAGTGACGTTAAAGAAGTGCTGAGTGGGAGGCAACCCACTGAGGTACCAAGTCTTTAATTCAATTTCAATTTAAGTCTTTAATTCACTTTATTTTGCTGTTAGGCTTAGGCATGAGAAGAAAATTTTTGTGTTCGGCCATGTTCGTGTCGCGAAAGGAAAGTAATTTCAAAGAAAATGTTTCTGGGTTATTTCGCGTCGCGAACCAATGATATCGCGTCGCGATGGGTCGAATTTTTGTTGAGGAAAAAAGTTTCTGTTTTATTTCGCGTCGCAAATAAGGCGCGTCGCGTCGCGATGCTTTTGAATTTTCGAAACTGAAACGGTTTCTGTGTAATTTCGCGACGCGAAGCACGCGGGCCGCGTCGCGATGCAACGTCTTTTAGCCCAGAAACTGGACAGTCCGAACACAAAGCATTTTTTTCAAAAATTTGTCTCTTCTTTCTTCTCTGGTGCGCCATTTCCCCCATCCCCCCATTACTGTTTTGCTCTTGTTTGGTGGTGCATTTGCACACTCCCACACGGATTCTTCCTTGTCTACATCTCCAGGTAACAATTCTCCTCCATCTCCATCTTTAAATTTTCAATTTTCTTCTTTAGTTTTCCGTGATTTAGGGGGACACGAATTGCGAGTTTGGGGTTGAATTAGGAGTTGGATTGTTGTCCCCCACCCTTCTACATTGCATGCTTGCTGTTATTTCTGAATTACGAGGCTTGTTAATCGAATTGTGGTTGGATTCTTGTTGATTTTGATTGTATACAAGGTGTTTGTTAAAATGTCTCAATGAAGTTTTTGATGTTCACCAAGTGTTTGTGAAATTGCTCCAATGAGTTTTGGCTAAGCAAGTCAAATGTTTGTGGAAATGTCTAAGTGAAGTCTGTTTTGGAGTTGCTGGTCTGTTTCTAATTTTGCACAAATTCACAACCTTAGGGTAGATGACTTTGAGTCCAGAAACTATGTTTGGGCTGTTGATTATTTTTCTCTGCTGGAGTGGGGCCCACACCCGGGACCCACCGAGAACTAACAATTCGGACTGGGTTCTGGTTATTTTCCTGCAGGAAATTTTTCTTAAACAAGTGCTAGCATGGACAAAAGAGCAAAGACTGGCACATCTAGGAAGAGGAGGGGGGCCACACCATCAGAGGTTGACAGATTCAGGTCCCCCGTACACGAGGAGAGGTACCACCAAGTGGTCAAGGGTAAAAAGATAAATCCAGAAAGGGCCTTCAACCTCAGCACGGGGGAATTCCCCATCATTACCTCCACTCTCCGGGAATTGGGTTGGCTCTCGCTCAACTCAATGATCAAACAGGCTAACCAAAGCATGGTGAGAGAGTTCTAAGCAAATGCCTACGGGGAGGAAGATAACAGACTTTCAATGGTAAGGGGGAGAGAGGTGTCTTACTCTCCTGACACCATCAACAGTCTCCTCGGGCTACCTACTATTGCTGATTGTGCCATGATGGATGCCTGGGACAGCAGGGGGGAGCACGATTATGAGGGTTTGCTGGGAGAGTTGTGTCGTCAAGGAGCGACGTGGGACAAGCATCTTATCGGTCCGATTGGACAAACTTTTCCCCGCCGTTTCTGCAACATGGCTCTGAAGGCAATTCCTAAGGCCTGGAACAATTTTTTTAATCAGTCTGTCATTTCATGCTCCAACTCCACTGATGTCAAGACCAAGGTAGCCATGGGACTACAAGCTATCACGAGAGGCCAGAGGGTAAATCTGGGGAGAGCCATTTCAGCGAGCATTGCAGAGATCGTCAGATGTCCTAAGGCTCGATTGGGGCACTGCTCTATCATCCATGCTTTATGTAGACAGCAGGGCTGCCCGGAGTACCCAGACGATCTTCTAACTGACCCCAGGGAGGGCATCACAGCAGCATGGATCTTGAAGCAGCCCGAGGGGCCCATAGATGAAGCAGCACCACAGCAGCCAGCACCTCCAGCACCGCAGCAGCCAGCGGGCCCATCTTACCGGGAGCAGTTTCGGACCGACTCCTCTTTCCAGTATGACCTCCTCATGGCCAGCTGGTGCGGGTCGTCTCTGTCATTGCAGCAGCAGGGCATAGATACTTCACATCTGGCATCATACAGAGTCCACCGTGCTGCTGAGGAGTATATGGCAGAGAACAGAGCAGCCGCCGCTTCATCTTCATCAGTACCCCATGCAGAGCAGCAGCAGGACCCCCAGGATCCACTTCTTTCAGGGGATGAGTATTTGGAGGAGCACATTTCATTTCCTTGAGCAGGAGGCTCAATTTATTTTACTGTTTTATTCAGACATTTTTACTCGCACTTTTGGTTGTATTTTGCCCTATTTTGACTTTATTTCGCATTTGGTCTGTACTTATTATTATAACTTACTCTGTGATATTGGGGCACCACTGCCCTATATTTTGTTTTTGTTTTGTTAAAGCAGCTTCAATAGTGATGATGTGTGGCATTTGGGGTCGCATGTTTGCATTTTTCCTTTTGACACTCGCACTTCAAGTTTTATCATCAAGTAATAGCAGGGGTCATGAAAAACGTTGCGGAAGTTCTTTATCATCTGTGAGCAGCATCTCTCAAGTTCCATCTCTATGACCCCAACTGTGAGGTTTGAGCCTAAACACGTTCTTATATATATTGTGTGTATTCCTTGCCTGCATTAGTCTGCAGAACTTGACATTGTGCTTAATTGTTTTTGCATTTGATTTTCATACACACTGAGGCATTTCTTTTGGCACCCCTGAGCCTTTCAAACCACACCTAATTAATGTTTTTCCTCTGCTAGCCCCTCTGAGCCTATTGTTAAAAATTATATGCTGTTTCTCTGAAAATCATAGCCTAGTTAATTCTTAACTTGGAGTTAGGTAACAAAAGCTGTGAGAATGGGGAAATTTTTAAGTTTGGGGTTGCTCGTGGAATAGCAACAATATAAGTTTGGGGTGGTATACAAGAGAAGGAACAAGAAAAGAAAAAAAATATATATATATATATATACATCAAAGAAAAAAAAAAGAGAAAAATAAATAAATAAAATCCTTCTCTTGTTTTGTTAAATGCTTTGGGAAAATGGGTGAGTATGGCGTGAAATTGACAAAAAGAGAGGTAGGCCTAACTCCAAGTGCAACCTACTTATCCAAATGTATCCACCCTTACCTAAGCCCCGCTATAACCCTTAAAGTCCTCAAAATGTGTGTATGCATTTCATTTGTCTAGAATGATATAGAAGTCTGTCAAGCCTATGAAACGATGATGCAGGTACTGTGAATTGAGTGAATACCCAAAACACCTCAAGAGTGAAACACTGATGAGATGTGCGTACAGAGAAAACTTGAGAATGCTGCCTGCTTATGATTCGGTATTTCCAATTCAGTTGTCTTGCCACTGTATTAGATTGATGATGATAGTTGATGTGCTGATGTGTTTAAGGTTGATGTATTATATGTAACAGCTAAATAGAAAAACAGCCACAGTCTGAATTGATTGTTTGCTTGAGGACAAGCAAAAGTTTAAATTTGGGGTTGTGTTGACTCTCAATCATATGATGTAAGTTATGTATTTTTTGGACCAATTGTGCAGGTTTTTCATTGTATCACAGTCATTATCTGGGGGTTTAGCCTAGTTTTAGATAATTGTAGTAGGAAGTTCATTTGTAAGTAATTCCTTCATTTTTAGAGCTAAATGGGACTTGAAGACCTCTAAATTGGTTGCGGCATCATTCGGCGAACCAGACACTTGCCCGGAAATGCAGCAAAATGGAGGATTTGATTTCTGTTCAATATCGCGTCGCGACCAGGAGGGTTCGCGACGCGACCAGGAGGAATTTTGCAAGCCATGACTTTCTGTCTTATTTCGCGTCGCGACCTGGAGCAGTTTTTGCGATGCCAGATTCTTCTGTCTTATGTCGCGACGCGACGGGCACGGGCCGCGTCGCGATGGTGCGTGAGAATTAGGGTTTTTAAAGCAGTTTCAGCAATTTTTCAAGGTACTTCGTCTTGGGATCTGAGCCACATTTTGGAGCAGCTGGAGGGTGCGATTTTGGGGCCTTCTCACCACTTGGGAACAAGGGATTGAAGGTTCTAATGTCTTCCTTTATGTTTGTTTTCTATTTTATGTTGGTTTCTACTCTTAGGATGGATTGTAACTAATTTGCTTAGATTAGGGAGAGATGAATCTCCCAACCCTATCATGTGAACCATTGTTCTAGTCAATTCAGTTGTTATTCGATTTACTTTGTCTAAATACCTATGTTCTTAATGCTTTTCAATTACATATGATAATTGTGATGATCTAGGCTAGTGATTGCATAGGAATATTAATTAGTAGCTGGAAATTGGGTAATTAGATCATCTGCTAGTAATCAGCATAGGGATATGTGATGGCTTAGGTGAATTCGTGTAAAATTCTCAATCGTAATGCATTACCATTTGGCATGTCTCACCTAAGGAATTAGGGTCACTCTTAGGGTAATAGGGGTCTTGAGGCAAGGAATAGCCCTTGACCTTAATTAGTGAATTGAATCTAGAAATTGCATAATTAACTTGAATTGGCTAAGGTTCATGTGATAGGCGAGGTGAGAGGATTCGATCCCTAGTCGTTTTTCTCGTATTATTAATTCACGTTTGTACTGTTACTGATTACTCAAATTACCAAACCTTTACAATCTAAGAATTTACAATTTTGCTATTGTTGTCAACGCGCAATCCCTGTGGAATCGACCGGTTACTTATCGTATTTTATAACTTGCAACAACAATTGGTACACTTGCCAAAAGTCTTAACATTACGCTTTCAACACAGCTGAAGACATAATAAATGAGGAGCCAAAAACTTTTGTTGAAGCAGTTAGCAGTAAAGATAAACAGAGTTGAATGTTGGCCATGACAGAGGAACTAGCTTCTCTTGCTAAACCTGAGAAGACAAAGATCATTGGAAGCAAATGGATCTTTAAGAGGAATGAAGGAATTCCTGGGGTTGAACCAGCTAGATTTAAAGCAAGACTAGTTGCTAAAGGGTTCAACCAAAGGGAGGGAATAGATTATGATGAAATATTCTCTCCAGTTGTAAAGCACTCATCTATTAGGGTCTTATTATCCATGGTTGCTCATTACAATATGGAATTGGAGCAAATGGATGTTAAGACAGCTTTCCTACATGGAGATCTTCATGAAACCATCTACATGCAGCAACCTACTGGTTTTGAAGTTGAAGGAAAGGAGAATTGGGTGTGTCACTTGAAGAAGTCTCTTTATGGCCTTAAGCAATCGCCAAGGCAATGGTATCTTAAGTTTGATTCTTTTATGATAAAGCACAATTTTTATAGATGCATATCTGATTGTTGTGTTTATTATAAGAATATATCAAATGATCTCTATGTGTATCTGTTACTCTATGTTGATGACATGCTTCTAGTTTGCAAAAGCATGTTGCAGATTGATTCTTTGAAGAAATTGCTAAAGGAGCAATTTGAGATTAAGGATCTGGGAGCTGCAAGGAAGATACTGGGAATGGAAATTAGAAGGTGCAGCTGGGAGAATAACAAATTGGTTTTGTTTCAAAGGGATTATCTTGGGAAAGTGGTAAAGAGGTTTAACATGAGTGATGCTAAGTCTACTAGTGTTCCATTAGCTCATCACTTTAGGCTTTCATCAGCTCAATGTCCAGTTACTCAAGAGGAGAAGACTGAAATGAATCAAGTACCTTATGCTAATGCCATAGGTAGCATAATGTATGCTATGGTATGTTCTAGGCCTGATATTTCTCATGCTATTAGCATCACTAGCAGATTCATGGGAAATCCTGGTAGGGAACATTGGCAAGCGGTTAAAAGGGGTCTTAGGTATTTGAAAGGGACTCAATCTCATGGGTTAGTGTATACCAAAGGCAAGGATACTGATCAGCCAGTGGAAGGGTATGCAGACTCAGATTATGCAGGAGATTTAGACAAAAGGAGGTCTATTTCAGGGTATGTTTTCACATTGTTTGGGAACACCATCAGTTGGAAGGAATCATTGCAGGACATTGTGGCTCTCTCAACCACAGAGACTGAATTTGTTGCCGTAACTGTTGTTGTAAAGGAAGTTATATGGTTGCTGAATTTGGTAAATGAGTTAGGCTTGAATCTGTGTATGCATATATAGAGATAGTCAAAGTGCTATCCACTTATGCAAGAACCAAATGTACCATGAAAGGACCAAGCATGTTGACATACGGAAATTCAGAAGTGGAAATTCAGACATGGTGGACAGTGGAGAAGTGGAAATTCAGAAGGTTTACACTGATGAAAACCCTGCTGACATGCTCACTAAACCTGTCACAGTTAGCAAGTTCAAGCATTGCTTGAATTTGCTCAATATAGATGTTGATTGATGATTTTGGACATGAAGGAATCCTGACTTGAAGACTTTATTATGAAGGGATGCTTAGCACCAAGGTGGAGAATTGTTGGGTTATGGTGCTACAGCATCGTATGCATTCTACCTAGACCTTATCAGGTGTTATAACATCGGCTGCAGCAGCACTGTGTGGATCTATTATTTTCTGTTATGACCGTTATTTCTGTTTTAAGCTGCTGTGCCTGTTTCTGTTTTGGTTCTGCTTTGATTAGTTAATTAGTTAAACTGATGTAACAGCTTTGTGGCTTGGGGTAGTTACGAGCTAATATATAAAGCTCCACCTTAGGGGGTTTTAGGCCTGACTTGATCATTAAATCATTGTCACATTTCAGAAAATAGAATTGGGGAAACACTTGTGAGTGAAAATCCGAGAGATCAATGAGTGGGAAAAACCTGGGTGATTGGGTTTATGGAGAGCATTGTCTAAGTGCTTTGAATGTATCATGTGGTGTAACCCTTGATCAAGATAGTGGAAATCTTCAAGTCGGATTCTGTCCCCCAGTGTAGGAGAATTAACTCCGAACTGGGTTACCATCTTGGGTGTTCATTTTCTCTATCCTT
This sequence comes from Astragalus membranaceus, assembly GCA_039519185.1. NCBI lineage: Eukaryota > Viridiplantae > Streptophyta > Magnoliopsida > Fabales > Fabaceae > Astragalus > Astragalus membranaceus. Next base: position 39,028,386 of record CM076853.1, on the reverse strand, counting down.
TATCTCTTTCTTTAATTGTTTTTTTAGTTTTCATATATCCTGTCTTAACAGTGTTGTTGCAACCAGTGCTGCAGCACTTTGCAGTTATTCCACATATTGTGTGTTCTTAATTTTCAGGTTCTTGACACGATTAATCACAACAAAATGATATCCATTTTCATGTGTGGAATTTGAAGTTTTAGAAAATAAAAAATAGGCAAAGTACCATTTGTGTGATTTGTAGGATAAGTAAAGTACTTTTCAGTGTAACTACATCGGGCCAATTTCACAAAATAATAAACTTTGACTTATAATTTATGATAGGTATAAGGCCCAACAACAAACAAATAAAAATCTTTTTTTTTTTCGAAAAATTTCCTCAATGCGTTGGGACTTGTTATGTCCTTTTTAGGTAAAGAGGGTGCCCGATTCTTAGCCACCTCATATCAGTGACGGATCCAGAAGTTATTGTTAGTGGGGGAAAAAGATAGTCACTAATATTTTTATATAAGAACATTATTAAAAGTTTTAACAAAATGTGTAATTTTGGGAAGAAAAAAAATTAGTCTCGAAATCTAATGTATTACGTCTGTATTTGTGTGTTTAGTGTTAAAAGAGAAGTTAAAATTAAAAGGATGAAAGAAGAAAATATGTATAAATTTACTTTCTCAAGAATGCGACAGAAAAGGATTCACAAGAAATACACTTGGTTTTAAATTTACTTTAATCAAGGTTTTAAAAACCGGATCGGACTGGCTGGTTCAACCGATTGAATCGGGAACCGGACCCCTGACCGGTTGGTTCAACCCCATTTGAACCGCAGGCCAAAAAACCGCCCAGAACCGGGGAAGAACCGGATAGAACCGTCAAGAACCGCTTTGAACCGGGAACCGAACCGGGTTGAACCGCCCGAAATGCAATTTTTTATTTTTAAATTTACTTTTTTCTCCAAAATTTAATATTTTTTATTTTTTATTTAATAAATTACTTATCCGGTGGTTGAACCGGTTGAACCGATTGAACCATGAACCGGAGGTCTCGCCGGTTCGATCTCCAGTCCGGTTTTAAAAACATTGCCTCTAATACAAGCCTAGTTGAGCACAACAATATTTCATGAAACATGGGATGTAGGACTTGGAGTCATCTCAACCTTCCCTGCAGTGAGAAACGGAAGACGTACAGATAGGTAGGAAGAAGAAATAGTGTGAATTCCATGAAGGGTTGCATGCAAGGTAATCAAAACCGAACCGGATATTGAACTGGAAGAGGTGGCGGTTCAGGGGTTCTTGGGTTCAACCGATTGAACCGGGGGTTCAACCGGAATTAATTAAATATATTATTTAATATTTTTATTACAATATATAAAGGATAAAAAACCATAATACCCAAAATTTCACACCACAAACAATTAAATTATGCTTAACTTAGGCTCAACAATATAATATCCAAGTCATTAGTTAAAGTTACACATAAAATTGGTAGGTATAAAAAAACTCAAAGTTTGACATGTTTAAAATATATATATTTTAATGCATTATTTAGAAAGAATCTAATGTCGCTTTATTTAGAAAAGATCACATCATGTAAGAAAATTGCAAACAATGAAGCTAATGTTGTTGAAAGGTGAATATCTAGTCCCACATCGGATGGCAAATAAGAAGAATGAGCTGTGTTTCTCTATAAATAGAGCTAGAGTGTGCACAGCAAAATATAAGTGAGATTCTTGGCTTTCATAATATATAAAATATATAAATAGAGCTCTGACACTCATTTTGTTTTACAAAAAATAGTTTAAATTTTTTTATTTCAGTTAAAAAAAATAAAAAAAAAATAAAAAAAAATAAAAAAAAATAAAAAAAGTCATTTCTCAGAACCGGTTTCTGGCCGGTTCTTGACCGGTTCTGGCCGGTTTTCCCGGTTCTGGACCGGTTTTCCGGTTTTTCCACCGGTTCTGCGCGTATCCGGTTCTGTGGTCTAATTGGACCGGACAGGGGTCCGGTTCCCGGTTCAACCGGTCGGACCGGCCGGTCCGGTCCGGTTTTGATTACCTTGGTTGCATGTGTCTTATTAATTCACAACACTTACGTATGTTTTACAACTAAGTTATGATAATAGGACTTTCAATGTGACTATATATTTCAATGAAAGTTGCATGTGTCTTATTAATTTATGGGGTGAATTTAGTAGACATAAGGAACTATTAGATTGGAGTTAGAGGTTCGCCTCAAGATCTGTCACACACACACACACCCATCATTCTGAAGATATTATTTTTTAATTGAATCTAGCTGGATACAATCAAGAGAGTAAGATGAATTGATTAATTCGAACCAAAAAGGATTATACATTAGACACGGTCTATATATTCCTGAAATAACAGGGCATCTTATTAAAGTCAAAAAGAAAAAAAAAGCAATGTCTCATGTTTAATAGCAAATAACAAAGAGATAACTAACACGGTCGGCCCAGTTGCTTAAACTACCTTGGGATGCGGGAGTTGATCCAGTATTCCCGAGTTCGATTCCTGCAGTGGACAAACTCGATTTTGGCCAATGAGAAATTTGATGCTAAGCACGAGCAGAAATTAGTCTTTCGTTGAAAGTATTAGGACACCCCGTAGTAGCCAATAATGATCCGGAAAAAAATATAACAATGAGATTACGCCACTCAACCCCTTTTTTGGATCACTAAAAGGTCATTCAGAAACTTCACAATTACTTCAAGAAATTTATTATAGGAATAACCTGTAATAGTGTAATCAAATTACAAACACACACATAGTATGACTTGATCCCTTGGATTTCTTAGATTCTGATGTAATGCATGTTTGAGTCTAAAAGCACTTATCTTAATCACTTGGCACTTAAATTGTGGAATTGTAAAATTTGAATGCTATGACAAGTTCACAATCTATGCATTAAGGCATCTTGTGTTATCAATCTAGCTCAATCACCTTTTACAAGATTAGAAGTTCTAGCGTGCAAGTTATTGCAATACTAGCACAAGTTAAACATAATTCCCTCAAGATTCCCATCATTCCACATAATGGTCCTGCTTGAAAATGATTAAGCCTTTAGCCATCTTCCATCTTTTTTTTTATAAGCACCCATATTCCATCTTTGTTCTGTGTCAAAAAAAATCCATCCATGCAAATATCCGCGGATAAAATTTGCGATGGCACAGATGGTGACTTAACGGATACCCGTAGATAAAACAAATGGATATTTTAACTACAGGATAGTTAATGGTTATAGAACGCATGTAATGATAATGGTACTTGTGGGGATCTGTATCCATTAATAAATTACAAAAATTATTAAAATATCTTATTACTTAACAGGGTCATTCCAAACAATTTGGAGGCTCCGTTCAAGTCTTAAAAATTGAGCCTCATATACTACTTTTTTTCATGAATTGTAAACTAATTTTTTTCATGAATTATATCTAAAAAAATTTCTGAACGCAAAGTACCTCAAAACCACACTGTTTAACGGCACACTTAACGTATTTTGTCACGAAACCATTTTATTTTTGTTCATCAAACCGGTTAGTGAGGAAGAAACTTTGCGTATTTGAACACTTAAAATTTTTCTGAACTCTAAAGTTCCTCAAAACACACTGCTCAGCATCACACTTTACATAATTTATCACGAAATTAAATTCTTTTTTCACCAAGTCGGTTATTGAGGAAGGAACTTTGTGTATTTGAACACTAAATTTTTTTCTGAACTCTAAAGTGCCTCAAAACACACCGTTCAACATCACACTTTACATATTTTGTCACGAAATTAAATTCTTTTTTAAAATGCACTTTTTTTAAAAACATTTTTGATATCCATGAATATACTTGCTAAATGCCCGCATATCCGTAAAGCCTAGCTCAACTGAAAAATGCCGAAATTGTTAGACTGAATATCATTTTCTGGGTTCGAACCTGGGACCTCACAGTTGTGTGTGAGTTTCTAGTGGCAGTTACCACTCCGTCTACATACCAAAAAAAATGTCCGCATAGCGGATACCCAAAAATATGAGGTGGTACAAATGTCATTTTTATCCATCGTATGAATACTATGTGTGCTTGTGGATACCCAATGACATCTCTAACTTCAATTTTATAGAGTATCTCCTATCCTCACTAGTGTTAGTAGTCATCTTCTTTCATTCATAATGAATTTCTTCTTCGTAGGGAAAAGAACTTGTGATTTAAGGAAACTTCCTAAGTTTGCTTGAAAGCATCAAGCAATTGTCTTAAATCAGTAAATATGTGATTCATCTTCAAGAATTCGATACATTTTCTCTACCATTTATCTCTTAAATCCAAAGTTTGCTAAATTCCCTATGTGTTCAATGGTTACTAATCTTCACGCTTAATTGCCTTATTGCCTTTAGCATCCTACTATCTGTATATAATATTTCTAAGTGATATTGAACTGTTTTTTAGTCAAAGATATTATAATTTTACTTACTACCAATTTTTTTTTGTTCTAGTACAAATGGTTACTGTGAGAGGGGAGTGTTGCGGTTTTGAACCCTTCCTCTGGTGCACACACAATACTTGCATGTATATTTCCATTTGGTAGTGTCTCTCAAGGTGGTCTTACCACCAATTATATAATTATAAATTATAATAAAATAAGACAACGAATATTTTGTAATTTTCCATCTCATATTTATTGCTAATCTATCAATATTATGTGACATTTAAATCTAATAAGTAGGACCATATCTAACTTAGAGGGGTTGACCTACTGAAGCATGGCGTACTTGTATCCGACGGGTCACTGGTTCAAGTCCTTGCTAGTCTCTTTGAGGCAAATAAATGTAACTCTCTTTGTAAGTGGTTAAAAAATTCAAAGGTTTTCCCTATTTCATCTCTTCACCCAAAAAATTTATCTTATTAAAAAAATAAGTATAATCTTATATGTACTTTTGACTTTTCCTTTTAAAAAAAAACCTATACTTTAGATTTAGTTAATAGTACAGACGTCTTTGTTTCTTTCTTAAGGCTGAAATCGCGGCGTGCAGGTGGATGAAGGGGTTAGGTTTCCTCGACCTCAACCTATATATAGCAAAAGAAAACTAGAAATTTATCAATAGAATCATAATTATTATACAATAAAAATTAAGAAAATAAAATTTTACATTGAGAAAATATTAAAATTAAGAAAACAAAAATATGAAGAAAAATCTGGGTATATACATAATAAAATTGAAATAACAAAATAAAAGTAATTTGTTCGTTTTAGAGAGAAGATAGAGTGAGATGACTTCATCAACGCTAAAGGAGAAGAGGGAGGCTCTTCATAGGCTTTGATTAGGGGTGTGGAAATCAAAATCATGTGGTGCCGGAATCAGGGGCCTTAAATTGGTGAGAGTATTAGTAATTAGGCTGATATTTTTTACCCACATATCTTAGACCTCATATCGCCACATTTTCATTTAATACTATCTTTACCCTTACTAAAATACACCAATTTTACATCAGATACCAATTTTTTGGTAATTTCTAGATTATCATTTTAAAGTTATTTCAGGAATGTGTTTTTTAAAAATTGCACAATTGATTTATGTTTGAAAAGGTAATTCTAGAATGTAATATACTTTCCAGACATATATTTTCAAACATAAATCCATAGTGCAACTTTTAAAGAATACATTCTGGAATTAACTTTAAAATGGTAAATTTGGAAATTACCAACAAGCTTGGTATATGATATAAAATTAGTAAAAATAAAAATGGTATTAAATTAAAATGTGGGGGTACAACAGAGTATAGGTGTGGGGGTAAAAAAATATCAGCCCAGTAATTATTAGTTCAAGAGTTCGGTTGTCTTGTCCCTAGGCATTAATTTTGGGCTTCTAGCCCCTTTTGTCATAAAAAAAAAATTCTAACTAGTTTAAAAGTGGTAAAATAAAAAAGTGTTTTATTTTCCGCACTCCCTTCCCACTTCCAACACCTCCCTTTTTTCTTGGAGACAACCCCACATCTCTTTCTCTCACTATAACGCCACCCTTTTTTTCTCTTTCTCTCTCTCTCTCTCTCTCTCCGCCCTATCACTCCTACCTTGAAACTTCATATTTTTTTGAAAAAATTTCCTTACTTATAATTTGTTCATGGAATAAAAAATTGCTTTCAAAAACAAGTTTATCAAATACAAAAGTTTTTTTAGCTTCTAGCCCAAAATTAGTTTTCGAAACCAATTTTTGTTATTTCGGAAACAAATTTTCTGCAGATAAAAAAATTGCTTCTGCAAAAAAAGGGAAAAAAATATGTTTATAAGAGAGGATATGTTATAATCGGAGACAAAATTTGAACAATTTCTTGACCCCCTCTCTCAACCTACTTCCTTTATTTCTTCAAGGCCCTGAAGGTACTATCTCCCTACTCGAGTCATTATTTACACATTTTGGGTGTGGAGAGGGAGTGAGGAGAATAAGAGAGCTAATTGAGAGAAATGAGATAGTTACCTTCAGGAATGAAATAGGTAATTTATGGCATAATGTTTTGTTGGGGTTTTGCTGAGACTGTCAAAAAGGGCCAAACCTTAGAGCGGAATTAACTCTAGTCAAGGACTACGTAAGCACAAAATTTTATAAAGGGTTCGTGTATTTACTCATGAAACAAAAAGGAGGCGATGATCGCCAACATAAGAATCTCGTAGTGTCTCTACTCATTCCACATGAGCACTGCCTTTGAAAGCATCGTTTTAGCTGACGACTATAGAATGGAGACGCAAAAGTGACAAGAATGATAAGGGTTATGAGGGAGGTGCAACATATCACTTATATGGCCTTCATCCTCTTTTGTTGTTTTAATAGGCCTTGTACATTACAATTTCTCTCTTTTGTTTCCCTAGTTGGCCTTGTGCATTATAAGGCCAGCTCCTTCTTTATTTAATTCATTTTTAATTAATTAAATAATTATTCCCAATTTAATCATTCTATCGTTTGATCTTATAGGTTCTCACTTAATTTCCAATAATATAAAATATCAAATTAATTTTAAATATTATAAATATTGAGCGACATCTAGTAATATGTCATTGTTACACAATTAATGAGAAAATCGGTGATTGATTTTAACCTTGTTGCGATCACAATTTACCATGGAGTGCATATGTGTGGCTTATAGAAACTCGTGGTCTTTTTTCCTTGGATCAAACGGTGAATCATATAGACGGTTGGATTTGGAAGTTGAGAATTAGGGAAAATTTGAAACATTTTGTGTGGTTTATCATGCACATGAGTCTTCCTACTAATTGGTTTCGTTTTTATAGACATCTTACTCAGGATGGGTCTTGTCATCTCTGTGGGGTTGATATAGAGGATATTATTCACTTGTTGCGGGACTGCTCTAGAGCTCGGAATGCTTGGAGGTCATTGTCTTTTAACACTAATGCAGGGGAGGTTAATGATGATGCTCAACGTTGGTTTAAACATCATGCTATTAGTGATCATGGTATTCTGTTTATATGTTGTTGTTGGTCCCTCAAAAATGGCTCGAAATGATGAAGTTTTTAATGAAGCCAAATGGGCTAATTGGAAGATTCTTAATAGAGCTAAACAACTTTGCAATGATGCTGGTCAATTTCTGGTTGCTGAGGTGTCTACCCGTCCTCCTATGGTTCGTTGGTTTCCTCCTACTAGTAATTTTATTAAACTTAATGTTGACGGAAGTTCTATTGGTAACCCATGTCGTAGTGGCTATGTTGGTTTACTTAGGGATCATACAGGTCGTTGGCTTCTTGGTTTCTCAGGGAACTGTGGTATTGCTAGTAACTTAAATGCAGAGCTCCATGCTATTGCTAAGGGATTGGACTTAGCTTGGTCCAACGATTATAGGTCTATTATTTGTGAATCAGACTCAAAAACCTCCTTGTCTTTGATTGCTCGTGAGATTGAAGCTACTCACCCATATGCTTCCATTATTTCCTACATCAAATCCCTTTCTCTCAAGGTTTGGGATCTGAAATTTGTTCACACGCTTCGTGAGGGAAACTCGTGTGCTGATTGGTTCACAAAATTTGGAGCTAATATGAGTTATGGAGAACATGTGTGGCCTCTTTGTCCTGCTGCTGTCTCGCCTCTCCTTATCGTAGATGCTATGGGGATCTAGCATGTTAGGCTCTAGTTTTGTTTTTGTTTTGTTGTTGCTTTCCTTTTGATCAAAAAAAATTTACCATGGAGTAATTGTCCCTTCACTCAAATGTTTTAATCGAACACAAGTCATAATTTACGTCATCTTTGTTAGGTTCAATTACATGTTCAATCACCATTGGGCCCAACATCTTATATTGATCCATTTCGGCATGGCCTCAGATATTTCACACACCACTTTATCGAGAGGCCCGAGACAATAATCAGCGTCTTGATTATCTTGTTACGGATAATGTTTGATGACCTTAAAGCCCATAACTCTCCATGAAGGGATCATCGTGACTTCAAGTCAAAAAACTACTGAGACTAGCCGCGTGATGAGACTCACTAATGACATTTTCATAAGTATTATGTAGCATTTTCATTGCGAGCCAATTTAGTACAAATAATAGTCCTAATATTTATACTTACGTGAAGACTTGGTATCTCATATCCATGACTCATGAGATATGGTCATCATTCAACTCATAAGAGTCTTTATGCATTATTGTTGTCATAGTTAACAATAATATTGCGATTACAGATACTTTAAGAATATTGTTCTAATTATTCAATGAGGTTTTACGATCAAGTCACACTTGATGTTACAATGACAAACTATCTATTCTAAATGTATTTGTTAAGTTATACCATTTACAACATTTTAAATGACGTCTTAGGGTTCGCTTGATTTGCATGTAACATTTATTCAACATATGTAAGGGATGGAGATTTTGAGTTTGAACAACCTCCTTTCCTTCCCCTTCCTTCGCGACTTGCATGTGAGCTAGAAAGTCAGATTTGTATTTGAGAACTTGCATGTAAGAGTGAGAGTTTGTATCTAAGGAAGTTACAATTGAGTTTAAAGCATCAAAGGGAGGATTTTGAGTTTGCATTGTTGAAGAGGAGTCTTAGGAGCTCACTCTACTTGTGTGCATAAGCAATTAACTTGTTGTTCAGAAAATCAGCTTTAACTTGTGAGTTCCTCACCCCTCTCCCTTTAGATAAAGTAGGGTTTTTAATAATTAACTATTGCTTGAGTTTCTAGTGATTGAATTGCATGTTCATATATTATAAATGTGATGTGCTGAAGTTAAATGATGCTGAAATGTTGATGCTTGATATACATGTTGCTTGGATTTTTAGAATATAACATGTAGGGATTGGTGAAATTATGATATACATGTGTTGACATTGTATGAAATTGAAGAATTTATAAGTCTGATTAAATTTGGGAGGAAGTTGGATTGCCTAAGAAATGAGAATAACACTTGAAAATAGCTACAACTGATTCTGCATTTTGACCCGAACCATGTTCACTGGGCACGCACCGTGCCACCCACACTGGTTGGTCTGCAGTTCGTGAAAATTCAGCAACCCAGACCGTGCTCGAGGGACACAGACCGTGTCACTTACTGGTTGTCATTACAATTTTGATCATTTCTCTCATTTCTTTGATGCAATCTTAACCTACTACAATCCTTAATTCAATAACATATTGTATGTGATAAATTCATCTTCTTACCAAGATTGATTGTGTAGTTGCACACACACACACACACACACATATATATATATATATATATATATATATATATATATATATATATATATATATATATATATATATATATATATGATAAATGGACTAAAGGATTATTAGGGCACACTTGGACTAAGAAGTCATGAAGGATGGAAGGGAGGTTCCCTGTGCAATTTAGTTTGATTCCTTCTGGGGTGTGTTATTTGGGTAACTTAATAAAAGATACCGTACGAGTTATTGTGAGGCAGACTGAGGAATTCACTGAGATTTCTTAAATCTGATCCTTTATTTGTTGTGGCTTTTTTCAAAGAAACGGATTAAGATATTGGGTGATAAAACAAAGGAGATGGAGCCTTAATCTTATGCTGGAGACCCTATTGTTAATCAAGACTTGATGTTTGGAGTAGTTGGATATTATATACTACGATGTTTTGAATCATTTAAAGTAGATTAGACTGTGATTTACCACTTCGTAGGATATGTGATGTTTTTAAGTTTTTTGATTGTTGATGTTATGACTCTTTAAATGACCCGTGACTATTTATTTAGTGAAAGGTGTTTGTGTTATGGAATTTTATTTTTGATGAGTCAATTGGGAATTTATATATTTTTTTTGTGAATCCAAACTTATTAGCAGTACATCTTTGACTTTTTAAAATGAAAACAAACTAGATTTTATTGACGAATGAAATTTAGAGTGTTACATGGAGGTTGTCCTTGCGGAGGAGTAGGCAATTATCCATCGGGGTCAAGTCACTTTGATAAACTCGGTGCTTGCAAGCTTACCATTATACTATTTTTTTCCTTTTTCAAAGCCCCCAAGAAGGTCCTAAAAGAAATGGTAAAGATTCAGCAAAATTTCCGAAACGGTGTGGAAAACATGACATAAGCTCATGTGTAGTTGTGTAAGAACCAATTCCTAATAAGTAGATGAATATGGTAGTCTTAGATGAATGTTCAACTTCGGCTAGGAATTGGTTCTTAGATTCAACTAAACTTAAATTTGGTAATGGATTGCAAGTCAAATTCTGGTCTGATGGTTGGTGCAATCAGTTTTAAATACAGAATTGGTTCCCTCAACTTTACGAGGCTTCTATGAACCAATCTGGAGTTGTTGCAGACTTTGGAATATGGAACAAGGGTGGATGTTCTGAACTCGTAAGAGGTACCAATGGTGATTTATCTAGAGGAAATGCTACCTTAGCTCCCAATACAAACTCTCACTCTTACATGCAAGTCTCAAACTCAAATTTGACTTCCTATCTCACATGCAAGTCACGAAGGAAGTTGTTCAGGGCTCTTGCGGATTGTTTTCGATTTTAAGGCATGAGATAGAATGAGGTTAATGAGATGAGTCAGCGTGGTGAGGTGAAGAACTTGAAAATTCCATGGCTTCTCCCTTTCTTTTCTCTCTACCCTCTCTTTCGAAACCCTCTCTCCTTCTCTCACTAAGTTTCCATTCTTTACTTTAAAAACTAGAAAATGGAATTGATAGAAGTTTTTCTCCCTTGCCTTAAACCTCTCTCCATTGGGAACTCTTTTGTAGGTCTGCAATTCACTAAAACTGAGACCGAGCTAGTGAATATGTATGTTTTCATCCAGCATCTCCACCTATTGTTGAATCCCATCCTTCCTAGCATGTAGTCTAGAAGTCCCCAACTCACAATCTCATAAGCTTTTTCAAAGTTAGACTTTATCATGAGACATGGATCATTCCTTCTCTTAGCTAAATTAATGATCTCATTCACTACAAGCATGTCATCGAGAATTTGCCTTTGAGGGAGGAAAGTTGTTTGAGTTGGTGAGATTAATCCTGGAAGTGCCCTCTTAAACCTACTAGCAAGCAACTTTGCAGTTATCTTGTAGATACACCCATCATCTGCCTTTCATTCTATTCCCGTCCAAACTCCCCTCATCATCTGCCAAACTTTTAGATTCTCCTTTAACAGCTTTAGCTTCTTTTTAACCACTTGAGCCATCTACATTTAAGCCTTAAAAGAATTCCAGGAACTTTCTATGAATTGCTTCCCATCCTTATGTTCTAATGTAACTATTGTGTGGTGGGCTTATCTTGAGCCCCTTTTCGGTAATTATCGGTACAACTGTTTTTTTTTTGTCAAAATAAAGTAAAATTGTTTTTTGCCTTTTTAAAAATTGACAAAAGTTAAGTAATATATAGTGTTTAAGAAGAATTAACTATCAGTCAAAAAATTGCAGATGGTTGTGGTATCACCACAAATATGAATGTTGAACTTCAAACTATTGCTCATAGGATCAACATAATCTGGAATAATAGTCACTGTAACTTCATTTGTGAATCAGATCATTCTCAAACTACATTGTCCTTGATTTAAGAAGGGGTCTCTCATGTTCACCCTTATATATGCTCCAGTCATTGATTATATTAGATCTTTCAAGAATCATGATTGGCAGCTATTGATGGCGAAATTGGCAAGTGTACCAAATCATCGCAAGTAATAATAAAATGGTAAGACCGAGTGTCGAACTCAAGGATCGAATGCAAATATCAATAAACGTTAACAACAACTAAACGAACAAAAATGAACCGAAGTTTGAGTGAAATTGTAAAGTAACGAGAACTTTTATAGTAAAGACAATAAAATGTTTTTGTATTTTTAATAAAGAACGACGAACACGAAGTTTACGAGATGATAAAAGAAGTTAGGGATGAATTTCCATTGGTTTCACACTATTGCAAACTGATTTAATAGAGACAATAATCCCCTCTTTCACTTTGTTATCAAACCCACAACATTAATTAATCCCTGATTTCTTAGGCAACTAATCCTTTGTTCACAACTAAAAACCCTAATTCCTTAGGTGATTATAGATGACAACAAGCATTAGAATCAAGGGTTTGCAAGATACAACAACTAAAAGGTTATTCCTAAGCTAAGAGTTGATCTAGTTCACCCCATGCCTTCACACTTTGTTCTACAACTCGATCTAGTTCCTGTGCACATAAAAACAAAGAAAACCCGGCATAACCACTACACAAAAACTAGATTTATAAATTCACAAAATTTGCTCAAACTTTATTGATTTTCATTAAAATCTTAATTCAAAACACAGTTTTTAACATTCGAAACAAGCATGTGATATGGATTTAGCACAACCCCAAACTTAAATATTTGCTTGTCCTCAAGCAAACTCAATGCAAAACAAGGGTTGGAGAAAGATTACTAGATGTGACTCCAATGTCCAAAATCATACCTAGCTCGAAATCAAATAGCTTTTCACAGTTGTCAATGAGTGACCTAGCATGCATTCTTGTATCCTAAAATCAGCAATTCAAACTTCCCAAATTAGAATCTCAAGCAACACATCATACAATCATCAATTGTGCTCAATTTCACTCAAGTTCCTCACCTATAAGTGTTTGTCTCTCTCGCTCTCACACAAGTGTTTCTCTCTCATACAAGTGTTTGCCGGGTAATACACTCAATCACATCACAAACAACACACTACCATAGACTTGACATAATTCTACAACAAGCAATCGCACCAAATACCACACACATCATGAGGACTTATTAAAGGTTGTAATGGGGCTTGGGTAAGGAAGGATAAATTTTGGAATCTAGGCTTTCTTGATTGGAATTGAGAGATGCCATTTTCACTTTTGAACATTTCTTACGCTTACCAACTTCAACAAAGAATTTCCCCCAAAACAAAATTGAGCTTGTTATTTCTTCTATATGGTTTGATTTGATTTGATTTTGATTTCTTTTTCTCTTTTTTTTCATTTTTTTTTCTTTTTTTTTTACTTTTCTCTTTTTCTTTCTTTTTTTTTTGAAAGAAAATAATATAGTTTGGAAAGAACATCATATACTACTTTTGGTATACCACCCCAAACTTGAACAATTGCTTGTCCTCAAGCAACCCCAAACTTTATTTTGAGCTTCAAGTTCAATTGTGACTATAGATCCCTCAATTCCAAACAAGTGGGACACTTGGTTTTTCAGATAATGGCTTGTAATGAGGGTAATACTCCAAAAAAAAGGTCTAAGGCTCAAATGGGCTATGCAAAGGTCAATAATAAAGGGTGGGCTTTTTAAAGCTCTAGCTGCCAAAAAAAGACAGTCTTCAATCACGTGTGTGTGTGAGTATAAGCAATGCAAAAGTAGTCAAGAACTAAGTCAAGTTCTGAAGAATGTCACAAGCAATGGAAGCACACAAGAATAAAATTAACTGTTTGGCTCAAACACTCACAGGTTAATTATGATAGGGCATTACGCACAATGAGTCAAGTAATCAAATGTCACAAAACATTCCTCTAAGGGTTTTCATCCAAGAGATTTAGAACAACAAGATGCATCATCAGTCTCATTTAAACTGGTTCATAAAAATTTAAGAGCATAGCATCATAGGGTCATTGAAAACACAATCCAATAAAAATTATCCATGAAGGTGCACTACTCACCACAAACAAGAAAAAAAAGATAAAAAACATTTGGAGTAGTGCAACTTTTACATCACATGCCATGAGCAAAGTTTGTTTCAGAAACAGAACAAGTGCCATTGTAAAAACAGTTCAACAAAACAATAACAAAGATAAAGAGAAGACATGGAAATAAAGGAGAAGAGATAGAACACTCCCTCACATGGGTTGCCTCCCATGAAGCGCTTCTTTAACGTCACTAGCTTGACGTTTGATGATATTTTAAGGATCACTCAAAATAAGAGCCATCTCTGCCCATTAATTTTGAAAGATCTTTTTGATTCAGGATCCTCCACTTCAATTGCTCCATTGGGTGTCACCTCTTTGACAATGAATGGTCCAGACCACTTAGATTTCAACTTTCCGGGAAACAACTTTAATCTTGAATTGAAAAGCAACACTTGTTGTCCCGGATAGAAGTCCTTTGGGGAGATGTGCTTGTCGTGATGGGCCTCAATCTTCTGCTTGTAAATTCTCATGTTCTCGTAAGCTTGCAAACGCATCTCCTCAAGCTCATATAGCTCAAGAATTCACTTCTCTCCACTTGAAGCTGGGTCTAAATTCAAGAACTTCAACGCCCAATAGGCTTTATGCTCAAGCTCCACTGGTAAATCACAAGATTTGCCATAAACAAGCTGATATGGTGATAAGCCCAAGGGTGTTTTGTAAGCTGTCTGATATGCCCAAAGCGCATCATCAACTTTGGTTGCCCAGTCCTTCCTACAATTCCCCGCTGTCTTCTCCAGAATTTTCCTTATTTCCCGGTTGGATACCTCAGCTTGCCCATTGCATTGTGGATGATAAGGATTTGCCACCTTGTGCTTAACACCAGATTTAGACAAAACATTTTGCAACTGAGCATTGCAGAAATGACTGCCTCCATTACTAATTAACACTCTAGGCACTCCAAATCTGGAAAAGATATTCTTCTTGACAAACTTTATGACAGTCAGAGAATCACTCTTTTGAGTTGCAATGGTTTCAACCCACTTTGAGACATAATCAACTGCCACCAAAATATACAGATTTGAATAAGATGGTGGAAATGGCCCCATGAAGTCAATACCCCGACAATCAAACAATTCCACTTCAAGAATAGGCTTCAAGGGCATTTCACTTCTCCTTGAGATATTTCTGGTTCTTTGGCATTTATCACAACTCTTCACATAATTGTAAGCATCTTTGAAAAGAGTTGGCCAAAAGAATCCTGATTGAAGCACTTTTGCAGCTCTGCGTTCACCATTGTAGTGACCTCCACAAGGAGAATCATGGCAATGCCATAGAATTTTCTTCCATTCATCTTCAGGAACACACCTTCTTAGAAGTCCATCAGGTCCAATTTTGAACAACATTGGGTCATCTCAAATATAGTGTTTAGAATCCCAGAAAAATCTTTTTCTGTGCTGCCATGTTAAATCTTCAGGAATCATTCCAGTAGCCTTGAAATTGGCCATGTCAGCAAACCATGGTCTCTCCTTTCTAGCAAAAAGTTTTTCATCTGGGAACTCTTCAAGGATTTCATTCTCCCGAGTAGTCACTTCCTTGTTATCCAGTCTAGACAAATGAGCTGCTACCACAATCTCACTCCCCTTTTTGTCTTTGATCTCCAAGTCAAATTCCTGCAAAAGCAAAATCCATCTAAAGAGTCGAGGCTTAGAGTCGCCCTTGGTTAGCAGATATTTTATTGCAGCATGGTCAATGAAAACAATTATTTTTGAACCAACCAAATAGGAACGAAATTTTTCCAATGCAAATAGTATGGCTAGCAATTCTTTTTCAGTTGTTGCATAATTCACTTGGTTCTCACAGCACCCACTGCATAGTCACTAGCATCACACATAAGCTCAAAGGAAATATCCCAATTGGAAGCCACAATGACTGGAGTAGAGATTAGTTTTTCTTTCAACACATTAAAAGCACAAAGACAATCATTATCAAAAACAAATTCAGCCTCCTTAACAAGCAGATTGCATAAAGGTTTTGCAATCTTAGATAAGTCTTTTATGAAACGGCGGTAAAACCCGGCGTGTCCTAAAAAACTTTTCACTCCTTTTACATTCAGAGGAGAAGGCAACTTTTCTGTTATTTCGATTTTTGCTTGATCAACCTCAATGCCTTTTGCAGAGATTTTATGGCCAAGCACAATACCCTCTTGAACCATAAAGTGACACTTTTCCCAATTCAAAACTAAATTGGTTTCAGTGCATCTCTTCAAAACTGCATCAAGATTAGACAAACAAGAATCATAGCTAGGTCCAAATACAGAAAAGTTATCCATAAATACCTCAATAGAATTTTCCATCATATCAGAAAATATAGAAAGCATGCACCTTTGAAAAGTTGCAGGAGCATTGCATAAACCAAAGGGCATCCTCCAATATGCAAACACACCAAATGGGACATGTAAAAGCTGTCTTCTCCCGATCTTTGGGATCAACTGCTATTTGATTGTACCCAGAGTATCCATCCAGGAAGCAATAAAAAGTTTGTCCAGCAAAACTCTCAATTATCTGATCCATGAATGGTAATGGGAAGTGGTCCTTCCGGGTGGCTTGGTTTAGCCTTCAGTAGTCAATGCACATCCTCCAGTCTGTGACTGTGCGAGTAGGGATTAGCTCACTCCTTTCATTTTTGACAACTGTCATCGGATAAATCATCCCAGCATCTAAGAGTTTAAGACTTCCTTCCTCACCACCTCCTTCATGGTAGGATTTAATCTTCATTGCGGTTGAATCACTGATTTGAATTCTTCCTCGAGTTTGATCTTATGCATGCACAATACTGGACTAATCCCCTTAAGGTCAGAGATAGTCCAACCTAAAGCAGTTTTGTTACTTCTTAGCACCCTCATCAGTTTTTCCTCATCCAACTTGGTCAAGGAACTACTAATGATAGCTGGATAAATATCATCATTCCCAAGGAAGACATACTTCAAATGAGAGGGGAGTTGTTTCAATTCTGGAATTCCTTTCTCTGGACTCTCCCCCCTATTCAATTCTTGAAAACTTTCTCTACTTGGGAAGCTTCAAATTGTAAAATACAGTCTTCTATTTCACTTCCCAAGTTCTCATCTAATTCCTCAATAGAGTTCACAATTACATTCTCTAATGGAGAAGAGGATAGATCATGTCTAAAGGTTTCCTGCACTGGGTTTTCAATCACATCCACCCTAAAACATTGCCCTTTGTCATCTGGATGGCGCATAGCTTCAAAAACATTAAAAGTCACATTCTCATCTTAGAACATTAAAATTAGCTTACCTTGTTGCACATATATCAAGGCTCGCCCAGTGGCTAAAAATGGTCTACCAAGGAGATTTGGTACTTCTGCATCTTCCTTCATCGGAAAACCTTCTTGAGTTTCGAGGGGAGGTGTCTTCATAGTCCAAATCTTGATACCTGCGCCGGTCGGGGAATCTCCTCGATGGCGATCCCTGGTGGTGCCTCCGATGGGTATTGACCCGGTTCCTTGGCCTCTCACGAGAATCAGGGGATGCACGTGAGGAGGTCCTGGAGTGGGAGTCGTGAATCTGGTAGGTATCCTCTAGAGGGGATGGCGGGGTCCTTGGAGGCGAGCCCGATCCTTCATGCCTGCGTTGCCGAGGGGGAGACCGATGCACGTGCCTTCGCCTTGGGGGGAACGATGGTCGTGGTGCCTTCGAGGGGGAGACCGATGGCGCTTTGAAGCCACCGTTGTTGGAGGCGGCTACTCAGGCAGGGAAGCCACACGCCTTTCAATCTGCCTTAGGCGAGCTTCCCGCTGCAGCATAGCTTGAGTGCGACTGGCCAGGAGATCCAAAAGTTGGCTCACATTCTAGGGTTGGGTAGGCTGACTGGTGTCCTCGTCAGGCAGGCTGGCGACGTTGCCCTCAGGAGTACCCTCTGGTCGGGGTGCAGGTATGGCAACGCTTTGAATCCGGGGTCTGCCTCTGGGAGCCATGGAGTAGCAAGAGAAAAGTTCAAGGAGTAGTGATGATGTGAAAGATAGATATCTCCCACTGTGGTCGCCAATGTTCTGTACCTTGTAGTATTGAGTTGACTGCAGTTGGTAGGTCTCCTGCTACCTTGCCAGAGGTTTGTGTGGGGGTACCTGCGAAGCCACTCCGACGCTCAAGTCAGTATTGAGAATAGGTGAGTGATTTAGCAAGGAATCAGAGTATGTACCTTATGAAAGCTATGTGAGCCGGTATTTATAGGAAATCGTGTCTGTCTGTGGATCGTCGGATTGGTAGAATCGATCTCAACCATTCAAGTGTGATGGCCTTAGTTGGGCTTGTATGTTGTGGATATGGACCGAAATGCATGGGCTAATCCATATCCAATTGCTAAATGCAGCTCCTGGTCCAGTCCAGAACTTATTATCACTTCTGATAATTTATTTTCTTTTTTATAATTTTTGTTTTACCTTTTTCATAAAAAAAATCACTATCTTAAGTATTTATTTATACAATAAAGAAAATCATGTTTATTTTTTTAACAAAAAACCATGCTGCTTTTTATGTGGGAGAGATAACTGGAGGGATACTTTTTTAGGAAAAAAGTCAAAGCAAAAATTATAAATAAAATAAAAAAATTAGCTGAAAAAATATTAGAGGACGAAAGGTTGAAAAAGTGGGAAAAAATACGAAAAATTATATTCGAAAAAAAAGTACGAAAAATTATTGATAAGATATTTTTTTAAAAAAACTAATATACTGATAAAATTTGACAACCGAATAAGATGAAAATTTAAATTTAACATAGGACAAAATTTTAAAGATAGATAAGGGCGAAATTCAAGAAGGTTAAATGTTTAATCCGGTTGACAACTTGTTGGTATATTAGTTTTTTAATTTTTTAAAAACTAATATACTGTTAAAATTTGACAACCGAATAGGATGAAATTTTAAATTTAACATAGGACAAAATTTTAAAGATAGATAAGGACAAAATTCAAGAAGGTTAAATTTTTAATCTGGTTGACAACTTGTTGGTGCATCTGGCTAGCTCGGAATGGTGTGTGTTTTAGAGGTGAAGAAGCCAAGCTAGACTCGATTGTAGCTCGTATCAAATATTTGTCTTAATGTTGGTTTATCTTTGGGGTGGGAAGAGATTCTAGTTTGTCTCCACCACTATGGTAGAACAATGCTCTCACTTGTATCAACAATCTCTGATTCCTTTGTGTTATTCTAGTTTTGAGCATACCTAATGCTCTATTCAATATATTATTGCTTATCGGAAAAAAACTTAACTTTAGGAGGGAAACTAAAATCACCAAAAATTGTCTCGTGTTCTTAGTAGCAATGATTTTATAGACTAGTTTTTTTGAACATTTTATAGAGTAGTGTTGTTTTCCAATCACACAATACCACGTGGATTTGTTATTAATATTATTCATTATCTTTTAGTTATTTTTTAAAAAACTAACTAAAAAGTAGACACGATGCAATCTGGGCCAACCTCGGTCGTTGGATAATTTTTGGGGTGTGTGGCCCTTGCCGGAGAGTTGGAAATGGGCCTTTAGGCCGGCCCAATCTAGTACTGGACCTTGGCCCAGACCGAAAAAATTTCCCCACAAGCCAAAGTCATCTCGGCTAGAGTGGCTTTGGCTTGAAGTCAAACTAGTCTTGTTTGATGAAGAACAAACAGAAAGTAACATATTGCTTAAAGAAGCAACAAACTTCCTGAAAGGCCCTCATGAATGCCCAACAATTCAGATAAAGCTGCGTGGGGGCAAGTTGGTGGTAGTACGGTGGAGGAGCTTCACCTCAAACTCTGTAAAGGGTGGTCGAACCTTCATTTCAACAAGTAAAACTTTATACATAAAAAACTTCACCTCCCCGGTGAACGCCAACCCGCTCGTCCTCCTTTGGAGCTCGGACCTCCAACACTTGTCAAAAGAAAGTCTGATTAGTATTGTTCACATGTGGAACAGGTCGGTCCAATACAAGTATACATTAAAAAAAATACAGAATAAATATTTGTTACTTATAAGTATAAAAAAACACAAGACGTATAATTGTAACTAATACATAAAAAAACACGAGACAAAATATAAACGCGACAAAAATTAGCCAAAGCATTTGATCCTATTTTGCTTTTGAGTCTCGACAATGAATAATTAATATATTGATTTCACTGAGTTTGTCGATATAGTCACACAATATACAAGACTCGTGATTTAGGCAATCCAATCTTATGTGTGTAAGGCAGAAGCCCCCCAAAATGGTTTTCAAAAAATGGGCTATCAAAAGATCGAATCACTATGCCTATCTTGGTGGTCGTTACTTTTGGTGGTCTTTCTGTTTGGTTGACTCCTCTTCCTGTTCTATTGATCAGAAGCATCCAGCAGCGCCACGCCAGTAGAAAGAGTTAAGCTACTAAGCTAAGTGTTGTGGAACTCGGTAGAAGCGACTTGATGCTTCCTGATGAAAAACAAGTATTGAGGGGTTGGAGATCATTTTGCCAAACGAATGAATCGAAGGTTGTTGGGGAGTTCGCGGAGCATCGAGAGCAACGAGCTAGCCAATGAATCGGACCACCAAGAGACCTTGGACGCCATATCTCCACCCAAAATCTTAAGACATTAGGTGATGAGGACCAAGATTGGAGAATAAGAAGAAAAGCAAGGGCATTTTCAAGTCATTGATTATAGAAAAATATTAGTTGCTAGTTTCATTTGTGACATTAAAATGTAATAATTGTACTTTGGTGAGTTTTCCTTTTTAGAAATCGACGTGGGACTAACGACTCACACTAACCATGACTCTGATACCAAGGTAGCCAATGATCAGGACCACCAAGAGACTTGGCCGCTACATCTCCACCCAAAACCTTAAGAAATTGAGTATATGAGTTCTCTCTCTTGTATATCCTTCATTTAGCTCATTCCTAGCCGATGTTGGACTAACCACTCACATTTGAATTCCCAATAAATGTTCACGATTTAATAAATTTACCTTTATAGGCTAATTAAATATTGTCTAAATCTATTCAGACAAAGAACATACAGCTACTAATGCCTATGCACATGTATGTTACTAGTAATAAATTGAAAATTAGTCAAAAAAAGTAATATAACGAAATAGTAGTCGTTAATTTTTTAAAACTTCGTGTTACATGTGTGTGTGGGGCTAAAATCTTAAATTATTATTCGCCACGTTTTTTTATTCATTAACTTCTCTTCTTTGGTAGGTTTTTTTATTACTATAATTCCTAGTCGATATGAGCACTCATACTTCAATTCCCAATAAATATTCATGATTTAATAAAATTTACTTTTATAGACTAATTAAATATTGTCTAAATCTATTCATACAAAGAACACGCTTCTACTAATACTAATGTGTATGTACTAGTAACAAATTGAAAATTAGTCAAAAAATAATAATATAATGAAAAACTAGTCGTTAATTTTTTAAAATTTCGTGTTACATGTGTGTGTGGGGATAAAATCTTAAATTATGATTCGCTACATTTCTTTATTCATTAACTTCTCTTCTTTGGTAGGTTTTTTTATTACTATAGTGCGTAGTTTTCTTAAAAGCATACATCGATGATCGACTTTCAGGAAAAGCCAAAAATAATTTCTATATTAAATTAGTTTGGTCTTATCTCTATATCTATATCCCAAATTTTCTATCCACCAAAAAAAATCTCAGATTTTCTATCCATTTTTTCTCCCATGCACCTAAAAGCGTCTTTTGTTTTTACCAAAGCAAACAATATAATGAAAATAGGAGCTGGCACAAAGTCTTAATTCCCTTGCAAGAGAATGAGCAACAAGATTGGTTTGCCTCCTCACATAGCTAATCATATAGCTTGAAAATTGAGAAATAAAATTCATACAATGGAAAATAATAACACCAAAGTCAAAGTTGTTGGACAACACTTTGTATACCGCATTAACCACTAAAAGACAATTCGTTTCAATGATTACTGCTTCCAAGCCTAAATCCTTCAACCAATTCAATGCTTGCCAAAGACCCAATGCTTCCGCTTCTTGAGGTTTCAGAGTGCCTTCAAACCACATAGTCTTCCCTTCCATAAAGATACCATTATCACCCCGAATACACATACCAATGCCATATTTGTTCTCGCAATGAAAAAGTGCCGCATCAATATTGCATTTGAGAAAACCTGGTTCCGGTATCTTCCACGAGGATTGCTCACCATCGGCATGAGATAGAGCTGTGCTTTGTTGTGTAGAACTCCTCTTCGCAATTTCCCATGCATGGAGTTGGTCCATTGCGATTTGAAGAGCCACCGTAGCCGGTCTATCCATGCCCTCCCATATCTTGTCGTTCCTCTTCTTCCATATATCCCAAATAGCCATTGCACAAATCTTCCTTAGCTCATTAGACAGTTCGGCCAACAACTCGAAAAAAACAATTTGGGAAGCTAGTATTTTGCTGCATGCATCGTTGAACAATAGCAGCAAAGTTTGTTGCATTCCACACCTGTAAATCCTGTGAGCAAAGAAAAAATAAATGCAAATCAGATTTGGATCCATTGTTGCACAAAGAACACTCCTCATCGCAAGGCACATGGCGTTTAGCTAAATTGCATCTAGTTGATAAACACCCCCTTGCTAACCGCCAAAGCAAAATCTTAGCACGTTGTGGTATTTTGAGACGCCAAATTTGCATCCAATTGCCCGGCATGCGAAGATTAGAGCTATCAATAAGGTCCTATTATCCCGAAATAAGCGGATCTAACCGAATACAGTCCATTACGACTTCTCCACCATATTAACTTATCATCCTCTTCCAAACTATGAAGAGCCATTTTCTTGATAAGTGTGGCTTCATGGTTATTGAGAGAGAATCAACCATCATGTCATTCCAACCATCCTTTGTAACTTTCCAAAGATCAGCAACTTTTAGATTCTCCATTCCCTCAACAATAGGAGAACGTATAAACCCATCTTTCCTCCCTTTTAGCCACAGATCCTTCCACACCGAGACCTTAGTTCCATTTCCTAACCTCCATCTCGCTCCCAAATTAACCACCACCCGAGAAGAATAGATACTAGGCCATATGTAACTGGGATTATGGCCCAACCGAGCCCCCATAAAATCACTATCCGGAAAATATTTGGCTTTGAAGACACGACCAATTATAGTATCTGCGTGGGTCATTATTTTCCACGCTTGTTTCCCTAGTAGAGTTAAATTGAAACCGTGGAAGTGACGGAAATACATACCACCGTATTCTTTTCTCATAGTGGTTTATCCCAACTCAGCCAATGGATACCCTTCCTAGTG
This sequence comes from Astragalus membranaceus, assembly GCA_039519185.1. Classification (NCBI taxonomy): domain Eukaryota; kingdom Viridiplantae; phylum Streptophyta; class Magnoliopsida; order Fabales; family Fabaceae; genus Astragalus; species Astragalus membranaceus. The sequence continues at coordinate 39,005,022 of CM076853.1, read as the reverse complement.
TTTTGATTGCTTCCCCACCAAAAGGAATTAATCATTCTCTCAAGCTCCTCCCCTATAGTTGATGGGAGCGTGAAAGTACTCATGAAATAGGTAGGGATAGACTACGCCACAGACTTCACTAAAACCTCCCTGCCAGCTTTGGATAAGTGCTTGCCTGACCACTACTGAATTCTATTCCACATTCTATCTCTCAAGTACCCAAACATCTACTTTTTATTCCTACAAACCATAGACGGTAAGCCAAAATACTTCCCAGTACCTAAGCACTATGTAACTCCCAGCACCCTAGTAATACAATCACGCACGGCCTGAGAAGTGTTCTTGCTAAAGAAAATTTCTGACTTTGCCATGTTAATTGCTTGACCAGATGCCAACTCATAGGTTTTCAGAATGTCCAGCAAATGTCTACTCTCTCTATCATCAGCCCTGCAAAATAAGAAACAGTCATCTGCAAAAGGAAGATGTGTAAGGGACGGAGCTCCCCGACACAACCTAACACCATGTAAGTCACCACTCAATTCAGATTTCTTTAGTAAAGAAGTAAGGCCCTCAGCGCAAATAATGAAAAGATAAGGTGACAGTGGGTCACCTTGTTTCAACCATCTCCCTGGAACGATAGGTCCAACTTTTTCCCCATTCACCATCACAGAGTAGCAAACCGTTTCTAGGCACATAGACATCCATTTTACCCACCGCTCACCAAAACCCAACCTCCTCATCATCTCCTTCAAGTACCCCCAATCCACTCTATCATAAGCTTTGCTAATATCAATCTTGAGTGCCATCTCCCCCACCTTGTCACTCGTTTTACACTTTAGATGATGCAAAGTTTCAATAGCTACTAGCACATTGTTGCGTTAAAAACACACTTAGAGCAAGTGTACTCTTTCGCAGAAGTAGTATAAAAGATTATCGTATCCACAGGGATTAATTAGCAAATACCAAACTAATCGAGATTATATATTGTTTAGACAAACCAATAGTTTGATGTGAAGGAAACAAAATAAAAATAAATAAATAACAAGAATTAGAATGCAAGATTTAATAAATGGAGAGAGCTCTAGGGTCATGGTTTCACTTGCAAGCTTCGATTCCCTTATGTCTAATTCTACCCGAATTCCTTTGTTTTATTTAATTACCAATCCCTTTACTAAAGCTATTAATCTGTTTGGTCATTCGCGATTAATATTCGTTTTCCTAAATTAACCCTTGTTTGGTCATGCAAGAATCTAAATTCAAGAAAAGCATAAAGAGCAAAAAGGTTGAATGATTGGAAGACTAAATTAAAGTTTGGTCATCCATTAATTATAGCCCCAATTATCCTATAGGTCCACCAAATAATTGCAGTACGGTCGCTGATCAACTAATTGATTATGAACATGAAAATGGTAGCTAATCCTAATTATGTGATAAAAACAATAGGACAATATTAATTGAAATAAAAACATGAATTCAAATAAGAAACTAGAACATAAAAGTCTCTAAACATGCAATATCCATCTAAGACCCTAGAAGAGGATTTAGGTATCCATAATAATAAAGAACAATAAAAGAAAAATATGGTTCACAGAAATAAGAATAACCCGGAAGTAGAGAATGTCTTAATCATTGTCTTCAATCTCCTTCTTTTACTCCAAAGCTCTCTCGGTGTCAAGAACGGTGCCGAAAAACTCTTTTTCTCCTCTCCTATGTGTTGCCGTCACTACCGCTTTTTTCCTAATTTTGTGTTAGTGCATGCGGCTCTCCCTCACTCACAAGTGAAGCCCTCCTTTTATATTAGTTCATTTTCTTTCTCTCTAAGCTAGGGTAGTGTGTCATACCTTTTTCCTCAAGTCAAGCTTGTTTCCACTTATAGTTGCAAGAGCACATTTTTATCTCCATCCCTAAATATTAGGATTTAGATACTTCCTAAATATTTGTTGCTTGCTATCCACTCCATGCCTCTTTCTCTCGAAGTCACATGTGCATCAGTTTCAATCGAAATCACCAAGAGGATCTTCTTCTGTTTATTACCGTGGGCCTTCTTGCATTAATGGGCTTGGACTTGCTTTCTTTTATTTGTTAGCCATATATATATATATATACATATATATATATATATATATATATATATATATATATATATATATATATCTCTTACATTTAAGTGCCTCTAAAATGAATTTTCATTCTTTTTCATATTTCCTTCTTTTCTGCAAAATAAAGAGCAAATTAAATCAACTGTTTATATAATTAGTAATAATTGCTCTAAAAATGACCTAAAACTATCTCTAAAAATGCACTAAATTGGGGTTTATCACACATTGTCTAGAATTGATCTAGCCTCCACAAAAGCCAATTGTTCACTTGAAATGCACTTGTGTAGTAAAGGCTTCATACGATTCGCTAACACCTCTGAGATAACCTTATAGATGACATTACAAAGAGAGATAGGCCTTAGATCCTTCATAGACAAAGGATCCTCAAACTTTGGAATATGCACAATAGTAGGGTCATTGAGGTTTGGTGGAAACTCGCCTACCTCCAACCAAGTCTTGCCCGTGTTCAACAACTCCACTCCACACAAATTCCGAAATCGCTTAAAGAATGCCGGATTCAAACCATTCGGGCCTGGAGCTTTATCCGAGTGCATTGAAAAAAGTGCATTTTTAAACTCCCCTATCTCCAACGGCTTTAGTAGTTCCGCATTATCCTCCCCATTCAATTTGCAAGTCACATGTCTAACCACTCCATCATAAACCCCTTGGCCGCCTCGAAACAACTCCTTAAAATAATTAGATGCCACCTCGCCAAGCTCATTTTGATTTGTTACCAATTCACCATCCTCCCTAGTGAGCTTTGTAATCATATTTCTCCTTCGTCTAGCACTAGCCATCGCTTGAAAAAAATTTGAGTTTGTATCTCCATCTCGTAACCAAAACACCTTTGACCGTTGCTTCCAAAAGGTCTCTTCTTGGCTTTAAGACATAATTCGGCCTCACCATCCCCACGCCCCCTAACCTCCTCAATATCACGCCTACATTCATTAATGGCTTCTCTATAGCGACTCCTCAACTTCTTACCCCACTCATCCACCACACTAGTACACTGCCTAATCTTTTCCAAAAAATCACTGTTCTCGCCCCCCCCCCCTTCCAACTCTCCTCCACTACAATAGGTAATTCTGGTTATTCTAACCAAGCATTTTCAAATTTAAAATCCCTCCTCCCTCTCCTTCTATCACGCTCATACAATCTCGGCCAAATGGGTGAGTGATCAGATTTATTAGAAACTCCACTAATAAAACGATAAGAGGGAAAAATATCTAATTAACCAGCTTTGAGTTACTAGTGCTCGATCAAGCCGCTCCTCCTTGCTATCTGGCGTGCCCAAAGACTTTGTCCACGTGAATTGATACCCCTCCATTTGGAAGATCATAGAGATTGCTATCATGCACCGCTTCCTGAAACCCTCTGATAAGCCACAGAGCTCGCACTGCCCTACCTAAAAGTGTCTAATCATGTAAATAACGTATTAGATTTATCAAAAAAAAGGCCACGTGTTCTTTATCTCACTCTTTTATTGCCTCTTTATGTCTATCTCAGCCTTCCTTCTTTCTCTCCGTTTATATTTCTATTTCTTCTCTAATTCAATCATTTTAAAATAAAAATACTCTCCACTTATAACTTTGTATACACTTTATTTTTGAAAAATCGAGAACATTCTATCAAAAATAAGTTGAGAAGATTCACCTTAAAGTAATAAATTGGGGATATGGCAAAATATCAACATAATATTATTCGGATTTAGCTAACACCATTGTTAAAATGTAAACTGATCGAGCCTTCTGACTTTTTGGGATGTCATTATAATGTTTTGTTTATATTTTGAAATTTTGTGTTGTGGAGACAGTGAACAAATTTAGATTGTTTATACATTTATCATATTTATTACATTTTATTTAAAAATAAATGTGTTGTGTAGCAGAGGTTCAAGTATCGAAAATGTCAACAAGTAACTCTTTTAATAGTTAAAATAGGGAAATGAAAGCATTATTATAGTTTGGCTCACGAGATTCTGACCCTTATTCCATTACAATTTTTGGCTACAACAAAATATTTATGAGTTTAGTTAGTATGCACAGTTAATTGAAAAATCTATTGACACTGTCGACCAATTAAAAATCCTATTATGTGTGAGATTCAAGATAATTCACTACAAAAAAAACTGATTAGGGAGGGAATTAGCGAGAGAATTTTTAGTCTGTCGCTAATTCTGTCATTAGCAACAGAATTTTTAGTCTCTCGTTAATTAGCGACAGAATTTTCAGTCCCTCGCTAATTTCTAACAATTTTCAGATCATAGGGGTCCGTACAGGTGATTAGCGGCGCAATTTTTAGTCCCTCGCTAATTAGCGACGGAATTTTCAGTCCCTCGCTAATTTCTGACAGTTTTCAGATCATAGGGCTCCGTGCAGGTGATTAGCGATGGAATTTTCAGTCTCTCGCTAATTCCCTCACTAATTTTTTGACTTTTCAGCGTATTTATCCTCTCACACACACTCTTCTCTCCTACCCTCCTCACACTCTTCACTCTTCTCTCTTCTTCTCTCCCACCTTCCCATAACTTCCACCACCACACCACCACCACCACCTCCTCTCATCCTCGCCCTCTCTCTCTCACTCTCTCTTTCTCCCTTATTCTTCTCCTTCTCTCTCTACCCTAATACCCTTCACCACCACCACATAGCTTGTTTCACTCTCTCTCTCTCTTTCTCCCTTACTTTTCTCCTTCTCTCTCTACCCAATACCCTTCACCACCACCACCACCACATAACTCGTTTCTCTCTCTCTCTCTGTCTCTCTCTCTTTCTCCCTTACTCTTCTCCTTCTCTCTCTACCCTAATTACCTTCACCACCACCACTGTAACATCCCTAATTTTTAAAATGTGATTCACGGGGATTGTAAATAATTTCCTAGACGGGTGAAATAATAATTCGTGAATCGGATATGGGTTAGTCGAGAAAACGTTAAGTTATGGCTAAGTAGGAGAAAACTTAGGCGAAAATGAGGATTTAGAAAGAATTAATGAACCAATGGCATTTTGGTCTTTTCACAACCATTTAAACCCTCAGCCCATTAAAACATTTCAACCTTCACTCTCATTGTTCAGCTGGAACAAAACTTCTGAAATAGAAGAATAGGAGAGAGAGGGAGAAGAAGGGGCGAAGGAGGAAGAAGAGGAGAGGAGCACCACCTCCATCAAACCTTCAATGCATGTAAGTTCTTTCTTCCCCACTTCACTTCATTTTTCGAGCTCTTTCCATTGAGCCTAATCTCAGCCTCCCATTCTACTCCTAACTCGTTTTGCCATGGATGGAGCTTGAAGCTCAATGTTGACAAAATCTCAATTTCCTTGCTTGCATGTTGTGGGCTGTCATGGGGGAGTAGTCCTTGGCAAAGTTTGAGCCCTCATTGTTGAACTAAGTCTGTTAGGAGGAAGGACAACAGCACTAAGGATAGGAGATTCGAAATAGGAGCTGTGGGAATCGGGTTTGAAGCGGTTGGAACGATTACGGGGATTGTTCGTGTAATTACGGTTCGATCGTTCGAGTGAGGACGTGACTTCTCGGGGATTCGTCAAATCGGTGAGTTTTACTCACGTTAGGGTTTTATCTTATTGTTTTCAAACTTATTGCATTTCTGGTTCTGTGGCAATGACTCTGATTTCAAAAGATTATCGAGTCGAAAACCGTTTTTCGGAAGATAACGTTTTACGGTTTTTATAAAAATATATGTGTATTCTATGGATTGTTGATTGAAATGTTTGGATTGGAATTATGGACTGGAATGCAATATATATTATCTGTTTTGAGGTTGGATTTTGATCGGAATTTGGATTGGACGCGAACGGAATAGCGAAACGAGAGAAACGGAATGGAATTGTGAGACAGAACAGGGCACACGGATCGTGCGCCCCTGTGGCACGAACCGTGCGCCTGCCTTGCAGATGGTGAATTAAATTTAGTGCATCATGCACGGGTCGTGCGCCCCTGTCTCGGGGTGCAAATTTCTCGTTTCGTCGCTCCTTTCGATTCCAAACCTCTTCTAATCTTCCTCCCAACCAATTGTGATGATATTACCTTAATAAAATCATTGTTTTGAATGTGTTCGACTTGATTTTGAGGAAAGGTTTTGAAAGTTATAAATGTTTGAAAAACTGAAAAGTAGACCGCCTGTGAGTACATGTTTTTGAATAACTAATCGGATTATACGTCCAACTTAGTACACTACTATAACGTTGGATTGTCTACCATTGGATTCATCTAAATGGGTTATAGAACCACGATATATAGATTATATCGAAAATAGGAGTCGACCCAATGCGGGTATGATATATAAATTATATCAAGTCGGGTGACGATCCGACGATTAGCATACTAGGCAGGGAAGGTCATGAGCCCCTACCCTAGGCCCTGGAAACGTTATGGAATAGATACTAACGGGGGTTCATCGAGATTGTGGTTGTGTGCACAGTCGATGTTATTCTACGGTAAGTACACGATTCGCCGAGATTGTGGTTGTGTGCACGGTCGGTGTTTCGATTAGTAAGCTTGTAATGGTAAAGTAACTTACAAGGCTTAAAAATAATTGAATAGCACATTATATGCCGAGATTGTGGCTGTTGCACGGTTTTATAATTGAACCAGGTGATGGTGAGGGGTTACGGTAGAACTCACTGAGATATGTTATCTCACCCTATCATTATTGTGGTCTTTACAGAGAAACAGGGTAAGAGGAAGACAAGGCAGCACGAGTAGGTGACGTGCTTATGGAGATGCTGAAGACTTGTAGTCTTGAGTTTCCGATTATGTTTCTCTTGTTATTTTCTGTTATGGTTATGTAACTTGTATTGAATATGAGTTGTATAAACCTATTCCACTTCTCTGGTTATGATATTGAACAATAGACTTTGTGTTCTTTCTGAGTTGAGGATCAAGTTAAATTTCATGGACTTGCAGACAGGTTGATCTGAGACATTGTGTTTTATTATCAGAAAAATTTAGTAGGTTCAATATCTAAACAGGGATTGCGTCCTCTGACTGTTGACACAGATGTGCATCTCAGTGTATCTACATGTTAGAAATATTGGGGTGTTACAACCACCACACCACCACCACCACATAATAATAATAATAATAATAATAATAATAATAATAATAATAATAATAATAATAATAATAATAATAATAATAATAATAATAATAAATCAAAATAGTACTTAATACAAGCCATTCAGATTGGGACACGTGGCTGTCAGACTTAGCGATGGAATTTGAATCCCTCGCTAATTAGTGAGGGAATTAGCGACGGAATATTCCCCCGTTAATTAGCGAGGGATTCAAATTTCCCTCGCTAATCCATTAGCGAGGGAATTAGCGAGGGAATCAGTCCCTCGCTAAATTGCTCCTCGCTAATGGGCATTAGCGACGGATTTGGGGTATTTAGCGAGGGAAAAATCCCTCTCTAATGAGCAATATTTTTGTAGTGATTAGGATCAAAAATCAAATATTTATATAATGTGTCAATTAGTAATTGGTTGAAAGTGTAAATTTTTTATATATTAATTAAATAAACAAACTATTATTAACATTATCAACTATTTTATTTTTAATTATATATTAACATTTTTAGAAAAGTGAAAAATGTTATGAATGATTAATATAAGTTTAGGAGAGGAACTAAAATCACCAAATAACGTGTTCTCAGTGGCATTGATTTTATACATAAGTTAACGGAGATTGATTTTTTTTGGTACAAGTAGGAAAAGAGAGCCAAAAAGAAAAAAAGAACGCAAAAAACAAGGAAAATAAACTAGGTCTTAGCTACTAGAACTCGTGCTGCATCAGTAGCAAGGATGTCTTGCATTCCTGGAGGAGGTTGGAGGTAGATATTCCAAGGGTTGTTATCATTTGATCCCATTTTCGCAAGATGATTTGCTGCTGCATTTCCCTCTCTAAGCGTGTGAACTAGTTGAACGTTCCAGTCATACTCCAATACCTTTCTAATGTTGTGAATTAAGCTGGCATAATGGTGAGAAGATGAGCAACTCCCCTTCACTAGGCTGATAGTAAGAAGAGAATCAGTGTAGCAGATTAACTCTCTGATGCCGTTATCCCAAGCTAGGGAAAGACCCTTTAATAGCGCCATAACCTCAGCAAAAAGGTTATCATGAATACCATGAAACCCAAAAAACCAATAGACCAATCACCATTTGTATTTCTAATAAGGCCTCCCATACCCGATCTTCCAGGATTGCCAAGGCAACTTCCATCCACGTTAAGGATAGATACATTCTCTATAGATGGGTGCCAACTAACCATTCTCTTTAACAGAGATTGATTTGATACTCTGTTTCAAAAAAGAATTTGTTGTAATTTATTAATTTTTAAATTAAATCTCAAATTTTTATTTTAAATTTAGTTGGTTGAATGGTATAATGGTTTAAAAAAGTGATACACGAAAAAGTTAGTCGATAGAATAGTTTCTGTGATACTTTCCCAAATTTTAAGCACTACATTTCAGTTGTTTTTGTTTCAAAATAGTTAACTGCTTTTTCCCTATTTACTTGTGTTGTTCCAAAAAAATCCGTTAGGATGAAGTAATTTAACAATTTCTTATCAAAAAAAAAGTAATTTAACAATTTTAGGGAATTCAAAATTCTAACTAATTGAAATTCTTCAAATGAACTCCCTTCATTTATAATTTTTTTTGTTTGGATAAAGTTGGGCCATTTTCATAAGTTTAAAAAAAATGAGGTAAAATTAATGGGGACCAATCGACAAAGTCTGAAATTTTTAGAGAGCAATATGGAAATTTGAAAATTTAGAGGGATCAATCTATAAAAAGTGTTGAATAATTATAGGGACAAAACAGAAAACTTTGAAAATTTTTAGGGACTTGTGTGCAAATTTTGAAATCTATAGGGACAAATTTGAAAAAATTATAGGACTGTTTTAAGATTTATATTTTCTACAGCAAAGAGGGAATTTCAAATAAAACACCTCATGAAATCCATTCATTTTACAAATTCTTCAATTTTATTATCCAAACAAAGTATTTTAAACCAAGTGAGTGTGGCATAAGTGGTAAGTTGCTTGGGCCCCTTAAGCATTTGGTCAGGGGTTCGATCCCTGGCCGGTGTGTATGGAGAGACATCGCTTGGCAGAGGTCAGCCCTTAAATGAACTCCAGTACCTCGAGGGATTAGTCACCACAGTCGCCGTGGAGGATACCCTGGTTTACCCAAGAAGTTTCTTTCAAAAATTACATTACCCTCTTAGAGTATATATTGAGTTTTCTTTTCCAAAAATTGTTTTTACTACTTCTATTGAAGTTGTTTAGTTCCAAGGGCATGTTTGGCAAACACTAGTGTTTAGGCGTTTTTTAGGTAGTGTTTTTAGCTTACCGTCATAATTTTTATTAAACCCCGAATTTTGCAGGCATTTGAGCAGCGTAGTATTTTTTTACTTTTATTATGTGTATGTTTATTTAACTTATTTTTTATGTATATATATATATAAATAATATTTTAATTAATACAAAATATTTTTTGAAATAGGTAAATAAAAAAATTAAACCCATTTTAAAATTGTTCTTGTAAATATCTTAATATAATTAAAAAAAATTATAGCAATATAATTTTTAAATATTTTTATATTTTATATTGATTAAATATGTCTTTTTATGTCATTTTATATTTATTAGTTAGTTTAATAGTCAGTTTAATCAAACACGCCATTTATGATCCACTAAGTTATCCGTTATCTGCTATAAATTCATTCGCTATTCACCGACTTATTTGATATATATCCACTATTAGCTCATTCATTGTATACTAATTTATTCGCTAATTTTTATTAGTAAAGAGAGTGTAGATTATAGATTACTTAGTAGTTAAAAATATCCTATTTTGAAAATTGAACCAAGTACACATATATTAAAATTCGACTCAATAATGTATTGCCTTTTATTATATCCATATCCATCCGAATAGAGAAAGATCAAGAAGAGGCAGGAACAAAAGGAAGGCAACTTTTAATTTTTCATTTTATCTTATTGTTTTGGTGAGAATGAACCAATTACATTGAAACAACTAATGGGGTATAATATAACATGATGTAACATAAAAAACTACATTAATGCAACAGCCACTGTACTAAAGGTATGATTGCATTTGAACAAAAGCATCAGAATATTCTATTATTTATCCTTCCCTTCAAATTTTCCTACCTAAGAATATTCGCATATGCCACTTAAAAGAAACCATGTTATTGTTAACCTATTCAACCGCAAACCTTATTATTAGCCACTAGTTTTTTTGTTCTACACTTCTACTTGTTTTTTTTGCCTAATCAAACAGTGTTTTTTTCCTTAATTTTGAAATGGTAACGTATTTATAAGTTACCATGTCAATATCTTATCCACAAACACTGATTCAATATTGGTTTTTTAATTAATAATAATATTCGAATTTTAAAAATTCTATCAATAATACACTATTTCCTTTTTATTATTCTTTCTTTTTTGTTTCTTAATCATTACTTTCCATCCCTCTCATGCCCATGCTATGTTTCTTTGTAATAAACAGATAAGCATGTTATTTTTTGTTATATATATTGGCTTATTGGTTAGGAGGCACATCAAGAATTTGTGAAGCTGGTGCTTTGAGAATCCACTAGAGCAATGGAAGGTCTTAGTGGAAACTCCATGTTCATATGCTTTCTCTTTGGTTTGGTGATTCTTCATGCATCTGCAGAACTGCAGAAATTTTCACACACACCTAAAAGTGATGATGGTTCTCTTAGTTTCTTGGTTATTGGTGATTGGGGAAGGAGAGGTGAATTCAACCAATCTGAAGTTGCTTTTCAGGTTTGATTTATTTATGTTTCTCCTTTATGGTTTTCTATATGCATGTGTGAAAAATTGAATTATGATTATTAGGCAAATGCATGAAATATGATCATTCATTAGGCAAATGCAATTGCTTGTTTTTCAATGATTTGAACGTCCAAGTCGCTAGGTTTCTGTCTTGTGACAAAGGTTTTAAATTGCAGTCATGGTCGTGTTCATGTTACGGATCCAGAAATTTTCTTTATGGGGAAAAAAAATATTCAATAAAATTTAAATTTTATAACCGCGGGATAAAAAACCGCAAAATATGATATATTTTGTGATAGTCTGATAAAATGAGCTTGTTTGTATACAGATGGGAGAGGTTGGAGAGAAGCTAGACATTGATTTTGTAATTTCTACTGGAGACAATTTCTATGACAATGGTTTAACTAGTGAAAATGATCCAGCTTTTGAGGAATCATTTACTAAAATCTACACAGCAAAAAGCCTGCAAACTCAGTGGTACAGTGGTAAGTAAATTCCTAATCTAAACTCATTATTGATGATAAACGATAATTGAGTTTTATAATTTGTATTTTTGACCATAAATTATACATGTAATAACATTATTTAATCAAATTGGTATGCAGTGTTGGGAAACCATGACTATAGAGGTGATGCAGAGGCTCAATTGAGTCCTGTTCTTAGACAAATTGATAGCAGATGGATTTGCTTAAGGTCTTTTATTGTAAATACAGGTATTTGCTTGATCTTAGTTTATATTTTCTTTGTTACATGTGATGTCTTCGTACAATGTTTGAAAATCATGTCCATATAGTTTTCTAATGTCTTTTTTGTTCATGTACAGAGGTGGCAGAAATTTTCTTAGTGGACACTACCCCTTTTGTTCAAGAGTACTATACTAAACCAGAAAAACACAAGTATGATTGGGAGGAAATTAACCCACCAAAATCTTATATCACCAACTTACTCAAGGTATTAATAGACTGATTTTCCATGAGTTAATAGCCAATTTAGTCCCGGACATTAACAATATTACTAATTAGTCTCTAAAATTTTCAAATGTTTTTCAATTTAATCCCTCAAATTCTCGATATTTGTTCGGTCCTTGAATTTTACAACTTAGTATTAGTTTGGTCCGTGATATTTGGAAAAGTCAGGGACTTAAGTTGTCAAAGTCAGGGACCAAATAGACATCGAAAATTTGAGGAACTAAATTGAATTACATTTGGGAAAGTCAGGAACTAATTAGTAATATTGGTAATGTCAGGGACAAAATTGAACTTTTCTAAAATTTGAGGGACCAAAGTGGCTATTGACTCGATTTTCCATATATACTTGTGCAGTTGATACTTGATAGTGTTTATGCAGTATAATTCTAATTGAGCAAGTTTAAAATTTTCAATTGGGTTCAAGCAAACAACTTCTGTTTCTAGTTTACTTTGAAATGACACTTTATTACAATTGACTAAAAATGGTGCATTCATTTCACATAACTGCTATTCTTTGTACCATAGACACTTTAGATTGAAGACGTGTCTAGTGTCCAACATGTGTCGTGTTAGATACCGACACTTTAATCACTTCTATTTTCTTAAGCTGTCATCGGTGTCTATTAGTGTCGTGTCTTGTGTCTGTGTTAGTGCTCCATACTTGTATCAGATAGATAACAATGTTATGGATTATTATGCTCCAGGATGTAGATATGGCACTGAGGGAATCAACAGCAAAATGGAAGATTGTTGTTGGTCATCATGCAATTAGGAGTGTTGGCCATCATGGTGATACTGAAGAACTTATAAGCCAGCTTCTACCAATTCTTCAAGAAAATAACATTGATTTTTACATGAATGGACATGATCACTGTCTTGAACACATCAGTGATACAGAAAGGTAAAAACTAAATAAAATCATATAAAATATATATACACAAAAAAAATAATTATATATTTATCTGACACAGAATCTTGTTTGAACTTACAGTCCGATTCAATTTCTGACTAGTGGGGCAGGATCAAAGGCATGGAGAGGAGACTTCAAAGAAACCAACAGAAGAGATGTAAATTTCTTCTATGATGGACAAGGTTTCATGTCTGTGCAATTGACTCAAACAGATGCAAAAATTGAGTTCTATGATGTTTCTGGCAAAATTTTGCACAGAATCATTTCACCAAAGCAGCTATATTCTTCCATGTAATTAAGATTAGACCATGTATTATTAGATTGAGAGAAAATGAGATTAACAAGGTTTGAGGGGGAACTGGTTGATTGAATTTCAAATTCTAGTCACCTATTCTTGAATGAATTACTTGAACCCGTATATATATATATATATGAATTGTTAAAATTTTCTGAATTTGAAAATTTTAACTTCTATTTATTGGTATATGAAGTTTTCTACCTTGAACCTGTATTATATAATAATTATTAATTGGATAATAGATGAATTAAATAACAAATATAACCAAGATTATAATAAATTTAGACAACAATATATCATTAGCATGCAAAACTAGAAGAGCACAAGAGTAAAACATTGTTGAAAAACAAGACTAGAGTAATTCTTAGAGTCTATTCAAATATCAAGCACCTTGTTCTCAGAAGCAATTTACCAAACACATAGTATGGACAAGCAATTTAGCAGAAGAATATGATACATAGGATCTTTCAGTCTGAGCTTTCCTTTTGTAGTTTCTGTAAGAAGTAGATGTAAAATGAATATGGCAATGATTAACTTGTTTCATTGATTGAGCACAAGACTTATAGTAATATATAAGTAGAATACAAGCTGTTTGATAATATGCCAAAATTAGAATTCCAAGGAACTGTACTAACCTTTTGACTGACTAATCACTATAGCAGTAGAGCGTCTCACACACCAAGTAATAGTTAATCTAGTGTTGCATTCATAAGAGCTAGTATCCGCAACATTGTGGCGCGCAAATTTGCTATTGTAGACTTGTAGTAGAGCGTAGCTGGTGTTTGAAACAGGGCACACCCAAGGCCCGAGCCACTAAGCCAAGGCTTTGGGCCTCATAATTTGTCAGTAAAATATAGTTTCAATTTTTTCATTTTATTTAATACTATTAAATAAATTCCTTTTAAGTACACCCGAGAGCACTTAGATGAAATGGTTTCAGCTTTTTTCAGCTTAACCTAGGTTTTGGGTTTGAATCCAGCCTTAGGCATGCAGTAGTGTTAAATCTCTTAAGTGAGAGCTTTGCAGCCCATTGTGGTTCTACCCAGCTCGAGAGATTAGCCTCTTTAGTTGCACGCAGAATATATCCGATTTGTACCAAAAAAATTCCTTTTAAGTACAACAAATTTGTTTTGCTTACATGGCAGCACAATACTCTTATTATTATGAATGTGGGTTCAAGTCTTGCTTTAGGTGATTATTTGAGCATTTTCTTTCATGTGTTGGTAAAAACACCAAATTACATGGGCCTAACTTTAAAATTTGCTTGGCCTTTTTTTTTTGTACCTCCATCAACTCCCATCTACCCCCATCAAATTGCTAAAACCCAAAAATACCCCTGCCCAACTTACAATTCGCTCGGATTTACCTTCATCTAAGGTAAATCCGCTTTGTTATTTTTAAAGTCGGATTTACCTCAGATGGGGGTAAATCCGATTTCAAAAATAACAAAGCGGATTTACCTTAGCTGAAGGTAAATCCGCTTTGTTATTTTGGAAATCGGATTTACCTGGTGGGCACATAAATCCGATTTCCCTAAAAAAAGAGAAAATCGGATTTATCCCACCTAAGGTAAATCCGATTTCCCTAAAAAAAGAAAATCGGATTTATCCCACCTAAGGTAAATCCGATTTTGTTATTAAAAAAAATTGTTTTTTATTTAATTTTTTGAAAAAGGTTATAAAATGCTACTAAAAATCTGTTAAACAGCCAAAACTAATCCAAAAATTATAAAAACACCACTAAAAATCTAATAAAACCAAAATAAGGTTATGCAAATTTTTTCAGATTTTTTAGAGATTATGAAAAATTAAAAAAATTAATATAAAATAGTAAACGATGGAATTTGGGATTTTGAGGTCCCCAGTCCTGAAAGAAGTCACTTCTTTAGAAGTATTGATCCTTGATATTTTTCGGATTTAAAGAATGTGGTTTCATTACAATTTGAGTAGGTTGCCCGAAAACTGATTTTTTAGCCTAAATTATTCTCCCGACGTACAATATCGTCACGTGTTAACGAACCACACACTAAACAGAACCAAAAGACGGTCGAAATTTGTATCTAAAATTTTAACTAAGTTATTTATTAATTAGGTTAACAAAGCGGATTTACCCCCACATAAGGTAAATCCGCTTTGGTAAGGTAAATCCGCTTTGGTTATTTTTAAAAGCGAATTTACCTCATATGGGGGTAGATCCGCTTTTAAAAATAACAAATCGGATTTACCCCCAATTAAGGTAAATCCGATTTGTTATTTTTCAAAGCGGATCTACCCCATCTTAAATAAATCCGATTTTATTTTTTTAAATTTTTTAGTGGAAATCGGATTTACCTAAATCCGATTTAAATTTTTTAAATTTTTTAGTGGAAATCGGATTTACCTAAATCCGATTTCCAAAAAAAAAAATTGAAATCAGGATACGTTCGGGATTTTTAATTTTTGTGAAGGGCAATTGCGTCTTTTTGCAGGGTCGATGGGGGTAGAGAGGGAGGTGGTGGGGGTACAAAAAAAAAAACCCAATTTGCTTTAAGCCTCTGTCGATGTTGGACTGGGAACTTGAAGTCCTTTAAGAGATCGATTGTGTTCGGGTTTTTTTTATGTACCCCCATCATCTCCCTATTTACCCCCACATAAAAGTGAAACCCGAAAATACCCCTGCCCAATTTTTAATTCGCTCGGATTTACCTCCATTTGAGGTAAATCCGCTTTGTTATTTTTAAAGTCGGATTTACCTCATATGGGGGTGCCCAATAGGTAAATCCGATTTCAAAAATAACAAAGCGGATTTACCTTAGCTAGAGGTAAATCCGCTTTGTTATTTTGGAAATCGGATTTACCTAGTGGGTACATAAATCCGATTTCCCTAAAAAAAGAGAAAATCGGATTTATCCCACCTAAGGTAAATCCGATTTCCCTAAAAAAAGGAAATCGGATTTATCCCACCTAAGGTAAATCCGATTTTGTTATTAAAAAAATTGTTTTTTATTTAATTTTTTAAAAAAGGTTATAAAATACTACTAAAAATCCGTTAAACAGCCAAAACTAATTCAAAAATTATGAAAACACCACTAAAAATCTAATAAAACCAAAATAAAGTTATGCAAATTTTTTCAGATTTTTTGGAGATTATGAAAAATTTAAAAAATTAATAAAAAATAGTAAACGATGGAATTTGGGATTTTGAGGTCCCCAGTCCTGAAAGAAGTCACTTCTTTAGAAGTATTGATCCTTGATATTTTTCGGATTTAAAGAATGTGGTTTCATTACAATTTGAGTAGGTTGCCCGAAAACTGATTTTTTAGCCTAAATTATTCTCCCGACGTACAATATCGTCACGTGTTAACGAACTACACACTAAACAGAACCAAAAGATGGTCGAAATTTGTTTTTAAAATTTTAACTGATTTATTTATTTATTAATTGGGTTAACAAAGCGGATTTACCCCCACATAAGGTAAATCCGCTTTGGTTATTTTTAAAAGTGGATTTACCTTATATGATGGGGTAGATCCGCTTTTAAAAATAACAAATCGGATTTACCCCCACTTAAGGTAAATCCGATTTGTTATTTTTAAAAGCGGATCTACCCATCTTAAATAAATCCGATTTAAATTTTTTAAAATTTTTAGTGGAAATCGGATTTACCTAAATCCGATTTCCAAAAAAAAAATGAAATCAGGATACGTTTGGGATTTTTAAATTTTGTTAAGGGCAATTGCGTCTTTTCACAGGGTCGGTGGGGGTAGCTGGGAGATGATGGGGGTACAAAAAAAAATCCCATTGTGTTCCTAGATAGGGTCATGTTTTCTGGCGGTTGGCCATCTCCTAGTCGCTGAAGGACTTGAGAAGTAGAGAAGTAGACAATAATTGATGCTAAAGAATAAATATTAACTCGGAGAATGGTTGATGTACCCAAGAATGCGAGTGATAGTAGTGTGATAAGAATTGCGGGGAGTAGACATGTGATGGCTAAGTTGTTGCGCAAAAAAAACAAATGTTTGGTCTTGTGGTGGTGAGGAATGAAAGACAATCAATTAATCGAGGTAGCAAAACGGGCTACATGGCCCACATTGGGCTACATGCTTTATTGGAACAAAAAGAAGGGTTTTTTTTTTATACTCCATCAACTCCCATCTACCCCCATCACATCTCATATACCCGAAAATACCCATGCCCAAATAACAAAGCGAATTTACCTCAAATGGGGGTACCTAATAGGTAAATCCGACTTTAAAAATAACAAATCGGATTTACCTCAGATGGGGATATATCCGCTTTGTTATTTTTCAAATCGGATTTACCTAGTGGGTAGATAAATCCGATTTCCCTAAAAAAAGGAATTCGGATTTACCCCACCTAAGGTAAATCCGATTTTGTTATTAAAAATAATTGTTTTTTATTTAAATATTTAAAAAAGCTATAAAAATGCTACTAAAAATCCGTTAAAGAGTCAAAAATTATCAAAACACCACTAAAAATCTAATAAAACCAAAATAAGTTTATGCAAATTTTTTTAGATTTTTTGGAAATTATGAAAAATTAAAAAAATTAATAAAAAATAGTAAACGATGGAACTTCTTTAGAGGAGTCTTGATCGTTGATTTTTTTCGGATTTATTGGCTGTGGTTTCATTACAATTTGAGCAGATTGCCCGAAAACCGACTTTTTAGCCTAAATTATTCGCTCGACGTACAACATCGTCACGTGTTAACGAACTACACACTAAACAGAACCAAAAGACAGTCGAAATTCGTATCTAATTTTTTAACTGATTTATTTATTTATTAATTAGGTAAATCCGAATTTATTTATTTATTAATTAGGTTAACAAAGCGAATTTACCCCCACCTAAGGTAAATCCGCTTTTGTTATTTAAAAGCGGATATACCCCCATATAAGGTAAATCTGCTTTTAAAAATAAGGCTAAATAGCACTTTTGGTCCTTTATGTTTGCTCTAGGTTTCACTTTGGTCCTTTATCTTTTTTTTTCGTCCGTTTCCGGAAAGCATTTTTTTAAACTTTCCGGAAACACCTCAAAACATGGTATTTCCGGAAGTCAGTTAACTGACTTCCGGAAGTACCTCTTTTGAGGTGTTTCCGGAAAGATCAAAAACTGTGTTTTCTGAAATTGTCCTCTTCAGGGGTACGTCTGGAAAAATTTAAAAAAACGTTTTTTTTTATTTTTTTTAAATTATACGATTACGATTAATAAGCAGTCCTACCCCGTGCCCGACCACAAGACTGGCTGGTTTTGAACGGAGTTTGGGTGCCATTTGTGGATCAAGGTAATGGGAGAGGAAATTGAGTACAGATCCTCCCACTGTGGTCGCCAATGTTCTGTACTGTACTTCCGAAGTAGTTGGTAGGTGTCATCCTTGATCAGCGATGTTCGATCTTGAGATGGCGGTGTTCGATCTTGAGATGGTGATGTTCGATCTTGAGATGGCGGTGTTGTACCTACAAGAATACTCCGACGCTCAAGTCAGTGTCTGAGTTAATAAATGTTTTAGTCTTAGGGGTTGCTTACATTTATAGAGTTTGTGTGATGTTTGTTATGACGATGTTGGACTGTTAGATCTTGCAGAGGCATTTGAACCGTTAGTTGATTGGGCTAGATTTTCTGGATGTGGGCTGGTTGATCATTGGGCCTTGCAAGGGGTGTAAATATTGCTGAGGCCTTTTACTTATTACCATATATATATATATATATATATATATATATATATATATATATATATATATATATTGAATTATCAATTTAAATGCATATACTTTTTTATGTTTTTTAAATTAATGCATATATATATATATATATTATAACAAATAATTAAACACAAGAACCCAAAACACAAGTACCACTCATACTGAAATTTGAAAGGGAAATATATGCATTTTTAAGAAGATAAGATATTAACATGATGATAATGTGATATGTAACCAAAAGAACATGATAATGTGATAAATTTTGAAAACGCTAGAATATGCTTCTCATTTTTATAAAATTATTATATTTTAATTTCTTTGACCAATATTATATTGTAATTTGTCAAGTTTATACGAATAAAAAAAATTAATTATTTTAAAATTATAAACACAAAATATAAAAATATAAATTTATGTAAATACGAATTTATGTTTTAGAAATTATACTGTCCACTTGTTATATTTTTAATTGAGAACAACACCTACAACACTTATTGTACTGTAGGTAATAAAATGCAAATATAACAATTATTTTGAAATTTCCATATTGTTACGGATTTGGGCCTTAATAAGGCTATCCAAGGCCCAATACCCTAAATCCATTTACCAATGGTGGAGATCAAAGACCTAGATCCAATGGTTCTCATTGATTGATCCCCAAAACCTATAAATAAGCATTCAATGCTAGCATTTAAGGTAGATTCTCTCTAATTCTCTTACTTGCAACTGACCCACCTGCTGACTTGAGCGTCGGAGTGTCATTGCAGGTACCACCCCACCTCGAGTCGGAGCCTAATCTCGATTTGACCAAGAGCATCACTACCAGCTATCTCGGATCGGACCAGGTATCCAAGGTCGGATATAAGGCAGGAGATAAGGTACAGAACATTAGCGAGTGTAAGCCCTACCTCAGAAGCTCGCGCAGAGCCTATTAAACTCGGCTTTCTGAAAGCGAGCATGCGAACGCTGCCTCAAAGCACCCCGGGGCTGGGGGCAAAACACTAACATGAGTATAAGCCCGGCCTCGGAAGCTCGGCGTTGTCTCCTAAACCAACATATCCAGCTCTCCCTCAGAGGGTACTTCAAGCCCGGACACGACATCAAGTTAGGCTCGCCTTAAGGCAAACCGGCTTGGGGGGCAACTGTTACGGATTTGGGCCTTAATAAGGCTATCCAAGGCCCAATACCCTAAATCCATTTACCAATGGTGGAGATCAAAGACCTAGATCCAATGATTCTCATTGATCCCCGAAACCTATAAATAAGCATTCAATGCTAGCATTTAAGGTAGATTCTCTCCAATTCTCTTACTTGCAACTGACCCACCTGCTGACTTGAGCGTCGGAGTGTCATTGCAGGTACCACCCCACCTCGGGTCGGAGTCTAATCTCGGATTGACCAAGAGCATCACTACCAGCTATCTCGGATCGGACCAGGTATCCAATGTCGGATATAAGGCGGGATATAAGGTACATAACACATATATAGTCTATCAATGATTTATTCACTAGAAAGCTTTGCATATATACTCATTCATATTGTTTCATACTTTTGGTTTGTTTTTAATATTAATCTCTTTTTAATTTTGATTATTTTTTATTTTGTTATTATATTTTTTTTTTAAACAAAAAGGAAAGGAGCCTCGTTAAAACCTTCTGATGCAAAACCCTCCTTAGGGATAAAAACATCTAGAAGGAAAGAGTACTCCCCCCTATTTCATTAATAAACAAAAAACAAAAATACAAGAAACATGGGGGGACATAAACCAAAACCCATGCAAACAAAAATAAAACATTATTGCCTGAAATGAAAATAAGGAAGGTCAATCCTATTACGGATAAAATCATCCTTAATGAAATAGGGAACAGAATTCCACCATTGGAAACCTGGCAGGTTGATCCCATGAGACGCAAGCTTATCCGCGCAGTGATTCCCTTCCCGAAAAATATGAGTGCAAGTGACAGTCATTGATTTGAGAAAACCCATGCAATTAAGCCAACGATTGCGGAGATTCCAAGGCACAATTGAGTGAGACGAGAAAGCCATCACAGCAAGCTGAGAGTCACTCTCAATCCATAACCGATGCCAACCTTTTCGGAAAGCCACTTCAATGGCGACCATGACCCCGACAAGCTCAACATGAAGCGCGAAATTTGTACCTAGAGGAAGCATAAAACAGCCAAGAGACTCAGCATTACTATCGCGAAAGATACCCCCCACAGGCAGCTAAACCAGGAGACCCCCTCGCAGCGCCATCAGTATTACACTTAACCCAAAAGGAAGGAGGAGACTGCCAGATAACCTCTATATTTGTAGGAGCCTTACGAGGTTTGCACTCAACCGAAAAACCCTTAAGAATCACAAAGTCCTGCATGGAGTTAGACGTGGAGCCCTTGCTGAGATTACCAGAGATGTTCACATTTGCCATGATCAAATTATTCAGGTAAGTGGGCAAGATCTTCTTGTTGTCAAAACGAATCTGATTTCGAGAGAACCAAATAGCCCAAAAAACGTTAATAACCGCAGCGGAAACAACATCCTGCACTTGGTCCGACCAGGGGCGCAGACAGACGTCAAAAATCGTCTCCGGGGAGGAAACATCAATATTAAGAGAGAGCTTGCCACTAAGCCAATCCCAAAGCTGCTTAGCGAAAGAACACTCACAGAAAAGGTGCAAGGAGGACTCATAGTCCGCTTCACAGAGACTACACATGGAAACAGTACCACAACCACGGCTTCTGAGCTGCTCATCAGTTGGCATACGGTGATGGAGGATGCGCCACATAAGAAGAGACTTGGATGGAGGAATAACACTTCGCCAAATATTCTTGAACCACCTACTAGGTTGCCCAACAGGCCTGAAATGAAGATAAGCGGTTTAAAAGTAAGCATACCATCGGTAGAGTTTTTCCAAATCAGCTGATCTTGAGAGTCAAATGAAGGCAGATCTTTTTCATGAAGGAGAGAAGCCAGCTGAGGAAAGATATTGGAAAGAGAAGCAGGGATACACCAGTGACCATTCTGAATGAAGTCACAAACACGGGCCTTGAGATAGAGCTGGCGATGCTCAGGGACATTAAGAAGATTTACAAGAGGGGCCGACATCCAAGGATCAAGCCAAAAGTTGATACAGTCACCTTTACCAATTTGCCAAATGCAGTTTTCTTGGATGGAGGAAAGATGATCACGCAAATGACCCCACAAAGAAGAACTGATATGATAAGAGATCGCAGTATTATTTCTGAAGACCCTAGATCTTAACAGAACATCCCAGCTGTTCTGGGAAATGCTGAGCATTGATATTATATAATAATTATGATTTTACGATATACCTTATCATAAATAAAAAATTTATAGGTCTGGATCAGCTTGGGTGAGATTGAGCATTGAGGTTAGGAAAGAGTTTCCATCCCTACAACAGATTGAGGGCAGGAGAATACAAAACCTACTACTACCCGTTGGAATTCAGGGTCGGCCCTACAATAAGGCAACTAAAACCTTAGCTTTAGGTTCACCAGCAAAAAATATTTGTGATTAGTTTTTATAAAGTAAAAAAAAACTCCTAGCGTTATAAAAAGACCATATCTAAAGCTTCTTACTTTAAGAAAAAACAAGTCTATCTTAAAATTTACTTTAAGTCTAACTCATTAATAAAAATTTGGGTCAACCCTATTGGTCGTCTGCCGCCCACTCGCCCTCCCCCTCACCCACCATCTTCTTCTTCCACCTCTGGCATGGTTCCAAACCGCCCCTCGGCCGAGCCTCCAGACCCTCCAGATCCATTGGATCTCTCTCCTTCGCTGGTTCCTCACCTCCCCTCCATTGCTTCACCTCAATGGTCATTCCCCTCATCTCTTCTCTTTGCTCTTCACTATCTTTATGCCCCACCGACCCCTGTAAACTCTCAACTTGCTATCACCCCTATCTTCTTTGGCTTCTCCCTTTCAGATCTAGAGATTTCGGGGCTATTTGGCCGTCAAATACGGGGAAAGTCTAGACTTTTCGTCTTTCCTCCCAAACCAACTTTGTGGGTCTCTTGTTTTCTTCTCTGTGGAGCCTCTTGTGCTACTCAGTTGTGGTACTGGTTCAGCGGTTACAGTTGGGTCAATGTGGTTGTAGACGGTAGCTCGGATGAGGTTACGAACTTCCTGTATGAATCTGTTTGGAGGGCTTCTAATCTTTTCCTGCGACATTATGGAAACCCTAAATTGGTGGCCCATTGGGTCTATTTTCAGTTTTATGTTTCTCCCATTTAGTTGACTAGTTAGTCTGTATTGACAGGTGCTCCTTATGCTATGTAATTACTTAGGAGTTTATTCTAAGCCTGATTGGTGACCATCTTTTGGTTGATATGGTGCTTGTTTGTGAGCGTTTAGCTTACATTATGTGTAATGTTTCGGTGACCTTGTCCCGTTATCAATGAAATATTCCATTATTAAAAAAAATATTCAAAAGGAATACTACAGATCTCCAATCCGATACATAAGAAGAGTTAATATAGCAAACATACATCTCAAAAGATTAGAACACCGACCAAGAAAGAGAAGCTTTATACCCTTACTATCCTTAAAATAAACAAACCCCATGATATATCCTTTTAACTTGTGCTATGATCTCATTACAACCAAATCTAGGATCATGCCACAATTTGTAGAAAGTGTTGGCATCTCTAAGTATGCATGTATATATTGATGGAACAATCAGTTGCAATCGACAACGTTGCGCGTTCGTAATTTTCTCTAATGAGTAGTTCAACAACTTGTGGTACTTTGATTTATAAATCCTCTCTTTCACCAAACTAGGAAAAAAGAAACATAAGATTAATTTTTTTTTTTAAAAGATAGATAGTAAAATAGGTATGAATGTGATATGAAAATGAAATTGATCTTACAAAGTCGCTTTCCAAAGACGTAATAATAAAATAATGAAGAAAGTCTATATAGTACCTATATTGAAGCTAACATGGATCAATGACCCTTATCAAACTTAGAAAGTATTTGCATGATTGTGTCATTCTCCATAATCAAGACTTCCCTCTTTGTCTTGTATGAAGAAGAAGATATGGTTCGTCCTTATTTCAATTCTATCATCCATGTGTTTAATATTGGAATGAGATTCTTGACTTGACACTTGTACTCATGACATTTGATGGGACAAAGAGATTGCAAGCAATTATTTTTTGTGGGTAATAATTTACCACTAAAATTGAACCAATAATGTACTCCTAACATGGAAGGAGTCACACTTTTCATTTTAAATAAAATAATAACATTATTTTTTTATAAATAGAATAAAAACATCTACTATCTATTTACACAAGCATTATTGTATCAAACCTACTATCTATCAATTTATTACTTATTACTTATTACTTATTACTTATACAAGTAATAGGCTATCAAAATTACTGTTTTAGACATGCATCTTATATTGTTGCATATATTAATTTTTACAGTCATTTCGAAATCATTGCAAGATCGTCGAGATTAAAGAAATTTGATGCCAATAGTTCAAGATCGATATAGAACTCGATGTTTCTGAATTGAAGAAAATAAATAGAGAAATGTGAAAAGTAGGATTTTTAGGTGGAATACCACAAAAATGGAATGGCTAAAAAGTGAGTTTTGTGTCACGAGCTCACTAGGTTCGCACCGCAAAGCTCCCAAACGGTGACTGTAACGGGTGAGTCAGCATCTGAGGTGGCAGTTGGGCAAGCCACGGGCACTAGGCGCCAAAGTACACGAGTGAGGCAGAGAAGCCCACGCTTGAATGACTATAGTGTGAGAATATAATGCATAACGGTATGCAAGACGAGGTGTGAATGATTTGGAGTATCTTGCCTTCTCTCTCCTCTAACCGTCTCTTCCATTCACCTCCTGAGAGTGTTCTGGCCCAAACTCTCATACTATCTCTAGTTCATTTCAATTTCATCACATATTGTAATTGAACTCATTATATACTATTTGAAGAGATCAATTCAATTCATAGTTGATTCCACTCCATCGTTGTGATTACTGTGTTATTGCGTACAATTCCCTCTTACATTGGTGCTTTCATCCTCTGAACCATGGCGGAAGGAACTAGAATCAAGGAGCTGAGTTTGGAATTGAAGCGTGTCACAGAACAAATGGAGAAAAACAATGCTGAAGCTCACACTGATGATGAGTCCTCATCATATGTATATTTTTATTCAGTTTGCAACCAATTTGTTAGTCATTTAAGTTTATTTCAGTCAATCGTTAAGGGATTTGGCATAGTTAGATAATTGTAGTAGGAAGTCCTGTTGTAAGCAATTCCTTCACTTTTGGAGCTAAATTGTACTTGAAGACCTCCAATTTGTGTGTTATCATTCGGCGAACCAGACACTTTCCCGTAGATGCAGCACAATTGGGAAGATTTGAGTTTCTGAGCAATTTCGCGTCGCGACCAGGAGGGTTCGCGTCGCGAAGGAAGCATAAAACAGGAGGATTGTTGATTCTGTGCAATATCGCGTCGCGATGGCTACGGGCCGCGTCGCGATGGACTTCAGAAAGTTAGGTTAAATATCAGTTTTCAGCGAATTGTTCACGGACTTCGTCTGGAGAGCAGTGCTAGGGTTTGGAGCACCAGCTGGGGGCGAATTTGGAGGCCTTCCTTCACCTTGGGAACAAGGGTTTGAAGGTTCTAATGGATCCTTACTTGTGTAATCTTCTCCTACTCTTGATTTCTACTCTTATGATGTTGTCTACTTAGTTTCTTTTGATTAGGGAGAGATGACTCTTCCCAAAACTATCCTATGAATGCTTTGTTATGGTTAATACAATTAGTAGTTTGAATTATCATAAGTCTATGCCTCTGAGTTTAATGCTTTATAGTTACATATGATAATTATAATGATCTAGGTTATGTGATTGCATAGGAATATGGGTTGCATGTTGGATATGAGGTATTAGATCATGTACTTGTGATCACCATAGGAATATGGGGTTGGATGCATGAATTCTTTATTTCTTGAGTTTATTGCTTTACCGATTGGCATGATTCACCTAAGGAATTAGGGTAACTCAATTAGGTAAAAGGGGTTCTGAGGCAAGGAATTGCTCTTAACCTATCATAGTGAATTGAATCTGGTAGTTCAAACAACTAATCTGTAATTAGCTGAAGGTCATAGGATGGCGTAGGGAAGATGAATCAATCCTTAATCACTTTATTTTCAAACACTATCTTGCATTTAATTTACAAAATCCCAAAAAGATTATCGTTCCGTTTCTACCGCTAAGAATTAATAAACTTGCCTAATTGATAATAAAAACACAATCCCTGTGGATACGACCGGTTACTTACCGTATTTTATTACTTGCGACGACAATTGGTACACTTGCCAAAACGTTAACAAGTTTTTGGCGCCGTTGCCGGGGATTGTTGATTTCATTGTCAATAAGGCAATTGAGTTAATTCTTAGTTGATTTATTTTGTTTTATTTTCTTTTAGTATTTATTTTTTGTTTTATTTATTTAGATACTTAGTTAGTGTGTTGGACTTGTTAACGGTTTGTTGAAGTGTTTCAGTGAACTGTGTAGCAGGGGCAAAGTTCGAAAGAATTGCTGTTTGTCCCGAAAAAAAAAATCATGGAATCCACTTCTCGGTTGGAAGATGCCTTGGCCCAGTTTAGGCAAATGACTGAGACTATCTTCCAGCCTAAAGAGCAAGCTTCTCGGTTGGAAGATGCTTTGTCCGAGTTTATGCGAATGTCCGAGACCCTCTTCCAACCCCAAGAGCAAGTGATGATAGAGTCCTCGCCACCCTCACTTAGCGGTAATTTTTGTGAAGAACCCCACTTGAATGGAAAATGTGTGACACGCACCTTTTGCGATTCTTGTGGGGAGTATCTTGTGGAGTGCAACTGTGAGGATGAGTGGGTAACTATATCAGAAAATTACCCATGGTTATGCACTACCAATGAGGAACAAGAAGAACAAGCCCCAACAAAAGAAGAATCTGGGGAGGATAAGGAAGATGAGGAAGAAGAAAAGATTGAAATGGAGGAGCATGTAGTTTGGAGGGAAGATCAAAACTCCCAATGTAGGGAAGGGGTGAAAACCCAACAAGAAAAAACCCAACAAATCATGGTTCCTATTATTCTTCCAAGTAGCAAGGAGTATATAAGTGAGAAGATTGACATATACTTAGACTCCTTCTATGCCTTATTCATCACCCTTCACCTCAAAAGGGTATGGAAGCATCTACAACTATGTTTCAAATTCATGATGTTCCTGCCCCAGAAGCGAAAGAAGAAGGATGATGTGTTCTTTGTGTCATATCAGCCACCTTAATAGTGGGATGACAAACGTCAAGCTAGTGACGTTAAAGAAGCGCTTGGTGGGAGGCAACCCATTGGTTCACTATTTACTGTTTTGAGTCTTTATTTTTCATTCCCTTTTTTTTCAGTTTGTTTTGCATTTTGGTTGTACTGCTGTCTAACTTTTACATTGATGATGATGCACCACAATTTTGAACTAGTTCACTGTGGTGGTTGTTCAGTCTAACATTTTTGCAGCTACCATGTGATTTCTTCCATTTCAGATTTTTTTCATCAGATAATGTCAGTGGCCAAGTCAAAGGTTGAGGAAGACCTGGATCATCTTTGGGCAAGCTCTCAAAAGTTCATCTCTTATCCCAGCTGTGAGGTTTAAGCCCAAACACTTCCTATATTCATTGTGTGATTATTCATTGCCTGTATTAGTCTGCAGAACTTGAGCTTGTACTTAACTGTCATACATGTGATTTATACACACACTGAGGCAAAATTTTTTGGCATCCCTGAGCCTTTCAAGCCAACCCATTAATGTTTATCATTTGCTAGCCCCTCTGAGCCTTTTTGTTGTTTTTGTATTTTTTTTTTCTACATATCATTGCCTAGTTTTCTTAACTTGGAGTTAGGTAGACAAAAGCATGAGGGTGGGGAAAAATTCTAAGTTTGGGGTTGCTCATGGAATAGCAACAATCTAAGTTTGGGGTGGTATACAAGAGAATGGAACATACAAAGAAAAAAAAAAGAAAAGAAAAGAAAAATGTTTCAGTTCTGGTTTCTGTCTATTTTCGCGTCGCGACAGCATACCTTCGCGTCGCGATGCTATAAAAATAAAAAAAAATAAAAAAAATATATATTTTGTATGAAATTCCTTCTCTTGTGAAATGCTTTGGGAAAATGGTAAGTGAGTGAGAATGTTAAAAATTGACAAGTGAGAGGTAGGCCTAACTCCAAGTTTTAACCTACTTATCCAAATTTTAACCCCGCTTACCTAAGCCCCATTATAACCTTCAAAGTCCTCAAATAGTGTGTGTGAAATTCATGTGTATTGATTGGTATAGTGCTTGTTCAAGCCTATGAAACGATGATGCAGGTACTGTGAATTGAGTGAAACACCTAAAACACCTCAAAGAGCGAAACAGTAGTGAGATGTGTGAAAAAGAGAGGACTTGAGATTGCTTGCCTGCTTATGATCTTGTGTTTTCCAATTCAATTGTTTTGTCACTATATTATGTTGGATGATACTTTCTGATGTGCTGAATGATCTATTGGCCTGTGAATTATGTAAAAGCCGAATGTCAAATTGCCACAGTGAATGGAGTGATTGCTTGAGGACAAGCAAAAGTTCAAGTTTGGGGTTGTGATGAGTCCTCATCATATGTATATTTTTATTCAGTTTGCAACCAATTTGTTAGTCATTTAAGTTTATTTCAGTCAATCGTTAAGGGATTTGGCATAGTTTTAGATAATTGTAGTAGGAAGTCCAGTTGTAAGCAATTCCTTCACTTTTGGAGCTAAAATATTGTACTTGAAGACCTCCAATTTGTGTGTTATCATTCGGCGAACCAGACACTTGCCCGGAGATGCAGCACAATTGGGAAGATTTGAGTTTCTGAGCAATTTCGCGTCGCGACCAGGAGGGTTCGCGTCGCGAAGGAAGCATAAAACAGGAGGATTGTTGATTCTGTGCAATATCGCGTCGCGATGGCTACGGGCCGCGTCGCGATGGACTTCAGAAAGTTAGGTTAAATATCAGTTTTCAGCGAATTGTTCACGGACTTCGTCTGGAGAGCAGTGCTAGGGTTTGGAGCAGCAGCTGGGGGCGAATTTGGAGGCCTTCCTTCACCTTGGGAACAAGGATTTGAAGGTTCTAATGGATCCTTACTTGTGTAATCTTCTCCTACTCTTGATTTCTACTCTTATGATGTTGTCTACTTAGTTTCTTTTGATTAGGGAGAGATGACTCTTCCCAAAACTATCCTATGAATGCTTTGTTATGGTTAATACAATTAGTAGTTTGAATTATCATAAGTCTATGCCTCTGAGTTTAATGCTTTATAGTTACATATGATAATTATAATGATCTAGGTTATGTGATTGCATAGGAATATGGGTTGCATGTTGGATATGAGGTATTAGATCATGTACTTGTGATCACCATAGGAATATGGGGTTGGATGCATGAATTCTTTATTTCTTGAGTTTATTGCTTTACCGATTGGCATGATTCACCTAAGGAATTAGGGTAACTCAATTAGGTAAAAGGGGTTCTGAGGCAAGGAATTGCTCTTAACCTATCATAGTGAATTGAATCTGGTAGTTCAAACAACTAATCTGTAATTAGCTGAAGGTCATAGGATGGCGTAGGGAAGATGAATCAATCCTTAATCACTTTATTTTCAAACACTATCTTGCATTTAATTTACAAAATCCCAAAAAGATTATCGTTCCGTTTCTACCGCTAAGAATTAATAAACTTGCCTAATTGATAATAAAAACACAATCCCTGTGGATACGACCGGTTACTTACCGTATTTTATTACTTGCGACGACAATTGGTACACTTGCCAAAACGTTAACAAGTTTTTGGCGCCGTTGCCGGGGATTGTTGATTTCATTGTCAATAAGGCAATTGAGTTAATTCTTAGTTGATTTATTTTGTTTTATTTTCTTTTAGTATTTATTTTTTGTTTTATTTATTTAGATACTTAGTTAGTGTGTTGGACTTGTTAACGGTTTGTTGAAGTGTTTCAGTGAACTGTGTAGCAGGGGCAAAGTTCGAAAGAATTGCTGTTTGTCCCGAAAAAAAAAATCATGGAATCCACTTCTCGGTTGGAAGATGCCTTGGCCCAGTTTAGGCAAATGACTGAGACTATCTTCCAGCCTAAAGAGCAAGCTTCTCGGTTGGAAGATGCTTTGTCCGAGTTTATGCGAATGTCCGAGACCCTCTTCCAACCCCAAGAGCAAGTGATGATAGAGTCCTCGCCACCCTCACTTAGCGGTAATTTTTGTGAAGAACCCCACTTGAATGGAAAATGTGTGACACGCACCTTTTGCGATTCTTGTGGGGAGTATCTTGTGGAGTGCAACTGTGAGGATGAGTGGGTAACTATATCAGAAAATTACCCATGGTTATGCACTACCAATGAGGAACAAGAAGAACAAGCCCCAACAAAAGAAGAATCTGGGGAGGATAAGGAAGATGAGGAAGAAGAAAAGATTGAAATGGAGGAGCATGTAGTTTGGAGGGAAGATCAAAACTCCCAATGTAGGGAAGGGGTGAAAACCCAACAAGAAAAAACCCAACAAATCATGGTTCCTATTATTCTTCCAAGTAGCAAGGAGTATATAAGTGAGGAGATTGACATATACTTAGACTCCTTCTATGCCTTATTCATCACCCTTCACCTCAAAAGGGTATGGAAGCATCTACAACTATGTTTCAAATTCATGATGTTCCTGCCCCAGAAGCGAAAGAAGAAGGATGATGTGTTCTTTGTGTCATATCAGCCACCTTAATAGTGGGATGACAAACGTCAAGCTAGTGACGTTAAAGAAGCGCTTGGTGGGAGGCAACCCATTGGTTCACTATTTACTGTTTTGAGTCTTTATTTTTCATTCCCTTTTTTTTCAGTTTGTTTTGCATTTTGGTTGTACTGCTGTCTAACTTTTACATTGATGATGATGCACCACAATTTTGAACTAGTTCACTGTGGTGGTTGTTCAGTCTAACATTTTTGCAGCTACCATGTGATTTCTTCCATTTCAGATTTTTTTCATCAGATAATGTCAGTGGCCAAGTCAAAGGTTGAGGAAGACCTGGATCATCTTTGGGCAAGCTCTCAAAAGTTCATCTCTTATCCCAGCTGTGAGGTTTAAGCCCAAACACTTCCTATATTCATTGTGTGATTATTCATTGCCTGTATTAGTCTGCAGAACTTGAGCTTGTACTTAACTGTCATACATGTGATTTATACACACACTGAGGCAAAAAATTTTGGCATCCCTGAGCCTTTCAAGCCAACCCATTAATGTTTATCATTTGCTAGCCCCTCTGAGCCTTTTTGTTGTTTTTGTATTTTTTTTTTTCTACATATCATTGCCTAGTTTTCTTAACTTGGAGTTAGGTAGACAAAAGCATGAGGGTGGGGAAAAATTCTAAGTTTGGGGTTGCTCATGGAATAGCAACAATCTAAGTTTGGGGTGGTATACAAGAGAATGGAACATACAAAGAAAAAAAAAGAAAAGAAAAGAAAAATGTTTCAGTTCTGGTTTCTGTCTATTTTCGCGTCGCGACAGCATACCTTCGCGTCGCGATGCTATAAAAATAAAAAAAAATAAAAAAAAATATATTTTGTATGAAATTCCTTCTCTTGTGAAATGCTTTGGGAAAATGGTAAGTGAGTGAGAATGTTAAAAATTGACAAGTGAGAGGTAGGCCTAACTCCAAGTTTTAACCTACTTATCCAAATTTTAACCACCCTTACCTAAGCCCCATTATAACCTTCAAAGTCCTCAAATAGTGTGTGTGAAATTCATGTGTATTGATTGGTATAGTGCTTGTTCAAGCCTATGAAACGATGATGCAGGTACTGTGAATTGAGTGAAACACCTAAAACACCTCAAAGAGCGAAACAGTAGTGAGATGTGTGAAAAAGAGAGGACTTGAGATTGCTTGCCTGCTTATGATCTTGTGTTTTCCAATTCAATTGTTTTGTCACTATATTATGTTGGATGATACTTTCTGATGTGCTGAATGATCTATTGGCCTGTGAATTATGTAAAAGCCGAATGTCAAATTGCCACAGTGAATGGAGTGATTGCTTGAGGACAAGCAAAAGTTCAAGTTTGGGGTTGTGATGAGTCCTCATCATATGTATATTTTTATTCAGTTTGCAACCAATTTGTTAGTCATTTAAGTTTATTTCAGTCAATCGTTAAGGGATTTGGCATAGTTTTAGATAATTGTAGTAGGAAGTCCTGTTGTAAGCAATTCCTTCACTTTTGGAGCTAAATTGTACTTGAAGACCTCCAATTTGTGTGTTATCATTCGGCGAACCAGACACTTGCCCGGAGATGCAGCACAATTGGGAAGATTTGAGTTTCTGAGCAATTTCGCGTCGCGACCAGGAGGGTTCGCGTCGCGAAGGAAGCATAAAACAGGAGGATTGTTGATTCTGTGCAATATCGCGTCGCGATGGCTACGGGCCGCGTCGCGATGGACTTCAGAAAGTTAGGTTAAATATCAGTTTTCAGCGAATTGTTCACGGACTTCGTCTGGAGAGCAGTGCTAGGGTTTGGAGCAGCAGCTGGGGGCGAATTTGGAGGCCTTCCTTCACCTTGGGAACAAGGGTTTGAAGGTTCTAATGGATCCTTACTTGTGTAATCTTCTCCTACTCTTGATTTCTACTTTTATGATGTTGTCTACTTAGTTTCTTTTGATTAGGGAGAGATGACTCTTCCCAAAACTATCCTATGAATGCTTTGTTATGGTTAATACAATTAGTAGTTTGAATTATCATAAGTCTATGCCTCTGAGTTTAATGCTTTATAGTTACATATGATAATTATAATGATCTAGGTTATGTGATTGCATAGGAATATGGGTTGCATGTTGGATATGAGGTATTAGATCATGTACTTGTGATCACCATAGGAATATGGGGTTGGATGCATGAATTCTTTATTTCTTGAGTTTATTGCTTTACCGATTGGCATGATTCACCTAAGGAATTAGGGTAACTCAATTAGGTAAAAGGGGTTCTGAGGCAAGGAATTGCTCTTAACCTATCATAGTGAATTGAATCTGGTAGTTCAAACAACTAATCTGTAATTAGCTGAAGGTCATAGGATGGCGTAGGGAAGATGAATCAATCCTTAATCACTTTATTTTCAAACACTATCTTGCATTTAATTTACAAAATCCCAAAAAGATTATCGTTCCGTTTCTACCGCTAAGAATTAATAAACTTGCCTAATTGATAATAAAAACACAATCCCTGTGAATACGACCGGTTACTTACCGTATTTTATTACTTGCGACGACAATTGGTACACTTGCCAAAACGTTAACAACTGACATTAAACGACTGGAAGTGCAGAATGGTGCTCGATTTGAGAAGATCGAGAGCAATATGCAAGCACAGCACGAACTATTGCAGAAGATCTTGACTGCAATGAACGCAAGAAGTAGTGACGACATATCAGAAATTCTCAGCGAGGACGCTAGTAACGCCAAATTG
This sequence comes from Astragalus membranaceus, assembly GCA_039519185.1. Classification (NCBI taxonomy): domain Eukaryota; kingdom Viridiplantae; phylum Streptophyta; class Magnoliopsida; order Fabales; family Fabaceae; genus Astragalus; species Astragalus membranaceus. The sequence continues at coordinate 38,971,693 of CM076853.1, read as the reverse complement.
AAGTCACCGTTGGGTTCCAAACAGAGTGGAAATCCTCCACGAACATCTCTACAGGTAAGACCAGTGAAATTAGATTTTCCTCGTTTTGATGGGAAGAATGTTATTAGCTGGATCTTTAAGGCACAACAATTCTTTGAATATTATGACACACCTGATGCTGAGAGGTTGCTTATTGCCTCAGTTAATTTGGATCAAGAAATTGTGCCTTGGTTTCAAATGATGCAAAGGGTTAATCCTTTTCAATCTTGGAACCAATTCACTCGTGCTATTGAACTAGATTTTGGTCCATCTCCGTATGAATGCCCTAGAGCTAATTTGTTTAAATTGCATCAAACTGGATCTGTTTCTGATTACTACCTTGAATTTACTGCATTAGCTAATAGATCTAAGGGATTGAGCAATGAGGCTCTCCTAGATTGTTTTATCAGTGGATTACAGGATGAGATTAAGCGGGATGTTAAGTCTCTAACACCCAATTCTATGCTAAAAGCAGTCTCTCTAGCCAAATTGTTTGAAGAAAAATACATACATACACCAAAAGCCAAACAGTATACCAATACACAGAAAACCTATACAAACCAAAACACAAGCTACCAAAAACCTTCCACCACTACACCCAAACCAGAAAATAGTCAGAGCCAAATTAAGCCAAATTCACCACCTCTGCTACCTACGCCAGGAAGCAGGACAAACACACCAAATAACAGAACATTAGCCATTAAAAATATGTCAGCTGCTGAAATTCAATTGAGAAGAGACAAAGGTCTTTGTTACTTTTGTGATGACAAGTTCTCTTATACTCATAAGTGTCCCAACAAGCATTTGATGATGCTGCAAATTGAAGAAGAGGAAGATGATTCTAATTCTGAGAAAGATACTGAGACTGCAAGTCCGACAGAGGCTGCATCAGATAGTGCACACCATTTGTCTTTGAATGCCATGAATGGGGGAACAGGAGTAGGCACAATCCGTTTCACTGGATTTATTGGCCAAATTCCTGTACAAATATTGGTCGATGGTGGCAGCTCTGAGAACTTCTTACAACCTAGAATTGCAAAATTTCTGAAATTACCTGTACAGCCTAAGTCAAGTTTCAAGGTACTTATTGGCAATGGAGAGACAATGCAAACTGAAGGGTGGATTGAAGCTCTTAAAGTTCAAGTCCAGCAAAATGAGCTTGAAGTACCAGTGTATTTACTGCCTGTAGCTGGGGCTGATTTAATTTTGGGATCTGCTTGGTTGGCAACATTGGGGCCACATGTAGCTGATTATGCAGCTGCAGTTTTGAAATTTTATGTGCAGGGCAAATTCATCACCTTGCAAGGTGAGAAGGATATGCAACCAAGACAAGCTCAATTCCATCAGTTGAAGAGATTGCAAGACACTCATGCTATTGGTGAATGTTTCACTATTCAACATATACCTCAACACTGCCTGGAGGATGATTTATTAGACCTACCTGACACAATGGAACCTGAACTAGCTTTGTTGCTGCATACTTATAAAGAAGTTTTCAAAACACCAGAAGGGTTGCCGCCTCAAAGACAACACAATCATGCTATCACCTTGCTACCTGATGCTAAGCCTGTGAAGGTAAGGCCTTACAGATATCCACACAGTCAGAAGCAACAGATTGAGATAATGGTTAAAGAAATGTTGGAGAAAGGCATCATACAGAATAGCACTAGTCCATTCTCTTCTCCAATTGTTTTGGTCAAGAAGAAGGATGGGAAATGGAGGTTTTGCACGGACTATAGGGCCCTGAATGCTATTACAGTTAAGGATAGCTTTCCTATGCCAACTGTTGATGAACTGCTTGATGAATTATTTGGTGCCAAATACTTTTCTAAGTTGGACTTAAGATCTGGTTATCATCAGATTCTGTTGCAACCAGAAGATAGATACAAGTCTGCATTTCGAACACATCATGGTCACTATGAATGGCTTGTTATGCCATTTGGCTTGACAAATGCGCCTGCAACATTTCAAAGTTTGATGAATGATATTTTTCAAGAAGAACTTAGGAAATTTGTCCTAGTCTTCTTTGATGACATACTGGTGTATAGTGAGACCTGGACTACTCACTTAATCCATCTGGAGTTGGTATTACAAAGACTCCATCAGAATCAGTTATTTGCAAGACTGTCCAAATGCTCCTTTGGCTTGCAACAAGTAGATTACTTGGGCCATCAAGTCTCTGGACAAGGAGTTGCAATGGATACTGAGAAATTACAAGCAGTTAAAGAATGGCCTGTACCTAGAAATGTGAAAGAACTTCGTGGATTTCTGGGTCTAACTGGGTATTACAGGCGCTTTATCAAGTCATATGTTGCTATTGCAGGGCCTCTAACTGATTTGTTGAAAAAGGAAGGCTTCATATGGTCTGCAGAAGCAGAACATGCTTTTATTAAACTCAAGGAAGCAATGACAACAGCTCCTGTGTTGAATCTGCCCAACTTTGCCTTGCCTTTTACATTAGAAACTGATGCATCTGGTGTGGCAGTAGGAGCTGTTTTAAGCCAAGAAGGCCATCCAATTGCTTATTTTTCAAAGAAAATGGTGCCTAGGATGCAGAGACAGTCTGCTTATACTCGTGAACTGTTTGCAATCACTGAGGCTATTGCTAAGTTTCGACATTACTTGCTTGGCCACAAATTTGTTATCAGGACAGACCAGAAGAGTTTGAGAAGTCTGCTTGATCAAGCCTTACAGACACCAGAACAACAAGCTTGGCTACATAAATTCATTGGCTATGATTGTACAATTGAGTATAAGCCTGGTAAAGAAAATATTCCTGCTGATGCCTTGTCAAGAATCTTGATGATGACTTGGTCTGAACCTCATTGTGATTTCTTAACACAATTGAGGGCTGCTGTGTTGACTGATGGAAAGTTACAGCAAGTTATACAGACCTGTCAACAAGGCACTGGTGATGCTAGATACACTGTCAAAGATGGCTTACTGTATTGGCAACAGAGGCTAGTAATTCCTGAAGCAAGTGCACTGGTACAGGACATTTTGAGGGAATTTCATAGTTCTCCTATTGGTGGTCATGCAGGCATCACTAGAACCATTGCTAGAATAGAAGCTCAGTTTTATTGGGCCACTTTGAAGCAAGATGTGAAGAGTTTTGTACAAACTTGTGTTATCTGCCAACAAGCCAAGTCTCTTCTGCACCAGCTGGACTTCTCCAACCATTACCCATTCCCAATGCTGTATGGGAAGAAATAGCTATGGATTTTATCACTGGACTACCTAGTTCCCATGGATACACAGTCATCATGGTGGTTATAGATCGATTGTCAAAATATGCTCATTTCATCCCTATGAAGGCTGACTACAGTAGCAAATCGGTTGCAGAAGCATTCATGAATAATGTTGCTAAATTACATGGAATTCCCAAGTCAATTGTATCTGACAGGGATAGAGTTTTCACTAGTGGCTTTTGGCAACACCTGTTTAAATTGCAAGGAACAACTTTGGCAATGACATCAGCTTATCATCCACAATCTGATGGCCAAACTGAGAACTTGAACAAGTCCTTGGAGATGTATTTGAGGTGTGTTGCAGGTGAAAATCCTAAGACTTGGTGCAAAATTTTAACATTAGCTGAATACTGGTACAACTCTTCTTTTCACAATAGTCTTGGTATGACCCCTTTCAAGGCTTTATATGGCAGGGACCCTCCTACTCTGGTTAGACCTAATGTGACCAATGAGGATCCTGCTGATGTAGTGAGTTATTTTACTGAGAGAGAGCTGGTGTTACAGCAACTCAAGAGCAATTTACTGAAGGCACAACAAAAGATGAAGAAACAAGCTGATAAGAAGAGGATAGACATGCAGTTCAACATTGGACGGCTTGTTTTGGTCAAATTGCAGCCTTATAGACAGCATTCAGTAACACTAAGAAGGAATCAGAAATTAAGTATGCGCTATTTTGGACCATTTGAAATAGTGGGCAGAGATGGTGCTGTAGCTTACAAACTCAAACTTCCTGACACAGCAAAAATTCATAATGTTTTCCACATTTCACAGTTGAAATTGTTCAAAGGTGATAGACCTGATCCTTATTTGCCATTGCCCTTAACTTGCACTGAGTTAGGTCCAATATTGTCACCTGTGGCTGTGTTGAAAACCAGAACCATTTTGCGAGGAAATGTGTCTGTGGATCAAGCTTTGGTTCTCTGGGAAGACAAGGATGCTGCTAATGCTACGTGGGAAGATTTAGACGAACTCAAGGGGCATTATCCTTCTTTTGATCTTGAGGTCAAGATCCCTTTTAAAGGGGAAGGTATTGTAACGGGTGAGTCAGCATCTGAGGTGGCAGTTGGGCAAGCCACGGGCACTAGGCGCCAAAGTACACGAGTGAGGCAGAGAAGCACACGCTTGAATGACTATAGTGTGAGAATATAATGCATAACGGTATGCAAGACGAGGTGTGAATGATTTGGAGTATCTTGCCTTCTCTCTCCTCTAACCGTCTCTTCCATTCACCTCCTGAGAGTGTTCTGGCCCAAACTCTCATACTATCTCTAGTTCATTTCAATTTCATCACATATTGTAATTGAACTCATTATATACTATTTGAAGAGATCAATTCAATTCATAGTTGATTCCACTCCATCGTTGTGATTACTGTGTTATTGCGTACAATTCCCTCTTACAGTGACACATGTATGTAGCGTGTCAACAGAGATGGAAACGTGTGAAATAAGGCTTCACGCTTCGCATTGCGAAGAATATATGATATTTGCGTCATGAATTATGCAAAACTTCACAATGCGAAGAACAAATTTATGTTGCGATTCATTAGCTTTGCGAAAGTGTCACAACTCAAATTTTTGTTTTTGCTTCCCTTTAAATACTAGGTCCATTCCAAACCCTAAGCTAAGATCTAATCACACATATAGTAATTACCAAACACTTGATAGGAATACAATCCATGGAAATGATTAGGGTTTCTGAAGGCGGTTAATTTTGATTGTTAAAATTAAAATTATTTATCTATTAAAATTTCAAAAGTTTAACGCAAATGAAAGATACCCACTACCAGCTATTTCTTTTGCTCCCCATTAATTGTATGTTCGTTTGGCATTTTCCTAAATGCAAAAGTGTTTAAGAAATGAATTCGTCCTTCAATTCAATGAATTTGAGAAGAAACCTTTTTTGCATGTTTTTTGAACAAATCATGGTTGAGGATTTTTTTAATTGAATGATTTGAGAATTTTTAAATATAAGACCAAACACATTATTAATCATTATGATACATGAAACGCTTTGTCATTGTTAGGCAAATGTAAAATAAATGGTGAAACTGCCAAGAGCACTTGGATGAGATAGGGGACCCTTCCAGCTTAACTACGGTTCGACTCTAGCCATGGGCATGCATGTTAAATCTCATGAGGGAGAGCTTTGCCGTCCATTGTGTTCATACTCGGCTCGAGAGATTAGTCTCTGCAATTGCGCGCAGAGGATACCCGGTTTATACCAAAAAAAATAAAATGGTGAGACATAGGTTGCATTTGAAAAAATGTAGGTAAATTACCCTATCTCACTTATATTTCTCCAAATTTGACATATGTATCCCACTAATTTAATATCAACGTGATGGTAAATGTACAAATATACAAGTCAATGTCTTAGTGGAATTTACCTTTTAGATGACCCCTAAGTTACTTTTGAAAAAATACGGGTAAATTATTGAATCTCACTTGTATTCACTCGAAATCTAACACATGTGTCACAATTATTTAATATCAATGTGATGTAAACATACAAATACATTTTAGTTGACAGGGATTGTGGATTCCACCAAAAAATATTAAAAGAAAATAGCTGATTTTATTGGTGCCACATCATATTTGGTAACTTACCCCACATTTTTCTAAGGTTAACCTAGAATTTACCGAAATAAATATAAACAATTATGCTTAATCTATAGTAATTTGGGGCATAATCATAGCTTTAGCTGAGCCTATGTTAGCTAGCTACGATTCAAATATAGGATTATCAATTAGGGATGAATTTGATCACTTTAAGGGATAGGATATTTATGCATGCACATGGGCATAGTCAAAAGTAGTTTAATGAAAATGACTAACAAATCAATATAAACGCCGTGTAATTTGAGGCCCAATATATTAGTAATTTTTTTTTGACCAAAGAAAATTTATGGAATTTCATTCAAAATCAAAGTAGCAATACAAGTAGGACTATAATAAAAAATGTGGAAGCCAGCATAATTCATTGATGCTCTAGCTAGAATATGAGCCACAATGTTTGCTTGTCGCCTGACAAAACTAACTGTGTAGTTTCCTAAAGACGATAATAAGTTACGACAAGTTCTAATAATAGAGCCATATTCAGTTACAAAGTTACACACACCGCGGACTCCATCTACAGCCGCTTTGCAATCAAGCTCGATGGTGACTCGTTGAATGTCTAACACTCGCAACCAATTAACGGCTTCCAATAAACCCAGAGCTTCCGCTTCTTGAGGGTGAGGCGTGCCAATAAACCAAGCTGACTTTGCCTTCACGAGCTCACCCTTCTCATTCCTGATACAGAGACCAACACCATACCGACCATCATCAAAAAGAGTTGCGTCAACGTTGCATTTGAGACTACCAGGTTCAGGACAAACCCAAGATATATCATCTCGCCTTTTGTTTGACGTGGACAATGGATCACGAAGCAATTTGGAGCGCTTCGCATGTTGCCAACAATATAACAAATCCAAAGCACACTGCACAGAAACACGGGCCGGCTTCTCCACATTCTCCCAAATTTTCTCATTCCTCCGCTTCCATAAAATATCTGTCATGTTTTACAGTGGTTCAATACTTTGGGTTCGAACCAATTCGGTTCTTAACTTCCGGACCTGGTAAAATCTTTATTGGAGGGGGTGTTTGTCGAGAAACAACACTCAGGAGTTTCGCTCCGAACGGGTTCAGTGGTAAACTTCTGAACCGTCGTAAACCCAAACAAAAGGGAAGCGCGCGTTTTATTAATGGCATTTTCGTCTTTTCACTAGTTTTGGGGGTGTCCAGTGAGTAGAGGGGGGTTGTACGAAGTATAGGCCGAAAATTATTGGTTTGGCTTTTTGTACATATAAGGTATGCACTGTGTGGTTGATTGTCAACATTGGTGGACCTACATACAGTTCAGGGGTTCACTTGAACCCCCTGAAAAAAAAATTAGCACTGATACTCTAAGTAAAATGTTTTTGCACACCCTGAAAAATGCCTTTTGCACCCAAGTTTTTAGTTTTGCACCAAAGTCTCTAGTTTTGCACCACACACACAATCACTTACCTTGAAAAATATATGTTAATGTTATTTAATTGGTACTTTGTTTTAGTGCTATTTTTTTTGTTTTGTTTTAGTGCTATTTAATTAATTTGTATTTTATGTTAGTGCAATTTAATGTTCTTGTATTTTGTGAATATGTTGATTCTCTTAGTGCTATTTAATTTGTGTTGATCTAGTACAACACAAGTTGTGGACCTGTTAAAGTCTTACTTTTATTACGTTTTTAGCGATGTGTGTTTTTGGAAAAATTTTGCACCCCGTGACCCGGGTCCACCACTGATTGTAAATATATAGAAACTTAGCTAGAACCTGAAAGTGACGTAGATTATGGGTCTATTTGGATCGGCTTATTTGGATTATCTACCGTAGCTTATATGAAATCAATTTGATTTTATTTCATTTTTTAATATAGCAATTTATGCATGAACACTTATTCGATAAGTGCTTATGCCATTCAACTACTTAAAATTAATCATTTCAAGATTGTTAAAGATGAAATAATCATTTAGCACAATAAAACCCTATGGACAGGTGAAAAAAATAAAATGCATTTCATTGGTTCGAGTTGAACTGAGGTCAGATCCCTTAAGCAAAGTCTCAAATTTGAGCCGTTTGAATGGAAAAGATGTAATTGTGAGAGGAGGAGATTTCGCTAATGGTGACCAACGAGATTCCTAACAAAGATTAACTATCAGCAAAGCCAGTAAATACTTCGCAACTCTAACATAGTAATCAGAAAAAGAAAAGAAATAAGATGTACTTAAATATGAGAATATAAATAATTGGAGAAATTATTTAAGGAACTTAACCCCATACAAGTTAGACTTGAATCTTTCTTATGATTGAATATTCCTTTAAATAAAGTTTACAGATAACTATGCACTGATAGAGTGAACAGGTAGGTATAAAGTAATTTACACAATAATAAGAGAGACTCAATGTCCTATTGGGAGGTGTGAAAAAAATCATAATCAGACAAAACATGCACATGAGAGAGACCCCAGATCTTTTCTGTTGCCCCTACCTGGCTAGAAACTAGGATTAGTCCTCAACCAATTGTCAATCAATTCAAACATGGTACCCAGTTTGCACGCCTATAAATGCCATTCCTCCTCCCCTGATGCATTCTCATGATATCTATCTGTTGCAGTCTTTTTCTTCTCTGGCTTTTCTCAGGCTTGGTATGCAACTTCTATACTTTGTGGTACTGTAGTAGAAAACCATTGGAGAGGAAGTAAATATTGCAACAAGTAGGTATCTCTTTTAGTCTAAGTCCATGTCTTTTCAGTGCTTCTCTCTCTTTCTATTTTCGTTCTTTCTATATGCCTGATGAGATTTTGTCCAATTTCAAAGATCATGCAGGGCTTCAAGATGAATGAGAGTAAGATCCTAAGAAAGATATTAAGCAGGAATTCATCAGAGGCAAATCAGAAAACTACTAATTTGAATCAAGCATCAGCAAACTCAAGAAAACAGTTCTATCATCAAACCAAAAAGTATGAGATAATGAGACCATAACAGTTTACATTCTTATATAATTATTCTTTTATGTAACTTTTATCTGATCTTGCTGTGTCTAATATATTCTTACTATCTCATAACTCAAAAGCAAATCTGATTTGGATATTATTCTGTAAAGGATCTTTGTTGGTTCATGGAATATTGGAGGCATTACACCACCCCAGAATTTGGACATGGAAGATTGGCTCGACACACAGAATGATTCAGCAGATATTTATGTTCTGGGGTAATCCGCTTCTTTTAATTACATTAAATTGATGGAGTTGGATTCCTTTTATTTCACTCATTGACATTTTGTGTTGCACCGGGTTCCAAGAAATTGTACCTTTAAATGCAGCAAATGTATTAGGTCCCCAGAACAGAAAAACTTCCACGAAATGGAATTCTCTTATTGGAGCAACCCTTAACAATAAAAGACCAATAAAGATACTTGAAGAAGATAAAAGGGCAGAACCTCAGAAGATAATATCCTTTAAAGGAACAAAATTGTGGGGAGGGTGAGAATGAACAAGATTTCCAATGCATCATAAGTAGGCAAATGGTGGGAATGTTCATCACCATTTGGGTTCGATGTGACCTCTATAAATTTATCCAGCACTTAAGTGTCTCAACTGTTGGCTGTGGAATTATGGGCTGCTTGGGAAACCAGGTCTGTTTTGACATATAGAGAAAGACAAAACATGTTATAATTTTTTTTACTCAATAAGTATATTTTTGAGAATTCAGATGTTATACTTGAAATTTCAAATGAATTTTTAGATCTTTTGTTGATCTTAAAATGCAGGGTTCAATATCAATTAGATTTTGCTTGCATGAAACAAGCTTCTGCTTTATATGCAGCCATCTGGCTTCTGGTGGGAAAGAAGAAGATCGATGACAAAGAAACGTAAATGCAACTGATATTTTGTCCCAAACAAGTTTCCCTGCTGGTCCTTTGCATGATATGCCTCAAAAAATTATTGAGCATGAGTAAGTATTGAACTGTCCATAATTGGAAACTATAATTTAAATTGAAGGAATAAACCACCAACTAGAAGGCCTTTGTTTGATTGCAATGAAATTTCCAATTTCCTTTATCCCTCCAGTTTGTTGGATTCAAGATATGATATTTCAAAGTATTTTCTGTAATAACAAATCCTAAAAAAACTGTAATGTGATTGAGACTTGCATACTCTAATCACTTGTATAATATTTCATACAATTTCGTCTAAAATGGGTACCTGACTGACGAATACCTCATCTCACATGCAGCCGAGTTGTCTGGCTAGGTGACTTGAACTACAGAATCTATTTGCCACGCTCTGCGACGCAGTCCTTGATCAAGAGAGGAGATTGGGGGACCTTGTTAAAACATGATCAGGTTAGAGTTACCAGTTTAGTTCTTGCATAGCAATACTTTTAAGGATTAATTACAGTTATATTCCCTTAAATTTAAATTGTATATGATTATGGTCTCTCAAGTTTTTTTGAACCAATTAAGTCTTTCTATTTTCAAAATTAAACAAAATGGTCATATAGGTTTTCTTCCTTCTAAAGCCCTTAAATTCTTATTTTCTATTCAAATATTTACAAGTTTATGATGGATTTAGGACATGAAGTTATTTTAGAAGTTTAGAATTTATAAATTAGTGAAAATTTGATGAAATTTGAAAGATTCTGTAGGATCTGAGATTAGGGAATGAAAGGGGAAATTTTGATATTTTTTATTTTGTGTAAAACTTGAGTTTTTTATTGATGAGATTTGAGCACTAGAAGGTTTAAATTGATTCAATTTGTTACGTTTCAGTAGAAAAAGAGAATTTAAAAGTTTTAATTAGGAGAAGATAATGGAAGGGCTTAATCACAACAAACAACCAAAATTGAGACTAAATTCACTAAAAAAGTTTATTAGGGGCCAAATTCAGGCATTAGTTAATGTAGAGGGTCTATAAGTGTAATTGAACTTTGTTATTATTTAGTGACCACAATTTTCTAGTTCAAGATTTAAAACTTCATGCAAATTATATAGCTCAAGATGGAATTCACAGAGGGTCATGTATTCCAAGGTTGGCAAGAAGGAGCTATAGAGTTTCCACCTACATACAAATACTTCCCGAATTCTGAAGAATACATATGTTGTGATCAGCAGCACGCGAGCAAAAAGAGGCGTGCCCCGGCATGGTAATCATACTAACATATTTCCAAGAAATTTGTAATGTATTCCTTAAGAACAAACTTCATTTTGTTGGTACCTTTCATTACTTGTGCATTACATTAGTCCACAGGTTTTTCTGTTATAACACTGTTTGTTTGGACGAGCTCTTTGATAAATGTGATTTTGATTTTTTTGAAATCCATTCTGTTGCAATTTAAGTTAAAAGTAAATTTATTCATGTTTGGATGTTTTTTACTCGGGAAGCAAGTTTGATGTAAAACAGTTTAAATTTGTCAATCCAAAGAAAAACTTACTTTGTGCAGAGAGACAAAAATGGAGGGAGGGAGAGAGAGAGAGAGAGAGAGAGAGAGAGAGAGAGAGAGAGAGAGAGAGAGAGAGAGACAAAAATGGAGGGAGAGAGATAGAGAGAGACGAAAATGGAGAGAGAGAGAGAGAGAGAGAGAGAGAGAGAGAGAAATGGAGAGAGAGAGAGAGAGAGAGAGAGCAGTAAGTTGAGTAGTATTCAAATCATCCACTGGCCTGTTGACAAAAGGAGGCTAAACAAAAAGAAATCGATTGTAAAGAATTAGAGATATCGCAATATCTTTCCTTCCCACGAGTGCCGGCTGAAAAATCACTTGGTCAACAGAAGTCCATCCACATTAGAAATTTGCTAAGTTTCACTGAACAGAATTCAGTCAAAAATTGGTGATCAGAAAGACCCAGCTTGAACCAGTTTTTTATTTTTCTATTTTTTTAAAATTAAAAATATATCTCTTAGCTGAATACAGGTCTAATGATAAGTTATTATTTATCTTTTTATTCTTCTATCTTATAAAATCTAACCATTTAACGATAATTTAAAATTTAATTTGTCTTTTTTTATTATCAAATATATATTTAACTATTACTGATTCGACCGTCGTTCAACTACAATTGAACCAGTGTCTTTACTAGTTCAATATGGTCCAATGTTAAAATCAATGTATGTATTAAGGTTCCATCATTCCATCCGATTCAATTGATGCTTCAAATTTCCAATCCTGAGCACATCGACTAGAGATATGGCCTAAGTAGTACTTATAATAGGCACACATGTTTTAATAAGTCTGTTGCTTGCTCAGTTACAATTGAGCTACTACATCATTTCTAATTGCCTCTCATTCTGTTAGTTCTGGGTGTAGGATAATTCCCAGCTTGATGTAGGTTAAGCAGCCTATATAAATTGCTGCTTAACTCTGGTTCAGTTACAGATGAATATACAGAAATCATTCAGCAAAATTTTTACTTGCTTTATCAGTTTGGAACACCTATTAGCTGTTCATTCTGAAGGAAGCCCTTTCCCCTTTCCCATTTGCACATTGTGGTCCCCACCTAATCTGAATATCAGTTTGGGGGGAGTTAGGCATAATTTCATAGTTGTATTAACCAATATAAAATACTTCTGGTTTATCCTTGGCGTTAGATTGCTATCAGCTCATCAATATGAGATTTATCAAACGCAACGTTTGGAACAGCAGAATGAACTATCATGCATTTCCATCCCTAGAAATAGAATTGGGAAAAGACAATCAAATTCATCCATTTCAGAAAATAATAGCTGCGTCACTTCTTTTCTAAGTGGACAGGGCACCAATAGATCATTTTGTTATTGGCACATATGAGCCTTCATTGCAGATTTATTCTTTGGGATCGAGGTGGAGTAGTTATAGTAGTTGCTAGCAGAACAATTTCATTAACAAGTGCAATGAGGGTTACCCTAGCCTTATGAGCGCCACTTAGGCCATATCTCAAGTCGATGTGGGATTCTTAACACATCCTCTCACGCTCAAGACTGGACATCTTTAGTGTGGAATAAATAGGGTGGAATAACAGTAATGTTAACACATACAATGTTTTTAAAACAGGACCAAAAATTGAACTGGTAAATACACTGGTTCAATCGTAGTTGAACTGAAGTGATCGAACCAATAATGTTATATATATATATATATATATATATATATATATATATATATATATATATATATATATATATATATAACATTATGTAATATATTGGGTAATGGTTTAATATATTTAATATTAATAAATTAAGGAAAATTAAATTTTAAATTAACATAAAATTGTTCCAATTTGTATGTTGTAAGATAAAAGAAAAAAAAATAAAAAGATAAGAAAACTATGTAGGGAGTGTTAGAAAGTATCTTCTATGTAGGAACAACAAGCTTGTTGGATTCAAGCTTGTTGCAGATGATATGTATGCACTAACTTGGGGGGGACAGAATCATCTATGTAGGTAGAGGTGTCAATTTGGCCCAAGCCCAGCCCCATTGGCCCCCAATCAAGCCCCATAAAATTGAAGCCCCCTATTAATGGGGCTTTTTTTAGCCCCAGCCCACACTTTTAAATTTTTTAGTGGGTTGGGGCCAGGGCTTTGTAGGCTGGCCCCCAAATTTTATTCTCATTTTTTTCCCACTATTTACACCTCTACTTTCATTCTTTCACCCCCATTCCTCTTCTCCCTCCCTCTTACCACCACATTCTTCTCCCTCTCACCACAACCACCACCACCATCTCCCACTCACCACCACCACCACCACCTCATTTTCCCTCCCACCACCACCACCTCCTTATCCCTCTCGCCACCACCACCCCACCTCTTTTCCCACTATTTATATCTCTACTTTCATTCTTTCACCCACTTCCTCTTCTCTCTCACTCCCACCACCACCACCATCTTCTACTCACTACCACCACCACCTCATTTTCCCTCTCACCACCATCACCTTCATTTTCCTCTCACTACCACCACCACCACCTATTTTCCCACTATTTACACATCTACTTTCATTCTTTCACCCTCTTCCTCTTCTCTTTCACTCTCACCACAACCTCCTTTTCCATTTCACCACAACCACCACCACCATCTTCGACTCACCACCACCTTCTTTTCTCTCTCACCACCACCTTCTTTTCTCTCTCACCACCACCACCACCTCCTTTTCCATCTCACCATCATCACACAACAACCACCACCTCCTTTTTCCTCTCACCAACCACCACCACCACCACCTATTTTTCCACTATTTACACATCCACTTTCATTCTTTCACCCCCTTCCTCTTCTCCCTCACTCACCACCACCTCCTTCTCCCTCTCACCACAATCACCATCATCACTATCTCACACTCACCACCACCACCACCACCACCAAGAGTGGGTCATTATTTGCAAAATAAATATTCAGTGCCCATGGGCTAAACTAGGCCATCAAAGTTGAGTGGGTCATTTTTTGCAAAATAAATATTCAGGGCCTATGGGCGGGGCTGGGCCCACATGGGCCTTATGGGCTTGGGGCCTATGTGGGGCCTTATGATGGTGGGCTTTTTGGCCCATGGGCCATGTGGGCCTAGGGTGGGCTGGCCCACGTGGGCCAAATTGACAGCTCTATATGTAGGGAGTGTTAGAAAGTATCTTCTATGTAGGAAGACTATCATCTATTTAGTGTTGTATACATCTCAGCTCCTAGTTTCTTTAGTTTCCTTATCTATGTATTTTCCTATACTAGAGATTGTAAACTTTGTATATGTAGTTGATTATATTCAGGGAGTCGAGTAACTTGTAAATTATTTGTTATTCTCAAGATATTTCTTATCCATATGAAGACTGCAGTTTAGGAGTATATCACTATTACCTTCAACCAAAAATAATTGGTACATGATCAATTAAATAGAGAACAAAGTTCATTGATCTATCATCTATGCAGTAAAAATCTTACGGACTACCAGTAGGCAACCCCAAGGAGGGTTTGCATTAGAAGACTTTAACGAGCCTCGTACCTTTCTTTGCCATAAAAACTTGGAAAAAACCCAAATCCCACATTGACTAGAGATATGGTCTCAAAAGAGTTTATAAGTGGGAGGCAAGCCTCACCTTACAAGCCGGTTTTGTGGGGTTGAGCTAGGCCTTAGCCACATTCTAAGATGGTATCAAAGCCTATCCTAGATCATTCGGGCCACCCACCATTATAATCCACGCACCAAGCCCAATAGTGCTGGGCGTGAGGGGGTGTATTGGGAAAAACCCAAATCCCACATTGACTAGAGATATGGTCTCAAAAGAGTTTATAAGTGGGAGGCAAGCCTCACCTTACAAGCCGGTTTTTGGGGTTGAGTTAGGCCTTAGCCACATTCTAAGAAAAACAACATAAGCTTCATTTTGTTTCCATTATCATTTGCAGGCAGTGGCGTAAGCATTGCAAGACATGGAATAGCCTATTTTTTGTTTCCTTTTTTACCTCCTTGCTTTACCTATTTATGGAATGGTTCAGTCATTTGAATAAAATATGAAGACAAACAACTTCTTCCTCTTTTGATCATATATTGCCAGTTGCCACATCCTAACTTCAAATGCGCACAAAGACCTAGAAATCATGTTAAAATTAACTACTTAGAAGCAACAAAAAGAGCCAAATCTTCTAAACACAAACATGATTCTTACATTCCAAAGTAGACATGTTGAGAAATATAATGCGTCGTCGGATTATTGAAGTCTCTTTCACACTAAAACACTAACCATTTTTGTAGAATTGGATGGTGGGGAGAGAAGCTCGATGGTCCTTGTCAGCAGATGCTGCTTTGATGAGTTTTTTAATAGCTTTATTCTTGATCGGTACCTACAAAATGGACCTAAATTTGTTCAAAACCACACACAGGAATTGGATCAAAAGCTGAAATGATATTTTTTAGAGTGAAAGAGATTTTAATAATCCGACAAATTATAGAACAGAGATTTTGATAGCTTGAGCAGCTGGTTGAATCACAGTTGGATGCAGACAGCAAACGCGCTGACAGACATTGGATAAAGCACAGTGAACGCACAACATGTTGGAAACGGCGACAGGAACCTAGAATAGTGACCGAACAATGACTACAGATGTTGGAACAACACCCAATAGTACGCAATAAGCACCTAAGAGAACAAAACGAAAAGAGGATGGACTGGACGAGTGAACAGTAACCAAACAGTGAGCAGCAAAAAACAGGTGATAGTAACAACGAAAAATTAGTTCATGGAACACCCCTCAAAATAGGGGGGCCCAACTGAAACTTTGGAAGCAAGTAGAACCGGAGTACTGGAGTAGGCTGTTTAGATAGTGAGATTCCTCGCTGGAATTTTTCCGACTCAGCTGCTCATGGTGGCCGCCAGCAGCTGCTGCCTGTGGCAGCAGACCACTGGGTCAGACTCACAGTAACCACATGAGCTCAACGGTGGTGGGGAAAGCAGAAGATGAGCAGCAGAGAGGGAGAAATCTACAAAAAGCCGAACCGGATGCTGGAGCTTGTGACAACAAATGGCAGCTCTATTCAGGACGCCAGCTGGAGGTATGGTCGGCCTGATGGTACTAACACAGTGGTGATGAAGGCGAGAATAAATGGACACCAAAAAAGTGCTTACTAGAGAATGGAAAGAGTAAACGGAAAAAGTGGAAAGATGGCGATGCAGCCAATATTTATGGTGAATCACAAAGGAAGGTCACAAAATCAAAACTTGCTTTGATACCATGTAAAATATTGTATTGGAATGTTGTATACCTGATGAGCACACATGAGCTCTATTTATGAATGATTATTCCAGTAATCAGCATCTAGTCAGTGCTTACTATTCACACACTAAACACATTTAACACCTGTTAAATGTTATTCTAACATTCCCCAATGTCCTTTCTCTTTTCTTTAAAACCGAGACTCATAACTTTATATGCAAGTATATGAGGGTAGCAAGAAGAAACTGAAATCTATCATAACCTTTCATTTGCATTCTGTTATAATAGAAAGAAGAAAATAGAAGCCAAGGGGATGATATCTCACATAGTAGTATAACAAAAGGAAACGAAACCATGGTATGCTTGATATCATAGATTCTGTCACTTACCTTTCCCACGTTGTAACACCCTAAATTTCATAAAGCATTACTAGCAACTATTCAACATAACACGAGTTTGCATTTAGAAAAAAATTTAATTTAGTTTCAACTTATACATGTAAAATAAAAATCTAGCCTTACATAACTAACTTAGCCAATAATAAAATCCCTTAAATCTAGGACTCTGATTGTGATCCGGCTAATGATACTATACATTGGACTGCTGACGAGCAATCCAAATATACTCTTCAGTTTTCCAACATTATCGGTTACCGGGAAACATCACCCCAAACATAGTGAGTTTTATAACTCAGTAACAAATAATATATAAATAAAACAATTTTATTTGACGTTTCCAACCTGTGTGCGAGATATGGAAAATCCTCTCTACAACATAGAAAATATAGATCATACGCAAGTGTTTTTCCATTCAAATACAATTCTAGGATAACAACAAAAGAAATACAACAAATAGGACACAAATCACTTTGCACAAAAGATTCATAATAAAATTTCATGCACGCATCACGGATATCATAAGCAGGACAACTTATTATACTATGTGCACATAGACAACATTATCTCTTCTTTGTGGCAAACGGTAATCACAGTTCGTATTATCTCTTCGTTACGGCAAACGACAATCTAAAAGGGCTATGAGCATTTCACTCATATGCTGCATTCTCTCTTCGTTGCAGCAAACGGTAAGCACAAAGACTATGAATATTTAGCTCATAGGATGCATTATCTCTTCGTTGCAGCAAACGGCATACACAGGGACTATGAGCATTTAACCTATAGGCAGCATTATCTCTTCGTTGCAGTAAAAGGTATTCCACAACAACAACAAATCAAATACATGAAAATAAAAAATCCCACTTCATAGATTAGCTCATCACATAGTACACTAGACCAAAAGTAATTCATGTAACAATCATCCTTGGTCATAATTGAAAACACAGGAATCCATTCTACACAATTCAAGTGAAAGTGGTCATGTCTTTGTTATTTATTATTTTAGTAAGAAGAAAAACCATATTTACATATTTAAAATTGGGGTTAGTCATGTTTAAGATGAAATTGGATGTTATGCATGTCAATCTTGAGATATATGACTGTTGTCATTGAGGAAATGAGTTGTTTTGCTAAGAGTCTCTTAGAAACTCATTGAATCCTTTTTAATTGCTTAGAATTAAGTGTCTTATAACCTATTTGGCTGATGATTGATGGTGTGATTTAGTAGAAGTTGTGAAAATTGAACTGAAAGTAGATTGAGTTGGGTGTTGTCCATAAACCCGTATAGACATATATCTAGTTTTTGGCTCGCTGTGACTTCCACACAAGTCATTTCGAAATGACTTTTGTTTCTTTAGAAGCTAGACTAAATTACCTTCAATTTGGACACCTATTTTGCTGCATTTGGTTAAGAATTGGTAAGAGAAAATCAGGTTATAAGTTGAGCATGATGTTTTGTCTTGTTTCTGCACCTATGCATCTTTAAATAAACTGTACTACTTGGTTGGTTATCTTGCAAAATAAAATTCATATTCATAATATAGACATTTTAAGCTTTCCAACGGCTTGTCATTGGCTCAAATCCGAAACCGTTTGATATTTTAATAAAATCACCGAAGTTGATGTATTGCTGCTGAAAACTCTGCATAGGAAATTATGAGTATACTGACACTTGAATTGTGTAGAATGGATTCCTATGTGTTTTCAATTATGACCAAGCATGATTTTTATATGAATTACCTTTGGTATAGGGAAATATGTGATGAGCTAATCTATGAAGTGGGAATTTTTATTTTCATGTATTTGGTTTGTTGTTGTTGTGGAATACCGTTTGCTGCAACAAAAAGATAATGCAGCCTATGGGTTAAATGCTTATAGTCCCTGTGTATGCCGTTTGCTGCAACGAAAAGATAATGCACCCTATGAGCTAAATGTTCATAGTCTTTGTGCTTAACGTTCGCTGCAACAAAGAGAGAATGCAGCCTATGAGTGAAATGCTCATAGCCCTTTTAGATTGTCGTTCGCCGTAATGAAGAGATAATACGGCCTGTGAAACGTTTGCCATAACTAAGAGATAATGTGGTCTATGTGCACATAGTATAATAAATTGTCTTGTTTATGATATATGTGATACGTGCATGAAATTTTATTATGAACCTTTTGTGCAAAGTGATTTGTATCCTATTTGTTGTACTTCTTTTGTTGTTATCCTAGAATTGTATTTGAATGGAAAAACACTTGCGTATGATCTATATTTTCTATGTTGTAGAGAGGATTTTCCATATCTCGCATACGCATATGGCTGGAAACATCAAATAAAATTGTTTTATTTATATATTCTTTGTTACTGAGTTATAGAACTCAGTAACTCACTATGTTTGGGGTGATATTTCCAAGTGAGAGATAACATTGGAAAACTGAAGAGTATATTCAAATTGCTCGTCAGCAGTCCAATGTAGAGTATCATTAGCCGGATCACAATCAGAGTCCTAGATTTAAGGGATTTTATTATTGGCTAAGTTAGTTATGTAAGGCTAGATTTTTATTTTACATGTATAAGTTGAAACTAAATTAAATTTTTTTCTAAATGCATACTCATGTGTTATGTTGAATAGTTGGTAGTAATGCCTTATGAAATTTAGGGCGTTACACAGGTCTAGGCCTCTTATATAACAAAAGTAAAAGGAAACAATAATTATAACACTAAATATTTTGAACTCTAAAATTAAGAACCAAAAAGTACCTTTCATCCTCAAAATTTGATGCTGCACTAGTACTTCATCATCAAAAGTCCATTACATTAGGGTGATATGCATATAGGCCCAGCTGGCTGTATAGCCAAGCATTTCATACACTATTTCCATTATTGTTTTGCTGCAATTGACAAACAGATCATTAGAAATACATACCAGTATAAAATATTAAGAAATCTCAACAAAAAAAGCCTATCCATTTTAGATAGAGTATATTGAACCACAAAGTTGTCAAACCCGAGGGTATACGTAAACTTGTGAAATGCCTATAGGCTCGACTCGTAAATATAATACAAATATAATGTTTAAAACATCTATCATAGCATCTGAACACAATTTATATGTGCACAGTAAGTATTCAACAATAATGCAAATCACAATAAGTTTAACATTTTGTGACCAACCAATAAATCAAAATAGCACCACAATTCAAAATTGATGAACAAATCACAAGATTCAAATTTACTGAAGAGTGAAGGATGGTTGGACTGGGTTCCTTTATTGGATTCATCCGGGTTGGGTTCATTCTCCCATTGGCCTATTGGGTTCGGTGCAAACTTGCAATAATGGTCTATGAAGCACAGACACTGCTCATAACCAGCGTGTCCCGGTGTCTGACACGTGTCGGTGTCCGACACCCGTACGACACGTGTCAGACACCCCAAAAACGTGTCCTGTATTTTTTTTTAAAAAAAATGAGCTGACACGGGATGGACACCTTGCGGGACACCGGAACAAATGTGCAGGACACGGCAACAGAGTTTTCATGAATGAAAAAAAAAATTAAAATTGAATAAAATAATAGTTTAGTGTCCTAAAACTTCTCTAGTACGCAAACATTAAAAAAAGAACAGTTTTCATCTTCTTCCCTGGCGCTGCTTCTTCTTCATTCAGCACAGCAGTGGTGGTTTGGGTTCTGGTTTCTTTCACAGTTCTGCTTGCTGCTGGTTTGGTCTCGTTTTATTTCTTCCCTTCTGCTGCTGCATTTTATGCGGTTTTGCATTTCTGCTTCCCCTGCGTTTACGAATTCCACGCTGCTCTGCGTCCTCTGCATTTACATTGTCTTCTATCGAGTTAGCTTCGTTTTCCTTTTAATAGCATTTATGTTTGTATATAATATTGTTTAGATGACCGACAGAGCTGAAAGGTGGAACCTTTAGCATATTATATATATTATTAAGCTTTTGTAGTGCAGGTAACCGAACAAATGCAACATTTAACATATTATTATAGCATAGTATATATTATAATACTCTTTTACATCATAGATGCACTATATTTTGACAAAGCTATCTCTTTATATTACTTTTGATATTATGTAGTTGCAAGATATGTAATAGTCTCTCTTTGCAAGTTGCTAATTTGTCTTTAGATGAATCAGAATTAGAGGGTGTCTTTTTCAATGATGATGATCAATTAGAGGGTTAAAGATCTTAAATTGTTTAAATCTTTTGGTACTTTTTGGTAGTAGATGGATAGATTTGGGTGAATTATAAGTATATGTTGTTTTGGAACTTTTTTTGTAATGAAAGGAAGTGACAATTTAGATGAATACATTTGTTTTCAAGATTAGAAATTTTATAAATAATGCTCATATCTTATTTTATTTAATTATAATTTAATATATACAGCGGTGTCAGTGTCTTGTATTTTTGACATTAGCAGTGTCGGCGTCTCCGTGTCCGTGTCAGAGTCCGTGCTTCATAGATAATGGTTTGTTCATATTTTCTGGTTTATGACTTTGTTTATGCTGGGAAATATGGGGTTTAGACTTTAGACTTTAGATGGATTCATGTCATGTGGGAATGTTCGATGCATCTATTGAGTCAAGTAATAGAAATGTTTTGTACAGAGCCTTATCATTTAGCCACTGCATTTTGGGTTTTTTCAAAAATACTGAACCAGTGTCACTTTTGGCGTGTTTGGGGGAAATTAATCATTACGTTATAGGCTCATTCAATCATCCTCAAACTCGGGATTCTATGCAAGTTTATGTAAGAGTATGCGAGAATACCCGAGCTTACATAGAAAGTAGAAACAACTTTATAAGCATGTTAACTCAATTCGAAACCTGGGGTCAATAACTCATACAGTTATGAGTTAACTCAAAAAAGTTTGGCAACTATGTCAAACACTACGGGTGCTAAATGTAGTTTCTGAATAGGTTCTATGAAACAAGAAGACTCTTGGTTGTCGAAATGTAACAGATCTAGCTTTCAGTTAAGAATTAGTTCTATTATGTTATGATTGTGGACTGGCCAAGTAAACTTGGGTATGTCTATAAAGCCCCCTCCCCCCTTCTCTCTCTCAAGTTTCTATATGGTATTAGAACTTCTGATTGATCCTCTTTCATGGTTGTGTTTGTTATCCACTTCGTACTAGGAGAAAAATGTTGTACAATAAAAATCAATAATATTTGAATTTAAAGACAGCACCTGGTCAGCATAATGCTAATAAATGTTATCGTATTAGTTACTATTGCGGAACCACAATTGAAGGCCACATATTGGGTCGAGGGAAATAATCACAACAAAAATATTCAACCCATCGAGTAAGCAAAGTATACATCAAGTCATAAACAAAGGAAATATAATATCCACATTTATAGCACAGAGAACTTAGCACCTAACCAGCAATAGCAAATAGTAAATAATAGTACTTTTTTTAACTTATAGGCAGTGGAAAAAACAAAAATCAGCTTTCTATTATTTCAAGCTTCGCATTTGTCTCATCGTAAGAGCTCGAGTGGATGGAAATCAAGGGAATAGTTATTAAATACCTTCTCCTAAGCCATGTGTTGACAAATTGACGTCTGCAGAGCTCCCATGCAGGATGCTGACTCTTTTGGAAGACTTTCATCATTACAAATGGAAGAGTTTAACAGCTCAAATAGATTATCAAAAAGATTACTTTCACACCACTGCATTCAAGAGAAGAATATGCTTGTGCGACATTCTTCACAAGTTTATCTAGAGCTGGAAAAATGACCTACATTCGAGAACAATTGTTACTAGAATTGAACATAGCAGAAAAGCAGGATGTTTGAATGTATAAGAAAAGCAGGAGTTATAGAGCAAAATTAATAAAACAATGATTTGAGAAACTAGGAAGGAAGCACATACAAGGCATATAGCATATAGCCTTTACATCATAAAAAATATAAATCAAATGCGAAGATTTCCCCCTCCCCCTAACTACTAACCACTAACATTTGCCCAAGAAAAAAAGATATGTATATATGTGCAAAAGATAAATCAAATGCGAATAGGAGCCTTATAATTTTAAACCTGCAATTGAAGAAGTTCAGTTTTCCTATCAAAATAATTTGTTTCAGAAAATGTGTTGCAAGTCTGACAGTTACATTACATACACAGCCAAACTTGCTTTTGTGAATGGCGCCAAACTTTGTGTAAGGAGATAGCTGTTTATTAACTACATACATATAGACATTTAGTTTTCCAACTTCATTCAAACCATCAGTAATCATTGTTACTGACAAAACCCTTTAATCAAAAGATGCTTGGAAAATCTTGAGCAGTATTTAGTGTTCCAACTTCATATAAACCATCAGAAAGTATAGTTGTATGTACTCACAATAACAAATTTCTCTGCTAACAATAGGCTGACACAAGGCGCTCGTTGTAAAGATGCTCACTTGTGCAAAGTGCATCTAGGTAATTGAGAACATCAGGAGGTAGACCATTACCACGCATCATATTAACCAGCTGCCACGCATATGAGATTCTCCCAGATTTGAACAAGCCATCAAGAAGGTTAATATAAGTTATAGTATCCGGAACCAATTTTTTTAGATGCATTTCTTTAAAAAGATTTGTTGCTTCGTCTATCCTTTTACCCTTGCAATATCCGTAAATCATGATGGTATAACACCGAACGTCAGGTTCCAAACCCCTTTCAATCATTTGATTATATAATAAAATTGCATGGTCAAGATGTTGGCTTTTGCATAAAGCATCTAACAATATACTGTAAGTGATATTATCTGGGGGTGGACCATTATCATGCATCTCATTAAGAAACTTCCATGCAAGTGAGATTCTCCCAGATCTGCACAAGCCATCAATAAGAGAAGTGTAGGTTACAGTATGAGGAATCAAATTCTTTAGATGCATTTGTTTCAAGAGAGTCACGGCCTCACCCATCCATTGATTCTTGCAACACTCATTAATCAATATGGTATAACACCAAACATCAAGTACCAAACCCTTTCTAATCAGTAGATTAAACAAAGCAATTGCCTGGTCAAGAAGTTGGCTTTTGCACAAAGCATCCAACAAGATACAATAAGTGAAATTATCAGGTGTCACACCACTAACATGCATTGTCTTAACAATCTCCCAAGCACGCGCCACCCTACCAGATTTGCAAAAGCAATAAATTATACAATTATAAGTAACAAGATTCGGAACCAAGTTCTCACGACGCATTTCATTAAAGACATTCACGGCGTCGTGGAATCTCCTAACCTTACAATATCCGTCAATCAAGATGGTATAAGTCCAAACATCAGGCACGAAACACCGCCGAACAACCTCATCAAACAAATTCCTAGCCTCGTCCACGTTATTATTCAAACAATATCCACCCATCAAAGCAGTACAAGTAACAATATTAGGTTCATATCCTCTCTGAATCATTTCACCAAACATCTCTCGAGCTTCTAAAATCATTCCCTTTTTACACAAGGCATCAATCAAAACAGTAAACACATAAACACTCACATAAATACCCTTTTTAACCATCTCATCCAGCAATCCAAAAGCCTCCTCCAACCTCCCAACAACACACAACCCACGAATTAACGGTCCATAAGTAAAACTGTTAGGAGAAATACCATTAACCACCATTTCTGAATACAAATCACAAGCTTCATTCAAAAGTCCATCTTTACACAAAAAATTAATAACCGTACTATACATAACAACATTAGCCTTCACAAAACAACCTTCTTTCCCTAAAATTCTCAGCATACGAATAGCTGCATTTAATTTCCCAATTTCACACAACCCATTAATCAAAATCCCATAACTAACCTCATTCAACTTAAACCCTTTACCAACAATTTCACCATGAAAATCAACTGCTTTCAAAACCTCACCATTCACACACATACCTTTAATAAGTGCATTGAAAGTTACAGTATTTAAAGAGTAACTTCGTTTAAGAATTTTCCCAAACACTGAAAAGGCATAACCAACACAACCCACGTGGCAGTAACAAGTGATCAAAATTGTGAGAGTAATAAGACAAGGAGTGATTCCTTTGAACTCCATTTCAGTGTAAAGTGAAATTGCAGTTGGGTATTGCTTCTTCTTCGTAAGGAAAGTTAGAAGTTTGTTGAATTCAGAGATATGTGGTGGAGGGTATGTGTTAAGCATGGTGTGGAATGATGAGAGGGATTCGTGTTCGGGATTTTTGTTGAAGGTGGAAATTTGACGAGAGGAATGTTGAGGATTGAAGTTGTGGGATTGTGGATAGGAAGGGAATGAAAGAACAATGGTGAGGAAACTGTATAATTTTGGAATACCATAGAGATAGCTATACCTTGTGGTTTTAGTGTGAGATAAGATCCTCTTCACTCTCATTTTATTATTTTTCTTCTTTCAAACACAACTCGTGTGCTTGCGGTCTCTATGCACTGAACATCGCCGTTTCCTTCGCGACGCCGTTGTCACTGCCGTTCACCGCCACACGCAAACCTATATTTTCCTGTGTGCGGCGGAAGCAAAGAGGAGTTCGTCGACCAGAAGGGAGAGAAACACATTGATTGGTTGTTGGTGACCACGAAGAGAGACGGCGGCGGAGTTAGTTATCAGGTGGTCGAAATAGGTCATGGATTTATTTTTTTGAAAAAGAAGACAGAGAATGAGAAACACGAAGTTAACACCTCGGCAACTAAAGCCTAACTTGGATTTGATTTCTAGAGTTGCTGCACGGCGCACGCGCGCTATCAAGTTTAAAAGCAAAATTTATATACACAATCTAGGTAAAAATATTTAGGGTTAAATATCTTTTTAAGTCTCTAAACAGGGTCTTTGATTTTAGTCTGTGTAAATTTTTTTTTTTTAAAAAATCTCTGTAAAATCAAAAAAAAATTAAAAAGGTTTTTCTATTACTCAAACGTACAAAAAAGTCAAAGTTGACTAATAGATTTATGATGTGTCATTTTTTTCATTTTTAATTTTTGGCTTAAAGGTACTTTTAGTCCCTGCAAATGTCACAATAATCCAGTTTAGTCCCTGCAATTTCAAAACTTTTAAAATAGACCCTGCAATTACTAAACGTTACTACTTTTAGTCCCTGCTGTTAGTTTAGGCTTAACACTGTTATCTTTTGATGATGTGGCACACCCCCCACCCCCCACCCCCCCCCCACCCCACCCCCCCCCACCCCACCCCCCCCACCCCCCCCCCACCCCACCCCCCACCCCCCCCCCACCCCCCCCCCCCACCCCACCCCCCCTCTCCTCCCCTCCTCCCCTTCGCCCCTCCTCCCCTTCGCCCCCCCTCCCCTTCGCCCCCCCCCCTCCCCTTCGCCCCCTCCTCCCCTTCGCCCCCCTCCCCTTCGCCCCCCACCGTAGCCATCGCGTCGACCACCTTTACGCCGCGGTTTCCCCTCTCCGTCAACCAAGCTTCGTTTGAAGCCTCAGATCCTCCCTTTCAGCAACGGTAGACGGCGGAAAAGAAGGGTAGGGAAAGGGGATCGGTGCCTATGAGGTGAGAGGAGAGCGAAATTTCGGTTGGGGAAGAGGGGAATGGTTGAACGGCGGCGAGAAGAGGAAAACGAAACCATGAGGGAGAAGAGTTTGGGCCTGTGGCTATGGAGAGAGGAGATAAGATTGAAGCTAGGGGGGAGAGGCGGATACGGATCTGAGAGAGTGGGAGTGAGAGTCGCGGCGGAGAGAGTAGAGGAGATTAGGGAAGGGAGAGAGGTGGATACGGCAAGGAGAGGAGGGGAGGAGAGGCGAAGGGGAGGAGGGGAGGGGGGGCGAAGGGGAGGAGGGGCGAAGGGGAGGAGGGGAGGAGAGGGGGGTGGGGGGGTGGGGTGGGGGGGGTGGGTGGGGGGTGGGGTGGGGGGGTGGGGTGGGGGGGGTGGGGGGGTGGGGGGTGTGCCACATCATCAAAAGATAACAGTGTTAAGCCTAAACTAACAGCAGGGACTAAAAGTAGTAACGTTTAGTAATTGCAGGGTCTATTTTAAAAGTTTTGGAATTGCAGGGACTAAACTGGATTATTGTGACATTTGCAGGGACTAAAAGTACCTTTAAGCCTTAATTTTTTTTAAATTGACTTGGCTTGGCCATGTCATTTATTTTATTTTAATTAATTTTTAATTGCCGGCTAAGATACCAAATCAAATTAGGGTTTTTTCTCACCATCCCATCCATTTTTCTTCCCTATTTCTAGAATCAATTGTCTCTTCCTTTTCACCACCTAACCCACCCAGAAACCCTTCTCTTTTCTTCATCTTCCCAATAACTATTGAGATATGCCTTGTAATTCTATTGCTTGTAATTATAGTAGGTGTAGTTAGAAACCTAGTCGAAATGGGCCAGTCGAATGGGCTAGTCGGAATTATGGGCCTGGGCCTGTTTCATTGTATATAAATATAGACATCAGTAGCATGTAATTTAGTACCCTACTTTTATGAAATTCAATACAGCTTTTACCTAATATTATATTGCCCTAGTCATTCCTCTTGTCCTTTGCGCCGCCACTTCCCTTTCTTGTCCCTTTCACGTGGTTATCCCCAACAAACTGGTATCAAGAGCTTGTTAGATCCTTACAAAAATCTATCAAGATTCATGGCAGCGCGAGACAACTCTGGTGGAGGTATTCCGGGGAACCTCCCAATCTTCGACGGAAAGGATTATGAACGATGGTGTGCGCAGATGAAGGTGCTGTTTCGATATCAAGATGTTCTTGATGTCGTGAATGATGGTGTTCCACCCTTGGCGGCAAACGCCACCGAAGCGGTGAGGAACAACCATCATTCGCTGAGGAAGAAAGATGGAAAAGGGCTGTTTTTGATTCACCAATGCGTTGATTCCAACATCCTGAACCTGATCATCGACTGTGATTCAGCAAAGGCAGCTTGGGACATCCTAAAGAACTCGTATGGAGGAGCAGATAGGCTGAAGAAGATACGTCTACAGTCACTCAGGAAGCAGTACGAGGGCTTGAAGATGACAGATGGAGAATCAATTGGAGATTTCATTACGAGGTTAGTAGCATTAACTAATCAAATGAAAGGTAATGGTGAAACTGTGACTGAAGTAAATAAAGTCGAAAAGGTGCTCAGATCCTTAACCCTGGAATTCAACTACGTTGTTACTGCTATCGAAGAATCCAAGGACCTAGATACATTGAAGTTAGATGAACTTCAGGGTTCCTTAGAGGCTCGTGAATTGAGAATAAGGCAGAGAAGTTCAGAGAAAGAAACTGAACAAGCCTTGCTTTCATACTCCTCTAAGAGAAATTGGAAGGCAGGCAACAAGGAGAAGGGTAGAGAAAAGGGATCAAGCAGTAAGAAGAAAGAACAAGGATCTTTCGACAAGAAGAAGGGAGACCTGTCGAAAGTTCAGTGTTATAACTGTCAGCAATTTGGGCATTATAGGAACAAGTGTAAAAACAAGAAAGTTCCTAGGGATAAAGATGCAGAAGCCAAGTTTGCTAATGATGATGACTCAGACTCTGACTCAGAGGAGTTAATGCTGATGGCTGTCGAAGATGAGATTCGACTCGATGAAGGAATTGCTGAAAGTAGCGAGCAAAATAGTGGGAACACTTGTATAAGTGGATTCACTTGCGATGCTCAAAATACTTGTGCAATGTGTGTGTGGCAGGGCAGTGGAAACACTGGTGATGCCTCCAACATTGCCAGCAATGATAATGAAGAATTGTCATTCATGACAGCTACTGACCCAGAATTACTGCTGTTGAAGGCTGGTACAAATTCGACTGAAGAGAAGTCTGTCGAATGGTATCTCGACACAGGATGTTCAAATCACATGTGTTGTCACAAGGAGTGGTTTGTCGAACTGGAGCAGATAAGCAAGAAGATAAGGTTTGCAGATAACAGTAAAGTTACTGCTGAAGGAGTAGGTACCATAAAGTTCCTGTCGAAAGATGGTAAGTGGTGCTACATCCAAGGGGTATTTTATGTACCAGATATGAGGAGCAATCTACTAAGTATTGGGCAGATGATTGAGAAAAACTTCACCGTCGAAATGGGTGATAACAGTCTCAGCTTGTTTGATTCGACCAAGAAGTTGATCCTGAAGGTGTTAATGCAGAGTAACAGAACCTTCAAGATAAAATTGCAAGTAGTCGAAGAACATTGTCTCCAGACCACTGTCGAAGAGGAGCTCTGGAAGTGGCACAGAAGATTTGGCCACCTCAACTTCAAGAGCTTGAGTCAACTACATGAAAAGAAGATGGTTCATGGGTTGCCTGCAGTAAAAGTACCTGTCAAAGTTTGCGAGAGTTGTTGCAAGTCGAAGCAACCAAGAAACTCGTTTAAATCAGAAGTACCTAGCAGAGCAGAGAAGAAGCTAGAGGTGATATTTTCTGATGTCTGTGGTCCTTTCGAAGTATGTTCCTTAGGAGGGAATAAGTACTTTGTCACCTTCATTGACGAATACACTAGAATGTCCTGGGTGTATTTGATCAAAAGGAAGAGTGAAGTACTAGAAATATTCAAGAAGTTTAAGGTAATGATTGAAAAGCAGAGTGAATGTGAAATCAAAACCCTTAGAAGCGATGGAGGTGGTGAGTACAATTCTCATGGATTTGTCGAATTCTGTGAGAAAGAAGGAATTGTGCATGAAGTCACTGCACCTTACACGCCTCAGCATAATGGTACTGCTGAGAGGAAAAACAGGACCGTCCTCAACATGGTAAAAAGTATGTTGAAGGAGAAGAAACTACCTCATAGTTTATGGGGAGAACTTGTAGCCACAGCAGTATACATTCTGAACAAATGCCCCGCAAAGAGATTGATTGGGAAGACACCTGAAGAAGCTTGGCTAGGAAGAAAGCCAAGTGTCAAGCATCTCAGAATAATTGGCTCAGTATGCCATAGACATGTCCCTGAGCAACTAAGAAGCAAGCTCGATGATAGAGCACAACAAATGATGTTTGTTGGCTATCATTCGACAGGAGCATACAAACTGTATGATCCTGTGCAGAAGAAAATAGTGAAAAGCAGAGATGTCGTAGTAGATGAGTCGAAACATTGGAACTGGGAAGAAGGCTGTGAGAAACCTACAATGATGGACTTCGACGAAGTCTCTGATCGAGATGATCAGAATGAAGAGGTCGAAACTGAAGAGCCAGAAGAACCCATTGCTGTCGAACCTTTAAGAAGGTCGCAAAGGGAAAGGCAGAGATCAGTAAGACTAGAAGGATTCGACACTTACCCAGATTCTGCTATTACAGCAGATGGAGACCTGACACACTTTGCACTAATGGCAGAAGCAGAACCAGTGAGCCTGGAGCAAGCCCTTAGTCACAAGCAGTGGAAGGAAGCAATGATTGACGAGTTGAAATCAATCGAGAAGAATGATACTTGGAAGCTAGTCGAACTTCCAAAAGAAAAGAAAGCTATAGGGGTGAAGTGGGTCTTCAAGACCAAAGTCAAGCCCAATGGAGAAGTGGCCAAGTACAAGGCCAGGCTAGTAGCCAAAGGGTTCCTGCAGAAACCTAGTTTGGATTTCAATGAAGTCTTTGCCCCAGTAGCCAGGATCGAAACCATAAGATTGGTAGTAGCATTGGCAAGTCATAGAGGCTGGCCCCTACATCAACTAGATGTAAAGTCAGCATTTCTGAATGGACATCTGGAGGAGGAAGTCTATGTTTGTCAACCACCTGGTTTTGAGTCGAAGGGAAAAGAAGACAAAGTCTATAAGCTGGAGAAGGCCCTGTATGGGCTCAAGCAAGCTCCAAGAGCGTGGAACAAGAGAATTGATGGATTTCTCTTGGCTCAGAAGTTCATGAGATGCACCAATGAACATGGAGTATATGTGAAGAAGAATGGAACTTCGACTCAGTTGTTGTTGTGCCTGTACGTAGATGATCTACTTGTAACTGGCAGCAATGGAGTCGAAGTCGAAGCCTTCAAGAAAGTGATGATGTCAGAATTTGAAATGAGTGATCTGGGACATCTATCATATTTCTTGGGGATGGAGTTTACCAAGACAAGTAAGGGCAGTGTTATCAGAACCGGACCGGACCGGCCGGTCGGACCGGGACCCGGTGGTCTTCCCGGGCCGGGCAGCGTGCAGGACCGGATCTGCAGTTGGCCCGGTGATGACGTCATCGGACCGGTGAAAATCCGGTGGAAACCGGGTCGGACCGGTGGTCGGACCGGTTGATCCTCTTTTTTTTTTTTTTTTTTAAGATGAACCAATTATAAATTTTGCATGTTTTCACAAAAAAGGCTTGGGTGGGGTTCGAACCTCCTCCCTAGTATTCAACATTTCAACTTTTTAACCACTAAGCTATCTATTATTTGTTGATACTGTCCCGCATTCATTAAATATAATCAATTCCGGATATGTTAATTTTTTTTGCACATTCTTTCATTAATAGTTTTGATTAAACACACATTTTTTTGACAAATTGATTCAAGTTCAACACTCATAAACATGTTAGTAAATGTATAATTATAAATAAAATTATAATAAAATTTCTATATTAATAAATGTATACTTTCTTAGTATATATTATAATTTTTTGAATTTATTTAATATAGACCGGGTCATGCCGGTCCGACTAGAGACCCGCGGTCCGACCCCGGGTCTAGTGACCCGGTGCCTTGACCGGGTCGATGGCCGGTCCGGGTCTGATAACACTGAGTAAGGGTATACTCATGCACCAGTCGAAGTATGCAGCTGATATCCTGAAAAGATTCGACATGAGCAACTGCAAGGAAGTTTCGACACCATCAGACACTAGCAGCAAGCTGTCGAAAGACGACGAAGGGATTGAAGTAGATGCCACCTTGTTCAAACAGATCGTGGGCTCCCTGAGGTACTTGTGCAACACTCGACCTGACATTATGTTTAGTGTCGGAATGATCAGCAGATTCATGGAGAAGCCGAAAAGCTCTCATATGGTAGCTGCAAAAAGAGTACTAAGGTATGTAAAGGGAACACAAATTATGGTATTTGTTCCCTAGCAAGAGTGTGTCGAATAATGGTAATGAAGTGTTTGGCTACACTGACTCCGACTGGAGTGGAGACAAGAGTGATCGAAAAAGCACAAGTGGGTATGTCTTCATGTATGGATCGACACTCATCTCTTGGTGCTCGAAGAAGCAAAGTATAGTTGCGTTATCCTCTTGTGAAGCAGAGTATGTGGCTGCTTCCTTTGCAGCATGTCAAGCATCATGGTTGAGCATGCTACTGGTCGAAATTGGAGTGCACAGGGTCGAAGCAATGAAGTTGTTGATCGACAACAAGTCTGCGATAGATCTCGCCAAGAATCCTGTTGCACATGGTAGGTCGAAGCACATAGAGACCAGATATCACTTCCTGCGTGACCAAGTAAACAATGAGAAGCTGAATCTGGAATATTGCTGTTCGGAACTTCTAGTAGCTGATGCAATGACCAAGCCATTGCAAAAGGGAAGATTCGAAGAACTGAGAACAATGCTTGGAATGATGTCGCTCAGCAATGTGAATTAGGAGGGAATATTGAGATATGCCTTGTAATTCTATTGCTTGTAATTATAGTAGGTGTAGTTAGAAACCTAGTCGAAATGGGCCAGTCGAAATGGGCTAGTCGAAATTATGGGCCTGGGCCTGTTTCATTGTATATAAATATAGACGTCAGTAGCATGTAATTTAGTACCCTACTTTTATGAAATTCAGTACAGCTTTTACCTAATATTATATTGCCCTAGTCATTCCTCTTGTCCTTTGCGCCGCCACTTCCCTTTCTTGTCCCTTTCACGTGGTTATCCCCAACAATAACCTCTTTTGTCTACATCTTCCCAATAACCTCTCTTGTCTACATCTTCACTAAATAGAAAGAAATCCATTAATTTTGATGTATCATTTTGACCTCCTGATGCAAAAACGCAAAACCAAAACCTTGTTGATCTTTGAAAAAAAAAAACAAAACCTTTCTCGAAAACCCTTCTTGATCTATTTCTGAAGAAAAAAAACCAAAACATTTCTCATATGTTTTGTCAGCGTTAAACCTGATCTTGATCTATTTGGTTTTTTTTTTCATTTACTCTGTTCACATTTGCCTTTTGGCCTTGACTTTTCCCACATCCTCACCTACTCACCACGTGTAACGCCCAAATATTTAATTAAATTATTTAATTAAATATTTAGGTATTCAATTATTTAATTATTTATTTTAGTTGGTGTAATTATATTAACGTTGGATTGAGAGGTGTGTAATTGATTATTAGGGGATGGCGTTAGTGATCGGGCTTAAGCTGGAGGAAAGCCCGTGATCCAAGTCCACTAGCTAGGCGCATAGGTGAAGCGCCTAGGTTAGGGTTTGGCTCACTTATGCGAATTGTTTGAGAAAAGGAGAGGAAAACTTGCGAAATAGAGAGAGGAAGAGAGAAAGGGTACGGCGCGCATATCCAAGGGAGAGGGAGAAGAGGAATTCGCGAATCCAAGGGAGCAGAGAGGAGCTGTGTTGCTGAGGTTCGGTTGGTGACTCGATCAAGAGAATTGGTGCTCTCCTACTATAAGGTAAGGGTGGGGTTCTTCCTTATAATAGGGTTTTATGATGGGGTTATGTGGGGATAGATCCTATGATGCCTAGGGTTTGATTTTGATGTGTAGTTTGGTGTTAGTTGAATTGTATATAGGTTGAATCGAAATTTGCCATCGTTGGTGATTGTTGTGACTCTAGAACTTGGTGCTCATTGTTGTTATTACTAAACGAATGCTAGGTGTTCGATTAAATTATTGATCGGTGTTGTGAGTGACAAATTATGATGATTGGCATTGGTGATTAAGAATTAATGAGCTAAAGTGGGGATATGATTTGCATATGTGGTGTTTTGGTGAATTTGGTGTGTTGCTGATTTTGGGTCCCTGGCGCTGGGCGCCATGCTGGGTGCCGTGTGCCACGTTCCAGTCGTGTTGCGTTTTGGTGTCTGTGTTGCTGTTTTAGGCGCCCAGTGCCTGGGCGCCGTGTCTGGTGGGTGTGTGCGTGTGCCAGGATGTTGTTGCTGCTGTGTTCTGAGTCCTGGGCGCCATGGGCGCCTGTTCCTGAGTTGTGTTGCGCGCTGTCTTGGCGCAGGGGCGCCATGGGCGCCGTGTCTGGGCGTGTTCTGTTTGTGTTGCGTTTTCTTCTGGGTTGTCTGGGCGCCAAGGGCGCCATTTCCTGCAGTGTTATCTGTTGTGTTGTTGCTTGTTCTTAGGCGCCCTGCCCCTGGGCGCCAAAGCCAGGTGTGTTGCGTTTGTTGCTAGGCGCCCTGCCCCTGGGCGCCAGATTCAGTGTGTTGTCTGTTGCTGGGCGCCCTGCTCCTGGGCGCCAGTTTTTCTGTGTGGCTGTTCCCTGCTAGGCGCCCTGTGCATGGGCGCCGTGTCTGGAGTATGTTCCACGTTGTGTTGCGTTGCTGTTCCGTGTTTCCTGAGTTGTCTGGGCGCCAGTTTTCTGTGTGTTGGCCAGATTTTGCGTGTTGCTCCTAGGCGCCCAGTGCCTGGGCGCCATTTTCAGGATGTTCCTCAAATTTTTCCCGGTTTTGTTTTTGACATATCTTTTGACTCGGGAGTCCGATTTAGACGTTTCAAAATGTTTTGGAAATCTTATTCAGAGGCCTAGCTGAATATTCTAATTTGAGGCAAAGTGGTCCATTTTTCTGGAAAAATTGTTAACCGTTGGTGTAGTCGTTAAATGGTGATGTTTTAAAAAGAAAGTTGTCATGTCTCAAATACTTTGGAAAAATTGTCGTGGTCCCAAATGTTTTGGAAAAATCCTCGCATCTTAAATGTTTAGGAAAATTGTTGTCATCTTGGTGTATTGGTGCTGTTTTGGAAAATTGTTGTTATCTCGGTGTTTTGGTGCTATTTTGGAAATTGTTGTCCTCTTGGTGTCTTGGTGCGGTTTGAGGTAGGTGTGAAGGCTCAAACCTTGGTGTTGTAGGGGCTAGGTGTGAAGGCTCCAAATCTCGGTGTTCCGTTGTGTCGGGTAGTTGGTGTTTCGGTGTCGTTGGGCTAGGTGTGAAAGCTCAACTTTGGTGATGTTGGTGAATAATTTTTGGTGTCACATTGTGACTAATTTTTGATGATTGTCTGTGTGCATACATGGTGTCGCATACAGCATGTGCATTTATTTTGTTGAAGGCCTTTGGTCTTGGAGCTAAGTGTGAAAGCTCAAATTTTCTAAAACTAGTGAGTCTGGTGTGAAAGCTCAATTTTTGGTGAATTGGTGAGCCGGGTGTGAAAGCTCTCAATTTTGGTGACGCCTCTATTTACAGGCAAAATTTTGGTGATTTGGTACCACATGCATATGCCCGTTGGCGTGGGTTGCATTCATGCATTGTCATGACATTTGTTGACTGATTCTGGTGTTACAATTTGATTTGTGTTTATGATTATATGTGTGTAGTGGAATGGTAGCTATAGTTGTCATATTCTAACATGTTGCCTATCATTTTACGCTATTATATTGAAGATATCTCACCCCTTCTGTTTGAATGTTGCCCATATGCGGTAACGTGCAGGTGATTGCGAGTGAAGGCTTAGGTACCTTCGCTATTCTGAGTCGGTGTCGTCGGTGTCCTTTGCTTTGATGTGTAACACTCAAGGGGGGGATAAACGCTAAACTTTGGTCGTTGCATTTTATTCGTTTGGAGTCCGTTCTGGACGTCATGATTTTTATTGTTTTGAATCTTGTTTCTATTTCCGCTGCGTGGTGATGTATTTTGACAAAGTTATTTATATCGTATGAGACGTTTTATTTAATGATGAATGTGTGACATCTCTTTTCGAAATATGAAATAAATTTTTATAACTCTGATTTTATTAAATAATTACCGGGTAGAAAAGGGGTGTTACACCACGCACCCCTTGACCCTATAAAATTACCAACTTAACCTTATCTTTCTAAAATATTCCTCCCATATCCTTCATCCCTCTTCTTCTTCTCCATCTCCTACACACTCCCCCCAAACACCTCAAACCTCACATCTCTCCACTCCAAACCCTATCCACCATTCCTACATCATTACCCTTCTAATCACCTTCTCAACATTAGCAAACATCATAATGTATTATCCCTACCAAACATTTTTCGTTTTCATCTCATTTAGTTGCTGTATTTGGATTTTTTTTTCTGAAATCACGTTCAGTTCAGTTACCCTCAACCGAACATTATAAAATCACATTTGGGGTGTTCATTTTCGTGGGTCACTCGATAATGGAGAACCGAACACGTTCAGTCAAATGGAACCGAACGTGTTCGGTTTAGGGCAGCCGAACATTAATTTTCCAGAAACTACAGTAACTTCTGTTTGAATTTTTTTTTTATTACAGGATCATATAAATGGAAGGAAATGATGCGTTGATAGTACTAGACTTTACGAGTTCTTTCACAACGGATAAGGTACGGAACATTCATTCTTTTTTGTAAGGTAATTTGGCTAAGTATTTAAATGACATTTAATTTTTCATTTTCAGTTGTTTGCAAACCATGAAGAGTTGTTGACATGGGTACGTAGTGTCGACAGGTCTCTTGGGATGGTGATTGTGATATCTAGATCCGACACCGGAAAGCGATCAGATAAAAAATTTTGCACGTTGATTTGTGAAAAGGTGGAAATTATAGGACTAGTGTAGTTGAGGGAACAAACACTAGGAAATGTTGCTGTCAGTTTAGATTGAAAGGAAAATTTATCAAGAAGTTTGGAGGATGGATATTGAGGGTTATGTGTGGAACACATAACCATGCAGTCCTATCTTATGATGAAGGTCATCCGTATAGTGGTAGATTAACTGAGGAAGAGAAGGAAGTGGTGGATAGAATGACTAAGAATCATATTGCGCCTAATCTCATACTTAATGAAATCAAGACCATGAAGCCTAAAGATAGTTGTACCACTCTAAAGCAAATATACAACTGTCGTTCAAGGCAACGATCGAGTATGCGTGAGGGTAGGACTGAGCTCCAACATTTGATGAAGTTGCTGGAGCATGATCAATATGTTTACTGGTCTAGAGTTACAGATGGCACTAATGTTGTGAAAGACATTTTTTGGGCACATCCAGATTACATTGAGCTTGTCAACACATTCCTGATTGTATTGTTGATTGATTCCACGAATAAGACCAACCGGTATAGGTATCAGTTGGTTGAGATCGTTGGTGTAACCTCAACCGATAAGACTTTTTCGGTTGCATTTTGCTTATGTGAATTTTGATAGGTTGGATAACTATGCATGAGTTTGTGAGAAATTAAAGGGTTTATTGAGGAGACAGGATGAATTGCCAAAGGTTATACTTACTGATAACGAGGAAGGTCTGATGAATGCTCTGTCAACTGTATTTCCATCATCTGTAAATTTGTTATGTCAATTTCACATTAAAAAGAATGTGAGGGCCAAAGCTAGGATGATCATCAAAGACTTGCCTATAGTTGAGGATGTGATGAAGGCATTTCTTAGAGTTGTCCATGTGAAATCTATTGATCAGTGTGACATGGAATTGGCACTTTTCTATCTGATGTCACCACCCTATCCTAGCTTCATAGATTATGTCAACAAACAATGGTTAGTCCCATACAAAGAGGTTTTTATCGATGCATGGATTAATCAGTATATGCACCTTAGCAACACTACCACTAACAGAGTTGAGTCTGCACACTCTCGGTTAAAGAAAATATTGCATGACAGCAGGGGAGATTTGTGCAAGTCTTGGGATTCAATTTGTACCATTCTTAGGATTCAGTTCAATGGATGAGTTTTGAGCATAGTCTAAGTAGGACAAAAATTTATCACTTGAAGAAGATCTATGAAGAAATTAGGGGTGTAGTTTCTTCCAACGCTATAGATCATATTGCAGATGAGTTGCAGCGGACTGGAGCCATTGGTATTGATGCATCATTATGTGGTTGTTTGATTAGAACCACACACCGACTACCATGTGCATGTGAACTCAATAGGTATGTATTCCAATTGTGTTCTCATATCGTTTATTCAATTTGTAAATTGAATTGTCACTAAAAAAGACTTATTTTGTAGATGTATGATGGACTGCTCCCCAATACCGTTGCGTCTGATTCATAAACATTGGCTAAGATTAAATTTCAAAGTACCTTGTGAAGATGATTTGCCAAATGATGAGTTGAATCTAATTATGGAATTTGAAGCTATACAACAACTATTTGATGCCTCTGATCATGCGGGTAAAATTATGTTAAAGGCAAAAGCACGTAAGTTGGCATTCCCAGACACCACTTCCATGTATGCACCTCTGGAAAAGATCATCACAAAGGGAGCACCTAAAAAACCCAAGAAAATGAGTCATGCATTCTCTACAAAGCGAGCAAAGTCATATTGGGAACAAGTGGATGACAAATTTGACTCCCAAGAAGATACCTCATTTTTTGCTCAGTCTCATAAACGTCCTACTCCTACCCAAAGTAAGAGTTCCACTGGCACTCCACCTATACCAAAGTCAAACTGTCCGGCACCTACTTCATCACTAAGCAAAAAGCGAACTCAAGCTGACAGTTCAACTACTACACCTTCTCCACCTCTACCTAAGAGGCAAACACCCACACCATCTGTTACTAAAGCCCCGACTCCTACACCATCTGTTACTCTTACACCAAATTTGATTCTTACACAAGCTCCTACTGTTACTCATATGGAAGTTTATTATAAATTCATAAAGGGCTTGCCATCGATCATTCATCCGTACGTTGAGAATATTGTTAATGTTCATGGTGATGGGAACTGTTGATTCCGGTGTATTGCAGCATTACTTGGACGGGGTGAGGATGCTTGGCTTTCTGTGAGTCTTTTGGAGGAGATCAAGCAATACATTGACTTCTACATTTGCATATATGGTGGTATGGGAAAAGTCACATTTCTGATGAAGATGTTGATGCAGACAAACAAGGGTGAAGAGAATTGGATGATTGTACCAGATATAGGATATCTAATCGTTAACAAATACCAGGTCGTACTGACTTGTTGGTCTGTTAACGGGTCTTTCACCATTTTCCCATTTCATATTGCCCCATTCAGAAGTGTCCGTCAATTCAACATATGCTTCACGGATAAACACTTTGTACAGGTATATCGACTTTTATTTAGAATTCAATTTTATATTGTCAAATATTAGTTAATATTATGTTGTTTTTGTCTTTGTAAGGTTTTTTTGAATAATGAAAGTCTAATGCCCCCGCCCGATGCTCTTTGGAATGTTAACAGGAGACCCGTAGCAAAGGGTTGGGACACGCTGTTTACGGGTCGTATGCAAAAGTGAAAGACTTTGTTCTTTGAGACCCAACCACCGGCATAGTGATTAGTTGATTAATTGTTGTTTTCCAATTTGTATTAAGACAACGAATCTCCCACGTATGATTGTTATGATTCTATATGTTATGTACTTTTTTAAATCAATACCAATTTGAGTTAGTAATACTAGTCTGCAATTGTAATTTGAAACTTAAACAGAAACATTTCGGATCCCCTCCCCCGAACGAACAAAGTTGAACAACACACCCCTTGTTATGTTTTATAACGTCCGGTTGACGTCATCCGAATACGTTCGATTGGCCTTAGCCGGATAGATTCGGTTGGCCTCAACCGAATCACACGTAGACACGTCCTCTACTTAAGGGTATTTTTGGAATATTTGGAGTTAAGAGGTGTGTGGTGAGTAGGAGGGGATGTGGGAAAAGACTGGGCCTTGCCTTTTTCTTCAAAAGCCTTTGCTATTATTTTGGGGTTTCGAGTAACTTGCATTTCTAGCAAGAGGCGATGATGTTATTGAAGCAAAAGGCAACAACATGTCTTGCGCTGAATATTAAAAACGTGGAGAAGGAACGATGGAGAAAGGGTAACTTTCTGGATGGATGGAGTTGTTGAAGAGATGAGGAAATTTGGGGATTTAGGGTATACAAGATATGTTTAATTTTTTGTCAAAAAAAATAATGTTTAATCCTATGTGGATACCAATAATGAATTTTAAAATAAAAAGAAATGATTTTAAAAAAGCCACATATAGGAGTTCCGTTTGCCACATCAGCATTTTTGTAATAGATGAGTTAACAGAAGGACGAAAATGAAAAAGTTGGTATTTGCATGGATCTTTTAAAAAAAATTGCAGGGACTAAAAACATATTTAAACCAAATATTTAACTCTATTAAAATTACTTTAAAAGTTATTTATATCATGATTTTTATTTTTTTTCATAAGCAGCGATTCATTAATTAGAGCATTAGGATGCTCAAAACCACAAATACAAAAAGAACTTAGAAATTGTTAATACAAGTCAAATCATTGTTCCACCAAAGAGGCGAAGACAAGCTAGAATCTCTACCCACACCAGAAATAAACCAACACCATGACAAAAACTTAATACGAGCGACAATCGAATCAATATTGGTCTCTTCCCCTCTAAAGCAAACTCCATTCCGGGCAAGCCGAAGACACCAACAAATTGTTAACCAGAGTAAGTATCTAACCTTCTTGGATTTCTTCCCCAAACATAACTCGTCAAAATGAATATAGTGTTGATATAAGGTAAGAGACATAGACAGCTGGACATCAAGTCATCGCTCTATCTCCCTCCAAATCTTTCTCGAAAGATCACAATCAAGGAAGAGATGATGGAAATCCTCACTGATTGTTACAAAAAACACACAGTCCCCCCTCCTCTGAACGAATAACATGTCTGCTTCTCAATAGCTCACGCACCGGTAGAGCGTTTAAAATTAATCTCCAACCAAAGATCAAGATTTTTGAAGGAACTGCTGTTTGCCATAACGCTTTGAAGTTTATACTGTCACCGTTAGTGTTCACAACAGGAACCGGATTAACTGACAACAAAAAATGATAACAATATCTCACTGAATAACGATGGGAAGGCTTGAGTAACCAACTCCAGCTATCTGTTCTATCTCTATTTAACTGCATGTATCTCAGAATGTCAAACAGCGTCGATCCATCCTCGCTAAGAAGCTGCGAATCGAATCCAAAAGCTGTCAAATTCCAACACCAGTAGCACTGGTTCCATACACCTATATCAGCAGTGTAAGCATTTTTGTTGCTGCAACCTGCAAAAATGTTAGAAAAATTCATCTTCAATGGGAGTTGGCCCAATCCAATGGTGATTCCAAAAATTCACACCTTGACCATCTCCCAGCCCTCTCCTAACATTCGCTTCGAACCACCCTCCCGAAAGTCTATCTTCATCCACATTCCGAAGATCACGCCACCACAAAGAATAATTCGCTCTTCTATTCAATGGTCTATTTTTCGAAAAGAAAATAGATTTCAAGTCACCATAGCGATGAGAGAGTAAATCCCACCAAGGGGCATCTTCTTCCAACAATATACGCCACTTCCACTTGGCCAATAAAGCAACATTAAATAGCTCAATATTTTTTACACCTAGACCTCCTTCCTCCTTAGGCTTGCAAAATTTATCCCATGCCACCCAATACATGCCTCTATCAACTTCGTTTATACCCCACAAAAAGTTTCTTTGGATTTTGATTAAGCTCTTGATCACCACCTTCGGTGCCTTATAAAAAGAAAGATAATAAAGGGGAATTCTATTCAAAACAGAGTTGATTAGTGTTGCCCGACCATCCATCGATAAATGACGCCCTTGCCATAAAGAGAGCCTTTTGTGAAGCTTATCGATCACCGGTTTTCAAGTTGAGCTCCTTCTTGGATTTGCCCCCATGGGGATACCCAAGAACTTGAAAGGAATAGATTCCGAGCGACAATGAAGAAAAATTGAAGCGGAATTCAAGAAATCCTCCGAAACATTTATCCCAATGAGCTTGTTTTGTGAAAATTGACTTTCAACCCCGAAACAAGTTCAAAGCTCCTTAGAATCGATTTTATACACCAAATATTCCCCCAAATAGCTTTCTCCATCATGATAGTATCATCGGCAAATTGAAGAATGGAAAAACGAAGGGCATCATGAACATGGTATTCGGTGAAAGAACCAATCTCAACCGCTTTGGCCATCATAGCCGTCAAGCCCTCGACAACAATTAAGAACAAGAAGGGGGAAAGAGGATCTCCTTACCAGAGTCCTCTACCAACTTGGAAATCATTAATGGGGCTACCGTTAACCAACACCGACAAAGAACTAATAAAAACACAAGCCTTCATCCACCGAGTCCACTCCGGACTAAACCCCATTCTATCCATCATGTACGCCAAGAAACTCCAAGAGATAGAGTCGCACGCCTTTTCGAAATCCACTTTGAACACCAAACAATCCTCCTTACTTTTTTTTGCCAAATCTACGACTCCATCCACCACCAACACACCATCTAAAATATTGTGCCCTCCCAAGAAAGCGGATTGACACTTAGAGATAACCTTGGGAAGAACGCGCTTCAAACGACTAGCTAAGACTTTGGCCAAAATCTTATACAAACAACCAATCAAACAAATAGGCCGAAATTCCCCCAAGCTTTGGGGATGGTCATTCTTAGGAATTAGAGCAATAAAAGAGGCCGAGAAAGCTTTAGGGAGAGAAGCCTTTGAATAAAATTCATTGAATGTAGCCACTATATCATCTTCAAGAACCCCCAACACTCCTTTATGAATCTCAAGTTAAAGCCGTCCGGTCCCGGGCTCTTATTCCCATCACAATTCCAAATTTCCCCCTTGATCTCCTCTCCCGTAAACGGCATCAACAAGAGAGAATTGTCTTCGTTAGAAATTTGCTTGAATTCTAACCCCCCAAGAATTGGTCGATCTTGGTGGGGCTCCTCAAAACATTTTTCAAAATGAGTTTTAACTCTCAATTTTACTTCCTCCACATCTTCTATCAACGCCATGCTCTCATCCATAAGTAACAAATTACTCCTCCTCCTTCTAAATTTCAAAAGAGAATGAAAAGATTTAGTGTTGGAGTCCCCTTCTCCAATCCATCCATCTCTAGATTTTTGGCACAACAAACTCTCCTTCAATCTAATATCTCTCCAAAACTTTGTCAACACCTCCTTCCTCTAGAACACCGCCTCTACATCAAAGGAATTAACAAGAAGAGAATCTATCTCATTAAGATCCTTTACATCATCATCAATTTTGAAATCAAGCACCCCAAAGACCTCCTTATTCCACTTTCTCAAACTCATTTTAAGCAACTTCAACTTTTCCTTCAACACATAAGCCTTATTACCCCGCACATCCAAACCAGCCCAGCAAGATCGCACAAAGGTTCGGAACTCAGAATGATCAAACCAGCTATTAATAAAGCGAAAAGGTTTAGGTCCCCAATCCTTTATAAAACGAACTAACCATATAGGACAATGATCTGATATCTCACGATCACCAATCCATTTCCCCAAAACGTTCCATAATGAAACAAGACCATCTGATAAAAGAAACCGGTCTAGTCGGCTCATAGAGACACCATCCGAACAAATATAAGAAAATTTCTTCCCAGTAACAGTAACACCAACAAGATCCATATCCACACTCAACACTAGAAATAGAGTTGAAGTCTCCAACCACACACCACTCTCCCATATCGAACCTTCCCTTCATCCCCTTCAATTCCTCCCACCCTTTTCATTTATCAACCAACGATCACGGAGCATAAACATTAACCACACAGATAAGAGTACTATGATATTCAGCACAAACTCCCACAAAGCCAGTGCCTTTAAATGAGAAACTAACAGACCAAGAATCTAACAACCAAGGAGACAATATACCTCCTGACAACCCCTGAGAGGGAACCAAGGACCAATCGAAAAGCTGGTTACCCCAAAAAAGATATCATGATTTTTATTTATTTGATGATGTAAAATTGTAAATAGTTGTAAGAGATTTTTTATATTGTATGCCAATCATAAAATAATAACCCAAGAGCACTTTGATGAGATGGTATGACTATCTTCCAGCTTAACCATTGTCTTGGGTTCGAATCAAGTCTCGGGCATGCAGCAGTTTTAAATCTCTTGAGAGAGAGAGCTTTGCCGCCCATTGTGGTCCTACCCGGCTCGAGGGATTAGTCTCTGCAGTTACGCGCAGAGGATACCCGGTTTATACCCACACACAAAATACGTCAAAAAAATATTTGACTCCATCTAAACTATTGTAAAAGTCATTTATATCATTATTTTTGATGAGTCGATAAT
Organism: Astragalus membranaceus; assembly: GCA_039519185.1. Classification (NCBI taxonomy): domain Eukaryota; kingdom Viridiplantae; phylum Streptophyta; class Magnoliopsida; order Fabales; family Fabaceae; genus Astragalus; species Astragalus membranaceus. The sequence goes on along the minus strand of CM076853.1, from coordinate 38,927,688 downwards.
GTAAAAAGTTTTACACGACTAGTAAATAGTAATTAAACTCCTAAACTTTTACTCTCTCTTTAATTTTGGTCTCTAAAATATAGAAATATAATAAATAGTCGTTAAACTATTTTAAGCAAATCAAATTACAGTCTGAATTATCTTTTTCTCTTTTATTTTGAAAGTAATTGAGGGACTAACATGATAGATTGGAAACTATTTATTATATTATATAGTTTTTGATCAAATTGAAGAGTGAGTGAGAGAGAGAGAGTATCACTTTAGAGACGAAAGTGATGATTTATTTTTTTAAAAAGTAATTTAACCGTGCTAAGTTAACAATTGATCAAAAATTGATTTTACTTGAGTAAACGAAGAGTGTTTATATTAACTAATAGTGGATAAGTGAGTTTACGGTGAATGTACTGATAGCAGATAAGTTAGAAAATTGAATTTAAAATGAATGATAAAATTAACAGTAAACTAACTTTGTTCTGACAAAGATGGTTAAACTAACTTATAAATATAAAATAGTAACATTTTTAATTAATGTTTAAAAACGAAAAAGAATGTTCATTTAATGAACAATAAACAAGAAATTTAAATAAAATAATAACTATAAAACTAAGAATGTTCATAAAAAAAACTGTAAAACTGAGAAAGAAAATGAAATGCAAAAACTAGTTCAAATAGCATCTAAATATGCTATAAACCAGTGAAAACACTTTAAACTACTCGTTACCAAACACTTGTGTGCAAGTTTATCTACAATAAGTCAACGGTTTGAACCTAAATTGCACAACAGCTACAAACATTTGTTGTAAGCTTATATGCTAGACACATATTTTTGGATTAATTTAGGTTTGAACACCCCAAAGGCAAGTAGGGGCGGATCAACGTTGGATTGAGGGTGTGCACTTTTTTTTTTTTGTAAAATATGTTTTTGGTCCCTATAAAATTGGGGTCATTCTAAGTTTAGTCCCTACATTAACGAAATAGGCGTTTTGGTCCCCATCTTATTTTGCCGTTTTCATTACTAGTCATTGGTGTTAAATCACGCTGACTGGGTTAACAGAAAAATGACTGAACACGCCACATGAACCTTTTAATTGATGTGCGTCACATGGGATGCCAACCCACATGGCAATACTTCTTGTAGTACTGCCATCTACCTTGCATATATAGTCTAACTTAGTTCAACCATGATATAGAATGGTATTGGAAGATCTTAGCTTTAAAAAAATTTCTATAAATGTCTGCATAATATAGAGAGTATAACTAATTGGACGTTTTCCATATTCAAGCAAACCAGGAAAAAAATTCAGCATTAGTGCTCTTGGTTTTTTACCAAACATTTCTATTGAATTGTGTTTTTTTTAAATTGTTTTTCCTTCCTCTATTACTAGCGCAAAACCCAGAAACAAAACAACCCAAAAATTGTTCTTCTTCCTTCTTCTTCCAACTCCCCACAACCCCACACGATGGAACCAGATCGGAGAAGAGAGAGATAGTGGTGATGGCAAAGACCAGATGAAAAATAAAAATAAAAAATGGAAGAAGAAAAATTGGAAATCGGAAATGGAGAAAGATGTAGAGATGCTGCAACCTCTGAATCTCGCCTCAACCTCCATAATCAGCCTCCTAATTTTCTCTCTGCATCCTCAACCGATCCTTTTGTATGATTTTGAGCTTCGATTTTGCCATATTTTCCTCTTTTGAATCACCGTTGTTAATGCGAGATAGAGGCTGTAATCGGAGAAATCGATGCAAGAATTGGACTCAAGGAACGATTTCGTGTAGGTGGCGAAATTTTGGGGTTGGCCATGGTGTAGAGAGGAGGAACGAATTAGAGAAAGAAATGGTTTTCTCCTCCATCTCTACCGTGTTCTGAGGAAGAAGAAGAACAAAAAAAGTAAAAAAAGAAAAGTCTTGTAAAAAAAACAGAAAAGCCACTTGGTCAAATAAAATAACCACATGGATGACACATCATCTAGTTGTGCCATGTAGGAGATGCCAACTCAGTATTCTGTTAGCCCAGTCAGCGTGATTTAACGTCGGGGACTAATATTGAAAACGGCAAAATAAGATGAGGACCAAAATGTCTATTTCGTTAATGTAGGGACTAAACTTAAAAGGACCCGATTTTGTAGGGACCAAAAACATATTTTACCTTATTTTTTTGAAATTCCATACCCCTATTTTTTCTTTGACTTTTGCACACCCTGGCTACTGCTCTGCACTACACCTCTCGATATTTTCACTCTGCACAGCCTGTAAGTAGGAGTAGGAGCTTTGCGTGTACGAGTGCTTCAATCCAATATTATGCTTGACTCATTGTATGGGAGCTCTGCACTGCACCTCTTGACAGTGATATTATTATTATGGGATGTTTTGTCTTGTTGTTGGGTGGTGGGTGTTGTTGTGTCACATTTACTAGGTAATGCCCTGTTTTTTTCCTATACTCTTGTGAAGATTAACTTATTGCCTTTGTAGAGCAAAAAAAATCGTAGAATGGGAGAGAAGCTTCTCTCTAGAACTACCTTTTCTCCTCCCAACCCTAGGGTTAGTGGAGGTTCTCTCCTCCACCATGGAGGCTCTCTTCTCCTCCACCATGGGGGCTATCTCCTCCACCATGGAGGCTCTACTCCTCCCCACTGGTTGGGGTTTGCTACCAAACTTCTCCACTGTGTTACCCTCTCCCTCACCATAAACCATCTCGGCCTGAAACCCACACCCCTCTTTATCCATCTTCCACTCACCCTCACTGAACCCCCCCCCCCCAAACCAGCACCCCAATCCCCTTCGAGCCCATCCCCTTAGACCCCTTTCACTGATCCCTCACCCCCTATTCTCATTGGCCCTCCAACACAACCACCATCACCACAACTCTAAACCCCTTCTCCAAACCAACCCCGTGCTTGCCATAACCACCGCCATCAAATCGGCGACCATTTCGATGCCTCTGTCTGGAGCTTTGTTCTTTCCGCCAAGATCCACCACCGTTCCCTCGACAGCGCCGCCACGACTTCCCCCTGAGCCACATCCATCGGACAATGTCACTGGCTTGAAAGAATCTTGTGCGTTTGGGTGTTTCTGGAGCTCTAACGTATCGCATCTCAGGCTGTTTTTGGAGCTTCTTCTGTTCGCTAGTCTGGAACTCATCCGACCACCCCCAAAGCCACCATGGACTTGCTACTAGTTTGCTACTCTGTTGAGGCTCTGTCTGGTGTATGGTGATTCTATGGGTGCTCCACCTTCTCTTTTGTTCCTTATTCATGCTAGGCCTGGAGATGCACCCATAATGTTTGTTAAAAGTCCTCACAGAGATTCTGGTGTGTTTTGTTTTTTGTTGTGTGCATTTTGGCACTTCATAGTGATTGGTGGGGCTTATGTGACTAGCACCTATGGCTTCGGTCTCTCCAAGTGTCCTTCAGCTATCGAATACTAGGAAAATTTGGTGAATCCTGAGAACAAACGTAGTTGAAATGTGCCTTTTAGAAGTCAAAAATCATCCGTAATTGGATTGGGGAAAAAGACGAGAGATTCTATTTCCGTGATTACCAATGACTGGGTGAGGAAGCTATTGATAATTTGGTTGTTAGATCGGTGTGATTGGTTTGTCTATGTTTTCTAGCTTCTAAATGATCTATGAGTAGTGTCTTTAATGTTTACATGGTTCTCTTAGAGGTGATGATCTTAGGTTGTGGATGGGAAATGTCCCAACACATTTGCTTTCATTCTACTTGTAATGTTGCTTATGTTTTCTATTGAATGAAGTTGTCTTACCTTCAAAAAAAACTTATTGCCTTGGTACTTCTTGTACTCCGTCAACTATTTTCAATATATTTCAATTTGGTTAGAAAAAAACGCCAACTATTAATTTAATTAGGCTTAAAAGTATGTTTCGTCCTTGCAAATATCACAATAATCCACTTTCGTCCCTGCAAAAAAAAATTTAAAATTAGCCTTGAAAATACCAAACGCTTCTAGTTTGGTCTCTGCTGATAGTTTTAGGCTAACACCGTTAATGGATGCTGACGTGGCTACCAATAGGATGACAGGTTGGAAAATAAGGGCTTATATCATCATCCTCCTCATTCCTCTTTCTATGACTTCATTCCTCTTTCTATGAAACACCTCTAAATCTCTCTTCTTCTATTTTCTTCCCTCTTCCATCCCAAACAAAAATACACCGTATGCCTCTTCCCTCTTCTCCCCTCTTCAACCCCCTTCTCGTTTGTTTCATTTTTTTCAAATTCTGGAAATTTTAGAAACCAACAAAGCATTCTAGCTCTCTTCTCTTCTTCTTCTCTCTCTTCGTTTATATATATGGTTTGAATAAAATTTTGCAATTGACACCGACAAAAAGACTCCTTCTAGCCAAATCATGATTCTGTTTAATGATTTTGTTTAATTGGAGCAATTCAACAGATTCAATAGAGAAGCGATTAGGAAATATGCTATCAAAATTAACAATATGCAATACGCGCGACTCACAGAAAAATCCACAATAGAGAAGCAATTAGGGTAAATTTGGGAAACTTCAATTTCTCACCCAAGTAGGGAAATGGTAGATTCGTAGTGGTTGTGGTAGATTCGCATGAGGAAGACGAAGAGGAAGCGCAGAGAGTGGACGAAGGCGGAGCTTCAGTTGAAGCTCGCGATTCAGAGAACGAAGAGAAGAAGAGAGAATAATGGTGAGAGAACGAAGAGAATAAGAGAGAATAATGGTGAGAGAACGAAGAGAGAAGAACGAACAGTTTCAGAGAAAGGGGAAGGAAGGAGATGATGATATAAGCCTTTTTTATCCAACTTGGCATCCATGTTGGCAGCGACGTCACCATTCATTAACGGTGTTAGCCTAAAACTAACGGCAGGAACCAAACTAGAAGCGTTTGGTATTTGCAAGGCCAGTTTTAATTTATTTATTTTGCAGGGACAAAAATGGATTATTGTGATATTTGCAGGGACGAAACGTACCTTTAATCCATTTAATTATTAATTATTAAATTGGATTTTTATGATTTCAACACATGTGTAGAATTAATTATAAAAATATTTTTTATACCCACTATCATATATAATTTATTATTAAATTATTAATTTGTTCTTGTATAATTATGCCTTTATTTGAACAATTATATCTTTATTTTTGTGAATTATAATTTAAAATTTTATTAAGTCAAATAGTCTGACCACTGGGGTCCTGGATACGCCACTGAATGGAGTGATTATGTGAGAATTAAATCCAATGTAGATGTGTTGCATTAAACGCACCAAACTCGTTAGATCAGAAAAAAATGGTGCATGATATTGAGCAACATGGGCTAACTCGACAGTGGATGACAGTCTCATGTTTCCAACCCAGGGTTGCGTTTTTGGTACCCCGCCACTAGACACCATACCCCCACCATTTTTTAATTTTAATCCCATATTGCTCCTATGAAATTGATCGAACGGATTTATCTATTTTTAGAATAAATCCGTTTTGCAAAAAAAAATTGGAAACGGATTTATAGATAAATCCGTTTTGCAATTTTTCAAAACCAAATTTATCTATTTAATAGATAAATCCTTTTTGCAATTTTCAAAACCGGATTTATCGATTAAATAGATAAATCTAAAATTAATTTTTTAAAAAATAAAATAAAATAGATATTGATATCGGTGATTTTTTGGTTCCGTTTAGTGTGTAGATATTCGTTAACATGTGACGATATCGTACACCGGCTAGATAATCTCGGCTAAAAAATCAGTTTTCGGGCAACCTACTCCGATTGTCTCGACAGCACAGTCATTAAATCCGAAAAAAATCAAGGATCATAATTCCCTAAGAAGGAACTTCTAGTGGGATTGCGGGACTCAAAATCCCAAATTCCATTGTTTACTATTTTTTATTAGTTTTTTTTTATTTTTCATAATCTCCAAAAAAACTAAAAAAAAATTGTATAACCTTCTTTTGATTTTATTAGATTTTTAGTGGTATTTTTATAGTTTTTAGATTAGTTTTGATTCTTTAACGAATTTTTAGGAGTGTTTTTATAACTTTTTTTAAAATTTTTAAATAAAATAATTATTATATTTTAATACAAAATGGATTTATCATTTTAATAGATAAATTCAGTTTTAAAAAGTTCAAAACGGATTTATCTATTAAAATGATAAATCTGTTTTGTAAAAATTGAATAACGGATTTATCTAATAAAGAGATAAATCTGTTATTCAATTTTTACAAAACAGATTTACCTCTTTATTAGATAAATCCATTTTGCAATTTTATGTTAAACGGATTTATCTAAAAAAGTGATAAATCTGTTTTGTATTTTTTTGGACTACGGATTTATCTTTTATTTAGATAAATCCGTTTGGCAAAAAAAGATGGGTAAAATTGGAAGAGAGAAATTTGGTAGGGGTATAATGTATAGTGGTGGGGTACCAAAAACGCAACCCTCCAACCCACCTTGCCTTCTAGTGGGTAGGCGGACTAGCCCGCCAAATTCATTTGAGCAAAAATGTTATTAGGAAACAGTTCATTTTTTTGATTATCATAACTATACACATTCAAGAATGTGTACACATAAGCATGACACATCACCATTTTAAAATTCCACATAAGCACTACAAAAAAGCCACCTCAGCGTCCAACATGCTATGTGTATTCCAACTCACCATTTTGAACAATCTGGACGGCTCAAAATCACTCTCAAAATTTAACCCAATCTGGACGGCTCACAATGGTTAAAATTGCGGCTGCTACTTTTTCAAAAAAAATTTGAAATCATCATTAATAATTATGACTTATAATGACTTATAATTTCTTGCCTTGTACGTTTATGGTCAACTTATATTTTAAAAGAATAAAATTAATTATATTAAAACTATATTAAATTTTGTTTTGAATATTGCAATTAAGTTCAAATATTTCAATTTAGTTTTGATTTTGGATGTAATTCTCTTTTTTTTTCTTTTTCTAAATCCCACCTCCAATTAACATTCAAGAGAGTAACAGTATATGAGAATTTGAAGAATGAAAGTTGTTATTATGATATTGAGTCTTGGCTTGCATTTTTTTCCTATTGATATTGTTGAAGCTTGACTACAGTGAATATGTTTGCATTCTATTTTCTAAAGCACTTTTGGGGTTGACATCTTTTCCGGTTTGACCCATCTCTTATGTGGTATGATAAAATTTGCTTATTTTTCTTTTTCGATTTGGAATACTTTTCATTAACATACTTAAAGGTTGTTATAAGTTGTATTGGTGTTCATAATGTTGCAAACTTGGAGCAAAGTTATTTAATCAAGCCACATGTTATCTAAAATATGTTTCTTCTGTTTATCTAAAATATTTTGTATATTTTATTGTATGGTGAAGTGGTCATTGAGCATTTGCATGTTCTAGCTTTAGGTAACTAAATTATTTAATTCATGAATATAATGACATGCTTTCAGTTTTAAGAAAATTTAGTTACATGGCACAATCAAAAATATAATAATTGTTTTTTCTGAGAAAGATCTACAAATTCAAAACATCTGTGTTTATCAATTTTTCAATTTTTTTTTCATTTCCTGTTTCCTATACTTCTTTTCTTTAATTATTTCATTCTCCTTCTTCTTTTCTATTTCCTTGATTCTCATCTGTCAGATCTTTTTAATATGTATTTAGATGTCAGCTCTTTTATAGAAATGTAAGGTAAAATTATAGGGAGACGATGAGGTCAAATTGGGCGGCTAGACTTTAATAACATATTATATAAATAAATATATATAGTCATTTACATATATATAAAGGAGACTTGCACTCCTTTTTTTGAAAACTTCAAGTGTCAACTATCAACTTTAAAGTAAATTAATATGGAAAATAAATGATCATTACTTCCACCAAAATAAATAAATATATAGTCATTGACTTTAATAGAAGAAAGGCTTTTCATATTACATGTATGCTAAAGAAAATAGTACAGTCTAAAAAGTATAATATTGTATACCTCAAAAATGTATAATATTATATAATATTAAACGAAACTTTAATAAGTAATCATCAAATTGTTACTAAGATAACCATCTAATTAATTATCAAATATTTAATATTCATATGAACACTATGGCAATTCAGGCTAGGACATTTGACTAAATCATGTCGAATATATATATATATATATATATATATATATATATATATATATATATATATAATTTATAATTAAGCAATATAATATTTATTCTCCAGCTGAGTTCAAAATTAACATTAAAATATGACAATACCAATAAACAAATATATTTATGTTTATACTACTTGCTGATTTTTATTTCTTATATACGAGTATGAAGGTTGAATGACATATGCACCATGCCTCATTAGAATGACAAAATGAACATATATTATGTCAACTATTTAAGTTTTTAAGACAAAATGACTATTATTCTCCTACTGATATATTATGTCTTGGGTACGGAGCAACATAAAAACTCTGGGCCAACTGTCCTGCCCCTCGAGCCACATACAATGAGCGAGGAATTAGTCACTGTTGTCCGTGGGATTAGTCTCAGCGGAGTTTTATCAATTTGTGCCTAGAGTTTTAACAATTTAATCATTATGTAAACTATTTTGATAAAAAATATTGAGTATTGAAATATCTCTTTTCATGGTAAATGTTTAATAAACTATTTTGATAAAAAAATATATATGTTTTTAATAGAGATATGTTGTATAGAGTGAGTTAAAAAGAGAAGGTAAGATATATAATTAGTTTTGGAAATATATTCTTTAAACGAGTTCCATAACACAATGTGTCCAATAACACAATGCATTTTAAACGAATTCAAATATATTTATTTCATCAAAATTGTTTCATCAACAAATAAGACAATTCTTTTATATTTATTTTACGAAATTAAGTTCACACAAAATATGTTATACCCATTTTTTATATCTAACATAATACACATAATTATCTATTTTATGTTCAACCAAAACTATATTACAAAATAACTTAACAGAAAATGTCTATTTTTATATCAGCCTTTTTTGTGTATCACCACTTAACATAATCTCAATATCGTATTTATTTTTTAAATTCGAATAATCAAATATACACCTATAATTTTTTAAATATTAATTATTAATACATAATTATAAACATCCCATATAAATACAAACAATGCTTTAAACATACAAATTGATTAATAAAATACTTTAAAATTAAATTAAAAAAAGAAGATGTATATTTCAATGCCCTTACAGATATATTTATATATTATTTAACATACTCATTATTTTAATATACATACTTCTGTTTAATATGATATAATTATATATTTAACCAATTTTGTTATTTTCACTCATTCTAAACATATTTTAAAATTAAAATTACAAAAAAAAATCAAAAAAAATGTATACTTGTGCAGCGCACGGGTCATACATACTAGTATATATATATATATATATATATATATATATATATATATATATATATATATATATATAAGTAATTTTGAAAAGGTTCATCTATATTAGAAAAAAATCATTTAAGCAATGAGGTCACCGAGCCAACCCTTAAATAATAAGAATTTTTTTAAAAGAATTTGTCACTCTTTCTTTTTTATAAAAAGTTGGGTCAAGGGACTAGCACGCTCTATCTAGTGTGTTGTTCAATACGTCAATGTGTTTAGGAGGGCTCATTTTTTCACACTCCCCTCTATACTTTCAGACTCCCGACTTATCCTAGAATAGCCCTCACATTATCTAACATTCTTCCCTCTCCCCTTCATTCATTTTTTATGTGTTTTCCTTTGATTAGTACCTTAGTATTGAATTTGCTTGATACCAAAGCATTGAGTGTGAAATTTTTTGAATTTTTGGGAGAAATTCAGTTTTACACACTCGGTATTTTGTTACCGGCCATATTCAATACTTTGGTACCAAACATGTATTTTTGAATCTCCCGATACTCTGGCACTTTTGTTGTAGACTTGGGTATCAAAATATCAAGGGATCTCGGTACCAAAGTACCGGATCCTTTCGATACCAAGGTATTAGACGATAGTAAAGTATAGAAAAAGAGCAGAATAAGGAAAAAAGAAGGAAACGAAATGAGGAGACTAGCGAGAGGGAGATTGGAATAGGTCTCAGATACAATTGATTATGCGATGGAAACAATCAACAACACCTCACAACAATCGAGGTTCAATTCATTCAATTGAATGGAACAGTAATGACTGCTTAAGAATCAACAATGTCGAATTACAAGGAAGAAGAATTATTCACAGAGAGAGAAGAGAACTTTCGAGACAGTGGGAGACTATAAGAGGGAAAGGAGATATCCAAAATGATCAACAACTCACCTAACCGCCTAATTCTCTATTTCTACTTGCAAATGTAATCTCCTAACTTCACATTCTGCATTCTGTTCCTTTGGCCCCTTCTTGGTATCATATTGCTTGCCGCTTCTATGTTCCCAGTAGTTGGACCTATAACATTACCCTCCCCTTTAAAAGAAATCTTGTCCTCAAGATTAAAGGAGGGTACTTTTGCTTTAACTCTTCTACATCTTCCCAAGTGGCTGCTTGTACATCATCATCTTCCCAAACAACCAAAGCTTGCAACGTTTCAGCATTGCCCTTCAATACTACCCGAGTTCTTAGAACTGTCTTAGGCCCAAAAACAGGTCCCAACTCATTAGTAGTCAAGGGCAGAGGTAAATACAGCTCTACAAGCTCTCCTCTAAAAGGTTTAAGCTGTGAAATAAGGAACACTGCATGTATCCTTGCTGTGGTAGGTAATTTCAGTTTATAAGGCATAGTTCCTACTCTCTCAATCACCTCAAATGGTCCAAAATACCTCATGGACAATTTGTGATTCTTCCTAAGTTGAACCGAGTGCTACCTATATGGTTGGAGTTTCACCAATACTCTATCTCCAACTTTGAATTGTGCTTCAGTCCCGTGCTTGTCATCCTGAGTTTTCATTCTCTGTTGGGCTTTGTTCAAATTTCCTTTCAATTGTTGCATCAGAATTTCTCTGTCCACCAATTCAGCTACTGCTTCATCATTATTACTAGCATTAGAGTTCATTCTCACTAACCCAGGTGGTTCTCTTCCATACAATGCTTTAAAAGGTGTCATTCCCAAACTAGTATGATAAGCAGAATTGTACCAGTATTCTGCCCAGGTCAGCATCTTAGCCCATGCTTTCGGATTATCACTTGTAAAGCATCTCAAGTACATTTCAACACATTTATTCACTGCTTCTGATTTTCCGTCTGATTGGGGATGATATGCTGTGCTCATGGACAATGTAGTCCCTTGAAGCTTGAAAAGGTGTTGCCAAAAAGCACTTGTGAACACTTTATCTCTATCCGAAACAATAGACTTGGGAATTCCATGTAATTTGACTATATTATTCATGAAAGCTTCTGCCACACTCCTACTTGAATAGTCAGTTTTCATGGCCACAAAGTGAGCATACTTAGAGAGCCTATCAATGACTACCATGATTACTGTGAAGCCATAGGATAGAGGAAGACCTGTTATGAAATCCATTGCTACATCCTCCCACACTTGATTTGGAGTAGGCAATGGCTGTAATAGACCTGCAGGGGCAGTGTTCACTAATTTGGCTTGCTGACAAGTGCTACATTGCTGTACATATTCTCTCACCATATGTTTAAGTCATAGCCAGTAAAATTGAGCAGTTATCCTAGGCATAGTTCTTGCTACACCGGCTTGCCCTCCAATTGGAGAACTATGATATTCCTTAAAAAATTCTGAATCAGTTTGCTCTTCTCAGGGATTACCAACCTATCTTTCCAATACAACAAGTCTTGTCTCACTGCATAATCTTTGTTTTGACTAGGATGCTGTATACAGTCTTGCATTTAACTTCTGAAAATCCTCATCATTGCAAATTTCCTGCCTCAGCTCTTGCACAAAATGAGAATGTGGCTCAGACCAAGCCATGAAAAACATTATGGATAGTGCATCAGCTGCTATATTATCCTTACCAGGCTTATATTCAATCTTAAAATCATACGCCATGAATTTGTGTAACCAAGCTTGTTGTTCTGGAGTTTGTAGAGACTGGTCCAATAAACTCTTCAAACTCTTTTGATCTGTCTTGATGATAAACTTGTGGCCTAATAAGTAATGCCTGAACTTTGCTATGGCTTCAGTGATAGCAAATAGTTCCCCGGTGTATGTTGATTCCTTCTGCATTCTAGGTACCATTTTCTTTGAAAAATATGCAATTGGATGACCATTTTGGCTCAGCACAGCCCCCACTCCAATACCCAAGCATCAGTTTCTAGAGTGAAAGGTTGTTCAAAGTTTGGTAAGCCTAAAACAGGTGCTGCAGTGATGGCTTGTTTCAGTTCCAGAAAAGTGTTTTCAGCCTCAGTAATCCATTTAAATCCTTCTTTCTTGATCAAGTCGGTAAGAGGACCTGCTATATTAGCATAGGACTTAATAAACCTTCTATAATAACCCGTGAGCCCCAAAAATCCTCTAACTTGTTTCACATTAGTAGGTCTAGGCCAAACTTGTACAACTACTACCTTTTCTTTGTTCATAGCAACTCCCTGGCCAGAAACAGTGTGTCCCAAGTATTCAACCTCCAACAAGTCAAATGAACATTTGGACAATCTTGCATATAATTGATGATGTTTAAGAGTCTGCAACACAACCTCAAGATGCACTAGATGAGCTTTCCAAGTTTTGCTATACACCAATATATCATCGAAGAAGACTAACACAAACTTCCGCAACTCTTTTTGGAAGATGCAATTCATCAAACTTTGGAATGTAGCTGGGGCATTGGTGAGACCAAATGGCATTACTAGCCATTCATAATGGCCATGACGTGTTCTCAACGCAGACTTGTGTCTATCTTCTGACTGTAGTAAGATCTGATGGTACCCTAATCTTAGATCCAACTTGGAAAAGTATTAAGCTCCAAACAACTCATCTAGCAGCTCATCAACTGTAGGCATAGGGAAGGTATCCTTCACAGTAATTGCATTCAATGCTCTATAATCAGTGCAAAATCTCCACTTACCATCTTTCTTCTTAACCAAAACAATTGGAGAGAGAATGGACTAGTACTAGGTTGTATAATCCCTTGATCAAGCATCTCTTGTACCATGATCTCTATTTGTTCTTTTTGACTGTGTGGATATCTGTATGGTCTCACTTTCACAGGTTTAGCACCTTCAACTAGTGAAATAGCACGATTCTGGTTTTGATTGGGAGGAAAACCAATAGGGGTATCAAACACCTGTCTATAAGTGTGCAACAGAGTGGCCAATTCTGGTTCTATGTCATCAAGTAACTCCACTAATGTATCCTCAGATACTGCAGGTTGTAGTAACTGTACTATAAAGTACTCACAAATCGCATATGTATCATTCATCCTTCTCAATTGATGAAACTGTGCTTCTGCGGGTTGAGATTTCTGCTCTCCCTTCAATGTGTTGAATTTGTTCTCATGGAAAAATTTAATCACAGCAGTAGCATAATCTGCTACATGAAGGCCCAATGTTGCTAACCAAGATGATTCTAAGATCAAATCTGCTCCTACTACAGGCAACAGATACACAGGCAGTGATAACTCTTGATCCTGTACTTGCACTGATAACTTCTCAATCCACCCTTCCGTTTGCATATGTTGACCATTCCCTATCAGCACTCTAAAACAAGGTAATGGTTCCACAGCCAATTTCAAGCATTGAGCAATTCTAGGTTGCAAGAAATTCTCAGAGCTCCCTCCATCAAGTAAAATTTGGATTGGAATTTGGCCAATGCGCCCTGAAAAACGTATGGTCCTGTTGGCTCTCTGTCATATGATGTAAGTTATGCATTTTTAGGACCAGTTATGTAGGGTTTTTCATTGTATCATAGTCATTATCTGGGTATTTAGTTTAGATTTAGATGTTTGTAATAGGAGTAGTTTTGTAAGCCAATCCTCCATAATTTTGGCGCTCTATGGTGATTGAAGACCTCCAGGTGTTGTGGCACCAACTGGCGAACCAGACACTTGCCCAGTAGTGCACAACAATTGGAGGAGGGATTTCTGAAGACCATCGCGTCGCGACCTGGATGGTTCGCGTCGCGATGGAGGTATGAAGAATGGAAGAATTTGGTTCTGAAGATCTTCGCGTCGCGACTAGGAGGGTTCGCGATGCGATGAAGGTATGAAGATTGGAAGAAATTAGTTCTGAAGAATCTCGCGTCGCGACCAGTAGGGTTCGCGTCGCGACCCTGCACTAAAACGCACCATCGCGTCGCGATGGAATCTTGCCGCGTCGCGATGGTTTTACAAATTAGGATTTTAAAGACTTTTGAGCGTGTTTTTCGAAAAAAAACGTCCTGGGGAGCGCAGCCAGGGTTAGAGAAGTGAATTTGGAGCGATTTTGGAGTCCTCTCTTCACTTGGGAACAAGTTGTTGAAGGCCTCTATGTCATCTACTATGGTTTCTTCTTCTCTTATCTTTTGTTGTACTTTCAATTCCATGTGTAACTAATTCTCTTGATTGGGGAGAGATGATTCTCCCCAACCCTATCATGTGAACCTTTGCTGAAGTTAATTCCATTGTTTGTTGTTATGAATTGTCTAATTTATCTATGCTTAATGCTTTATAATCACACATGATGACTATAATGTTCTAGGGTTAGCAATCACCTAAGGAATTAGGGTTTGTTTTCTGGATATGATAAGTTAGATCATGGAACTCCGATCACCATAGGAATGTGGGGTCTGATTTATGAAGTCGTTAATTCTCAATCTTAATGCTTTACCCTTTGGCATGATTCACCTAAGAAATTAGGGTAACTCTTAGGGTAATAGGGGTTTAGAGGCAAGGAATTGTCCCTAACCTATTTTAGTGAATTGAGTCTCGTAATTAACAAATAATGTGTAATTGGCTAAGGGTTCATATGATAGGAAAGGGGGGATGAATCAATCCCTAATCGTTTTTCCTCATATTTAAACAAGCATTTTAATTTCACGTTACAAATTTCTTAAATCAATCAATTATTCACAATCCAAGAATTAGTCAATTTGACCTTGTTGCAAATACAATCCCTGAGGATCGATCGGTATCTTACCGTTTATTTTATTACTTGCAACGTTTTCAGTACACTTGCTGAATCCTTAACAGGTCCCCACACCAGTCCCTCCTTTCATTGCATTGAGTGACAAATGGTCTTCCTCAGCTGTCTTGTCTTGCACTTCTGTCACCATCTTTCTTAAGCAAGTAGAAGAGCCTCAATAGATGGTGACCATCTTTCTTAACATCATGAATTTTTGCTTATTAGGACATTTGTGAGTATAAGAAAACTTCGCATCACAGAAGTAACATAGACCTTTATCCCTTCTCAGTTGAATTTCTGCTGCTGACATGTTTTTAATGGCTACATTTCTAGCATTCTGATTAAGAGCTTAGTGTTTGGAGTAGGCAACAATGCTGGTGCTGATGTTTTATTCACACTGTTACTATTATCAATTTTGCTAGCACTGAAATTGTTTCTCTGATTATTCGTTGTTAAACCACTCTGTGAACCACCAATTCTGTTTGTAACAGCATTCTGCTTAGCCTTACTTATAATGGTAGGATACTTCTCTTCAAACAACTTAGCTAGTGCTACTGCCCTAATCAAGTTATTAGGTTCCAAAGTTCTTACATCCCGCCTTATATCCTCATTTAATCCACTAACAAAGCAATCAAGAATTGTTGCTGTTCTGGACTGGGCCGCAGCCCATGAAGAATACTGGGCCGGATCGAGCGGCCCAATAATCAGCCAACGTTACACGTCGATTTGGATCGAGTCGCGACCCGCAAAGAATGTTGGGCCGGTGCGAGCGGCCCAATAGCGGGACAGCGCCATTTAATGCCCACGATGGGAAGATCAACGGCGGAGAGGAATCCTCACAGATCCGGCGGTCGGCTGTAGCACCCCTGGCGCTATATAACGAGTCTGTGACATCACCTGAGAGGTACGCATTTACACATACCGTTACTATACTCGAATATCACCTCACTGACTTGGGCGTTGGAGTGCCATCGCAGGTACCCCCCGCGGGAGCTCTGAACGCGACCAGCCTTCACACGGGAGCGACTTCAACACCTAGCCCGAGTCTCCAGATCAGCACCAGCTCAGATATACTTACTGCATCAAAGGGACCGATCGCTCAGCGAAGAGTCCGATTCATTGGAGACCATAGTGGGAGAGAGAACATCCCCACCCTGACTGACATACCTCAGCGAGGCAAACCACGCGGCGCCCCGCGCCCGCGAAACATGACTGCAATCCCTCAGCAACAGCAGGCGCCGAAGGGCGACATCGCCGACGTAGGCGATACTGCATCCAGTGCATAAGGGGCTCCTCCCGACCACAGTAGTGTCATGCTGCCGAACGAGATCCTACAGGAACTGCGCGATCTGCTGAGAGCAAGAGACAGGAACATCGCCGATCAGGCCGCTTCTGGGAGAGCGTATACCGCACCGGAGCAACGCCGCCGCGACGACGAATCGTCTAGACCTAGGGGAAACCCATCCAGAAGACATCGATCTCCCCCAAGGAGGTTACTTGTACATCGATCTCCCCCAACAACTCACCTAACTGCCTAATTCTCTATTTCTACTTGCAAATGTAATCTCCTAACTTCACATTCTGCATTTTGTTCCTTTGGCCCCTTCTTGGTATCATATTGCTTGCCGCTTCTATGTTCCCAGCAGTTGGACTCATAACAGAGATGGAGGTGCGAGACGAACGTGGGAGAAGGAGGAGGTGGTGGTGGTGAGAGGGAGAATGAAGTGATAGTGAGAGTGAACGATGGTGAGGGAGGGAGAGGGACCACAGTTGGAGAGGGGGAGTGAGAGGAGAAGTGAAAGAGTGATAGTGAGGGTATTTTAACTTTTTTAGTTAATTTAGGGAATGTGAAAGTAATAGGGGAAATGGGGAAAAATTATGTTTAGCACGAGGTCACAAGTTGAGCCGTTGAGATACCCAAACCCTCACAAACCATATTTACCACCTCAACATATAATACGTGTTAAGTTTCGCAGTGAATTGACTCCAAACCAATATTATTAAAACTGACCCGGTGATCGACCCGAGCAGGTCACTGGGTCAATGGTCGAACCGAGGGGTCACTGATTGACCCACATGACCCGATATCAATAAATTTGATATTAAATTAATATGAGAATTAGAAAAATGTAGGATATTATAAGTCAATATTTTTAAATTTAATATAATTGAGAATTAAAAACAAATTTTAAAATGAATAATTACTCATATTTATTTAATATATGGAATGTGATACAAAATATTAGATGTCAAATAAATATGATATATAAATATAATATATAATAACAAATATATAAGTATTAAAATACATAGTAAATAGATATAATTAATAGGTAAAAGGTTTTGCTAGAAATAAAAGGAAAAATAGGTTAAATATGATACAATGCGCTTCAGTTACAACAATATGTGGGTGCTCAGATGGTTAGCGTTTGAAGGTGGGATTTGGAAGGAAGGGGTTTGATTCCCTTATTCTTCCTTTTTGGTAATATATTTTGGAAAAAATAAATCTGCACGGGCGGATCGGTTGTACCAGGTCATCGGGTCAACGCCCAAAACTCACCAGGTCGTACCGGGTCTGGAATATGGATGATTCGATTAGTGACTCAAACCGGTCAGAGCACCGTTTCACGGTCCGACCGGCCGGGTTTAACAACACTGCTCTAGTGTTTTACATTATTTATCGATTATAACTAGTGTTTTACATTATTTATCGATTATAATTACAAATTTACACATCATTACAAAAATTTAGTCAAAATTGATAAGTGATAACCACGTTATATATCCATCGTTCTATTTTGTCAATTGTTATTAAACTAAAAAAAAAGGCTTAATTACAGTTTTGGTCCCCCTATTATGACCAATTTTCGATTTTGGTCCCTGAACTTTTAATTTGACGATTTTGGTCCCCCTATTTTCCCAATTTGAAAAATCAAGGTCCCCCACCCCAATTTTGACTCAGTTTGACTGACTTATCCTACGTG
Organism: Astragalus membranaceus; assembly: GCA_039519185.1. Classification (NCBI taxonomy): domain Eukaryota; kingdom Viridiplantae; phylum Streptophyta; class Magnoliopsida; order Fabales; family Fabaceae; genus Astragalus; species Astragalus membranaceus. Next base: position 38,909,642 of record CM076853.1, on the reverse strand, counting down.
GCAGCCCACGTGGACTGCCACGTAGGCGCACCCCCCACCCCACCCCACCCCCCCACCCCACCCCCCACCTACCCATTGTTCCTCTTCCCCACGGATACCCCCACCCCTCCACTGTTCCCCTCCCCCCTCCCTCCCCACCTCCGTCAACCCCACCCCCTCCCACCCCCACCTCCGTGATCCCCCCCCACAACCACACCCTCTCTCTCCTTCGCACCTCTCTCCTTCGCAACCTTCGCATCCCACCCCCCCTCCACCTCTTCCCTCCCTCACCGTAACCCCTCCCCTCTCTCGTCGCACCTCCCCACCCCAACCCACCCACCCCAACCCACCACCGACCCAACCCCCATCCCACCCCCTTCACACAACCCACCACCGATCCCCCACCCCCTTCGCACCACCCACCCCCTCCGACTGTGATTGCGATTTGCGACGAGAGCGAGAGCGAGAGCGAGCGACGAGCGAGAGCGATGAGCGACGAGAGAGAGCGATCTGCGACGAGAGCGAGAGCGAGAGGGAGAGCGACGAGCGGAAGATGGAAAACGAGGGGGATCAGTGATTGAGAGAGGAGGGAGATGCGAAGGAGAGAGAGATGCGAAGGAGAGAGAGATGCGAAGGAGAGAGAGAGCATGAGAGGAAGGAGGGAGTGGATTCGAGGGGGTGGGAGGGGAAGAGGAACAGTGGAGGGGGAGGGGGGGTTCACGGTGGTGGGGGGTGGGAGGGGGGAGGGTGAAGAGGAACAATGGAGGGGGAGGGGAAGAGGGTCACGAGGAAGAAGAGGGGGGAGGGGGGTGGGGGTGGGGGTGGGGTGGGGGGGGTGGGGGGGGGTGCGCCTACGTGGCAGTCCACGTGGGCTGCCACGTAGGATAAGTCAGTCAAACTGAGTCAAAATTGGGGTGGGGGACCTTGATTTTTCAAATTGGGAAAATAGGGGGACCAAAATCGTCAAATTAAAACTTCAGGAACCAAAATCGAAAATTGGTCATAATAGGGGGACGAAAAATGTAATTAAGCAAAAAAAAAAAGAAAACTAACATCTATATACCATCATCTTGCACGAATACATGATAGACACTATCCGGATTCACGAAATCCGAGTGCAGTCAATCCAAATCCAACCACCAAACCAACAACTCTTCTTCCCTCCCCCCCCCCCCCCCTCTCTCTCTCTCTCTCTCTAATTCAGTTTCCAACATTGGTTTTTTCGATTCAACAAGTTCAGTGCTGCGATAACTCGTCGTCATGGCATTGGCCAAGAAGCTCATAAACGATCCCAATGGTATGCCACTCATTTCCTTTCTCCTCAATCGCTTTTCTTTCTCTTTGTTCTATTCAATTTCCCACTCTTGATGAAAATCACCTGTAATCTGGTCTTCTTTCTCTTTGTTCTATTCAATTTATCAGTGCTGATGAAATGCGCTGACATTCCTCTTTGACTTAACCCTGTTCTGATACTTTAATTTGAAGATAGCGATTCTGGACTGAGAATTGTATTGTTTTTTATTAATTGCTTTTGTAATTGTAATGTAAATAAAAAAAGATATAAAAAATAGAGGAGCAATAATCTTATTGAAATTTTTCTTTAATCTGATTGCAGATGTTGAGACTGAATTCATTGATGGTCTTATGGAGACATATCCTGGACTGCAATACTTAGATGGCTTTCCTGAAGTATGATTAATTGATTACCCATATAGTCTATAGACATAGCATATGACTGTGTTGTATAATATGTATGAGATTGAGTGTTCATAAAGTTATTTTTTTTTCAATATTTTGTTGCTTGAATGTAGGTGAAAGTTGTGTTACGTGCAGATGTTTATCCTGGTCCACCATACAATAAAGTTGCACTAATATCAGGTCAGAAATTTTATTGCTTTTCTGTTTTTTTATTAGGAGCTGCATCATTAGGATTCTAAACTAATAAAAAGTGAGTGGAAGTTTGATATTTAACCCCGTAAAACATATCTTAGGCTGATATCATTGTTGTCTGATGTGGCATGAAAACATGTTTATAAATGAGAGACATCTCTCACCTTACAAGCGAGTTTTGTAGGGTTGAGTTAGTCCCAAGTCCCAAGACTCCCAACCCAAATTCCAATATGGTATCAGAGCCCATTCTAAATTCATTGGGCCACCCGCTATCGGGTCACTTGGGTCATGCTTTAATTTTCTAGTCTTGGACGCGAGGGGTGTGTGTATTGAGAGTCCGATATGATATGCCGGAAAGTGTATAAATGGGAGAGATCTCTCACCTTACAAGCTAATTTATAATTTATTTAATCACTTAGGTTTCATTAGGTACTTTTGCATTTCATGTTGCAGGGGGTGGAAGTGGCCATGAGCCTGCTCATGCTGGGTATGTGGGAGAAGGAATGCTTACGGCAGCCATATGTGGCAATGTCTTCGCTAGTCCAACAGTTGATGCAATTCTTGCTGTATGCTTATTTCTTATTATTGGAAGAGACATGTATATCATACTTCTAGTTTTAAACATACCAGTCTCTTATGATTCTGATGTGCCTTTTTTGTGATCCAAATTTAGGGGATACGGGCTGTAACTGGTCCTATGGGATGTCTTCTGATTGTGAAGGTATTGTTTGTTTTTTCCTTGTGTAATGCATTAGCACTTTGCCATCCCAAGTACATATGTTAGATGTACCATCACTTTAATTTGGTGTCTGCTGTAATGAAGTAGTGAAAATAATTAGAAGTTTCTTTCTATTAAAGTAATATTTGACAAGATGTAACCAAATGAAAAGGCAATGAAATTGTGCCACATCAGCTTTGAGCTGTGAATGATCTATAAGATAGTGATTGTGGTTTTTGCTCAAGTATGGTCAGTTTATGAGGAGTTGTTAGTTAGAGGATTTGCTTTTGTTTATGGATTCATAGTGTTTGAATTTGGATGTTGATAGAATTATACTGGTGATCGTTTGAACTTTGGTTTGGCTGCTGAGCAAGCAAAATCTGAAGGTTATAAAGTAGAGGTATGTTTAGTTGGCAATTTTTTTCACCTTTCAAAATAGTTAATTTGTAGGCATTATATTTATTTTTCACCTTGCATGCAGACTGTTATTGTTGGGGATGATTGTGCTCTACCTCCACCCCTTGGGATTGCTGGAAGAAGAGGATTGGCAGGGACTCTTCTGGTTCATAAGGTTCATCCACAAAGCCACTATATTTTTTTGCACTTTTTTATCCTTCTGTATATAAATGCACTCTAAATCAGTTTTTCTCACGTTACATATGTAGAGACATTGGTGGCTGGCCATTAAATGTTACATTTATTTTCTTGGAATTAACAATTATCATTATGTCTCATAAAAAATTATCATTATGTCAACATATTATACTACAGTATCAAGTTGTTATTTACAAATTTATTTTACTGATATTTTTGTTTCGGGTGAGGTAGGTTGCCGGAGCTGCTGCAGCTGCTGGTCTTTCTCTTGCCGATGTTGCTGCGGAAGCAAAATATGCATCTGAAAATGTGGGGACAATGGGTGTTGCTTTAAGTGCGTGCACGCTCCCTGGTATGGTTTTGGCAGATCGTTTGGGGCTAGGAAAGATGGAACTTGGTCTTGGAATTGTAAGTTTCGTTTAGTTAGCCAACTCGGTCTTTTCATTTCTCTTTGTAATTCTCTTTCTTAATAAATTATTCTAGAAAAAATTACGTCGGAGTTATTTGATATCGTGGGGGTTAAATAAGACTCTAGCCTAAGTACTTAACTACTTATAGCTTCATTGAATTTCAATTAGATCTTTTCAAATATTATATTTTAAATTATGTAAACTTTTTAAAAGCTTGGATATATTACATAAACAAATAGCAATATTAATATTTTACAATTGATTAGTATGTTTTATTTAAAATTTTAAGTAGGTCTCTACAATTTAGGAAAAGGTCAATGCATTATTAGTAACGGCTACTTCAAGAATAAATTAAAATTATACGGGACTGTATTAAAACATTTGAATTATTGGGACTTATCTAAAGATTTAATAAAACTACATGGACTACAGAGTAATTTAACCATATTTATGTTCCAAGCGATTGAAGTCTGTATTCCCTGTTTTTATTTCTCATTCAAATTTCAAAATATAAATATAATGATAACAAATGCTACTTTCATACAGCACGGGGAACCTGGTGCAACTGTGGCTGATGTACAGCCTGTAGATGTGGTGGTTTCTCATGTTCTGAAGCAAATATTGTCCAAGGTATGCCACATTATTGTATGGAAAGCTCCTGGTAAGAGTGTACTAATTATTGGTTATCTTGAAACATAACGCAACCACATCAAATAATAAAAGACTGGAGTTTTAGTGTATTATAAAGTTCTGTTTCTCTTTTTCCTCCTCTCTGTATTTTCCCTTAAAATTTTCTATTCTACCATTTTTTTCTGATATGAAGTGTCTGTCTTTATTTATCTTTTTGTTATCTGTATGTATTATGCCATTTTATATTAGTCATGCTCATTTGGGCATTACTTCGCACATACACAAGCATCTTGACACTGGATAGTCTGTTTTTCTTTAGAGAATAGAGAGATTGAATCAAATTTTATTGTCAAAAATAACTACCTATTACAACCAGTGGCTAATTTTTAGTGTAAGGAAAGCATCCAAGTTTTTTTCAGTGTAAGGTTCATTTATATATTGGAGACACCAAATATAACTACCTATACCAGATCATATCAGTATATATATATTTGGTCAAAATAGATCATATCAGTATAGGATTAGTATAAATAAGAGACGGAAAAAGACATATAGGACACATTATACTCTGAATTCAATATTCATGAAATATAGAACAATTAAATTTGGAAAATATTCAAATGACAGTCATTCGCAACTTAATATTTCACAAAGAAAACACATGAAATAAGCCAGTCATTCTCTTAGCTACATAAAGATTCCACAGCTTCTTACAAAGGGAGAATGGTGATGTGCATAGTCTGGCCCAAAAATTGCACATGCTTATTAATACCTTGCTTTAATGGAAGCTTTTTGATTGATTTTGTTTCGCTGAAACGCAATGAAATTATCATTCGTGTGAGTGGGTTACAATAATTTTCTTTTGTAAATGTTTGCAGGAAACAAACTATCTTCCAATAACTCCAGGTGGTAGAGTGGTCCTCATGGTCAATGGGTAGGTTCCCAAATATTATCTTTGCTTGAGAACTCAATCTTTAAAGTGTTTTAGATGTAAAATATCTGTATATTATTATTGGGACATAAGCACCATTTTCTAAAAGAGTTCATGTAAGTTTATGCGTGTGTCTCAGTCTGGTAGATCTTCTCATTACAGAATATTGGGTAACGATTACGTCAATGTTGTCTACAACAAGCGAGGTTTCATTAAAAATTGTCTGCTTCGACTATTTTATATTTATATATTATTGAAAATATATTGGCTGTTTTTTAGATAGCTGTTGGAATCTTGAAGTTTTTTAATCTTCCTTCAAACTTTTCTTCTGTATTATAGTTTTTTAAATAAAAAAAATGCATTTTTGGCACACATGTTACTTTTAAGATAGCTTTTCAGATTTTCCAAACTCAATGAAATGAAATCCCATTATTCAATATTTCAAATATTACAATGGAAAATACTTTCTATTATTCTTTTGATGTAAGATTGCTTTTGAGCACAAAATCTGTCTTTAAGGAGATGGTTTATTTATCTACAAGATTCTTCAAATGCAGGTTAGGTGCAACTTCTTTAATGGAACTAATGATTGCAGCCGGAAAAGCAGTTCCTAAATTACAGGTAGAGCATGGATTGGCTGTTGATAGAGTATATACGGGGTCATTCATGACATCTCTTGATATGGAAGGTTTGTTGCCACGGATACTGGCCAGGCACTGAGGCAATCCATTTTTCTTTGTATTTCATTTAACAGTTATGATTACCATATTTCATTTTCCCTCAGGTTTCTCAATTTCTATCATGAGGGCTGACCCGACTATTCTTCAACGTTTGGATGCTGAAACTAAAGCTCCTTATTGGCCTGTTGGTGTTAGTGGTAGGTAATTTATTGTAATTATTTTCATCAATCAAATTTATTACATGGAGATTGTTGAAGTCCCACATTGGATAGTGATATGACATCGGTAGTGGCTATAAGTAGGGGGTGACCCTCATCCCACAAGTTAGCTTTTGGGGTTGAATGAGGCCCAATCCCAAATTCTAATATAGTATCAAAGCCTATCAATATTGTTGGGCCACCTGCAGATTGTTCAGTCCTGCAAACTGCAGGCTCCAAATGTTTAGTCTTGGCCCTTGGGCATGAAAGGGTGTGTTGGAGTCCCGCATTGGATAGTGATATGACATCATTAGTGCTTATAAGTGGGGGGAAACCCTCCCCCCACCCCCAAACTAGTATTTAGGGTTCAGTTAGGCTCAATCTAAATTCCAAGGTAATCAAAACCGGACCGGACATTGAACCGGAAGAGGTGGCGGTTCAGGGGTTCTTGGGTTCAACCGGTTGAACCGGGGGTTCAACCGGAATTAATTAAATATATTATTTAATATTTATATAAAGGATAAAAAACCATAATACCCAAAATTTCACACCACAAACAATTAAATTATGCTTAACTTAAGCTCAACAATATAATATCCAAGTCATTAGTTAAAGTTACACATAAAATTGGTAGGTATAAAAAAACTCAAAGTTTGACATGTTTAAAAAATATATATTTTAATGCATTATTTAGAAAGAATCTAATGTCGCTTTATTTAGAAAAGATCACATCATGTAAGAAAATTGCAAACAATAAAGCTAATGTTGTTGAAAGGTGAATATCAGTCCCACATCGGATGGCAAATAAGAAGAATGAGCTGTGTTTCTCTATAAATAGAGCTAGAGTGTGCACAGCAAAATATAAGTGAGATTCTTGGCTTTCATAATATATAAAATATATAAATAGAGCCTTGACACTCATTTTGTTTTACAAAAAATAGTTTAAACTTTTTTATTTCAGTTAAAAAAAATAAAAAATAAATAAAAAAAAAAATAAAAAAAGTCATTTCTCAGAACCGGTTTCTGGTCGGTTTTGCCGGTTCTGGCCGGTTTTACCGGTTCTTGACCGGTTTTCCGGTTTTTCACCCGGTTCTTTGGCCATCCGGTTCTGGAGTCTAACTGGACCGGACAGGGGTCCGGTTCCCGGTTCCCGGTTCAACCGGTCGAACCGGCCGGTCCGCTCCGGTTTTGATTACCTTGCTAAATTCTAATAAGGATTTTACTATTTCCTGTTATTATTTGTTATATACGTTGTTGGGTTTTACCCCATTAAAATGTACATTAAAGTTCAACTGTAATATGTTAGAATGGGTAGTTATTATTATTATTATGATTCTGTTATTATATATGATTATTATGTATTATTATTGGGCAGAAATTGTGTATTATATTAGTGACAGTTTAATTAATTATGATTAGTGCTGTAACTGCTATAGGATGTACTGTGTCTGCAGTAACTGTTGTAATAACTGCTGTATGGCAGTTTTCTTATTTGACAGTTTGTATAAATAGGGAAAGGGGATCATAGAGGGGATCAGCTTGGAAATTGTAAGGGAATTGGGGCCTTTTTAGGCATTGGGAGAGATTAGAGGCTCTCATATGTCCTCTAGATTGATGTGTTCATAGTAATTTCTATACTGTAATTCTGTTTGAGTGAATATAAATCAGAAATTGTTCCAAATCTTTACTATTTGAAATCAGTTTCTATCAACTGGTATCAAAGCAGTTATTTCCTGGAAAATTGATGGTTACTACAAGAAGAGACATGGAAGCACGCTTGGAAAAAATTGAACGCGCGAGGGAAGAAGACAGACGGAAGATGGACGCTGTTTTGGAAACTGTACAGCAGTTATCAAATTCCCTGCAGGCGCTGGAACAGGCGCCAGAAATACTGGGGCGCCCTCACAGGCGCTTTCCTTACAGGCGCGATGTGCAGGAGGGCAGTTACTGCCCCAGGCGCCATTCTGGGCGCCATAACTCTGGCCAAGTCAGGAGCACTGAATCATATAGGCGCCATGACAGGCGCTATTTTCTGGATTCCCGTGATGATGCAATCAAGGGACAAATGGAGGAACTGATTAAATCCATGGACAATATCCTACAAACTGTATGGCAGTTACATTATGTTGGTGATTACATAATGAGTCAAGAGCACTACCAAGGGCGCCAAGGAGGGTACATGAGTGACAAGGACAGAGTTGAAGAACCAGAGTGCCAAGGCAGTTGCAAGTTCTATGAGGACAGAATTGAAGAAAATACTAAGGGCAGTAAGGATGATGATGAGCAGAGTTTTTCTGAGGCAGTTATCAGGCCAGAAATGGATTTTGTAAAGAATCAAGAACCAAGAGTGGTTGTGAAAACAAGAATAGGATCAAAAACACAAAAACAACCATGGTCAAAACAAAAGGGAGCAAAGAAGAAAATCCTAATAAAGAAGAAAGCCAAAAAGATTTGTGTTTTTGATCACTCAAAGGTGAAAGCAAAAGGAATGAATTGCAAGGAAAAAGAAGAAAAGGAGGGCAGGACGAATTCCGTTGAATATCACTGCAAGAGTTCCAATTTTTTTTGGCTGCTTATTCTTTCAACAATGGGATCCAGGAGGCCATTTGTTAATTCACCTTGAGGACAAGGTGAAAGTTTAGGAGGGGAGTATTGTTAGAATGGGTAGTTATTATTATTATTATTATTATTATTATTATTATGATTCTGTTATTATATATGATTATTATGTATTATTATTGGGCAGAAATTGTGTATTATATTAGTGACAGTTTAATTAATTATGATTAGTGCTGTAACTGCTATAGGATGTACTGTGTCTGCAGTAACTGTTGTAATAACTGCTGTATGGCAGTTTTCTTATTTGACAGTTTGTATAAATAGGGAAAGGGGATCATAGAGGGGATCAGCTTGGAAATTGTAAGGGAATTGGGGCCTTTTTAGGCATTGGGAGAGATTAGAGGCTCTCATATGTCCTCTAGATTGATGTGTTCATAGTAATTTCTATATTGTAATTCTGTTTGAGTGAATATAAATCAGAAATTGTTCCAAATCTTTACTATTTGAAATCAGTTTCTATCATAATATTAGAGGGGCAAAAGACTTATTTACTCATTCACTAAGCTTTTGAAGTTGTTCTTTCTTTGAAGGTAATCGGGTGCCTACTAAGATTCCTGTTCCAATTCCACCGTCTCGATCAACAAAAATTGTTGAGGTATATCCATGGAAATTGTAATTTCTCTTCTAAGACCTGTAACAGCTGCAATCTAAGAAACTTGTTAAGGACTAATCACGTTTATTAACAACCGTATGAAGATGTTCATGCAAATCATTAATCAAATTATGTAGTCTTTATCCAACTGGGTTATCCGGTGTTTTTTGTGTTAGTTGTTGAAATCTGACTAGCATTTGATTGTTCTATGTTTGAGATAAAACTTTGTTGGAATCTTTTAGAAGCAATTTGACATCTTTTGTTGGTTTAGTAATTTATTTCATTAGAATTTTACACATACCTTGCATTATTCCTAAGTGTCTGCTTGGCAGTTTAACTCGCATAATAGGACATTTCAAATCATACATTTGAAGAATTATAAGGATAAGCATATTTTGTGTGTACTTAATATCTTAATTATGTCTAACAAATCTCGACTTCTGGTTACCTTGGGCCCTTGGGGATTCACTTGGTTCACAGGAAATGGTTTACCTATTTTCATTTACAGATAATGTAACAACAGTTCAAACCTGCAATAAATTTCATTTTCAGATTTTCTTGATATTTGTTGCAACAGTTCAACTTCAACCATTTAAAGTCCTTTCCCCTACCGTCAATCTATGTACCTTTTGCTAGAAGCCCATATCTACATGGACATAAATACTTTGTTGTCAGATTTTTTCCCTTTTTGTATTAATATTATTTGTGAAACTTGTTCCATATCTGCTTTATGGAAGCCACAAAGTCAGCCTCTACAACTAACTGAGCACGGCCAACTTCTTGAGGCAGCCATTGAAGCGGCTGCACATGAAATTATAAATCTTAGGAACATGCTAAATGAATGGGATGGTAAAGTTGGTGATGGCGACTGTGGATCAACTGTGAGTCCTATTGCCTGCTTATTGATTATACAATTTATTATATATTATTGATCTATCATGCACATCACTTGTATCTCGTTTATCTTCTATAGATGTCTAGAGGTGCAAAAGCAATTCTGGAGGACCTCAAAAAGTAAGTTTGTTGTCTATGCTGCTTAGCCTTAGAATTTTTTTTTGGTTTCTTGCTTAGATATATGTAACCACGAATCATTAGCGCTAATATGTCAAGTTCACACATGGCCAGTTATTTGTTCATGTATTGAATAATGGGTTATTAGTATATGTTTTATTGATGGCTTTATAACACTGCCCTTGAAGAACTGCAAAGGTGATTGCTGCAATAGCATTGTCAATTTGAATTTGTTATAGCAGTCTGACCTGAACTACTATTGTTTATACACAGTTACCCTCTGAATGATGCCGCAGAAACTGTTGGCGAAATTGGATCGACAATTGGAAGAGCAATGGGAGGAACAAGTGGGATCATGTATTATTTCATGCCTTCTTTAAAGTCAAATTATTATCCTGTCTTATTATTATCAATTTCTCACTAGATTGTTTTTTCAGATATTCAATTTTTTGCAAGGCAGCATTTACACAGCTGAAAACAAGCTCCCATTCTGGTGTCACGTCAAAACAATGTGAGAATGTTTCCAAACCTAGCAACATTCAATTAGAATTTTTCAATTTATTTTTCCTTTGTTTTATCTAGTTTCGGTTGGACTGTCCATCTCTTATGAGTCTTTTGATTCAGGGGCTGAAGCACTTGCGGCTGCTATTGCTGCTGTTAGTAAATATGGGGGAGCTAGGGCTGGTTATAGAACATTGCTAGATGCTCTTATTCCAGCATTGTCAGTACTTGAAGAGGTGTTGGCAATAGCTGTACATTTGCTTTATTAGCCCCATGACATTATTTACTGTTATTTACTCTGCTTTGGCTTTACAGAGATTAAATTCTGGTGATGATCCTTCCACTGCTTTTGGTCTCTCCTCCGAAGCTGCAATAGCTGGAGCTGAGTCAACCAAGCACATGCAAGCACAGGTGACATGGAGTATTATTTTTTCTTTGTTAAGTGGGGGAACTTTTCTAGTGCCTTTATTTTAGCCATTGTGTGTCCGATGTCTTTGTATGTGTTGTGTTTCATAGCTTCTGGATCCTATCAGAAACTCGTTTTGAATAATAAGAATTCATGCTATTAGATGATTGAAGTCCTAAATGGTAGGAAAATTGCAACAGTTATTCATTCCAGAAGACACTTTTATGTTTTTAGTTATTGACATTATTAGTGGATCTGATAAGGAAGCTAATGCAGGCTGGGCGTTCAACTTACGTGTCTCAAGAGATTCTTTCATCGGTTCCTGATCCAGGTGCTATGGCCGCTGCATCATGGTACGGAGCTGCAGCCAAAGCCGTCATGGAAAAATACAAGAGTTAATAGTCGTCGTCACAGGGTCCCAATGCATGGCTATCATAACCTTTGTGACACCGGTTCGGACCTCCCCCTCTTATTTAAAAGAAGAGTTTGCTTATAAAAAAGAGTTAATAGTAATGTTTGTACATATTTATAAAGTTTTGTTCCTGATTTTTACACTCCTGTAAGTGTAAACATTGGTGTAAACATTGGACTCTCCGCTTATGTCTTTTATGCATAATGCTGTGAGAGTGATTACTATCTCCACTTACACCCAATTTTAATGTGGATGTAAATTTGATTACTTAATGACTGCAATTACCAATAATACCCTTCTCAATGTGAGTTTATGATTGTAATTCTCATTGTTTGGTTTTGGTTTATTGATTTTTCAATTAATAGTGACCCCTCGTCAAATTTTAGACCTGCATTTCCCCTTTATGATTTTGCTTTTAGTGTATCAGGAATATCTTTTTATGGAGATCAACGGATGGAATATAGTAGAATGAAATGGAATTTATGAGTAGAAATTTATTGTATTTTATTTTGTCAAATTATTCAAACAAATGAAGAGTGAGTAGTATCCTATCCATCGTACTGACCGTAGGGGTTTTTAAAACTTAAAAAATATGAATTAATACATACGTGAGTTGTGTACGTTATTTACATAAAATGTAAAAATTATCGGAATCCTCATCATAGCGGTCTCAAACTATGTGCGAAGGAGCTTTTCCACTTTGAACTCAACCTTCATTGGTCCAACCCGCATACAACCAAAGAGATTAAGTTGGCACTGATCCTTGTCGTGATGGAGAGTCTCTTATGTGAGGCACAATTGGTCTCAAAGTTACTGAATGAGACCCCGACTAGGAACACAAGAACAATATTATCAAGAACACTTACTGACTTACCCATGGTAAGGAACGCATAATTGTAAAGGGTGGATCCCTTAATCTAGGGGTAAAACGCTTTCGCTTTGCGAGGAGAAAGGAAATCGAGGGGTAAACTACCAATTACAAATAAAACAGTACAATCTAACTCAACCACTATTATTTTCTTTAAGACTCAACTCTACCCCCAAAAGACTTATCGAATTTCCTTTTCGACGGCAAAAAAAGGGTTAGGATGGTGGCCAAAGAAGAACAATTGTGAGTGCTAGAACCCTTGCGAAGGGAAGAACCATCCCCACGATCATTGGAAACTAAGAAATCAGGAGATCCTTTAGGACTATAATAAATCTGAAAGCTTTCTCCACTTCAAGCCACGGCGATACAAGGGCTATCATCAAGAAAAACCTATACACGAACCGTATGGAACATGATTTCCAAGGTGGAAGTAGCCTAATACGAACACACAGACCTCCACCCGCTCCGATAATCTTCTACAAGCAAGGCCAAAGCATTGGAGCGTTAACACCAGTGGCGGAGCTTGACAATAATTTTTGGGGGTACCAAAAAGTTAAATAATTCACATAAAATATTTCACTAGTATTTTAAGAGTTATCTATGGAGTTGGATTGGTTTTTATAATTTACCACACTATAAATGTACATGGTTCAAATCTTGGTTTCAACACTTTTTTGGAAAAAAATACACTTAATATCGTAAAATACAAAAAAACTACCCAAATGCCTTCAGAGAGAGTCGAACTGTCGAATACAAGCTCATTAGGCTAGCGTTATACCACTTTACTAGCGCATATGCATCTTCAGCGAAATAGTTAGTATATAACATCTAACATTAACTTTATACTATGTATACTAATCGATTTGAGAAAAATCTCGGGGGGTACCGTGGCATGCCCCGGCTCCTACCAAGATCCGCCCCTGGTTAACACAATTAGAGTTATCGGTCACCACCGCCATCACCATCGTGTGGACAGAAGATCCCCTCCTAACAAGAACTATTGTGTTACATAATTCTACCATTTAAAACTAAAAAGATAGTAAAAAGTAGCTAAAAAAAATAACACCAATAATATCTTTCCTAAAGCATGAACACCATCACCTTTGCTATCGGATAATTTTTTTTTTTAATCAAACAGGCAGTCAGCCCGAATTTATTAATAAAATAAAGAGAGATATAAAAAGCACAAGGGGGGACTAGACCAAAACCCTTGGTAATAAGGACAATAATAGAATGCCCAACAAGGCCTCTAAAATAAACAACCATAGAACTCTAATGGAAGAAATTCTAAGGCGAACAGAAAACCCGAAAGGAGGCAGGGCAACACCTGAGAGTCCCCACACAACCTCCACCCACCACCTCCTGAACTCACACTCCAAACCACAACAGCTTGCATCACCTCGCTATCCTCACATTAAGCACATCACAAAGTATCGAGGTTAGAGGTGGAGGCCCGGAGACGATTGGGAGGGGGCAAAGAAGCAGAAGGCAAAGGGGGAGGAGCCCGGCGATCTGCAAACTGCAATCTGGCGTCCGACAAGGTACAAACTATCGAATTAGCACCCACCGACAGCACACCCCCAGACATCCGGCGCCGTGACTCCAACCACCATCGCGAAGTCGTGCTACCGGCCAACACCGCGACAACACCTAGCTTGATCGAGGTAGCCGAGCCACCAACCACCACCGCGACCTTGCGCCCCCGGCCAACACCGTGGCACAATCAAGCAAAACCGCGAGCGACAGGGAGAAGTGCCCACGACAAACGGAGAGGAGGCGTGACTGCGGTCCAAAGTCCGAAACGACAGCCACCATTGCGAACATCAGACAAACCACCGTGAACCACCGCGAAACACCGCAAAAACACCGCATCCGAAACAACCCCTGCGCGAACAGAGCCACAAACCACCACGAACAGAAGCACTCCATAGTACCTCCAAAAGCGCGCAGATCCACCAACAGGGAGATCCGACCAGCAACGCCTCGGGGGAGAGGCCGTGGATGTCACAGAGGAGATCAGATCCGATGAAAGGGAGCCCCCAACGACGGTTCCAACCCAAGCAGCGCCCAACCCATTTTTATTAATTTACAGCCACCGGAACAACCGAAGTCGAACACGAAACGGCGACGGCGCAAGAACTTCTCCAGATCCAGATCGCAAAGAGATCCAAATCGCTTAACAACATATTCAACAGATCCAAAAGAAGCGCAGATCAGAGGAGAAGGAGCACTGAGAGGAGAGGGGAAGAAACCGGGGAGGGAGCCCCCCTCCCAGCGGCGGCGCTTCTTTGCTATCGGATAATTCTTGTAAGCATAATTCAAAAGGAAACAATGATATTATACAAAATTAGAGTGATAAATATAAGTATTCCATCATCTTTATCGTTAACATTTAGGGTACAAAAAAGTTAGACATGCTTAATCTTGAGCAGCTTGTTGGTTTATAATCAGAAACCAAAACCTTACAAAAATAACAACAAAGTTTAATTCAAACTAAACTAGCCATTAGGGGGCAGTATAACAACTAAGTGAATCTGTTAAGTTAGTTAAAGGTTGTTAGGATTAACAAACTTCCCTAACAACCCGAAACTAACTTAACAACTTCAGCATATAGCCATTGCCTTTTAGTGTATATATAGTAGCTATGTACAGCAGTGTAAACATACAGTTTTTACAAAAAAGTTTTTACATGCAATTTTTAATACCCTAAGTCTTCTGTTCCTCCTTTCTTCTGCATACGGCATCTTCATCTTGTTCTTCTGAGAGTTCCATGTGAGTCAGGTTGCTTCAATAGGTGGTTGAAATCAGCCTCACAAAACAGAGAGAAAAATAGAGTGTTAGTAGTTGTTTTTCAGTGACCGAAAACACAGCAAAAGAAAGAAAACAGAGAAAGAGGGTGAGAATAGCTACCTGTTGGTCTCAAGGAGAGATCCACGACCTAGAAACTGTTGGTGATATTCAAAGCAGTGAACATCCAGAAACATACAAGGCAGAAAATCACGAAGAAGTTAGGGTTTGTGAAGCAAATCAACAATATAAAAAGCAAACAGAAAACTAACAGCGTGGTTACCTTCGTAGTGAAGTCCGATCAACACCCTGAGAATCAGTTCCTGAAAAAGCCAAGATTCAGAAATTAGGGTTTCTAAAAACTGAGAGAAATCAACACTGAAACTCAGATATAGTAACCAATGAAGCTACCTGAGGTTACTTCTCTCAAGATTAAGCCATAAACTAGCTTGTTTCAGTGCATCTGAGCAAGATACACTGAAACCCTAGCAGAACAGAGAAGAAGAGAAGAAGAGAAGGAGAGAGAAAGAAAAGAAAAAAATAAACGATAACCGGTTTCTTACCTTTTATAGAATTGGATCAGGTTGGATCCGTTTCTAAAAGTTAAGATCCGCGTGTTGCTACAGTTGATATCCACTGGGTTCCGCAGGAACCGTTTTTGGTAGCCAAGTTGGGTTGCTGCGTGTTTTTTGGTCACTGTGGGCTGATATTAGTGGACTAGGCAAGTGATAGTTGCACCCCTGCTATTTGATTTTGCAACCTGCAAGATAAATCAGATTAAATGGTTATGAAATTCAATACTGACACTTATAACAAGACAAAATAAATCGGGAGAAGAATTACTCAATAGCAAAAAACCTCAATATATACGAACCAAAAAGGGAGAAAGAAGGGGGAACTCAATTAGTGCGACAAAGAAGCCATAAAAACAAAACAAATAAGTTAGGTATAGCTCAATCGAAACTGCATTGGAAATATTATAAACGCACGTACAACGAAGCTCTCTCATGGTCACATCCATATCAGCGTGAAAATTTTGTTTTCTAAGCACACATGTAAGCTTTCCCCAACTCATTCACTATGCTGCAAAGACAAAAGTTGTGCGAGGAAAACCCATGAGTTAGTGAAATTTCTGTAAGCTAAAAGTTTCAATTTACATTACTTTAGTTCACCATCACATAACATGCCGAGGTTTTACTGAACGTACATGCTGCATGGTTAATGCTCGTGTCATGTTTCGATAAAGTGCAGGACAAGAAATGGCTATGGAAAATAAGACAAATGAAGAACAAGTCTCAAACTATTTTCTTTTACAGAGAGTTAATAGTATGCTATGTACTGAAGTTAGTATTTTAAGATTACCATTTAGAAAAGATGGTAAAGTTTTGATAAGAAGGGTCAACGAGAAAGATGATAGTCTAATAGCCAGAGGTAAAGGGAATATATTTTAGGCTAAATAGCACTTTTGGTCTTTTATCTTTGCTCTAGGTTTTATTTTAGTCATTTATCTTTTTTTGGTCCGTTTTGGTCCCTCATCTTTCATTTTCATTTTATTTTGGTCCCTGCCGTCAATTTAAGTTAACGGACGCCACGCTGACAGTTAACTGCTGACGTGGCGTCTTAAGTGTCATGTATGATGTGTCATTCATTAATTGAGGTGACAAATAAATATATTATTTAAGTCAAAATTATTTTACACATTGGCATTTTAATTGAATAAAAATAGAAAAATGTAATTAACTAAAAGCTAAAGAAGTTCTGGAACAAGAACCCACAAATCTTCTCCAATTAAACCATTTATCTAAAAACAAAATTCAATTTCTGCAAAACAAATTCTGGAACTAGAACCCACAAATCTTCTCCAATCTTCTCCAATCTTCGTTAGAACAAATCTTCTCCAATATTCATTAAAACACTTTGTCAAGAAAAAGAAGAAGAGGAACGAAGCGAAACGAGATCTGGTTGGCGAAGAGAAAAAAAATAACAGCGAAACGAGATTTGTCATGTGTGATGTGGCGCCCACTACAATAAGAGAAAACGAAGAACAACGAACAACGAAAAGAGAGAAAACGAAGAAGAGGAATGAAGCGAAACGAGATTGAAGCTAAATCAGAGATCTGGGTTTGATGTTGTAGAGATCTGGGTTTTTTCTTCCATTGTTCTTCTCTCATTTTGCGATTTTGACTTTGAGGTTGTAGAGATCAGAATCTAAACTTGCGATTCTGACTCAGGCGAAGAATGAAAACACAGAAACCCTAAATCTCACAATCTCTCCTTGTTTTACCACTGAGATTAAAACAACGAAAAAGATTGATGAAGATTAGAGATGAATATTGATGTGTTTCTGATGAAAATTGATGGTTCGATAGAATCATTGTTGTTGTTGATGGAAGGGGATTTGAAGAAGAAGAAGAGGATGATGATGGAATCGTTGTTGTTGAATCGTTGCTTTCTGGAATCGTTTTTGAATGTTGTTGAATCGTTGTTTTCTGGAATCTGATTTTCCCTTTATTTTTCAGCTTTTGTTTTTTATTTTAATGTAATTTAGTTGTTAATTTTAGTTGTTATTTTAATGTGTTAATTTTGGTTGTTATTTTAATGTGTTAATTTAGTTGTTAATTTAAAAAAAGATAAATGTTGATGTGTAAATTGATTTAGAATTAAAAAAATACATTTATTTGCCACCTCAATTAATGAATGACACGTCATACATGACATTTAAGACGCCACGTCAGCAGTTAACTGCCAGCGTGGCGTCTGTTAACAGAAACTAACGGCAGGGACCAAAATGAAACGAAAATGAAAGATGAGGAACCAAAACAGACAAAAAAAAAGATAAATGACCAAACTGAAACCTAGAGCAAAGATAAATGACCAAAAGTGGTATTTAGCCTATATTTTATGTAATTGAATGAATAATAGGTAATCATAAAAATTAAAAACCTTGAAACCTGAATGATTTAGACAATCTGCTCATAAGTGAAGAGGTTTTCAAGTTTAGTGGCAGTATCAAACATTATAAGCGAGCATAGTCACTTCAGCCAAAATTGGAGCCAAAATTGCAACAACATTGGCGGTAAAATGCTTCCCCCCACTTGACTTCAGTTCTCCTTTTTTTCTTTCCCTCCACGTGTACCTACTTCTCCCGCCAACTTGAGTCTAGGTGCCACCTGTTGCTTTGCATGTCTTGCATCAAAAAAAAAAATCTGCATGATAGACACATAGTCTTATATCTCTGATACAATTGACACATGACAAAAGAGAAGAAGGGAAAGAGAGAGAAGGAACGAGATCAGTGGAGAAAAGGAAGGAGAGAGAGAGAGAGAGAAAGGGAAAGCAAAAAAAATCAAAATGAGTGGGTTGGGGCCAGGGAATGGTGGTTGAGCAGGAGAAAGGGATGGGAGAGTCGACTGGTTTGGATAAGGTGGTCGGCGATCCTCGGTGCACGAAGAGAGGGATGCGGCGGCGCTTGCGAGAGGCGAAAGAGGAGGGTGGTGTGGCGGAGCAGTTAGGGAAAGATGAGGGTGGGATTGAATTTGGGGTATTGGGAGATTTTAAGAAGCCGGTGGTGGTGTTGGAAGAGGGAAGGGAAGAAGGAAAAGAAGATAACAAAGCCTCCCTCAGTTCTGTCGCTGCATTCCATACTCCCTCGGCCAGCGATGGCTTGAAACATTGGTGGTCAGCGTCACCACCGTCTACAGTGGCGTGCACCCGCCGTGTTCACCGGCCCCGTCAGAAAGTGGCAGAAGAAGTGGGTCCACGTTTCCTCCTCTTCCTTACCCAACAACAACAACAACAATTCTCAACCCCAAAATAACAACAACAATGCTTCTTCTCGCCTCCTTCTCCTTCGCTGGACCCCTATCACCGCCTCCTCTGATGACAGCGCCGACGTCTCCGACGAACCACCCAGAAGGAAGTTTGGTTATACTCCCGTATGTCAACGTTTACTTCTGTTCTCTTCCCTTTTTTGTTTGTTTTTATTTTAGAATATTTAGTTGGGGTTTTATTTTTTATTATAAAGATTCGATTTTTATTCTTCTGTTGTGTTGGTGGGTTGCAAAGTTTTGTTGGGTTTCTATCTTTCTTTAGAAAGTGATTGTTATGTGAAGATAGAGTGTTGGGTTGGGTTGGGTTGGATTGGATTTGAATGTCTTCATGTGGAATGAATTGGATATTGAGGTAGTGAGAAGAAAATAAAGTTTATGGATTTAATTTAAATATACACTGTGGACTATGGAGATTGTGGTTTCATCATTTACTCTAAAATTTTATGCATTTTATTTCTGGAATTTGGATTAAATTGGGGTTATGTTCTATTATTGTGTGGTTTGGTGTGTGGGTGAATCACTGTTAGTGATTATTGGTTTCTTTATTTGGATTTGGGAATTGTGCAACCACCCATTGGTTAGCAAATTTTAATTAAGAAAAATATTATCAATTTCCATCCCCTTTGTTGTGTTATGGTTTCAGTTAAGTGACTGTTTTTCATTACAAGTAATAGTTGGTCATCTCAAATCAATGCCATGATACAGATTGCTGTGCTAGAAGAATAGAAAAATGGGGTTATTGAAAAGGTTGAGCATGAATTCCCAACTGAGAGTGGACAATCGACACCTAAACAGACAAATGTGACTCATGAGGTGCTTTGGGAGCTGGATATCAATGAAATCTCGGAGGAGACCAAGGTAAAGTGGCTGATTTTTCCGTTTCTGGTTTGAATGCGGTTCAGCATTTACTTGGTTTCCATTTTTAGACTCGATTTCTTCATGTTTTATCTTTGCCAGCAGCATATCCACGTACGATGGATGTGTATGCATTTGATTGTTAAAAAAACTTAGTGGTCTAAGTTGTCGATGTAAGAGTTACTTACCTTCTCCATCCCAGGTTTCTTTGAATTGTTGGTCTATTGATATTTTAATTTACTTTTGTCTGCAGGTGGTTGACTGATGAGATTAACGAGAGTTTACCCGAGGCAAGTTGCTATCTAACTTCACCACAATACCTATTAGTTTGTAGATGACAATTGCCAATATTTTGTACACATATTTGTAAGGAGAGTAAATTCACCATTGAGATATTGTGTTGAGTCAAAATACACAGCATTTAGACTTGCATTTGGAATATCAAATATTGGATTTCTTGGTTTAAAGGCAAGGTAACAAATTAATAATGCATCTCCTTATTCTTTCGCGTCCAGATCCCTCTCAACCTCAATAACAAATAGGTTCTGTTATATGGGTTCTGCAGTATATCAATCTTTTCATGATAAATACCGGTTACATCATTTTGGCCGGTTCAGCGTTGAAAGTAAGCATTGCTGTTTGTGTTTAATTTTAGACTTATTCTGTTACTTTCAATTATAACATTGTGTTTCTTTCCATTTTATAATTAGCTTTTCCATTTGTATTAGTTGGTTTTGTATAATTTGGTCTCAGCTTACTCCACTTTGTTCTACAGGTGGAATAAAGTTGCAGTGATTGGTTATCATAGTGTAAGCAACAAGTCTTTATTTTCATATTTGATTTGTTTCTTTTTATCTCATCTTTTTGCTAGCACCACAAACTCAGAGTACATTAACTCTTCTTTCACTAAGCAATACAAAGGTATAATCTTTGGTGCCTTATTTTCAGCATTAATAACTTGAACACAAATGAGTGTTGTTGGAAGAACTAATGCATTTATTCTTCTGCAGAATGAACAAAAAGTCAAGTGACTCGGTAGGAGAATCTCAAGTGCGTGTCAGTTTCTCACTTTCATCCATTCTTAGTTTTTCTTATATTTCATGTTGTGCAGGTTGTCCTTTGTAGTTATAATGTGGTTATCTCTGTAATGATTCCTAGAGTAAGTTGGGTTGGTCTGCACATGCATGATTGAGTCCTATCATTGCTTCTTTTATGTAACTAGAATGCTATTTACCATTAACCATTTCAAGTGTTATCTGTTAACAAGTATAATCTGGAAGTTTATTAGCTCTTCACTTGAGATAAGTTTCATGACTTAATACCAGATGGGATAGATTGGAACATAACAGAATTGTAGTCTTGATGATTTTCAAAGTTTTATATTTCGTTTTGTAAAACTTTTTCAGACATTTAAATATTTTCCTATTGTTGTTTGTTGTCAATCCACCATTTTATTGCATCGTATATTTTTAAACCGTTGGGGAAAGATTGGGGTGGATTTCAATTTGGGGGGTAAAGCAATTTGGGGCACAAAAGCTATTGGAAGCCACTGAAAGGAACATGACAGTCGGTTGTGCACGGCGGCGGTGGCCCTACAAGCATCGCCCTTTTCTCATCTGAGTCCCTTCTTCCACCTCATCTCTAGCTGCGCACTCTTGCTTCTTCAAAACAAGGTAGGACCACTTCAATCTATTAGGTAAGTATAGTATTTCGATTGTCCCAAATGATTTAAATTTGATTTGATCCCCATTAGTTGAGTTTGAATGCTTGCTTGAAATCACCTCTTTTGAGTCTAAAGCCATTAATTAGAGTTTTGTAATTTTATTTCAACCTGCACATTTTCATCAAAAACACGAATCTCAGCAGCTTCCCCTCAATTTCGATCCTGAACTGCTTAGGTTCATTTTTCCACCTTCTGTTGGGGTTTTATTTGTTTTTATTTATCATTCCCTTTAGTTTTTTAATTCAAATTCTAATGCTGAAATTCCTTTCTTTATTCACCGAATGGCGAAGGAATAAGCGTAGAAGGACACAACTTCTTTTATTCTCTTAGTAAGTATGTTACCCTCATTTTTTTTAGTTTTCATTGTAGTTCCTTATCTAAAGATTTGGGGGAGCCTGTTAATGTTTTGTTATCAGTTATTTTTGATTGCTCTATTATTATTTGCTATGTTTAGATGGGGAGACAGCTCCAGAAAGCCTATATAATTTCAATTAACTTGATTCAGCAGCTGCCTACCAAGGGTAGACTGGATGAACTGCAATTTCAAACTGAATTTGAAAATTTGGAAGGTTTTACAAAATGGAACTTTTTAATCAACTTTCTGCATAAGGATTTTTTTTAATTTTGTATTGGGAGGCCATTCATATTTAGGCTATTGGAGGGTTTTCAAGTAAAAGAAGTTGGCTGATTTAGTTCTGGACCTTTTTGTTATAAGACACAGAACTTAAAATCCATTTAAAGGGGATCAAATGATTTGTTTAGAAATATTTGTTTGACTGCACATCTATTCAACTTCTTTTACTGGAAAAAGACATAGCTATCCAAAAATATTTTAATAGCATCCTCTTTTTCCATTAGTTTGTCTAATTGTTGCAGATAACTTTGATTTTTAAGAGGTCCTAACTTCAATATTTGATATGGTTGTGCCTACAGTACTATAACAAATTCTAAATGTCTCCATATTTACAATTTTGTGTGCATATTGTAGTGCTATGAATTTGGTTCCACATAATTTTCGCACCGTAATATAAATTACAAGAAATTGTTACATGCTTTGTTACCCTTCTTACACTCCTAATTATTATATAGTTTCTCCAATCTATTACTAATTTCTCTTTTCAGTTATGACATCTCCACCAGTCGAAAGGCAATAAGAAGCACATAAAATGGTTTCGTGATTCATTGAAAGGCAATAAGAAACACATAAAATGGTTTCGTGATTCATCTCATGACAATGTCTAACCTCTTGGAATGATTGGGACCTTTCTTATGCTTATAATCTCTAGCTCGGGATTATTGTTGTTAAAAAAATTATATCTAATGATGGAATCATTGGGACATTTCTTGAAAAGCATTAGAGTTTGGTTGGTGTTTTTGGTATATTTGGGGCTTTCAGTTTCTCTTTTTCGTTATGTTATTTGTTGTCCATGTATTATGCTAATGTCGTGTTCTTTTTTTTAAGGATGGAAATAGTGAGGAGGAGCCTAATTTCATTGACACTCTAACTGACTTTGGTTCTCTCTCTGATTTTAATGATATACTCCAACTAGCAAGATTTGTTGTCACTGATGGTGAGGGTACTTCTACCATTTTTTCTGCTTGCAAGGGCGTTTTGGATGTTGGAACATCTGTTGCTATTTCTTCTAAAGTGTCTGGTGCACTAATTCTCTCCTTTCAAAGGGCAGGAATCTGATACTGCATCAAAATGTCCTCCATTGGTTCCTGATTCTGAAATCAGTGCTGTCCTGTTTCCTCAAGCAAGCATAAAGGTTCCATTTACCTCTAATGTTGTTGGTGTCATGGCAGAGTCTCCTCTTTTATTCCAAGTAGTGCTACCAATGATGCTCGGGAGAAAGGAACTGATGTGGTGTCTTGGTTCCTATTAACATTGAGCCTAAAAAGTGTTGTTGGTTTCTTTTATATTTATAGTAGTTGTGGTCCACTTGTGCCTATGTAGTGTGTTTGGTTCTGTATCAGGATTTCAAGAATAAGGGCTGGCTTCTAATGTTTTATGTACTTCACTTTTTGTAATGTAATGTTTCATCAATGAATATGTGTTCCATTGCTTATCTCCACTTTGCACTTTTGTAGTGTTCCCTTTATAAGATCATGCCAATTTCTTCATTAGATATTCAGATTGTATGATGAGAAAAATATATAAACAATATGCTTTATTCAATAATAGCAGGAATCTGATACTGCATCAAAATGTCCTCCATTGGTTCCTGATTCTGAAATCAGTGTTGTCCTGTTTCCTAGCAAGCATAAAGGTTCCATTTACCTCTAATGTTGTTGGTGTCATGCCAAAGTCTCCTCTTTTATTCCAAGTAGTGCTACCAATGATGCTCGGGAGAAAGGAACTGATGTTGGTGTCTTAGTTCCCAGGTATAGTCTTTTTTCTTCACTCCCTCTTTTCCTCATCTCTTTTCATGGTAATTTGTCTTCAATATGTAGCAACAACCATGACTTCTATTCTTTGCATACAATCCTGCATAATATTATAGTTGTAATCTCTATACATTTTCCGACTTGCTCTTTGCACATAGGTTTGCATGATTGGGTAGCTAATGTTCCTACAATGCTATCTACAATGTTGTTTTGATTAGTTTTATCTAAATATATTGGTGTAGGTTCCTTGATAGTATCATAGCTTCCAAGACTTTTCCTTCCATCATATCCATGCATTCGGTAATTCTTCTTCTTCCTATTTATTTATCTTCCATGATTTGTCTTCTATAATGTATAAAAAATGATTGCGTTTTCATTTGTGTTTTGCAGAGATTGATTAGGGTGAATGCTGAATTTTATCATGGTTACCATCATATCCTACCAGCAAATCTCATTGTGGACACTGCGTCTGGATCACATTTCCCTGCTTCAATTTATATTGGTTCTAATGGAGTTCCCTACATAGATACTGATACTGATCAGATAATGGATCTTTTTGGAGTTAATGGTCTCTTAGGTGCACCTTAACGTAGGACGATTGAATTGACTTATAATACACGAAGATGCTTTCGTATTCATATTCCAATGACTACGGATCGTGTAAGGCCTAGGTTGATGCGTCATCAACCACCACCTCTACAAGTTGAACATCCTGAAGACAATGTTGCCGGAGTTATTGAAGACAATCCTATTGTTGTTGACTAGATGATTTTTAAAGTTTTATATTTCATGTTGTAAAACTTCTTCTAATATTTAAGGATTTTCCTATTGTTGTTTGTTGTAAAACTTATTTAGACCTTTAATATGTTGGCTTTAGTTTATACCTTTTGTTTCCTACATAATATTAATTTATTTTGGTCGTTACTAGGGCTCCCCGTCCATTGGACGGGCATTGAGACTAGTTGTAAAAAAGCAAACAAATGATACTTTCAGTGCTTTACCTCCAAAATAGTTTTAGCTTCATCATTAAATGTTTTGCAAAGAATTTCATAACTCTTCTTCATCTGCATCTGAGATTAAAAAACCAAATTTGTGCAAAAAATCCTATTATTAAATGTTTGACAAAATTAATCTCATTATTGTAGAAATATATTTAATTATTAATTCATCAATATTGTGCTTTTCAAATATTATTATTTTTGACACCACCTATGAATAATTTAGGAAATGTATTTTCTTTTTTACATAAAAATCAAAAAATTAAATGTACTTTATTACAAACTTTAATTTAATAAATAACAGAGTTATCTATTTCGGGGGCTTCTAGGGTGAGGGAGCAAATCGAATCCCCTCACCGATGAACCACTAAAATTGACCATAGGATATTGTGTAAAATGCTATGAGTGGTTAAGATTGAATCAACCTGTATTAAATCTCAACTTGATGAATTTTTATATTACATCTTACGATCATATATTTAATGGTTCACCGGTAAGGAATTTGATTTGCTCCCTCACCTAGAATTGCTCCCTCACCTAGAAGCACCTATTTATTTCATCTGTTTATATTTATAATTTTTTGTAAAACAGTTATATATATATATATATATATATATAATAAATAGGGAAATTATTTTTTGAAGAATATTAGAGAGATATTTTTTTGACTCAAGAATATTAGAGAGATGTAAATCAATTTTTATATTTTATTAGTAAGTTAAAGCATTAAGTTTTCTTAGCAACTAGTACTATACCTGTGCATCCGCACGGGTCGATCACGTTACGTGACACGATTACCTCAAATAGAAACTTTATTTTGAAATCTCATTAATCTAAAATCAATTGTAAAATATAGAGGATGATTTGCATACGCACAGGTGCTGTCGTGTTATTTTTATGAATGAATTAAGACAGTATTTAAATAGCCGGAACATTACCCCGTGAAAATAAAGAAAAATTTAAAGTAGATAAAAAAGGAGTTTCAAATAAAAAATTGATAAATATAAAAACTAAAAATATAAAAGTATCATTTAAAAACAATATGTGCATTTATCCCGTGTGTTTTTATATATCAGTGCAGTGTTTTTTATATATCAGTGTTGTTATCCCATTTTTTTTATATATCAGTGCAACTATCCCGTGTTTTTATATATATCATTCCAGTTATCCCCGTATTTTTTTATATATCAGTGCAGTTGTCCAGTGTTTTTTTAGTATCAGTGCAGTTATCTCATAATTTCAATTGATTATTTGAGTTGATTAGTAGATTATTGTAGATAGTAAAAGATAGATAGTAGATTATCAATAACAAATATTTATCCCGTGTTTTTTTATATATCAGTGACAATTATTTGTCCTTTTTAGGTATTATTGACAAATATTTGTCACCTGTGTTTTAGATAGTCATTAAGTCATCTTATTTTTTTAGATAGTAGGATTATAGTAGTCTTCAAAAATTATAATTATTAATGGCAAATATTAATCCCATGTTTTTTTATATATCACTGCAGTTATCCCGTGTTTTTTATATAACAATGCAGTTATCTCGTAGTTTGAATTGATTATTTTAGTTGATTAGTAGATAGTAGATTATCAATAAGAAATATTTGTTTTAAATATTAATTAAATATTCCTTTCTTAACATTGATTAGTAGATTATAGTAGATTATTGCAGTTATCCCGTGTTTTTTTAGATAGTAGGTTCATAGTAGGTTTCCAAAATTATAATTATCAATGGTAAATATTAATCATAAATTGTCAAAAAAAATTATAAATATTAATCCCGTGTTTTGGTAATGACATTTTTACCCTCAAAAGTTTGAGGTGTCTTTTAGATAAAATGAGGATATTGGTAAAATTATATGTGGTGAATTGGTATAAATATATAGTAGATATAGTAGATATAGTAGATTTATGGGAAAAATAAAGTAAAAAGAAAAAAGGAAGAAAGAGAGTGTAAAAGAAAAGTGAAAAGGATGAAAGAGAGTGTAAGAAGAAAGAGATAAAAGGAAGAAAGAGAGTGTAAGAGAAAAGTGAAAAGTAAGAAAGAGAGTGTAAGAATAAGGAGAAAAAAAAATAGAGTGTAATGACATTTTTACCCTCAAAAATTTGAGGTGTCTTTTAGATAGAATGAGGGTATTGGTAAAATTATATGCGGTGAATTGGTATAAATATATAGTAGATTGGTATAAATATATAGTAGATATAGTAGATAGTAGATTTATGGGAAAAATAAAGTAAAAAGAAAAAAAGGAAGAAAGAGAGTGTAAAAGAAAAGTGAAAAGGATGAAAGAGAGTGTAAGAAGAAAGAGATAAAAGGAAGAAAGAGAGTGTAAGAGAAAAGTGAAAAGTAAGAAAGAGAGTGTAAGAATAAGGAGAAAAAAAAATAGAGTGTAATGACATTTTTACCCTCAAAAATTTGAGGTGTCTTTTAGATAGAATGGGGGTATTGGTAAAATTATATGTGGTGAATTGGTATAAATACATAATAGATAAATACATAATAGATATATAGTAGATTGGTATAAATATATAGTAGATATAGTAGATAGTAGATTTATGGGAAAAATAAAGTAAAAAGAAAAAAAGGAAGAAAGAGAGTGTAAAAGAAAAGTGAAAAGGATGAAAGAGAGTGTAAGAAGAAAGAGATAAAAGGAAGAAAGAGAGTGTAAGAGAAAAGTGAAAAGTAAGAAAGAGAGTGTAAGAATAAGGAGAAAAAAAATAGAGTGTAATGACATTTTTACCCTCAAAAATTTGAGGTGTCTTTTAGATAGAATGGGGGTATTGGTAAAATTATATGTGGTGAATTGGTATAAATACATAATAGATATAGTAGATTAATTAAAGTATAATGGTTTGATTTGCTAGAGTTAGTTTGAAGTACCTCTCTCAAATTAAATATTGAATGCATTGAGTGTATTAAATTAAACACTTGAACTAGTAATTTTTTTTGAAGAACTTAATTAAACTAACTTTTTTTACCAATTAATTAAACTAACTTGAACTTTAGAATTTTAGTTTTTTTGGCTTGTGTAGTTAATAGGTATAGAAGAATAGATTCGTCAAGAACCAAACAAATATTCTATATTTTTGCAAAAAAGAAGTAATATACGCATTTCATGTCGCATACTTATTATAAATATGAATTTTCTGATGTCAAAAAATATAAATATGAATTTTCTAATTTGTGCAATGTTAAATACTAATTATATTATATTATATACGAGTTTATTTATTAAATCATTATGTCTTTTTTTAAAAAAAAAAATATCATTACGCGGGAACATTAGATTTGGATAAAGCGGAAGCATTTTTTCATTTACTTTTTATTTATTTATTTACTTTCCTTGCTGAAACACTTCTCAAACTATATACAGAACCAATTCCAATCCCCAAAAACAAAAAGCCCTCTCTCTCAAAGCGAGGGAGACTCAAACTATCAACTCCCTCATTTTTTCCCTCTCCGACTCTCCGTGTGTGTATTTACTATATAAAGAGGCACCCGCACCTCCAACAAACTAACGAGGTCATAACAAGTAACCACTTTTCTTCCCTCTCATTCGCGCTCTTCTTTCTCTTTCTCTCTTCTAACTTCTGTTTCATGCAAAACCGTTTCTAGGTTTTTGAGGTTCTAGAATTCGCTCTCTCGATTCAACAAGCTCAGTGCTCCGATAACTCGTCGCAATGGAATCCCTACTGTCCAACAAGTTCATCAACAAAATCGAAAGTGCGTCTCTCATTTCGTTTTCCTTAATCTTTCTCTCTTTTTTCTACTTTCTTCTTTCAATTTCTGACTGTTGACGAAAGTTCCCCTGCGATCTGGTATTCTTTGAAAGTTACAATTAAAAATGGCGTAATCCGAATATTTTTGTAGTCGTTCCGTTCGAAATCGTGTTTGCATGTTTGAACTGTTTTCGTTCGCTTCTTTTTGTTTTCTTTTGAAATTCCTCTGCGATTTATCTTTATTTTAGTTAGTTCGAATCTGAATTGTTTTAGCATTCGGCTTTGACTTAATCTATCGAACTTAAAATAACTGAAATCGCTACTGAATTCGCATTATTTGAAGTATTTACATGCAATCGTGTTCTACTGTAGCTGTAACGGTTGAAATTGTGTGCTCTGAATATTCGCGATCGTCGTTGTTCAGTTTGCAATCGTGTTCTTATCTTTTTACTGCTTTGATTATTGCTGCCGTGTTCGCATTATTTGACGCAATTCACATGCAATCTCGTTCTACTATAGCGTTAACCGTTGAAAACTGTGTGCTCTGAATATTTGCGATCGCCGTTGATCTGTTCGGAATCGTGTTCTTGTCTTTTAACTGTTTCAGAATCGCGTTATTTTTGTTTATACCTGAAATGCGTCAAAATTTTTCTTAGTTCGAAATTTGTTAGGCTACATCTTTGCTATTCCTCTTTGACTAAGCCGTGCCGAGCTTTGACTTACCTAGATCGCTGCTTGCATTCGTAATGTCCATGCGAAACACAGTTATATTGGAAATGACGTCGATTTCTATTTAGGATTGCTTTGGTATTTCGTTACTAGCAATGAATTGAAGATTGTGTTGTTTATATTGCTTTTGTAACTCAAGCATACTAATATAAAAACTGCTAAAGACAGAGGAAGTTGAATAATTTCTTTTTCTCATCTGGTTGCAGATATTGAGACTGAATACATTTATGGTCTTATGGAGACATATCCTGGACTACAATTTTTAGATGGTTTTCCTAAAGTATGATTACGAATATTTGATTTGATAAATGTGATTGCGCATGCATACCTGTGTATAATATGTTAGAGTTCCTGAAGATTTTTATGTTTTTTTCGGTTGAATGTAGGTGAAGGTTGTGTTCCGCGCAGATGTCTATCCTGGTCCACGATACAATAAAGTTGCAGTAATATCAGGTGAGATATTGCTGTTATATTGTGTTTCTGCAACTAATTAGAAGGGAGTGGAAATATGATATTTAAGCAGTGGCACTTTTGTATTTAATGTTGAAGGGAGTGGAAGTGGCCATGAGCCTGCTCATGCTGGATTTGTGGGTGAAGGAATGCTTACAGCAGCCATATGCGGCAACCTCTTTGAGAGTCCAACAGTTGATGCAATTCTTGCTGTATGCACATCATACTTCGAGTTATAAACGCACCGATCTCTTTAATGATTCTGATGCACCTATTATGTTTCAAATTAGGGGATACGAACTGTAACTGGTCCTATGGGGTGTCTTCTGATTGTAATGGTAATATAAGTTCTTTCCCTGTTAGACGTCTAATCACTTGCAATCGCTGTCTTCTCTAATGAAGACAATAAGTAGTGATAAGAATCAGAAGCTTTTTTTTTATTAATATTGATATTGTGCCAAATCAGCTTTGAGCTGTGAATGATTTATAAGATACTGAGTGTGGTCAGTTAATGAGGACTTTTAGGATTCGCTTTTGTTTCTGAATTCATAGTGTTTGAATTTGGCTGTTGATATAGAACTATGAAGGTGACCGCTTGAACTTTGGTATGGCTGCTGAGCAAGCAAAATATGAAGGCTATCAAGTAGAGGTGTGTCTAGTTGGAAAATGTTTTCGTCTTCTGCTAAAAAAAATAAAGTTGTAGCCATCATATTTATTTTCACTGTGCAGACTGTTATTGTTGGGGATGATTGTGCTTTACCTCAACCTCTAGGACTTACTGGAAGAAGAGGATTGGCAGGGACTATACTGGTTCACAAGGTTCGTCAACAAAGTTACTTGGTTTCTTTGCATTGTGTTTGATCTTTCTGCATAAAAATGCTTTTTCAACCACTTCTTTTCATGTTACTCGTCGAGGGACTTTTGTGACTGACCTGTGTATCAATGTGTACATTATATTATATTAGAGTGCCAAGTTGTTATACACTTTTAATGCTTTTTTTTGGGTGAGGCAGATTGCAGGAGCTGCTGCAGCTGCTGGTCTTTCTCTTGCCGATGTTGCTGAGGAAGCAAGATATGCATCTGAAAATGTGGGGACAGTGGGTGTTGTTTTAAAGGGGCACACACTCCCGACTGCGTCGGTGTCGGCGTGGAGGGAAGGTTTGCTTAAGCCACCTCGTATAGAACCAGGAATGATGGAATTGGGTCATGGAATTGTATGTTTCCTTCCCCTTTTAAGATGAAAATTTAAATTTAAATATAGAGCATAAAGCTCTTTGACCCAAAAAAAAGCAGAAAACTCCAAAGTTTTTCTAGTAATGCAAATCTTTCGGTCTAACCACATGATTGGGTTTGCTTAATTATGCCGAAATAGACATTCCTATTTCACAATTTCTCTCATATATCTATCAAAAGAATTTAGTTAACCCCGAAATAAGATGTTAGTACCTTCTCTGTTATTTTTCTTGTAGTGTAATCTAACCAAATTTATATGGACCTATAGAGTAATCTAACCATATTTATATTCCAAGTGATTGAAGTTTGCCTTCACTGCTTTTATTTCTCATTTAAATAATCAAGTTAGGGTGTGATAATAAATGCTACTTTTTACAGAATGGGAAAAAGGTTTAAGTATGGATAATATACTACCTGCAGATAAGCTGGTTTCTTGCCTTCTGAAGAAAATATTGTCCAAGGAGGTATGGCACTCTATTATGTTGTCCATAGGAAAATCTTATTCATTTATTTTTCTGACATGAATTCGTATCTCTGTCTGTAGATTAATCTTATTATTGTCAGTGTATGCACAATATTTAGTTAATTTGTGCATGACGTGCATAAGCATCTTGACATAGACTAGTCTGTTTTCATTGAGAATACAGAAAACTGAATTTTATTGCCAAATTGCTACATATTAACATCAGTGTCTAAATTTTAGTGTGGTGTTTATTTATAAATTGGAGACCCCAAAGAATCGAAACAAAGTTTTGCCAGCAAGCTATAATCTGAATTCAATATAATACATGAATTAATGACCGTTTAAAATCGCAAGATATTCAAATGATAGAGCCCTCAACAACTAAATGTCAGACAAAGAAAACCCATGAAATAAGTCATTCATTCTCTTAGCTGCATAAAGATTTCATATCTTCTTATTGAGGGAGGGTGGTGACTAGCATAGTTTGGCCCAAGAAACTCTTTGGCTGTTTTCCCTGTCCCTGAATGCAGCGCGGTTACATTCTTGTGAATGAGTTACAATCTTTTTCTTTTGTAAATGTTTGCAGGGAACAAACCTTGTTCCAATAACTCGAGGTGATAGAGTGGTCATCATGGTCAATGGGTAGGTTCCCAATATTAGATAAAGATAACACCAATCTTGTCTCTAAGAGATGTTTCATTAAAAATTGTCTGCTTCGACTATTTTATGAATTATTTAAAATTCATTGGCATTTCTTGATTGCTGTTGGATTCTTGCAGATCTTTTTAATCCCCTTAAATTTCTCTTCTGTATTGTAAATTCCATATAAAATTTTAAAAAACCTTTTTTATGGCATACGCGTTACTTTTAAGGTAACTTTTCAGATTTTCCAAACTAAATCAATCTCATTGTTCGACATATTACATTGAAAGATGCTTTCTATTGCTTTCTATTAGTTTATTAATGTCCAGAATTGTTTTTGAGCTGTGAAGTTGTCTTCAAGGAGATGGCTTATTTATCTTATAAGATTCTTCAATTGCAGGTTAGGCAGCACTCCTTTAAGTGAACTAATGATTGCAACAAGAAATGCAGTTCCTAGATTGATGGTGGATCATGGGTTGGCTGTTGACAGAGTATATACGGGTTCATTCATGACTTCACTTAATATGGAAGGTTTGTTGCCATGGATAATGGTAAGGCAGTCAACTTTTTGTAGTGCTTATTCAGCAGTTCTGATTATCATATTTAATTCTCCTTCAGGTTTATCAATTTCTCTCATGAAAGTTGATGAACCGTCTATGTCTATTCTTCAACGATTGGATGCTGAAACTAAAGCTCCTTATTGGCCTATTGGAGTTAGTGGTCGGTAATTTGTTGTAATTGTTTTCATCAATTAGTTATATTACATGGAGATTTTACTATATCTTGTTATTTGTTATTAATTTGTCTTGTTCCAGTAAAAATATGGCTTTTGCCTCTTTAAAATGTACATTCAATTGTAAGGACCAAACTAAATAACTTCTCATACATTGAGCTTTTGAAGTTTTTTATTTAAAGGTGATCGCATTCAGGTTAAGATTCCAGAAAAAATTCCGCCATCTCAAACAGCAAACATTATACAGGTATCCCCCTGGAAAATGTTTAATAGCAAGTAACGTTAGCAGCTCTATGAAGATGTTTGTGCGAATTTCTTAGTCAAATTATGTTGGCATTATCCGGTGTTTCTTCTGTTTTAGTTGTTAAAATCTAACTAGCATCATTTGATTTGTTGTGTGTTCGAGATAAGGCTTTGTTAGCTCACTGTTGGATGCAATTTGACATCTTGGTTGGTTTAATAATTTAGAGACATACCTTGCAATAAACCGATGTGTATACAGTTGATTTCAAATTGACATAATAGGAACATTTCTAGCTCACAGACACACATACACATACATTATATATATATATATATATATATATATATATATATATATATATATATATATATATATATATATATTGTCCAGATTCTAATTACCTTGAGGCTTAAGCTGATGACCAGAGAATAGTTTTTGCAACAAATTTCATTTCTGGATTTTCGTGATATTTGATGTATCAGTTTAAATTCACCTATTCAAAGTGTTTTCCATCTTACGATCAATTTGTGTACCTCTTGTTAGAAAGCCACATCTAGAGGGAAATAAATACTTTGTTATCAGCTTTTCCCCTATTATTATGCATTATAACTTGTGAAATCTGGTTCAATATTTGCCTTATGTAAGCCTCATACTTGGCCTCTACAACTAACTGAGCAGGGAGAACTTCTTGAGGCAGCCATTGTATCTGCTGCTAAGGCACTTTTAATTTTTGGGGACCTTCTGAATGAATGGGACACTAAAATTGGTGATGGTGACTGCGGATCAAATGTGAGTCCTCAAAATTAACCGCTTATGTATTATATGATTTATCATTTATTTATTTAATATATAATTGTTGATTTATCATGCTAATTCCTCCTTGAATTTGGTTTATATTCTATAGATGTGGAGTGGTGCACAAGCAATTATTAAAGACGTGAAATAGTAAGTTTGTTTTCTATGCTGCTTATCCTTAGATATATTTTTGGTTTCCTAGCTTAGATTTAACCATGAATTATTAGTGCTAATGCTAATATTTCAAGTTGAGGCATGAACAACTATTTTCTCATGTGTTAGGTAATGGGCTATTACTCTATATTTTTTTATGGCTTTATAATTCCGGGCCTTTTTGGAACTGCATTGGTGGGGGGTTGCTGCGATAGCATTGTCAATTTGAATTTGTTATAGCAGTCTGACTTGAACTACCGTTGTTTGTATGCAGTTACCCTCTGAATGATGCTGCAGAAACTGTTCGCCAAATTGGATTGACAATTAAAAAAGCAATGAGAGGAACTAGTGGGATCATGTATTATCCCACGCGTTCTTTAAATTTAACTTCTGTTTGCTGTTTGACTATTGTAATTTCTCAATAACTTTTTTCCTTCTTTTCAGATATTCAATTTTTTGTACGGCAGCAAGTGTATCACTGAAAACAAGCTCCAATTCTGGTGTCATATCAAAACAATGTGGGAATATTCTCCAAATATAGCAACATATAATTTATCAATTTATTTTTCATTTTTTTTATCTCATTTTGGTTGGACTCTCTTTTGACTCAGGGACTGAAGCACTTGCGGCTGGCATTGCTGCTGTAAGCAAATATGGGCGAGCTAGAGCTGGTGAAAGAACAATGCTAGATGCCCTTATTCCAGCATTGTCATTTCTTGAAGAGGTGTTGACAATAGCTGTCCATTTGTTTCATTAGTTCAATGGCCTTATTTACCGTTACTTACTATGCTTTGGCGTTACAGAAATTAAATTCTGGTGATGATCCTTTGACTGCTTTTCTTCTCTCTGCTGAGGTTGCATTAAAGGCAGCTGACTCAACCAAACACATGAAAGCAACGGTGACATTTATTTTTGTTTCTTTGATTTTCTTGAAAGCATTATTATTTCGTTGATATGTGTGAGGTGAATTTTTTATATGCTATATATACTTCCTTATAAATGTGGGTTATTCTAGAAGAACACTTTCACGTTTTTATTAATTTTGACATTGTTAGTTGGATCCGATGAGGAATCTTGTGCAGGCTGAGCGTACTCCTGTGCTTCCAGAGGATTTTTCAGTAGTTCCTGATCCAGGTGCAATGGCTGCAGCAACATGGTACCGAGCTGCAGCCATGGGGGTCAAGGAAAAATTTGCTGAGTTACAAGTCAAGAATTCATTAGAAAACATAACAGTTGAGGAATAGTTACGAGAGTTAAGCTACATACATAGCTCTTAATGAAATCTCTTGTTTGTTCGGATATAACTTGGTCTTGGTCCCCATTTTGTACTCTATAACCATTGGGCTCTCCACTTATGTCTTTTCTGCATAGTGCTGAGAGAGCGATTGCTAATCACTTTTGTATACACCCAATTTTAAAATGGATGTACATTTGATAACTCATTGATTGCAATAGAAAATAATATCCTTCTCAGCGTATGATTCTAATTCGCATGGTTTATTATTGAATTTCTTTTTTAGCTCAGTTTTGGTAACGTATCCTCGTCGTCTGACATCATTCCCGCATTTTAGCTTTCAACTGTATCTGGAATATGTTTTATTTGAAGATCATATATATTAAGGAATAAAGATCTGTAACCGTAACGGATCAATATAGTAGAATCAAACAAAATGAAATTTTTTAAAGACAATTCAAATTTACAATCTTGTCAAAAAAATTCAAATTTACAAGAGATGGACTAATTTCAGGCTTTTCTTATAACAGAAATAAATCATGCTTTTCATTCCCTATTTTAAAGGAAAAATAGATTCACCTCTCTAGGTTATGATTAAAGGACATAGACACTATTTTAAAAAAAAAAAGATATCACGAGTATCCATTTTTTCAAATGAACACTAACCTCCTTTATTCGTTTTGGAAATTTCACTCACCCCCCTTATTTGTACTTATTTTCATTTACTGATCATGTCTAACAATAGTTCAATCCCGCAATAAGTTTCATTCAGATTTTCTTGATATTTGATGCAACAGTTCATCTTCAACCATTTAAAAGTCCTTTCCTTTTTGTATTAATATTATTTGTGAAAGTTGCTGCACATGCAATTACAAATCTTAATAACATTCTAAATGAATGGGATGGTAAAGTTGGTCATGGTGACCGTGGATCAACTGTGAGTCCCAGTAGCGGACCCACGTTGAGGTGAGAGGGTTCAGTTGAACCCCCTGAATTTTTTTTTTGCAGTTATCACTCTATATAAATAACTCAACTCCTGAAATTTTGTTTTTGAACCTCCTGAAAATTTTAAATTGTACTAGTAGACCAAGTTTTGCACGCATTTGACCCTGACCTTAAAAAATTTGGCACCCCTGACCCCGGGGTCTTGGGTCCGCCACGGTGAGTCCTATTGTCTGCTTATTGATTATATACAATTTATTATATATTATTGATCTATCATTCACATTACTTGTATCTCGTATATCTTCTATAGATGTCTAGAGGTGCAAAAGCAATTCATGAGGACATCAAAAAGTAAGTTTGTTGTCTATGCTGCTTAGCCTTAGAAATATTTTTGTTTTTGTTTTCTTGCTTAGATATATGTAACCATGAATCCTTTGTGCTAAATATGTCAAGTTCACACATGACCAGTTATCTGTTCATGTATTGAATAATGGGTTATTGGTATATGTTATTTACTCTACTTTGGCTTTACAGAGATTAAATTCTGGTGATGATCCTTCCACTGCTTTTGGTCTCTCCTCTGAAGCTGCAATAGCCGGAGCTGAGTCAACCAAGCACATGCAAGCACAGGTGACATGGAGTATTTAGTATTAA
Source organism: Astragalus membranaceus (assembly GCA_039519185.1). NCBI lineage: Eukaryota > Viridiplantae > Streptophyta > Magnoliopsida > Fabales > Fabaceae > Astragalus > Astragalus membranaceus. The sequence goes on along the minus strand of CM076853.1, from coordinate 38,872,625 downwards.
TTTTTCTTTGTTAAGTGGGAGAACTTTTTGGGGTAGATACTTCTTTTTAGATAAGAGTTTGACTTTACTCCAATACTGAAATTTTTACATTCACTAAATAAAGTTCCACATTTGTATTTAAGTTGAAATACTTTATTTTAGGCTTAAAAATGCTTTTCATCCCTGGAAATATAGAGACTTCTGTGTTTGTGTTTCATGGCTTTACAACCCTTTCTAGTGCCTATATTTTAGCCATTGTGTTTCCTATGTCTTTGTCTGTGTTGTGTTTCATAGCTTCTGGATCCTATCAGAAATTCGTTTTGAATAATAAGAATTCATGCTATTAGATGATTGAAGTCCTAAATGGTAGGAAAATTGCAACAGTTATTCATTCCAGGAGACACTTTTATGTTTTTATTTATTGACATTATTAGTGGATGATCCACTCACCACCCCATTATTAGAGGTGTCAATTTGGCCCAAGCCCAGCCCCATTGGCCCCAATCAAGCCCCATAAAATTGAAGCCCCCTATTAATGAGGCTTTTTTTAGCCCCAGCCCACACTTTTAAATTTTTTAGTGGGTTGGGGCCAGGGCTTTGTGGGCTGGCCCCCAAATTTTATTCTCATTTTTTTCCTACTATTTACACCTCTACTTTCATTCTTTCACCACAACCACCACCACATTCTTCTCCCTCTCACCACAACCACCACCACCATCTCCCACTCACCACCACCACCTCCTTATCCCTCTCACCACCACCACCTCCTTATCCCTCTCGCCACCACCACCCCACCTCTTTTCCCACTATTTATACCTCTACTTTCATTCTTTCACCCACTTCCTCTTCTCTCTCACTCCCACCACCACCACCACCACCATCTTTTACTCACCACCACCACCTCATTTTCCCTCTCACCACCATCACCTTCATTTTCCTCTCACCACCACCACCACCACCACCACCACCACCACCTATTTTCCCATTATTTACACATCTACTTTCATTCTTTCACCCTCTTCCTCTTTTCTTTCACTCTCACACAACCTCCTCTTCCCTTTCACCACAACCACCCCCACCATCTTCGACTCACCACCGCCTTCTTTTCTCTCTCACCACCACCACCTCCTTTTCCATCTCACCACCATCACACAACAACCACCACCTCCTTTTTCCTCTCACCAACCACCACCACCACCACCACCACCTATTTCCACTATTTACACATCCACTTTCATTCTTTCACCCCCTTCCTCTTTTCCCTCACTCACCACCACCTCCTTCTCCCTCTCACCACAACCACCATCATCACTATCTCACACTCACCACCACCACCACCACCACCACCGCCACCACCAAGAGTGGGTCATTATTTGCAAAATAAATATTCAGGGCCCATGGGCTAAACTAGGCCATCAAAGTTGAGTGGGTCATTTTTTGCAAAATAAATATTCAGGGCCTATGGGCGGGGCTGGGCCCACATGGGCCTTATGGGCTTGGGGCCTATGTGGGGCCTTTGGATGGCAGGATTTTTGGCCCATGGGCCATGTGGGCCTAGAGTGGGCTGGCCCACGTGGGCCAAATTGACGGCTCTAAGTGGATCTGATAAGGAAGCTAATGCAGGCTGGGCGTTCAACTTACGTGTCTCAAGAGATTCTTTCATCAGTTCCTGATCCGGGTGCTATGGCCGCCGCATATTGGTACAGAGCTGCCGCCATAGCCATCATGGAAAAATACAAGAGTTAATAATCATCGTCACAGGGTCCCATCACATGGCTATCATAACCTCCGTGACACCAGTTTGAATCTCCCTCTCCTAATTAAAAGAAGAGTTTGCTTATAAAAAAAAGTTAATAGTAATGTTTAAACATATTGATAAAGTTTTGTTCCTGATTTTTACACTCATGTAAGTGTAAACATTGGACTCTCCGCTTATGTCTTTTCTGCATAATGCTGTGAGAGCAATTGTTATCTCAACTTGTTAGGGTACAATATCTGTATTTGTGTACAAGCTAATATAGCTTGAGTTAGTTCAGTTTAGTCTAATTTTAATATGTACTTTAAGCTAGCTATAGCTCAGTTAGCTGTTACTAGCTGTACTGCACTAGTTCACATGTATAAGGGTGACTCCCCTTTGTAATCAGTTAACCATTCAATAACATATTCAATTTACTCAATGCACAGTTTTTTTCATTCTTTCCAGAACTTCAACATGGTATTCAGAGCTAACCATTCCTAACAGAACCATAACCGCTTTCTTCTTCTTTTTCGCTTCGCTTTTGTCGCGCAATCTCATGGCCTCGGTCAATAATGACGATCCGCCACCGCCTCCACTCGGCGGAACTGGCACAGGTTCAAGAACCACGCCGCAAACAACTGCGAGCACCAGAAACTCTACCACATCTAAGATCAAAGAGTTTCGTCATAAGATTACAGAGAAACTGCACGATGAGAATTTCGTGCTCTGGCGTCAATAGGTGGAGCCGCAAATCAAGGCGTACCGCCTCCATCACTTTCTCGTTTTGCTGCAGATTCCTCCTCGCTTCCTTACCACTGACGGTATTGCGAGCAACAACGAAAATCCAAAATTTCAAGTTTGGGAAGCACAAGATCAAATGCTTATGTCGTGGCTTCAAACGTCGCTCACGACGATGATTCAAGCTCGTGTGGTTGGTTGCAATCACACATTCGAACCATGGGATAAGATTCACGCCTATTTCCAGAAATTAGGTCGAACCAAAATCCGTCAATTGCGAAACGAATTACGTACAACGCAATTGGAGAACTCCACTGTCAAAGACTATCTTGCAATTGGTAGAAAATATTTGGAATGAACCTTGGAGGATCAAAGATATTAAGGAAACCTTCCTTTGCCTCATTCCTAAAGTTGAAGGTGTCACATCCACGAAGTAATCAAACCCATAGGTCTGCGCAGCGTCTCCTACAAAGTGATCACCATGCTTCATCCACGAAGTAATCCAACCCTCTAGAGGAATTCATCCAAGAAACTGATAAGACTTTTATGTGAATTCGTCATTCAGTCGTCCTAATAGAGTATATCGTATCCATAGAGATTTGGTAATACTAATGAGCCGTTCAACTATTTATATGCTAATGTGAAGTGTAAAGATAAAGTGATTTTTGTTTGTATAAAAACAATTTTTTTTTTGAAATTAGAAAGAGTTGTGATTCAAATACTTAAAGCAACAAAGAGGGATTAAAATGCAACAAAAACTCTTAAATCTAAACTTATAGTTGCTAAATTCAAATTTGGTGAAATCAAACTCTTTTTGGAGCGCCAATAAGTGCCAATATTTATATCAAATGAGTCAATAAGTGCCAATATTTTAAATCAAAAAGTAAGTATCATTGACACTTATCAGTGACCCACTATCACCTTATCGTTTTTTTCTATGTTTGGAGCGCCTCTTTCATCTAATTGAGATTGCGGTTAGTGAGCATAAGTGGAAACCGGTTCCTACCTCAACCAGAGGCCCCAAGGTTTCCCACATGGCTTTCGCTGATGATCTTATTCTATTTGCGGAGGCAACTATGGAGCAAGGGAGGTTGATTAAGGAGATTTTGAGAATCTTCTGTGAAAGCTTAGGTCAAAAAGTTAGTCTCAACATGACCCGAATTTATTTCTCCAAAAATGTGCATTGGGATCTTGGACGAGATATAAGCAACAAGCTTGATTTCCATTCGACGGATGTAGATCTTTCCTTTGGGGTTACACGAAAACCCATAGGAAAATCCACTTATTGAACTGGGACAAGGTTTGTAGGCCCAAAAAT